>JAVBHV010000078.1:1218701-2434903 GCA_033992175.1 Spiraea crenata | reverse complement strand
CTTAACCCGACCCAACGCTGACTTTTTCACCGCTGAGTTTCACGCAGTTGACTTTCTCACCGCTGACCTCTTCAATTTTACTTTGCAAGTCCCTTGTTTTCGTATCATTTTTTATTTTTATTTATTTATTTGTTATGTTCTCATTTGTCTTTTTTCGGCCAACCAAAACATGTGTGGAATGGAAGCTCAGACAATCTGAGTCGTCCACGCACTCTTCTTCTCTCTTTCGTCAAACTCAAAGCTCTCGCCTCTCTCTCCAAACTCCAAACTCCAGATCTATCGGCTCAGCACCTTCCTCTCTCTCATCATCGCAGCAAACTCTCTCTGGGTAACCCCAAATTCGAAGTAATATATAGTGGGTCTGAGGTTGGGGTGGTTTAATTTCAATTTAGGGTTCAGATTAGGGGGTTTCTATCTCAGCACTCTCCCCCCAGCACATCAAGTTCCTCGAAGCCGCCTCACTTCACCGGCTTTGCCCCTCCAAATCAGCCACCGCCATGACCGCTGTCCCTCTGCCGCCGCCGGGCCGCGAGCTCCCCAACCCCCCCGCCGACGGCGTTTCCAACCTCCGCTTCTCCAACCACAGCGACAAGGAGCTGCTCAACGGCGTCAGAGTCTCGGTGGTCCGAGCTGAGGTAGATCTGCATCTCCGGCGGGCTCGTGAGGCTAGAAGATGAAGTACATGCGGTTTCTCCGGAAGCGCATGAACACCAAGCCCTCGCACGGCCCTATCCACTTCCGCGCCCCTGCTAAGATCCTCTGGCGCACCATCCGTGGGTACGTCGTCGTTTCGTTTCACACACACAAACACTCTTTTGTCTCTATTCTCTCTAATTGGTAGATTATTTATGTTTGTGTTTTCTCAGTTTGAGCTGTTGGGTTATTGTCGGCGTGTTTTGTTTTGTTACATGTTTGTGTTATCCGAACTGAATGAATGTTGAATGTGCTACTTAGTGTTGTGAATTTATTGTTAAATTTTGTGATTGATTCTGAAATGGATTGTTGGAATAGAATAGAGCTGAAAAGGTCTTGAACTTGTTGGATGATTGTGGTAAGTTTGAAGAAAATGGTCATGGAATTCTTGCTTCTTGTTTCATTTATTCACTGATTAGAAACAGAAGTTCAGTTTATCTCTATTTGGTTTTATTGGTTTTTTGGCTTAAATTAGATCCATTAGATGAGTAGCCTGTTTGGAATTGGAAATACTATGTTGTTTCTGTTTTGTTTTCCACTCCAATGTACACATGAGTAGTAATGTTGGTATCTTCTTATTGCTTTGCAGGATGATTCCCCATAAGACCAAGCTTGGTGCTGCAGCCCTTGCTCGTTTGAAGGTGTATGAGGGAATTCCGCCCCCATATGATAAGATTAAGAGGATGGTGATTCCCGATGCCCTCAAGTGAGCTTCTTACACTTGTTTTTCATCTGGGATGTACCAATTTCGATACGTTTGCTCAATGTAGTTGCGACAGTTCAATTGATAGTTTGATCACCTGTGCATTTCTTCTTGCAGGGCAGAACATGCACTTTATATTGTCCATCTTAATTAAGCATCTTGATCACAAGAATGTTCTCAAAAACCCAAATATGCAGCTGGACATTGTTGACATATCAGAACAAGGCAAGATTACTTCAGCTCAATCAGTTTGTTCATAGCTCCTGTCTTGATCACTGGCGCTCTGTAACATTCCTTAATTGCTTAAGCACCTCTTTTCTCATTCTAGCATTTATGTACTTTCTTGTTCTGTTGGAATTCTTACAACGTACATTCTTCTGAAAAGCTATATAGAGTCCTCTTCCCATGCCTAATTAATTGTTTTCCAGGTAATTGCTGCAATTGTTGGCTTTGCATATATCATGGACAAAGATGGTGCTTTCAGGAATTCGTTTAGTGATGGTTGGGATCGTATCTTCTCAAAGCATCCTATACCATTTTACTATTTTATAGGTAAATCTCTTACACCTTAAAACAGTTCTTTGAAAAGTATAGGCAGTTTCGGGTTTTTTTTGCTCTTGCAACTGGGAAATGTTTGAATACTGTGGTGCTTGCTTGTTGAAATTAAGTAACTTGCTAATCCATTATACGCATGCTTGTAGCTAGTAAAATACCTAAGACTGGCTTACTGAGTTGGGAAACTTTGCTGCTTGGTGTTGGCAAATGTGGAAAGTTTGAACCTTGATTCATGTATGATTTGGTGATGAAGGGCTGGTCAACTTGGCAGGTTAGTGTTTAACAGATTTCCCAGCAGTTAATGATAAAATATGTGTAATGAAAGCATGTCTTAATATCAAGTTTCTCAACATATTAAGAAAGCATTGTAGACATAGGATTTGTTTCCTTCTTTAGTCGTTTTTAGCGTGTTACTTTCCTATGCAACTGACCTTCAACATTTGTTCTGTATTCAGGCCTATAGCATCAACGCACCATAGAGAATCTGGACTTCAAGCTAATAGGTCTTTGAATGACTTCATCATTTGAGATTTCAAGAATGAATACCAATTCTCGCTGCCTTGCTAGTAGGTTTGAACGTTTGCTAGGCTAGCAGTTGTATGTTTTTGGAAACTTATTCAAGAATTGATTCTAGCTTACGACATGTTTAGTTTGTGTAGTCAATGTAGTTTTGGATATTGTGTATATGAATCAATGTAGCTATCTAATGTCCCTTTAGATTTTATAATAGGAATTGTTACTGGACATGGGTTTGCTCTTTTTGGTCAATTTTACTGGATATTCTTGGTCACTGTTTTGATGTTTGTTGGATATTCATTGCTCTTTTTACTGGATATTCTTCTTCTTTTGCGCAATTTAGGTTACTTAGAATGTCTTGGAAGTTGGCAGGACCATGATTGTATGCTTACATTCCCCCTGTTTGCTAAATAATAGCATTTTTTATTTTTTTTTTGTCTTTATAGATGACGGTTTTTACAAATAGATGACGGTTTCTTGTAAAACCCGTCATCTATAACTTAGTTATAGATGACGGTTTTGTCAGAAAACCGTCGTCTATAACTTATATAGATGACAGTTTAAAAACCGTCATCTATAGTGTTGTTATAGATGACACTTGCAAAGATGACGGTTTTTAAACACTTTTAATGACGGTTATTGACCGTCATCTATGACCAAAAATGGCATAGTGCCCATTTCCATTTCACCATCAAAATTTTACCCATAAAATGTAACATTCTTTTCAATTTCACCCTCAAAATTCTTAAAATCTAACTAATATATTGTCCTAAAATTACAAGCTGACCTCTAAAATTCCTATCCATAAAAAATATAATTTCTTTCAAATTTCACCATCAAAGTTCTACCCACAAAATGTAACCCCCTTTTCAATTTCACCCTCAAAATTCTACCCACAAAATATAACTCCATTTTCAATTTCACTCCTAATATTCTACCCGTAAAACGTAACCACCAGAGAGAAAATCCTGGCTACGTCACTGGCTACCCTTCTCCTTTCCTTTCTATACCATGAGCTAAATAGCTCACCCTCAAACGCTGCTGGGACATCCAAGCAGATGTTTGAAACAAATGACATCTTGAGATACCAAATAAATTCTCTCTTCTTGCACAGCAACCAGACTTGTAGATGGAAGCATTTTCATTTGGGAGCCCACCTTGGCAAGAACTGTTTTTGTAGGATATTTGTATCTTAGACTTAATGTAATATTGTCTATCCTTGTAACAAAAACATTGTATAATCATTCACATGATCAATTTAGGTTTTTAGTATTTAGTTTTAAGCTTAGTGATAGGTGATTGGTTTGAAGATCAAGAAATGAAGACATGGTCAGGTGCACTGTAATTTAATCAGCACCTAACATCATTTGCATTTTCATAAGTTTTTCATAACTTAGGTTTAAAATTGAGAAAAACGTGTTCTTCATAAAAAAACCTTGTTTTCGCATGTTGGTGACTGGTCACCTTAGCCTTGCATATGACAACTCAGTTCCTGATAGCGACTGCTGATCAGTTGCTTGACAGATCATGCTTTTACCCGGGTTTGACTGAACATCCTTTTGTCCGTTGGGTTGTCAACTGCACCCCACTTTCGGATCTGCCTAGGTTGCACGTGATTGTCTAGTCACACTAAACCCTAAAGTCATTTGTGTCCACTCAAATCTTATCTTCTTTTCCTATAAAGCCCAAACCTCACCTTTAACCTCATTAGGGTTTTTGAACTAATTTTCTCCATCTTTCAAACCCTCTCTTTGCTGCAGCCCTCCTTGTTTTTCACTTTCTCTCTTGAGTGCGCTATCTCACTTACATAGAGATATCATGAGAATTTGAGGCTTGCATGCGTTTTGTTTCAAAGTTTGATTTTCAAAAGATTTCATCATATTCAAACTTTGAAGGAGAGTTTTGAGTTAAATTATTTCACTCAGCTTTTTCAAAATCTCTCCTTGGTTGTTGCCTTGTCTCTCTGGTTTTCTTCTTAGAGCTCTTGAGTGCGTAGTTCACCTATATAGAGACTTTGTAAGAATTTGAGACTTACAACCGATTTGAAACTTTTGTTCTTAGTTTGGTCTTTCATAAAACTCATCTTATCCAAACTTTGAAAGAGTTTCTTTCACTGTTTCGGTCTCTCTCTAAAGTCATACATCTTTGAGTTGAAATAGTAGTGTGCAATTTTGTCTTCCATGTTCACGCATTTTTAGAGACAAGACTGAGTTATAAGGAGTCCATTGACTTTGGTATTTCTGCCCAGTTTTTGTAACTGTAGCAGGAGTACCCCTAGTTATCCAGCAGTCCTTGCTGAAGCTTCATAGCTCTCTGCAACTCTGCTGGTGACTAGTCACGTATATTCACAGCTTACATATTTGGTGCCGCTGACCAGACATAAGTGTGTATTCTCTGGGAAGTGATTGACCAGTCATCTGTACCACTGGAGGTGGAGCGATTGAAGAAGAAGCCGCACGAGGGACTGTTGCACCTGAGACTAGGTACATTAGATATTGAGCATTATTTGAACCTTGTATTGGGCATCTTTTTGCCGTTTCATAGTGGAAGGCCGGTCTTCCTGATAGACCCCCGGTTTTTTACCCTTTTGGGATTTTTCCGGGTACCAAAACCTTGTGTCCATCTCTTTGATTTGTTAACTACTTGGCTAATCATAAAATCAGATTTAATTATGCACCAACTTAACTTAACATGCAATCTGGACAATATTGAGTGACTGGTCATCCTATAAACTGCTGCATTAGAACCGCTGGATTTGAATAGGTTGTAGTTGTGGAAAGCCCGCAGATTTCATCTTCACTGAATCTGTTTTGGGGACCTAAGTTGGCATAGCATCCGAGTGTGTTTGAACAAATTCACAAGCCTACACAAACTGTAAATTAAAGAACAGTTCACATAATTCAATTTGGAAACAAAGCGACTGGTCACGATACTTCAGGTTGAAAACAACGTGACTGGTCACGTTGTTCAGGATAGAAACAAAGTATCAGGTTCATCACATTAGGTGACTGGTCACCTAAGTGATCTATTGTGTGAATTGTTTGTACTTGCCGTGACTTAATTGAAAATTACCCCCCTCATGGCCAACCTGCAGTTTTTAACTGTTCAACATTCAACTCCGCAGATCCTTTGGAAACATCTGCAGTTTCCTTCAAAAGATCAACCATATTCTTTAGCTGTTTGCTCTTCAAATATAGCTCCACTTGAGGATACCTTTCACAGATATCTTTAATTGTACCTTCAAACTCCTCAACAGTGAGTGTTCCTGAATTGTCCTTATCTGCCTTACGAATTGGGCGGTGGGTTTGGGGAAGATTGACGTAGGTTAAAAGCAATTAGCCTTTCTTTTTGTGTTTTAAAAAAAAAAACCATCTTTATCAATGTGGTGCTAAAGGGTTAAAGGGGCATCAATCGGGGTGCGGATAAGAAGGTGAGAGGCCGTCGGGAGGGCGGCAGTAGTGACGGGAGGAAGAGAGTGCTGTTCAAGGTGAATTTTTTTTTTTTTAAAAAAAAAAAATTTAAAACTGATTTGGTGAAAATAATTGTATGTGTAATGGTTTAATTTATAAATTATATATACCGTAACATTAATCTACAGGCTTATATTAAGAAAACCTTAAAGGACCTCAAAAAAAGGAACTTAGGTGAGTGGGACGGTAAATTAGCATATGCTATAATTCAAGCTAACAAATGCGAGTATGTTGAAGTGGAGTCATTCTTTGATAATACTTGATGATAGGACCATCATGTGTTAAATTTAATGGGCCGGCCTAAAACTCTAGAAATTTAGGAAATGACTTATCTTTCAAATCACGACGCGATTCTTCCTGTGGAAATTAATGTCAAATCACTAAGAGTGGTAGCGCAGAATAGTTTATCTACTGATGATTACACTCAAGCCATGCTGCAAGACTTGGAGGAGCTCGACCAAGAGCGTTTGGACGCTTACAATCGGATGGAAGCCCAAAAGAAAGCAGTAGCTCGAGCTTATAATAAACGTGTCAAGTTCAAGGGTTTCGCAGTGGAAGATTTGGTTTGGAAAGCAGTGCTACCGGTGGGGGCTAAGGACCCAAGATTCGGCAAGTGGTCGCCACGGTGGGAAGGCCCGTTCATCATAAATAAGATTATCGGAAAGGGGGCATATCAATTAAGGGATCGTGATGGAGAACTCCATGCTATGCCAATTAATGGACATTTCTTGAAGAAATATTACCCACTTCGTGGGAGATGATGAGCGTGAACTAATACGAGAAGACATGCATGTGCGGATATATTCTTCGAAAGTGCTATATTGAGAAAAACAATGTCTTATTTGCACATGCAAAGAAAGGAAAGGAGATACTGGTTACAAGTAAAACGGCCCCTCGGCCGAGCAAACTACGTGAATTAAATGCTAAGTTTAAAGTATTCTATCAAAGTTGCTTTGAACTTCTCCCAATCAGCTTCGCCCTTAACCATGATTTCCACGACGAATTCATGCCTTTGATGGAAAGACTTGGTCGATTCTGGGATGTTTTGATATTTGGCCAAGCCAGCTTGGTGGTCGCTCGCCAAGCGCTCAATTTGGTTCATGGTACGGGATGCGCGGCTTCTAGTTGCTGCGAGCCTAGCCTCCAAGTCCAAGATTTCCTCTTGATCCGTAGAGAGAATTATTCAGCCGTTTAACCTCCTCCACGATTGGCAAGAAATCATGGAGAAACACCTTATTGTGGCCATGAGAGGGTCGATGAGAATCCCATTCGGCTTGAGCTGCAACAACCCGGGGAGCACTAAATTCGACCACTTCACATTCTTTCTGGATTCGATAAGCCGCGGCAGGCGGAAGATAGTCGGCTGAAATCAATAAATCGATCGTCGCACGGAATTTAGGATAACCATGGGACATTAGTCCCAGCGCATCCCAGCGAACATATTCTATGATGGTTTTGAGGGCTGCTTCGACTTCTTGATTAACGGCTTGTACTTCCTTAGAGCCTGGCTCAGTGTCAAGATTGCTGATGAGGTCCAAGATATTTTGGGGCAATTGAGGGTGTGACACGGGCACCTACATCATGATGAGATTCGTTAGAAGGCATGTTCAACAGTCTAAGTGAGAAATTTCTACAAATAACTTACAGAGGTGATCGTGATGGAGTTCGGACTTACATCCTTTTGTTGTTGCATGGTGCTTCGGATGCCTCCAGAAGTGTCAATCATTGGCACTTCACATGCCCCCGTTGTCGGCCCATCATCAGTAACGTCTTCTAGAGGGCAGTCCACCTGCGGCACAAGTTGCGAGGACGTATGTGAGTAACAATGAAAATCACACCATCGTTAAACACTCAAGAGAATGGAAGGAACCTTACCGCTATATCGTCTTCACCCACGATGGTAATGTCTGATGCGAATGTAAGAGGAACCGCAGTTTGGTCGTGCTTTGTTTTGGTACGCATCTCGCGGCTTTGTTGGTCTATCTCGTCGTCGCTGTCTTCCTCATTCTCATCGTTGTCCTCTTCACAGTCTTCATCACCATCGTCCTCTTGTTCATTGCTCTGCCATATTGAATATATACACATATAAGTAAGAGAAGGTAAACGTATATTTAGCAAAAGATGAGAGCAATTTGCTTAAGCTCGATGGGGGCTCTACCTCTTCAGCGTCAGATTCAACCTCGAGCACATCATCATAGGCCGAGTTATCCCCTTCTCCAGAAGTTTGAATCTCGGCCTCCTCATCACTTCCCTCAACTTCTACGGACTCCGTGTCATTGTCATCTACCTCTACGGTGGGAGTGTTTCGAGGCAAAAAAGGTGAAGCAACATCAGCAGGGAAGGGCCTTACGTCTACTCGCACCCTCGGACGCTTAAAGGTCCTGGTTCCCTTAGGGGTGGCGGCCGAAAGCATGCGCTTTCTAGGCCGAGATGAACTAGCACCTGCACAAGTCATTCAATGCAAGATTAGTCCTTGTAATGAAGGCGACATAGAATAAAGTCTCGCACAAACGCTAGCAATGGGTACTTACCGGTATCCATGTCGCTCGGCGGTGACCACGGCATGCCTTGGAGAGCAGCCCGCGCAACTAAGGGCAGTCGTTGTAGATCAAATAATTTTTTGGTTGCCTCCCTCCACCAATTAGCAAACGAGTTGAGGGCTCTATTGTCAACAACACGAGGCACCATCTCAAAAAGGTCAAGGAAATAGCTAAAAGCAGAGGAGATGAGTTCGGATTCTTCCCCCTGTTTAAAAGTGAACCGACAAGGGGAGAGTGAGTTGAAGGAGCTTCCAAATAATCTCGGGCTACTCTGTAAGAAGCTGAACTGACAAGTGAAGAGATTAGGTAGGTAGACCTCGCATCCGTACTTAACTGATTTCGCGCCGATCCCAAAATGCAAGTCTCGAGAAATCAAGAAACTGCCCCAAATCCTGTTCACCGAGTCGTCCAAATGTGGTGCCCATGGACTAGTCACGTCTATAGATAAGAAATCGGGATGTCTCTGATTCGTGCATACTGAATATGCTTTTCCATTCAGGTGTTTTAGTTGGTAAAAGAAACTGAAACAGCGAGTCAGCGAATGCTTGGGCACCTCGGAGAAGCTAAGTTGGCGACCGATAGTCATGTCTGGGGAGAATTGCACACGAGGAACACTAAGCTGTTGAAAATAAGTCTGAAGCCATAATTGGAACATCCATAGTGGACCACCCGCATCGGGATTCATCTTCTCATTCACCATGATGTGCAGAGTCCTATACAAGGAACTAAGTACAAAAGGACCTAGAGCTAAGGGAGTACCTGAAGCTAGAGCATCAGCAAGACCAGCATATCCAATAAGGCATTTCTACGACTTGCAACAGAAAACGAACTTGCACAACCAGAATAGAAGGAAAGCAGCATGTTCGTATTCTTGAACCGGTCCTCTCGCATTTGTCATATTGTCTACCACGTCTTCTGTCGCATATCGGTTATAGAAAGTTTTGTAGTTGAACGATTTCCGACTATTTGGATCTTTCAATAGAAAAGCTTTGAACTTAGTCGGAAAAGTTTCAAAAGCACTAACTTCTAGCCCATGCGGCCGCAGGCCGATGATAACGGCTAAATCAAGGATAGAAGGACTCATGGGGCCGCAAGGAAGAAGCATGGTATTGGTGGCCGATGACCAGTAGCATAAAGCGGCCGTCAGAAGCGGGCGATCCATCACTAATTCACGTTCCGTTATTTTTATAGCATCGTATATACCAAGCCTGCGCCAATCCTCAACGAAGAAGACTTCCATTCGAGGCACCCAATTTGACCATTCTGGTGTTACTGTGGGCCAAGAGGCCTGGCATCTGTTTTGATCCCATAAAAACCAATCACCTTGGCGGTTGAGACGAAAAGGGAAAATTCAATATTTTTGGAGGGGAGTTTCGAGCTCCTCTGGCATCTCTTGATGGAATTGGGGACCCAACACATACCGCTCTACCGTGCCATCTCCCTCAGACACTGTGTTACGACCCGTCCCGAGATTTCAGGTTAAATGACGAAAATGCCCCTGGATGTTGGACGTTGACTTTTTGACCGTCGAGAATTGCATAGTCGATATTGGGCTCTAGGCGAAGAGCTCGACGATACGAACGCGTCTGCGAAGACGGAATTGGATTCCGAGCTGTATCGGAAGAGTTATGGACGGAAAACGGATTGGTGGAAGTTTACTGAGTGTGCCACGTGGCAAGCCATGATTGGCTGCCACATGATATTTGTGGAAGTCGGTGGGAGTGGGTTTAAAACCCGAATAGCCCAAGTTTCCTCTTCGGGAAACTTCGGGACCGCGTGCCCTCGCCGTTGAACCGCTCTGTCCGGCCGCCGATCGGACCTATCGCCACCATGATCGTGCTCCCCTCGTCGGCGTGAGCATTTCCCACCAGTTTTTGGCATCAAAATCGAAGCAGGGAGTCGCCGGCGAGCTTCAACGGAAAACCAGAACTTCACGGCGCGTTTCCGGCCAATGCCGCCGAGGTGAGTCCCCAAACCTCGATTTTTGGATTCCTTGGCTTCCGTAGATGAATTTCCATATATGGATCGTTGGAAATGGTTGAGATTTGAGGATTTTTGACGTCGCCAGAAATGGGGAATAGTCGCGGAACCTGGGGAAATTCCGGCGACGGCACTGCACGCGCGGCGGCGCTGAAGAACATGCCGGCATCTGGGAATTTCCAGATTCCGATGAGTTTCCCGCGCGCGCGGCGTGGCGCTCCGATGATTGCGGCGGCGATGACGTCAGCGACGGTATGCTGACGTCGCGCCCGGTCAGCTGCCACATGGGTACCGCGTCAGCGATACGTGGCTGCCACATGGGCACCACGTCAGCACTGTGTCAATGCCACGCCGGCTTCGGCGTGCTGACGTGGCAGCCGTTGACCGGCATTGACCACTGTTGACCGGCCACTTTTCCGACTGGAAACGTCGTTCCGGATCCAATGGCGAACTTCGTTTTGCGATCCGAGATACGGTTGTACCCCAGTTGGGCAAAATATGGAGAATTAAGGTTTTGAAGATATTGTTGTTTTTCGGTTTCTGATGGTTGGTTGATGGAAGACTTTGTAGGTATCGGAGCACCGGGTGCGCCACCACGGTCCCGTATTTCAGACAGACGAGTTGACAGCTTGGAATCACTGTGAGTGGATGGGTTTTGGTTTCTTAAAGTATTGGTTTTCATTTCAGTTCAGTATATGGTATTAGCATACAAATATTTATATATATATATATGGATTTCATATATCAGTTTTCAGTAGTCTAGTGCACATAATATCACACGTACATTTTAGTACTCGGACTACGGCCGTAGGACACAGCTCTCACATCGTTGCCTGATCCGAAGACCCCATCTGCTAGCATTATTTCCGGTGAGAGCGGTCCCTGAGCGTATTCCAGGGACTGGGGGTGATGATGTGAGGGGGAGTACACAGGGGTTTATATTTTCATATGTACACAACGGTGCCTTGCGTAACCCTGGCACTGGGTGTGGTCAGTGGCGGAGCCAGAAAGTTGTAGTAGGGTATGCCAAAAAATTTCAACCCTTGTTCATTGGCCAATTTTCAACTCTTTTGCAGTGTGGACACAAAAGTGAATAATTTTTATTTAAGTTAGCAGCTAATTTTTCAGTATTTGTTGTCTCTATATAACAAAACAACACAATTATAAAACAAATATTTTTTAATGGTTAGGTTCCATACTGTTGTTTATTTGTGACCTATGTTCAAAACTTTGTTTAGACCATGAGAAAAGAAAAGGAATTGAAAAATAAATGAGTTGACATGTGGTGGATCGAACCTCCAACCCGAATCATAACATACGAGTATGCAACCAACTGCACTAAGGTGAAAACTTTTCACAGTCAAATACTAGTAATATATAGTAGTGTAAAAGTTGAGGGGATGCCACTGCAGCACCTCAACCCCATGTAGCTCCGCCCCTGGGTGTGGTATATCACGTGCACTTGACAGGCGCCTACTAGGTTATGTTATCATATTTTCGGTATTTCGGCACAGTACATGTTTTACAGTAGGGGGGATTATATTATATGTTTTCAGAACTGTTTTTGAAAGATTATTTATTTTTCCATCCACTCACCCTTTGGTTTTGCGCCCCCCACAGGGATTAGTAGCTGATTTGACCAGAGACGCAAGGAGATGTTGTTCGAGGGCTCTGCATCTGTCCCGAGAGTGTAGGGACGTTCCCTGTTCAGTTCAGGTTATCTGTAGTTTCCGTTGTTTCCATTCATTTGTTGTAGATGCTCTGATGCACTTGTGTGATTGTAATGGGCCCAGTTGTGTGTTTGTGTTGTTATTTTCCTTTGGGTTGTCTTTTGTGTGTGCGGGTTCAGGCTTCGTCACCCTTCGGGTGATGGCCGTACATCCCGGACCCACTTTTTGGGATGGGGTGTAACACACTGCCATGAATGTGCCGTAAGCCAGATTCCCAGTGCTTTCAAGAGCTTCATCGAACTTCTTCTTGAAAACCAACGCTCGTTTCTTGTCCGCCATACTATCACGAAGAGCTGAGGATCTCTCACAAAAGAAAGGATGCGGTTTGAGGAGGAGATTGGTTTGCTTTGGAGCCTGTATGATGTTTAAAAAGTGGTGGCATTGGACGCTTTAAGTATAGGGTGCGCATGCTTTCCAAATTAGACTTGGAGTTACTTGGAATTCAAACCAAACTTGGATTCCTAATTTGACTAGGCCTTAGGTGTTTGTGCGTAAACACCTAGTTTGGCCAGGACCTAGGTGTTTGCACGTGAAAACCAAGTCAAGTACGGCGTCTCCAACTGCCGTCCTCACATAAGAAATTTCCAAGTCATACTTGGAATTCAAATTGAACTTGGATTCCTAGCTGGATCAGGGACGGCTTTGTGTGCATGAACATCAAGTTGGCGCGGCAAATATGTTTCTTGTGGGCATTATTGGGATTGACATTTAGACGTAGTGATCTCATTCTCATAACCACTCGGGCATTATTGGGATTGACATTTAGACGTAGTGATCTCATTCTCATAACCACTCGGCTTAAAGCCGAGGCTCATGAAAATGGGGAGGCAATGTTTGGACCCAATTTCACAATCCTACTTGGTAAAGAACGTACCTTGTAATACGGCTTACCAAGCTGCACGTCCTTGAAATCCTGCTTGGAGCAGGAATACATGACCAGGAACGCAATACACATGACCGCGCGAGGAATACATGACCATGCTGCATCGCGCGCGGTAGCCGTCCAAGTTGCTTCCTACACCTTTGCAATCCAACTTGGTATAGGAGTAGGTCATCATGACCAGGCCGTAACCATAACTTGGTATGCCATCAATTTGGTGTGTTGTGACCGAACGTTATGTTACCGAAGTCATTTTTTACGCGCCATGGAAAAATATAGGCTTGCCCTGTATGGTGTCACAATGACCAACACCAGGATGACCGAGGTTAGACATTACTGTAACCGAAAGCCCAAACCTTTTCATCGGCAAGACCATCTCGAGGACACCAAATAAGCCCATCAAAGCCAAGCCAACGTGAGCCTGACCATCTAGACCTCCAAGGTCAACTCTCGGCGTAATCAATCAAATTAATTGACGAATCAAGCGAATACTGAGAAGTCTCGTTGCCCGAGAAGGAAACAATTTTCAAAGCTTCAATCAGAGAACATCAAGATAGAAAGTGAAGGTGCAACGGAGAAAATCAAGGTTGCAAAAAATATGCGATCGTAGGAAATCAAGGCTGAAGAAGAACGGGAACGCCGTTCATTAGAATTAGTATAAATAAGACCATCTCGACCATTTGTTGGAGGTCCCGAACCAATTACACATTTTCACACTATCGTTCTTTATTCTACCCTAGGTAGGCTTTATCTTCTGTTCTTAGTTTTGTTCATGTACTTTCAATTCGATAATATAGATTCAACTTTTCCAGCACTTTCATTATCGCACCTTTAATTTTATGCAACTCTTGTCCCTCTACATCTATTCATGTCTCTTTACTTTATCGTCTATTTACTTTATGCGCTTCTATCCCTGTCTTTTTAATTTTGCGTAATATTTATCTTTAGTTGAGTTTCTTGCGTTCTGGGTCGATTCAATTTTTGCGAATTGTTTTGTTAAAGTTTGATGAGATTCACGGTTCATACACACATCACTTATCACCACATCGATCACCAGATTCACTACACATTCATCTTCACCGTCACATCTGAATACCTCCACCCCATCGATCTATCACCAATCACTCCAACTTTCGAGTTCACATACAGCCAAGGTTTGAAATATCGGAAATGTCGACCGATATGTCGGCGATATGTCGATTTTTCAGGTCTCCGATATGGAAACGGGGGTGAAGTGTGAAGCTTCCCCCGGAATCGCCGATATGGAACACAAACACTCTCTTGATCATTTGCCCCGGCTTCAAACTCCCCTTCACTGCCACTTCCAGAATCAAATCAAACACCTTTTTAAAATCAACTGCGCAATGCCAGTCTTGCCCATCCATCTTTCTCACAAACGCGCACTTGGACCTAAGATCATTTTCGGGTATGGAAAGCAGCTGTGGATCTCGATTGAAAGTGATCACCTTTCCTTTCCAAGGCTCCTGACTTAGTTCAGACACCAAAATCCCCAATCCCACAGACACATCCGTGGGGGTTCTCATCAGATTTCCCGAGACGTCACATAGAGCAATGCAGTCCTTGAACTTGCCCTGCTTCAAGTAAATCTCCTCCACCATTGTCTTCCAGTGAAGGTCAGCCGCTTCGTGAAGCTCGGGACAATCACAAACACAGGCTATGATCTCATGAGGAAGCAGACAATCGACCTTAATCTTCGAACTGCCTCCAGATTTCACCTCCTCCAGATACTCCTCAGCTTCACATGGCTGATTATTCGACAAGGCCGGAAAATGAAAACCATTCACATTGGTATCCGATCCGTAATTGGGTTTCTCAAAGATCTCCTCCAATGGCAGCAGAACCTCCTTCATCAGCAGCTCTCTGGCTCTCTCCGCGTGCTCCGCCTCGCCTTCCTCCGAAATTCGCGAGAAAACCTTCTTGGCAATGCTCTCAGAAAGCAAAGTCATGCTATCGAACAATGAGTCCACATAGGGGCACGAAACCGCCGCCGTCGTGATCTCCAAGCAAAGCTTATTACCACGACCATCATCATCATCACATTGCTTCTCCGATTCCGATTCCAATTTCAGCAGGTTGAGTCCATCCATGTCGGACTTGAGGCAATCCGCAAAAAGATCGGAGACCCGATCGTGCAAGAATCGGTAATCGGGGTCGGTCTCGTACCTCTCCACAGCCTTCTTGGCCATGGCGATCATCTTCTCGGTGTCCATTTCCGACTTTTCCCTGAGTGAAAAGTCGAGCAAATCCGGTGTCACAAAACTCAGGTCCTCGTCGTCACTCAGAGTCCGGAGCAGAAAGTCGAGAACGACTTCGAAGCTGGAAAACTCGCCGGCGACGGCTGCGAGGTTGAAGGCGAAGGTTTTGGGGTGGTGGCGGAGGAGCCAGGACGCCACAAAGTGGAAGCCTTGGTGATCGGTTGGGCGGCCGTCGGGGCCGGCCCTGAGGGGAGTTGGGTGAGACAATCGTCTTGGGCCCCCGTTTGAAAAAGGCCCCCGAAAAAGAAATTTATATATGTTATATATAATATATAAATAGTTGCAGACCTTTTATTTTATATTAAAAGCTTCCTATTGTAGTGGTAAGTTGTTGTGTATGTAACTTTCATGACCCAAGTTCAATTCTTTTTGGGGCCATTTTCTAGTGTTTTCTTTTGTTTTTTTAAACTTTCTATTTTGAAGGCCTTTTTTTTACCTTTTTCATTAAGGTATTCTTCTCCCAAATTAAGCAGATTTCCTTTTACTAAGTTGAATAGATTTCCTTACATGAAAAGGATTAAAACCACATTATAAAAACCATTCAAGTGAATCTAATTTTCTACATTCTAGGCAAAAAAAATATATATATCTAATTTTCTACATAAGATTAACGCTTTCTTCTATCTCTTTCTTTGCGTTGTTGTGATTGTGGAGTGAATTATTATCATCATGGCACCAAGAAAATATTTTTCTGGATCTCAAAAAAAGAAAAAATAAGGAAAGGGAAGAAGCGTTGATTAAATCTCAAGCTGGGTCTCTACATAAGTATTTAAAAACCAACAAAGAAGCAGAGAGTTCAACTGAAAATTTGGTGGATGAAGAACAAGATACTGAGAATCATCAATTGAGAAAGATTTGGTAGAACAACTAGACTATGTAGATTTAATTGGTACATTTGCATCTAAAAACGCAAGGCGAACAAGATTTATGTAACTTTTTTTATGCAAGTATCAAGTGAAAATTTATAACTTTTTCTTTGTATCGTATTCATTTTTGTAAGCCAAAAAAGAGGTAGCAAATAATTTTTTATATCATTTTATTGTAACATATAATGAATGAAGAGTCAAAAATATTTAAGGCCCCATTTGAGAGTTCGTCTTGGGCCCCCGAAATCTCAGGGCCGGCCCGGGTGTTGATGAGGCTGCAGATGAGTTTGAGGGTGGTTAGGGGGTTGTGGGCCCAGGCTAAGGGGAGGAGGTCGTTGAGGCAGTTACGGTTGTCGGCCTCCTGAGCCCCGGTAGCCGGAAGGACGAGGCGGAAGAAGAGGTCGAGGCAGGGGTTGCCGAAGTAGGAGAGGAAAGTGGGCGTTGGGCGGCTGT
This sequence comes from Spiraea crenata, assembly GCA_033992175.1. Lineage (NCBI taxonomy): Eukaryota > Viridiplantae > Streptophyta > Magnoliopsida > Rosales > Rosaceae > Spiraea > Spiraea crenata. The sequence goes on along the minus strand of JAVBHV010000078.1, from coordinate 2,418,241 downwards.
TACTGGGGTGGTTCAGCTCTGGAAGTTGGAAACCACACAAGAGACCGCTTGGAGCAGCGCCGAAAAGGTGTGGAATTGGAATTGCCGGCGGAGCTGTCGGAGGAGGAGCTATTGTTTTGGTTCGGGGAGGAGTGTTGATCTTGGCGGAATCGGGTCGAATTCGATTCCGGCATACTTTCAGGGCGGAGATTATTCGAACTTGCGCTATTGATTTCATTGTTGGAATTCCAATTCAATGGAGCTAAGTTTGGTCGGGTGGAGAAGAGGAAGACGAAAGAAAGAAGCCCTCTGCGTTTTTTGAAGAGAGGTTTTAGGGTTTTAAGACAATAAAAAGACAGAATTCATTAAGAAATTAGGTTGGACTTTTAGGGCCTGATCATCTGTCCTGTCCCCAATTTGCATGTCTGTCCTGTCCTTCCGACCAATGACTTGATGACATTATGACAGGAATTTTTGATTTCGATCTATTACCAAGTGCAGCCAATCCATAGCCCAAAACCCCTACAAAAGATAATGGATCGACTAGTAAGTACAATGTCAAAGTTAACTTTGCACCACGTAAGCTGTCAGTATTTGATGACCTGCATTCATCAGCTTAAATTTTATGATATCTAACTTTCGATGCGACTAGATAAAACTTCTTTGGAAGCTAATTAGAGCATCTCCAACAACACCCGGTAAATTCTTGCTATTTTAGCGAGTCCGAGCTCTCAAATAGTAGTTTAGCTATCGTGTTCTTCCAACAACGATTTATATAAAATGTTAAACCCCACCGAATAAAAATCAAAACACACTCCCAAAAATAAAAATTAAAACAAGTTTAATTCCCAATTTTCCCCTCTTTCGTCTCTTCGCTCTCTCTTTCTTCGCCCGACGAATTCGTCCCTGAGTTGAGCTCCAGAACCCGGCGTGTAGCCCGACGAATTCGTCCCTGGGTTGCGCTCCAGAACCCGGCGTGTCGCCGACGAGATCGTCCCTGAGTTGCGCTCCAGAACCCAGAGCGTCGCCCGAGGATTCGTCCCTGAGTTGCGCTCTGGAACCGGCGCCTCGCCCGACGAGGTCGTCCCTGAGTTGCGCTCCAGAACCCGGCGTGTCGCCCGACGATTTCATCCAAGCGACGAGTTCGCCCCTGGGTTGCGCTCCAGAACTCCACTTCAGAAATTACTGCACGAAGTCCGATTCAAATTGGTTAGCTACTGACTCTCAATTTCAATTGATTGGTTTAGGTTTTCCCAATTTTCTCAGAAATAACTGCCCTGGTATTGTGCTGAATTATATATTGAATTGGAAATTGGTATCGTGATGTGCGTACTAAGTTATGGGATTCTTGGGAATATCGTGATGTTCCCTTGGTTCAGTTTGTTAGGATTAACCTATTAAGTACCTGGGTTTAGTGTTGTTTGGCCAAATTCTCAGTAAATTTGTTGGTAATTAAAGTATGAAAGATCTTCATTTTTATAATAGTTAGCAATGAAGGAAATATAGAACCAGAGATAATAGAGCTTAGTGATTCTTACAGAAGATAGATGAAGGGTTGCATGTTCTTATTGAGATTGTTGGAAAGTTGTCTGGGATAATGCGTCCTGTTTGCTGGATTCATGTTGTTGGTACTTGGTGTAGTTAGCCTAGAAAGATTTTGAGTTCAGTCTAGAGTTGCTATGCATGATGTTCGAGTAGGAGATGGATTAGTGTTACATTCGATGAACATATGTAGGCTTTCTATATTAATAAGTTTTTATTGGAACTGTAATTACTGGTTTCACCTAAGTAGTGTTAAATTCTGTGTATTTAGGCTATAAAATCTTTGAAAGGTCATAGGTTAAGCATCTAACTGCTGTGATTGGTTGAGTTCTCCAAACCAAAGTGTTGATAAGTAGGCCGTTGTATGTTCAGTTCATGAAATTCGTTATTGGTTCTATCATATACATGAAACTAAGTACTTCATGTAGGTTGTCCTTTTGCTATCAGTTTCGTTTATTGGTTGGATACATGATGTTGTCAATGTGATCCTGATTGCTCTGCTGTTTCTTATCTATAAAATTTACCATCTTTTCTGTCTTTTGTTTAAAGAGTTGCCTGCATCAAGCTTGAGGATATCAGTCTGCAAAGGCAGCCTTGGAAATTGGTGCTTCTTTGGCACCGCACGTCCTCAAGCCCGATCCTTTTTCTTTGATGGTTTAGGTGAATTGGTCAAGGTCAAGTTCTTGAAGGCAAGTGGATGCTTTTGTTAGACATAGCTATTTGAATATGTATGGACATATTTTACTTCATTAGTATTATGTATTATGTATTTTTTCAATCAATTGAACTTGATATTAGTGTTTTGGGATGAATGAATGTGATGTATTTGAACACTTCTGTCTATCTTATTTGACATTTTACTTGATTTTATATATATAAAAATGTGAATATAGAATGTACAGGAAATAGAAATAAAATTAAATTAAAAAAACAACCAATAACGGCGTGCATTTCATGCCCTGAAAACGATATGTATATGTCTATTACGGCGTGCATTTCATGCCCTGAAAACGATATGTATATATCTATTACGGCGTGCATTGCATGCCCTGAAAACGATATGTATGTCTATTACGACGTGCATATGTATGCCTTCAATTCTGTGCTTTTTTACGGCGTGCAATGTGTGCCGTAAACCTTTTTTGGCTTGAAAAATGTTTTTACCGCGTGCTTTTCTTCTTTTTACGGCATACAATTGTGCGCCGTAAATGGGACTTGGCTTTTACGGCACCTTTTACGGCGTGCAATCTGGTGCCGTAAAAAGCCTTTTTTGGCGTTGGGGGTTCTAATCTTTAAGGATTATGGTTAACCACTTCTTATCAGTTTAATTTGATAAAGGCTACTATCAGATAAATGCTATTGGAGTCGGATCTATCTTGTTGCAGGCTTATCAAGTTAGTCATAATTGATTAGGGTTAACAACATGACTCTTATCCTATAAAAGTTGGTTGGGTCCCTATTCGTACAGAAATCATCTTCTCTCACTTGCATATAACACTGCCTATTGAGTGTTGAAGGGATAACTTGTTCTGCTGGTGGATAGGGCTACGTCTTCATAATCAGTCAAGTCTTTTGATATGAGTGTTCTTACTTATACAATTGGCTAGTCTTTTGATATGAGTTCTTACTCATACAATTTGCTGGTATATGTGATAATAGTTTATAAAACTGTTTTGCAAATGTATTGATATGATCTTGTAATCCTTTATTCACTTGTCAATTAATGTAATGTAATCTTACATCCGGGGCATCCTCTTTGAGTCAGCAGTCAGTCCACAAGGAGAGTTTCATAGGGCTGGCGGGAGATTTGTGCTTGCATGACCTTTTCGGGATCCATTTCCCCGTCATTATCCAAGAAAGACTTGACCAAATTGTCGGAGTAGCCACCGAACGTGGCAGCCCCTTGCTTCCTACAAGGCAGGGGCATAGACCTTCTACTGCCAACACCCCAAAACACAATCTGCGGCACCGCATCTCTGTATCCTTTCTCCTCAAACTTGCTCCGAATCGCCTTATAATCACTCTCCCATTTGAATCCCGAAGCCTCATCAAAGCCTTGCCTACCAGTGAACACAAACACCTTCTTGATCATCTGCTCCGGCTTCAGATTTCCCTTGACCGCCACTTCCAGAATCAAATCAAACACCTTCCGAAAATCAACCTTGGAGTCCTCCTCACAGTCCATGCTCTTTAAAAAAGCGCACTTAGACTTGAGGTCATCACCAAGGCCTAATACACAATGCAGCTTCGGGTTTCGACTGAAATTGATCACTTTTCCTTTCCACGCGGGCTCTTGGTTCAATTCAGCCACCAACAGCCCGAAACCCACGGATACCATCCCGGCGGCCCCTACCGTCCTGTCCGGCTCCACGTCACAAACAGCCAAGCTGTTGCTCAAATTCTTCTTCTTCTTCTCTTTCACATTGTTTTGTTTCATTTCCTCCACCATTATCTTCCACTGAAAGTCAGCCGCTGGCCCCACATTCTCATCATCCACGTACTGCACGATCCGATGTGGAAGCAGAGCACCGCCCTCCGCAACCTTGTACTCGCCGTCTCCGGCGGCGGCTAATTGAGTCATAAGACCCTCCAAGTACTCGTAAGCAGCGCAGGGCTGTCGATCGAAATTGTAAGCATAACCACTCCCTCTTGTCATGGTATTCCTCAAGGGCACCAAAACCTCCTTCCTCAGCCGCTGCCGGACTCGGTGGCCGTAATTGGCGTCAACACCACCTTCCGTCGGCGGCGGGAATATCCTCCTCCCAATGCTCTCGCAGAGGAAATCGGCTTCGTCTTCGCAGTCTTCCGCCGCCACAGTGATCTCGATCGGAACATCATCCTTATCAGTAGACTCATCAAACCAGCGGCGTCGGTGGTTCTTCAAGATTCGAATGTCGCGCTGGAGGCAGTGGACGAAAAGGTCCGTAAGCCGGTCGTGCAAGAACCGGTAATCCGGGTCGGCCCGGTACCTCTCAGCCGCGGCTTTGTTGGCCATGGCGGACACCTTGTCCTTGAAATCATAACTCTGGTCGCAGGAGCTGCTTCCTCTGACTTCAATTCCGGCCAGAATCCGAAAGTGAAGACGGACGAGGTTCTGTAGACTCCGCAGTGGCGGTCGAGGAGATTACAGATGAGCTTGAGGGTGATTATGGGGCTGTGGGACCAGGCCAGAGGGAGGAGGTTGTTGAGGTAGTGGCGGTTGGCCTCAGACGCCGCCGGAGTGCCCTGTTCGAACACGTTGTAGAAGAGATCGAGGCAGGGGTTGATGGTGGTGCCGCCGCCGCCGTGAAAGGATGAGGAGGTTTGTTGCGGCGGCTTTGTCCTTGATGGCTCGAGCTGCTGCTGCTGGTGTATTACTGAAACTACTCTTGTCAACTGTGAAGAAAGATGGCCGCCGATGTTCACCGGATTCCGGCATGCTTTCAGAACCGAGATCATTCGCACAGGAACTAGTTTATTCATTTGATCCAATTGAACTGAACTGGATTCGACTGAATTGGCTGGACTTGTGTTTCTGAGTGAAGTCAATTGACGAATCGGGTGTTTCTGGGGCAATTGACAAATCGGATTGGTTTTGATTTGCTAAGCTTTCACTCCAATCCCACCCTTCAATGCCCTTTTTTTTTTTTTTTTTTCTTCCCCAAAAGCAGAGCAATTCGCTCAACTTAAAAGGCTTTGATGTCTTCGTTTCTTGTTGAGTACGTTATAATTAATATGGGAGTATTGGTCGGTTGGGTCCGAAGTAATTTTATCGGAGGATGCAAGCAACCATTCCTAAATTTAACTTCACCTTATGTTTGAATTCAAAGAGAAATAAACACGTAATTTGAAGAAAAATACCAAGAGTTCCATTGTATATATTCATAAACATAAACAATTAATGTTTACATAGAAAATTATTGTTGCCTCTGTGTTTACTAATCCACTTAGATTATAACCTAATTTAGGGACATAAACCCCAAGGAAAGGGAACTTGATTCCCGAGGATAACTTGGGTATTCCATTCCTACTCCCGATTCTTATTCATGATTCTCTCTTGTAAGTAATACTTGTGGAAGTAAGTGGAAATTGAAGGTCATATGCTACACTATAATGTATCCATCTCCAACCTATTTTTCCTATCAAATGAATCCAAAATTTGTGTATTAATGTCGCAGTGACAAGAATTAAAGTACAGGCCTAGGTAACCATAGTCTTCAATTTTATACATAACAACAGCTTCCTGCCATGCCATGCCAAAGTACACTTTGAAAAGATATATGGAATCATTAATTGGCATTAAGCTCAAGAAATCCGAACGGTCTTGGTCAACATTCCATAAGGTAAAAACCCAAACATTTTTTTAACACAAATGATAAATCAACAACTTTGAATGGCTTCGCCGGCCGTCGACCCAACAACCAAACCAATTCTGGTCAACCCGGATCGGCAAAACCTGTACTTTGCGTTTTGGGCTCTTTAGTCATCCTGTTTTTAGGCTCTTTAGTCTCCACCTACTGTACTTTGCGTTTTGGGTAACATAGGTTTACATAAGAATAATATACATATATATATAACCCACAATGCCAAATTAATTCATACGGAAAAAAAGGTTGCAAATGGAATCGAACATAACATACGTTTAGATCTTGACCCGCACAGATACCAAAATTCACAAAACAAAAGCTTGGCCATCATCATGTGGTTGCATTTTTGAGATTCCAAATATGAGGGAGACTATTTGGTTTTTGTCCTCTCTTAGTTTTTGGGACCACAAAATTATCTGAAAACAACTCTACAAAGCGACTTTTGTACTTTGAAATGAATCTCGGCGGTGCTAACGTTGTTTGTTCGTTCGTTTTAATGTTGTTATTGATCCTAAACTCTTCAATATCGTTTTAGTTGAGTTTTTTTTTTTTTTTTTTTTATCAAAGGAATGCAGGTTTATTATAAATGAGTTTGGCAATACACCAAATAAATGAGTACAAGATAGGAAAAACACAGTGGAAACCAAGGGCCTCATTAAAAAAAATTCGTAGTGTACGAAGGAAAAGAGTAGCCGATACTCCTAGAAAAACAAGCACCATTCTAAAACAACAAGTAGACTTGGATATTAATTAGTCCAAAACCCATCTATTTTCCCTATGGCAAAGCCATTAGGAAACGGGAACGAAAACCTAGTCGATCTCCTTACGGCCTAATCATTAAAGAGAATTAGACCCAGGCTAAGCTCTATATCCAAACTACTAAGCTATCATCTCCATTGGAACCTCTTCCAGCCATGGAGGTCCATAGCGGACCCAAAGCTGATCTTTTTGACATGACATCGCTCGTCTTGCTAGCTCATGAGCCACCTTGTTTGTTTTAGTTGAGTTTACTTGTTGTGAGACAATAACTAATTTAGGTTTCTTTCAATCATTTAATGCCCTGAATAGTTACAAATTTATGCTATTACGAGAACATGTGAGGCCAAAAACAGAGGGAGGACAAAAACCATTAGATTCATAACCGTTAGATTAATCTTATATTCACTTAAGGTTTTCTTTTTGAGGACCTGTGAGGTCCTTTTGTATAATAACCAATAGAGTAATCTTAGGGTGGACGCAAATATTAAATTAAATTAAATCTTCATCCATACACATTGTTTCACCCGATCACCTACTCCTTCAAAAACCTAACCTAAAGTCATCTTTAGTAATGGAATTTAGGGGTATGTTAAACAATATTAGCCTTTCTTCTTCTTCTTCTTTTTTTTTTTTGTTTGTAAAAAAACCATCTTTATCAATGGGGTGCTAAAAGGTTAAAGGGCATCAAGGGTGCTAAAGGGCTTAAAGGTTGGCGGTGACAGTAGCGATGGTGCTGTAGATATGAAGGTGGGAGGCCGTCGCGAGGGCGGCAGTAGTGGGGGAGGAAGACGAAGCGTTGTTGAAAGTGAATTGTGTTTTACTTTTTGTTTCTTTTTTAATTTTAAAAATGATTTGGTGAAAATAATTGTATGTGTAATGGTTTAATTTAAAATTACAGGCACCATAAGATTAATCTAAAGGCTTATATTAAGAGGGCCTTAGAGGACCTCAAAAAAAGAAACTTAGGTGAGCAGGCCGGTTAATTAGCATATACTATAATTCAAGGCTAACAAGGCTAAAAAATGCGAGTATGTTGAAGTGGAGTCATTCTTTGAGATGATAAGACCATCATCTGTTAAATTTATTGGGGTTGCCTAAAACGCTAGAAATTTCGGACATGAATCTTTCAGTTTTTTCGTTCCTTGTTTTGCAAGACAACTAATTTGTGATGCAACATATGAGAAAGCAGCCCGATGCAATCGTTCTTATAAGCTTTGGTTTAGTCTAAGACATAATTAAGTTCGAGAAACTGGTTTAATAACATACAAAGTTAGCATTTCGTCTTCAACACAACACACTGGAGAAAGATACGAAGCATAGAGATATTGTGTAAATTACATAGTAGAGCAAGATTTTCACTTTCATATCAAATGGCATGTGAAAAGATAGCCGAGCTCTCATGTTAAAGCAGGACCACACAGTTTACTCTCTCAACCCAACGGAAAGGTAATAAACTGAAAGAATCATGTCACTGTCGTGGTAATTTATGGGGTCAGCCTTCCAATATTGTTTAGGTATGACCACCATCAGTTCTACACCAAACCATTATTACTCCCCTCTGTAAATTAAAGTTCGCACAACACAGGGATGGAGACCTTGGCATCTTGATATCTTGCCAAAAGGACACATATACCAATGAAAATCCACAGAGCAGGTTTGATTTCTCATCCAAGTTCCAACCTTGTAACGCTTGTTGTGTGCAATGCACAATTTATTTGAATCATGCTCCAAAAGCGCGACTTAGCTTAATTCATGGTCCAAAAGTACATAACACTAAATAATAAAGCAAGCCGAGTCCATCCCTTGCCCAATGCGTCCAACCTATTTTTCCACCATCAAATGAATCCAAAATTTGTGTATTAATGTCGCAGTGACAAGAATTAAAGTACAGGCCTAGGATAACCATAGTCTTCAATTTTATAAATAAAAACAGCTTCCTGCCATGCCAAAGTACACTGTGAAAAGATATATGGAATCATTAGCATTTAGCATATTAAGCTCAAGAAATCCCAACGGTCTTGGTCAACATTTCCATAAGGTAAAAACCCAAACATTTTTTTAACACAAATGATAAACCAACAACCAATTGAATGGCTTCGCCGGCCGTCGACCCAACAACCGGCCGGCACCGGTCGGGAGTTGTGGTGACCATGTATTTTTTTCACACAAACGAACAATTTTCTCATTTTTCATAACTAATTTAATACATTTCAACGTCAATGAGATGCTAGCACAACATAATTGTGCTAATTTAGGGAAATAAAGTACATTGAAAAAGAAAAGGGAAAAATAAGATAACTAGGTAGATAATCAATCCAACCCAACCCATAAGTCTTCCCCGACTCTCTACTTCTTGTTCTCACGGGCTCTTTTCCTGCAAACATAACAGAAATCAATCGTATGCACGCATCAATCGGTTAAGAAAAAACATAAAGTCATTAAGAGATGAATCTTACGGGTCATGGGACCATTTTTCAGTGGGGGAGACAAGACTCTTCAATGATCTTGCGGCAGCTTTTATGGCTTCCAAGAGTGGATCTTTCTTCTTCAAATTCGGGTTTGTCTCCAACTTGTCTCCGAACCATATATTCTCCTCCTGAAGGCTGCTGGCGGCTCTGACGGTGTCTACGTCGGGGACGTATATCTCGGCTCTGTGCCCACCTTTTTCAGTGATTTTCTTCTTCTGGGTCTCCATTTTTTTCTGGGCCTCTATGAACTCCTCCGATTTCGGGTCGCTCGCGGTTGCCGTCTTCCGATGGGTGAACCAATCTTGTACGTGTTTGGTACGGTCAAGCACTTTCTTCCAAATGTACTTGGTCTTCACCATTGTGCGAAGGAGGAGGAGGAGGAGGAGGAGGAGGAGGAGGTGGTGTTTGGAAGTTGAGGAATGAATACGATGTAGTTTTGAATTGTTGTTGTGAGTTTGGGGTCGGCGGGCTTGACTTTATAGGAGGGGAAGGAGGATGAAACAAGGCCATGTTGTATCTAATTTCCGAAATCGGGGATCGACTTGGGGTGTGTGAGCTCCGGCAGGGAGTATTTGACGGCGCGCGCACCAAGAGATTCCTTTGCTCCAGACGGACTGTGACAAAAAGGTGAGGTGTTTCCCCGCATCACATGCCAGACGCACTAGATATATGAGTCAAAACAATCTTAATTTACTAATTATCCATCAATTCACCCTTTAGCGTTTTCCATCGAGTCTTGTAATTTAATTCGTTCATAATACTAATTTAGAGCACTTCATGAAAAAAAAATAATAATAATAATTAGCAGAGGTGGTATAAGCTATACTAATATCTATTGGTAATAAGTAGTGTGGTGCAAATAGGCACGCCATGAGCATGAATTGACCTTCTGGCTTAATAAGCTGGTCTGGCTAATTCTGCCAATGTAAGGGCAACTCTCACTTAGGTGGTGCTATCGGTGAACATTCAGATCAGTGTAGATTTAGCTATAATACTGCACATGATATAATTTTCTTAAATATCAAAATTTCATCAATGTCGATTTAGTTATAATACTGCACATGATATAGTTGCCTTAAATATCAAAATTTCATAAATGAAAGAATTTAAGTCTCAAATAAAGAATATCAATATATTCGCTTTTAAATAATCAACTAATTAACATTCAAGCACATTAGACACCATATGTGAATGGAGTGTGAGAATACAAAGTGATAAAATTTTTAACATCAGAATATCAAAAGCTTATAACTTATAAAAAATTGACAAAAGGGATGATGTATGCCCTAGCTAGCTATGGTCTCTTTGGAAAAGAGAGGGAGTTTTGAATTTCCTCAGGGTATGGGCATGGGTCACTATCATGGGAAATTTCATTGTCGAAAGGGACTACATTGACCAGTTGGAAGAGTCCAACGTCTCTCGTGGCGTCCACTCCGGACCAAAAATATCATGATCATGCATCATAGTGCATCATCAACATCATAATCGATCCCACGAAATCCCAAAATAGATGCATGTGCTTTGTTATTTATTAGTATCTATTTGGATTATTGTGGTCACGTAACAAAGAACACCACCTTTTTCAGCTGACATGTGAGGAGCTAGAATTTTAGTCCCAAACATAATACGCACACGCATTAATTTCATGTGGGTGATAATCCAATAGTATAGAACCCATATATAATATTAATACCAACCAATATTCCTTCCTTCCATATCTTGGGATTGGGAAGTAAATATTTCTCTATGACTAATTAGATGTTGTTCATATCTTACAACTAATTGCCAATGACAACTCATGTATACTATGCTCCCATAAAAAGTTGCAAATACTATGGTCCCACAAAAAGTTGCAAAATGGTTGAGAAAAGATGTTTAGGGAAAAAGGATGTCCCTTGATCCTCTCCGTATATATATATATATATATAGACAAGAAGTGATGTTTCAAATGGTGTGTCAAAATAGTGTGTTCCACAAGCTGTCTTATCTAAGATTAAAATCAAATACATGATTAGGAAAATGAAATCAGACAAAAGAAATAAAGCATGTGTGAATTTATTGTGTCTTTCATAAAAAAATCAGATATTGTATGAGATTTAGGGTTTAGAAATTATTTTGATGCAAGATGACCGATTTTGTTTATTTTAAATCTAAATGGGTGTTCATAGCTTTTATATGATATGATGTACAAAGAAATTAAGTACTTATATGTAATTTTACATAAGGATATAAATGTAATTACATAACAAATTTATGGTGTCCAAAGAACCTCTTAAAATTTGATGTAGTTTAGCCGATAGTAACTAACACACGACTTGAGACCCGACCCAATGCAAAAGATCTTTGGCATATCGCTGACACTCTCACCGTCGGCTTCCTCACCGCTGACATATTCATTGTTAGTTTGCAGGTTGCTGGTGTTCTTATGGCTGACATCCCCCACGCTGGTTACGATTGATCGGTTCTGTCCTTCCGAGGTCTCTCTATGGACATGTTGGTTCTTGTGTAACAAATTAAAATTTAATATTTCAACAGATAGTAACACCCAATGCAAAGCTCTTTGGAATATCGCTGACACTGTCACCGTTGACGTCCTCACCGCTGACCTCTTCACTGTTAGTTTGCACGTCGCTGGTGCTCTTACCGTAATTTTTTTTTATGTTTTTTTTTTTTTTTTGGGGGTATGCATTTTTGGAGATAATCAATGCTCCTAGTCAACTAAGTCGGAGCCGAATTTCCAACGCAACATTAGGGTCATTCACTTCATTCTATGCAAATAACAAAATTTCGGTTTCGATGGAAATTTCAACCGTCAAAATCTATGGAAATTTCGGAAAAAATTTCGATTTCGGTGGAAATTTCGGTTAAAAAAAAAAGAAGATGAAAAATATATTAGAAAACCTATAAATTAATATCTCTGCTTTCTCTAACCTCTAAAATCAACAAATAATACAATTTAACATTTAAGCAATATAGCATTGTCCATAAGGGAGAATAATTTGTGTTTTGTATTTCATTAAGCTATCAATCAGCATAATAACATTTTTTTGGTCAACGGAAATATATTATAAAGCGTTTGGCAAAACCAAACAAAAGAGTACAAATCGGACATCGACCGAATAAGGAACTCATGCAATTTTTCTCTAATTTCGTTGTCATATTTTACATTATCAAAATTGAAAAGTAAACATTTCATACAAGTAAATTGTACCCTTGAAAAAAGACCAAGGAATGGAATGCTTTTGTATAACATATATAACACGAGTTTGCCTTAGGAGGCGCCGGCCGGAATGAAACTTTGTTGTCATGTTTTATTTGGTTTTTGGACGGAGTCCATATGTTTTACATGAGTGTGGAATTTAATACAGCCCTTATATAGAAAGTACGAAAAAAATCATATCTAGATTTCTTGGTGGCAAGAAAGATGAGGTGTTTCCTCGCATCACATGCCAGATGCAGATATGATATATGAATCAAAACTATGTTAATTTACTAATTATCCATCAATTCACCATTTAGCGTTTTCCATCGAGTCTTGTAATTTAATTTGTTCATAATACTTATTTACAGCACTTCATAAAAAATAAAAATAAAAACTAATTAATTAGCAGAGGTGGTATAAGCTATACTAATATCTATTGGTAATAGTAGTGTGGTGCAAATAGGCATGCCCATGAGCATGAATTGACCTTCTGGCTTAATAAGCTGATCTGGCTAATTCTTCCAAAGTAAGGGCAACTCTCGTTAGGTGGGGCTATCGGCGAACATTCAGATCACTGTAGATTTAGCTATAATACTGAACATGATATAGTTTTCTTAAAGGAGAATTTTTGGCTGCTCATTATACAAAATTTCAATAAAAGGAGTGTTTGGTTATCTAACTGTATGAACTATATGACGTATATTGGCATTATATTTTTTTAAAGTTAGATAAAACCGTTTCTCCGTTTTATTGAAATTTTGTAGGAATGATCTTGACATATTAATAAATAAAGTAACGGGTCCTGATAAAAAAAATATGTGGGGAAGGGGGAAAAGGGGGGGGTGGGGGCCCTGGGGGCTCAAGAGTGGGCAGCCAAAAATCTTTCTAAAAAAAAATTTCATCAATGTCGATTTAGTTATAATACTGCACATGGTATAGTTGTCTTAAATATCAAAATTTCATGAATGAAAGAATTTAAGACTCAAATAAAGAATATCGATATATTCGCTTTTAAATAATCAATGAATTAACATTCAAGCACATCAGACACCATATGTGAATGCAGTGTGAGAATACAAAGTGATAAAATTTTTATGATCAGAATATCAAAAGCTTATAACTTATAAAAAATTTACAAAAGGGATGGTGTATGCCCTAGCTAGCTATGGTCTCTTTGGAAAAGAGAGGGAGTTTTGAATTTCCTCAGGTATGGGTATGGGCATGGGCCACTTTCATGAGAAATTTCATTGTCGAAAGGGACTACATTGACCGGTTGGAAGCTTCACACCAAAAATATCATGATCATGCATCATACAACATCATGATCGCCGAATCCCAAAAATGATGCATGTGCTCTGTTATTTATTAATATCTATTTGGACTATTGTGGTCACATGACAACAAACATGGCCTTTTTTTAGCTTGCATATGGGTACGTAGTACTATATATAATTGAGGAGCTGGAATTTCAGTCCCAACCGTAATACGCACACGCATTAATTTCATGCGGGTGATAATCCTATAGTATAAGGCCATATATAATATTTCTTTATTACTAATTAGATGGTGTTCATATCTCACAACTGATTGCCAATAATCCTCCCATATATATCACATGTTTTACATTTAATTAATAATGGACCGGTTCTTCGTCAAAACAAAAAAAGGACCGGTTTGTTGGATAGCAAGTTCGGCAACCAACTAAAAAGCTGCATGCAAAACCCATACATGTTTTTTTCTTGTGCAAAAATGCAATTGGTTGCCAAAAAGACAAAATGGGAAAATAAAAAATAAAAAAATAAAAAGGGTAAGAAAAAATCATATTCAGATTCTTGGTGACAAAAAGGTGTTTCGTCGCATCACATGGTATGTGAAATGGACTAGATATATGAATTTCAGACTATCTATTCACTCTTTTATTTTTATCTGTACAGCCTAGTGTTAGAAGGTTCATTAATATTTATTGTTAATAAGTGGTGCAAATAGTCATGCCCATGAACATGAATTGACCTCTTCTTGCTCAATAAGCTGATCTGGCTAATTCTGACAATTTAAGAGCAACTCTCGCTTAGGTGGAGCTGTCGGCGAATATTCAGATCGTTGTCGATTTAGCTATAATACTGCACATGATTTAGTTGCCTTAAATATCAAAATTTCATAAATGGAAGAATTTAAGTCTCAAACAAAGAATATCAATATGTTCCCTTTTAAATAAGGGAGATTATATCCACACCCATTCTTTATCTTAACACACCCAATTTTCTCAAAACACCCATCACTTATTTTAGTTAGCTTAAATTTTCTCCTTACAACCATTTTATGTTCCAAAAAAGCCCTTAATCAATGTTGAATTTTTCTCCTTGCCTCCATCACTACTCTAACATATACAAAAACAATGCAAATTAACAACAATATTCATAAGAAAATTAATTTATTTCCATTGGTTGAAGAACGTGACACGAAAAAGTCATTAAGAGCATGAAATTTCACGAAATATAAACCCAATGCATCATTTTAAACAAAAATGCAAGTATTAGACAATATAATCTGTTTAGAGTTGATTGAAATGATAAATATGAACCCTGACCCGACGAACGGGAGGCTCGCCACGCCGGCATTCATGGGGTTTAAATGTAATTTTATAAAAGGATAAAAAAGTAATTGCATAATTCATATGAATGATGGGTGTGGGGAGAGAATTGTTGGGTGAGAATATAAATTCCCTTTAAATAATCAACGAGTTAAGCGCATCAGACGCCATATGTGAATGGAAGTGTGAGGATACAAATTGATAAAAAATTTAAGATCAGAATATCAAAAGCTTATAACTTATAAAAAATTGACAAAAGGGATGATGTATGCCCTAGCTAGCTAGGGTCTCTTTGGAAAAAAGAGGGAGTTTTGAATTTCCTCAGGGTATGGGCATGGGTCACTTTCAGGGGAAATCTCATTGTCGAAAGGGGACTACATGGACCAGTTGGAAGAGTCCAACGTCTCTCTTGGCATCCACTCCACACCAAAAATATCATGTTCATGCATCATCATGCATCATCAACATCATAATCGATCCCACGAAATCCCAAAGGAAATGCATGTGCTTTGTTATTTATTAGTATCTATTTGGACTATTGTGGTCACATGACAAAGAGCACGACCTTTTTCAGCTTGCATGTGAGGAGCTGACTTTTAGTCCCAACCATAATACGCACACACATTAATTTCATATGGGTGATAACCCTATAGTATAGAACCCATATATAATATTAATACCAACCAACATTCCTTCCTTCCAAATCTTGGGATTGGGAAGTAAATATTTCTCTATGACTAATTAGATGTTGTTCATATCTTACAACTAATTGCCAATAACCACTCATGTATACTATGCTCCTATATATATCATATGTTTTACATTTAAGTAATACATCGTTAACTTTCAAAAAAAAAAAAAAAGTAATACATCGTTACTCATAAGAAAAGGGACCCGTTTGTTGCATGGAAAGTTTGGCAACCAACAAAAAAGCTGCATGCAATACCACACATGTTTCTTTCTTGTGCAAAAATGCATTTGGTTGCCAAAAAAAGACAAAATAAGAACATAAAAAATAAATAAAAAAAACAAAAAGGGTAAGAAAAGGATCATATTCAGATTTCTTGGTGACAAAAAGTTGTTTCGTCCCATCACATGCAATGCAAAATGGACTAGATAATGAATCATGACTAAGTGCATTCCATCTATTCACTCATTTATCTTTATCGAGTCTGTATAACTTTTCTTTTGATAGGCTTGCTTTCATTTGTCTTATTGCAGTATTACTGATGTATTCTCGTGGAGTATGAGCGCTCATTTCATTGAGAGCCTAATTTTGTTGTACTCTATTATCGTTATTATTATCAATATATTTCTTTGAACAAAAAAGCTTAACTGGTTCATAATACTTATTTAATGATGGAAGGTTCATTAATGTGTATTGTTAATAAGTGTTGTTTAAATTTTAGTGGTATCAGTCACTAAAATAATAAGGGAGATCTCACCTCTCGCCTACTAACAGCCGTTGGATTACACTCCCACCCCATTGCTAACGGGCCCCACCCACTGTTAACATCATTCATCACCCACCATGGGAAAACACTCGCATGTGAGCATGAATTGATCTGCTAATAAGCAGCTCTGGCAAATTATTGCCAATGAAAAGATATGATGTGGGCGACTCTTGCTTAGGTGTAGCTGCCCGGCAAACATTTCAATCGCCACCAATCTAGCTATACTGTACTTGCATTGCCTTAAACATAAAAATTAGACAGATGGAATTTTAGTCTCACAGCAAGAAAATGTCAATATGTCCACTTCTGAATAATCAACAAATTACAATTATGAACATTCAAGCACATCAGATACTACATGTAAATAGAGGTGTGAGAATCTAAAGTGACACAATATTTAAGATCTGTTGAAATGATATCTTGTCCCACATCGGGAGTTTCAACAATAATCATACAGTTAATAATCAACTAATTATCTCTTCATATCACCGAGGCCTTTTAATAAAACCCTACACCTAAGGTTGACAGGTGGTTAAGTTGGGGACAATATCGGTGATGCTCAGCCTGCTGTTGCTCTACTCTGAAATTCAATATGGTATCAGAGCGGGTTGATATTTTAGGCCCAATGTGGTCCATTTCAAATTCAGGCCCAATGTGGTCCATTTCAATTATTCATGCCCAATGTTGGTCCGTTTCAAATTCGGGTACTCTGCCCAGCATTACCTTCCACATGTACCCCCAATAGCATCGGGTCACACATGAGGGGGAGTGTTGAAATGATATCTTGTCCCACATCGGGAGTTTCAACAATAATCATATAGTTAATAATCAACTAATTATCTCTTCATATCACCGAGGCCTTTTAATAAAACCCCACACCTAAGATTGACAAGTGGTTAAGTTGGGAACAATATCGGTGATGCTCAGCCCGTTGTTGCCCGTTGTTGCTCATATAACTTATAAAGAATTGACTATTTTATTGCCAATTTAATTTGACGTGTATCTATGTATTATGAGAAATCATAAACAAATATTCTTGCATATAGAGATGGACTAGGAAGCAAGGAAAATATAAGGACTGAGCAACGTACGTCTTCAAAAAGGACCAGATTTCTAAGTCATTGGATTAATCTGCAATAAAAACAAAATACTTGCGGAATGAGGGAAAGCAATCAGGAATTATAATTAGGGAATTTAAATTCCCACCCAATAATTCTCTCTCCACACCCATCATTCACATGAATTATTAAATTACTTTTTTATTCTTATGTAAAATTACACTTTAAACCAAAAGATATAAAATAAAATAAAATTTCTCAACACACCCAACATCTCAAACTCAACCATTCAACTTCTCAAACAACGTATTCTCAAAAAGAAAATAAGATCTCCCACAACGCCATTCAATTGCTTATATACAATGGAGAAGCTTACTTGAAGGGAAATTAAAAAATCTCTTGACGAATGGAAGGTGAAATCAACCTTCCTAATCCTTCAATTGAGGTATGAGAGTTGAGTTTTTTTTGGTTTTTTTTTTAAAATTTTTTTTTTTAAGTTTTAGGGTTCATGATGCAAAGTTTTGGTGCAAGTTTTAGAGTTTTAGGGTTAATGTCCTTTGATGCAAATTTTGGTGTGGGAAAGATTGAACTTCTTGTTAATTTGCATAGATAAATTAATTTTCATAGGTTAGAGTAGTGATGGGTGCAATGAGAAATTCAATATTGATCAAGGATTTTTTTGGAACATAAAATTAGGGGTGTAAATGAGCCGAGCTGAGCCGAGCACCAAGGTGCTCAAGCTCGGCTCGCACAAAATTTCTAAAGCTCAAGCTCGGCTCAAGGTCGCATAAACTTCATGGATGAAAGCTCAAGCTCGGCTCTATAAAAAATTACGAGTTCGAGCTTAGCTCGGCTCGGCTCATTTACGATGCGAGCTCAAACGAGCTGAGCTTTTGATCGAGCCCTCGACTCGGCTCGTTGGGCTCATTTGTAAAAACAGTAATTAATATTAACAATTAGAAATTGAAAATAAGTACAAATGACAACGAAAATTAAACCTCACATAACAAATCTTAAGATATTTTTTTTCAAGGCGGGAACCCAATTGGAGGCTAGGCCCTCACGCCTTTGTCTTAAATAAAGAAAACAAATATCATAGTTATAACATAAATCTAAAATCCAAAATACTAGATCTGCATAAAGCAACTTGGAGTAGTTTACAGGTTGTTTGATGGGTGAACTCTTATTTTAATTTAATAATTATAATATTGAAAGATTAATCTACTTACTAACAAATAATATTATTAATTTATATGTATTAATGAACGAGCCGAGGTTTAATGAACGAGCCGAGCTCGAGCTGGCTCATAAATATACGAGCTTCTCATGAGCTTTATGAGCCGAGCACGCCAAAGCTCAAGCTCAATTCACTTTTTAAATGAGCCTAAAAATAAGCTCAAGCTCAGCTCATTTCTGTAACGAGCGAGCTTGAGCGAGCCGAAAATGAGCCGAGCCGAGCCCGAGCTGAGCCCGAGCAGCTCGAGCCAATTTACAGCCCCACATAAAATGGGTGTAAGGAGAAAATTTAAACTAATTAAAATAAGTGATGGGTGTTTTGAAAATATTAGGTGGGTTGAGATAAATAATGAGTGGGGATATAATCTCCCTTATAATTGTCACGAAAATAAATTCTAAAATGTTTACCGACTAGCATTTTTGTGCTCATTTCCAATTCAGCGAGATATTGGTTGATGGATGCATGATTGGTTTATTGGGCCGTTGGTAGGAAAAAGCAATACCAAAATATTGGTTTATGGATGCGAGATTGGTTTCTTGGGCCGTTGGATTCTATCTAAATTCTCCCTGGTAGGAAAAAGCAATTAGTTTTGGTAGATAGTAGGTATTATCCAAGTTTGAGACATTTTGGATGATCATGAGTTGATTCTTCGAGGATTTCAGAATTCTACTAGTTGGAAATGTATGGTGGTTATGTAGGTATTATCCCAATTGAAAATGTTTACAATTTTTCAGAGGGTTCCCACCGAAAACTACCTTTAACTTGGGGGATTGATTGCCACCAAAGATATATACATTCTATTTGTGTAAACAAGGTTTAAACATCGGACAGCTTTTCATCAAATTCTTCAAATTATTTCCTCTAATACATATGTTAAATTAGTGAAATATTCCAACGTTATAGCGAAGGAGGTGAAGAAGACTCTTGGATTCTTCTTCACCTAGTTGTTTCCTCACCCAACATTTTTGCCTTCATGGAACATTCCAAATTTACAAACCAGCTGACGACATTATCACCAAATAAACCCATACACCGGCTAGGTGTTTGATCTGCAGCAGCATCATATAACTCACTCTTCAGAATATCATCATTTTCCTACGGATATATTTCCCCGTGGTCTCGAACATTATACACCAATAGCTGAAGATGTTTGGTCATCGAGTTAAGGTAAGCGGTTAAGCTCCTCTGATTCCTACCCTTTCTTCTGCATGTTTCTGCACTATAGCAGCATGCTTCTGACCAGAAAGATGAGAACTGAAAACAGTCTGGCTGTTGCACACCACATTGCGTACAGTACACATTCTCACCGCACCAGCTGCTGCTCCTCCCGATATGATCTTTCGCTTCTTTGTCACCAAATCCTCTTCCGGGGCATATGGCTGGGAACCCTTCAATGACTTGGCTCCTGGGTTTTCCATTGGTCCAATTATTGCATTTCTTGCAGCTGATGGAACATTTGGAGTTGAAGCGCTGCAATCGGATTTCAACTTTCCTTGTTCCTCCATATTCTTCTGATGCTTCTTTCCAGTTAGGTGTTTGACGTAAGCATCATTGCTGTTACAATTGATTTTACAAACTTCACACCATGCAGATTGAACAAGCTTGATTCTATTTGGATTTTTCTTCCAAATACCATTAAATTGAGATCGAGCGGCAGAAATGTATGGCCCACCATCTACAGCCATTAAGCAAGCCTACAGAGTAAATGGCATCAGCAAGAATCATTGGTATACCAACAAAAATTAGTAAAGATGTAATATCGATCATAAGACCACTTGCAGGACATAAATGAAAATAACTGGAATTCCAAATAAATCATAAGACCACTTGCAGGACACAAATGAAAATCACTGGAATTCCAAATAAATATAAGGACTGAAAGAACCTCTGCAGAGTTCACATGATCCTAATCATACCATATCCAAAATTCCTCATAATTAAGGACTTGAGGGCACATATTGAATTAATCTCATGTATATATTGCATAAAAGATCAGAAGAAAACTTGAGAAGTTTCTGAGAGCTGAGCTAGACATAATGTTCAAACTATGATACACAGAAAATATTTACCACAAAACTATGACAGGTGAAAGGAAACAAAATAAATGCTGGAAATGCATGCCACCACGGAAAGATGCATCAATTGGCATAAGGAAGAGAAGGATTATGTTATTCACCTGAGATTTATGCCTTTTCCCAGCCAGATGCTTCTCGAAAACTTCTTGGCTATTGCAAGCAACATTGCAGATTGTGCAAAACCGTACAGAATCAGCCGCAGCACCACCATTCCCAATCCTACGTCTCTTTGCATCCAACTCCACATCAGTAACCAAACCTGAACTCCCAAACAGAACTTGCCCACCTACATTGCTTGTTTCGCTTGGCAAACTGACATTCTTTACAACATTGGAGGTTCCTGGAAGCACTGCAGCAGACAATTATATTGCCCTCCCACTTTCTTCTGGTGTTTCTTTCCCAATATGTGTATCTCGTACATTTCTTTGCTATTACAATTAACATTACATATATCACATCGCATGGACTGCTTAAACTTGGTTGGTTGCACATTGTTCTCTATAGCATTAGTTGCAGAAGGTTGATCTGCCCAACTGCTATTCCACAAATAATTCGAAGTTGTGGGCACTAACAAACTCTCCTTCAGAGATTTGATAGACTGCAAACCACAATAACATGGCTATAAAAAACAGAATGCATCTAAAACATTACATAAATTTCAAAAAACTTTTGGGTCTAAATCCAAATTAGCAATCAATAATAAAACGAGCATGCACCATAACACACTGAAATGACACAAACTCAGGTTACTACACCCAAATAGCACGAGAAACTGAGTAGTTCCTGATAGATTACGTAACATTTAATACAAGGTACAACCTTTATATGCCAAACCATAAAGACATCGATCGAAAACCATCAGCATAAGACTACATATGTAACTCTAGTTCCTATCAAACACTTATATTCCAGCTACACTACGAAAAATCAAAGATAACCCAAAATTTGTACGGACTGAAAAGTGAAAACCCGAACTTGAATTGAAGAAAAGAAGAACTCACAGCTTCACATCTAATGGGTTGAGCTTGATTGGCAGCCCAATTCTGAGAAGCAGCATTTGGGTCTTCACCAAATGGCGTTTGTGCTTGGAATTGAACATGGGTCCACGGGTATGAGCTCGGATTTGCGTATGGGTCGGTTGCGGGTGGGTAAAGAGCAGGGTCGAGGGCACCGCAGAGGGAACCGCTGGTTGAGGAAAAGACCAAAATTGGTTGCTGTTGTCGTTGTTGTTGTTAGGGTTGAAGGTGTTGGGTTGATGAGGGATTTGATATGTGAAATTGGGGGAATATTGTGGAGGATTGAACATAATTGGGAGTGAAGAAAAGTTGGGTTTTTGCAGAGATTGACAGAAAGCAAGAGATTGAGAATGAAAATATTACGGTTAAGTTCGTTAAGATTTGGTTTGGGAGGGGGTGGGGGGTTTTGGGCTATGGATTTGGGCTACACTTGGCAATGGATGAAACTCAAAGTCCCGTCATAATGTCAAGAAGTACTAAGTTAGGTCACACTCTTCTTATTTCTTCAATTTGTGATAGTTTTGTGTCTAAATAAGTGTGACAACTCCGAATAAAAAGGCTTTTCACATGATACTAGGAATGTAAACAAAAACTTGAGTTGATATGAATCATTTAACTATATATTTGAGGTATTGGAGCACACTAAACAAGATTATAGCTAATGAAATGGTTGGGGAAAAAACTATTTGTTTTTATAGAAAAGTATGTGTTCATGTGAAATGATTCACTATTTAGTTACCTGTTTTCCTTACTGTAGAATAAATATGAGCATATATTAGATGAAAGTGGCAGAGATTCATCCGACTTAAGTATGAACAAATGCATAATTAACACAGACAAAATGCTCGAAGCCCTTGGCTGTTGTGGATTTCAAACGTAGGACACTTGGACATACATTAGTTAGGGCCAATAATCTTTAGGTTGCAAGAGCAAAAAAAGCTGAGAAGACCAAAGAACGTAATTGGCGTGGTTAATTAATTGATTTAGTACAAAATGTTATGAAAAGTGACTTGTGGATTGTGGCTTGTTTGAAAAGACATTGATTACCGCGGATGAAACTTCTGTTTTGTTTACTGATGAATCTCCCATGCGCTTGTTGCCAAAATATATAATGTACAAAATATAGTTGTTTAGCCAAAAGAAGCAGAGAAATTGAATACATACAACAAATTAGTGGCGATATTCAATCTTTAATTTGTTGATGATCCAATTTGTTCAAGAAAGATGAATTATTGGTAGTGAGTGAGCATAGATAGAGTAGTTAGACAGTAGAGAAATATAAGCATGAGTTAACACACTAATAAGCATGAGTCCAGTGAGATGGGTTGTCATGTTTAATGGTAGGTGACTAAACAACCACCTTTGAGCTATATAGCTCACATGCCATCTTTGTGTACACTATAATATTGCTTTTAGTAGCATCCGGAGTTTTCAACACCTCACTCATGTCCCGAAACTTCACTATCTCGATTTCACTATCCTCCTCTTTCTTTATGAAGATAGAATAGTGATACCGAAATATGAAAGGTACAACTCCTGTTAGGGGAGTATGCAATTCAAGTAAGTTTCATGGTGAACTTGGAATAACGTTTGGGGGAAATGATGTTTATAGCATAACAACAACAATAAATCGAAATGGTAAAGTATTGTGACTATATGGAATTTGGTAAGGCCTAACTTGAAGAAGGATTGATGAGCAGCAAGCAATGCCTCAGCAAACTCTGTAAAGAATGAATGAATTGTCCACAAAGGATGTATCTGTACACTCTTGAATCTTTATTGGAAAATCCATGGTGCCCCAGACTAGTAGCGCGGACCTGTAAGTAAGTAGGACATTAGAAAAACTCAGTTGGAGATGAGGCCAACAAGGGCCTCATGGTTGCGGCTGCTTCCAACCCACCATGGCTTAAACTCTGCTGCAGCTGCAGCATGGCTGCTACTGATCTCTTCTTCAATAGGAGCTGGAAGATTTAAGTCAAGAAAGTCTCTGACTTCAGGCTTCTGATCAATCACTAGTGTTTGGCTGGTTTTATTAGTCTCAGATGATCCACCAATCAAATGGAACCTCTTGTGACCACCCAATGCTTGACCTGAGGGGAAAACCTTTTGGCAAATTGGACAGCAATGCCCCTTGCTCTTTGCACTAATCTCAGCTTTCACCTCACAATTAGTATCTACTACTTCATGTTCAATGATCTTACTATCTGATGTTTCAATGGTGTTTTCACTGCTTTCGATCTTTGAAGCAAAGCATCCTTTGATCTTCTTATGGCTTGCCCTGTGGCCCCCTGGAGCTTGGTATGATTTGAAAACCTTGTTGCATGTAGTACACTCGAATTTGCTCCTCTTTTGTGAACTCTTGTAGATTGCCACAGATTCTAACGCATTGCTTGAATTGTACTTCTTGCTGGAACCCAGTTGAGCCAACTGATCAGCTTTCTCGGCAAAATTCGATTCCAGGTGCTGGCGCTTCTTCATATTATCATTCCAATCTAAATTTCCATGTCCTAATGCCTTCTGGTTAACCTTCTTACCCTTGAAGTCGAGCTTAATCGGACTAATTCTACCTGATGATGGATCTTCTGAGAACACAGAATTTTTATCAGAGGATTCAGCCACAAATTTTAAGCCACCCCAGTGACCCCCCACGTCCCTTGAAAGCATCATCAAACACATAGCAACTTCTTCTTGTTCTTGCTCAATTTTGTAAACAGACGAAGCAGTATTACCAGCAGCAGCATTAGCAGTTGAGAAATTAGAAGAGGAGGTTGTGATTGTGCCCATGTACCTTGTTCTTCTTCTTCTCGATCTTCTCCCACGACTGGGAGCAGCAGTAGCATTATTATTTTCAATATCACAAGTCCAAGAATCTTCGTCTTCGTCTTCTTCTAATTCTTCTTCAAAGCTACAGCTATTGGTGGAACTAACTCCTGCTTCTTTCTCTGAGTGGCGCTTCATGTGACCAAACAGAGCTTTCCAGGATTGAAATCCTTTACCGCATTCTCTGCACAACTTGTCATGAACTGAAGTGTCCTCACTCAAATCCGCAATCCTCCAAGTCCTTTTCGGGTTTTCTCTGAGGCCCTATCCCGGTTGCTGATTCTGTCCGGTTTCGAAATCAGAATCGACATTGCTCGCAGATGTGAACTTAACTCTGTTGATGAGCTTCTGCTCTGTTTCATTGTGAATCAAGTGAGACCTTATGTGGCCTCCCAAGGATTGACCACAGCGAAAGCTCTTGTTGCAGAACTTGCACACATGCTTGAATCCTCGATCTTCGAATTCCATTGAATCAGAGCTTATTTAGAATCAAAATCCAACAAATAAGGAAACAACACAGATCAGACAAGCTAATGAGGCTTCAAATCTGATCAAAGAATATGGGAAAGTACAAACTGAGAAACTCTTGATCTCATCACACTAACACAAGCCAAATGCTAATCAAAACTTGAGTGAAAAAATGTAACTTGAACAGAAGCCAGATCAGAAAGGTGAAAACCAAGGTGGAAAGCTTCAATATTAGAGTGGAAAAGATTGCATCAGATGAACAGATGGAATGTCAAAAATCCTAAAACTAGTAGCTCTGCTTTGCTCTGTTGTTGGGCAGTTGAGAGTGGAGAAAAAGACACATAATTTGTTGGTAATGAAGGCGATGATGAACCAGCCAAAGAGGAGAAACTAAAAGTGAGTGAAGAAGCGTTTGTTTCTCTCTCTGGTGGAGAACTTGACTAAATTTGGAGGAGAAATCCATGCATGGAAGCAAAGTTAAAAGGCAAGTGAGTGAGGAGAGGTTAAAGCAAAGAGAGAGCACGTGTACTCAGCTGAGGATCCTACGCCAAACCGAAATCCAATGGCCCAGATTTGTCCAGGTGAGCATCCCTATGGCTCAAACACCTACTGAAACAACTAACTGCTAACTATTCCTTTCTTTGTCTTGCTGTGAAGGAATGCCATTGCCCAAAACACAATCTGCGGCACCGTAATTATTCAAGCTTCATAAACAAGTTTTGGGTAAATTCTTTTCTTCATATCTGAATTTTTGCTAAAAGTGGCCTATTTATACCCCCTCCCTCCAGGTGGATGGAAAGATCAAAACTTCCAAACATGATTTATTTTATTTTTATATACAACCTCCATATTGTATCAACTGATGTGCTGTTGAGGATAACATGCATTTGATGATAAAGAAAGGAGCTTTCATTACAAAACGTAGTGAGCCTAACAACATCACAACAGCACAAGCAACCGACAAGCACTCTTGCACAACCCGCATTATAATACATACCGCTTAACATCCCACAGACCTCTAAGCTCTAAGTTAATTGCATCTATATGCCTCAGTTTCTATTAAAGCACAAAAGGGGCAATTCAAAATCTATAAGTCAAATACGCAATAATTTAGCTGAAAAACCCTACAAGTGAGTGAGTGATGCTAAGGGAAGTCAGCCACCAGTACCCTTGCTAACATTCACAGTGGACAAGTACTGTATGTAAAGAAAACAAAAATATTACCCTGATTAGCCCGAAGCTTTGGGATTGCGATTCTTTCAACTGATCTTTTTCTTTCTTAAGCTGCAAAAGAGTATATTAAGATAGTAAATACGGCAGTCGTCAGTGTAACAATTAACAAATTCCACAATGTAAAAAGAATTCCAGCAGAAAGTCAAATGAATAAGGGAAAAGATCCTATGAAACCAGAATTCTGAGAAGAGTAAGAACTCAAGTGGACTCTAGTTTTGAATCTCTAGCAACTTATGCGCATTCAGCAATACCAGACAGACCAAGACACCAACTAATACAATACAAAGAAAAAATAGCAGTCAAGTCGTGACCATGACTATCCCAAGCTAAAATTTGCAGTAAAATACAGTGCATTTTTACTTATATAGCTTGATACCTCTATAACATTATGTCAAAAAAATATCCGAAGAACTTTTTTTCTTTTAGTTCTGATAACTTTCATATTCAAAGATAACAGAAAACCCACCTCTCTACATCTGGTCCCAATTTGTAGGAGTTCCTCAACATCGAAAGAGCTATCGTTATTGCTCTTGGTTCTCCTTGACATTTGTGCAATAACAACCTGTAAAAATGCCCAATGCCCCAAAGTCTTACATTGGTTAAACATCAATATTCATCATAAGAATTACCTACACCAGAAAATTTGCTATTTCGTAATCCAGTAAAAAAAAATAAGGTGGGATTGCTTATAAATCAAATTTCAAGTATGATTCCTTATGACTGAAATCAAATTGTCAAAATTTCCAGAAAAGCGAATGAAAAAGCATTGATCTTTTTCAGTTGGGGGTAAATAAAGAACAAAATGGTATTGCATTTACGAGATAACCAGATTGAGCATCGACCCAATTGATTAAAATGATCATCAAATCATGAACTTGAGAACTTTCGATGATAAATTATCCAAAACCCATCAAAATATCCGAAGCGAAAACACCCAGAGAGATGGAAATTAGATAAAGTTTGAAGCTTTATTACCTGTAGTCTGTCTAGGGTTTAGGGCTTTGTCGGGACGAATCAGATTTCAGAGATTCCTGTGGGCTTTGAAGAGTTTGATGGGAAATTCTTCAAATTTTCGAACCGTTTTGTTTTGAATGATTGAATGCCGGGGTTGAAGAACGGCCAACTCGATTTCGGGTCGAGTGGGTCCGACGGAGGAGCTTTTTTTAGCTAGGCCAGCTCAGCTGGGAACTATCCGGGTCGGGTCAAGTCGTGTGTTAGTATCCGTTAAAATATCAAATTTCTTGCAAGAACCAACATCTCCAATGTGTATCCTTCCAAGTTTTAACCATAATCATACTATATAGTCCTATTCTTGTTGTATGATAAATTGTTTGGAAGCTTTACTAATAGGCAAAATGAATTACTTTTGGTGGATAGTAGGTCTATTGAAATTTGTGACATTTTGGTTGAGATATAAGTTGATTCTTCATGATTTTTCAGAATTCTACGAGTTGAAGATGCATGATGAGCGGTGAACAGAGTTTACGAAATATATAGTGGAAAATGTGAAGTGGTACGATAATTTTTCATTTAAAAAGTTACAAGTTTTAAGAGGGTTCTACATAAAACTCCCTTTGTTTGGGGTTGATTGCCACCAAAGATACCTTCTCTATACAGATATATTTCCTCGTGGTCTCGAACATTATACACCAATAGCTGAAGAGGTCTGGTCACCAAGTTCTGGAAGCAGTAATCGGTTAAGGTCCTCTGATTCCTACTTCATCTTCTGCCTGTTTCTGCACCGTAGCAGCACGCTTCTGACCAGCAAGATGAGAACTGAATACCGTCTGGCTGTTGCACACCACATTGCACACAGTACACGTTCTCACCGCACCAGCTGCTGCTCCGCCGATATGATCTTTCGCTTCTTTGTCTCCAAATCATCTTCCGGGGCATGTGGATGGGAACCCTTCAATGGCTTGGCTCCTGGGTTTTTCCATTGGTCCAATTATTGCATTTCTTGCAGCTGATGGGACATTTGGAGTTGAAGCACTGCAATCACTTTTCAACTTTCCTTGTTCCTCAAATTCTTCTGATGCTTTTTTCCAGTTAGGTGTTTGACGTAAGCATCATTGCTATTAAACAATTGATTTTGCAAACCTCACACCATGCAGATTGAACAAGCTTTACTTCAATTGAATTTTTCTTCCGTATGCCATTAAATTGAGATCGAGCTGCAGGTTTAGCAACTTGAGCTGACTTAAAGTTGTTTTATACTACTTGGGATTGGGCTAAAATACTAAATCAGTTTCGTTGTTTGCTTTTGGTTCTTGTGGATGTGATACCAATATTGTTTTCTAAGCTGCAAGAAGTACTGTTGGTTGTTCACCCGTGTCATTTATCTCTAGTTTTTTCTTAGCAAGGAAGTACAGTTTTACCTTTCAGTCTTTGGCTTCCGGTTATCCGAAAAGAAAATACACATGTCTATGCAAAGTAATAAAGTTAATTAACAAAATACAATGTCTATGCAAATCTTAAAAATACATATGTCTATCATACTCTGCTCATGGTTTCCCAGTCCGGAGTGAAAAAGGAGTTAAGGTTTAGTATTCCCTGTTTACGAATTCAGTGTGGGACTAACACAGCATAAGGGTCTCATTCTAATTCCCGATTCTGGTGGAATTGGTATCATTCGTGGTATCATTCTGCAGATTGGACATAATCAAACTGACGCAATAAACAATTAGAGTTTTCAATCTATTTCTCATGGTTAATCTTTGGGTTTATACCTGTACTGTATCGATAGTGCAGAAGAATGAAAACACCAGAAAAACAACTACCAGCCTTCTCTACAATAACCTAACAAGATTGGAAAACAAACTTATAAACATTAGAGAAACTTTGCAGATACAACCACATAACAGAAAGCTTCAGGTCTCGGAATAAACCAAGATTGTTATGTATCATCGAGAACAAGGATAGCAATTCAAAAGTCTTTGCCAACTGAGCTTAGATATCAGAGAACTGGCATAGAGCGACATAGCAGCTAGCTAGTACAACTCAAACGAAGAGATGTTTTGAGGTAAAAAATAGATTATAATTTCTAGGGGATGGAATTACAGTCTAACTGACAGCTAGCAAGGTTAACTTCTATTTATAACTAATTAATCTCTAATGCCTCTCCATTCAATAGTTTATGCTTTCATTAGACTGCTAGAAGATACAAGGGTTACTCGGTCAGTCCACTACAACGAGACTTTGATACTCTTGGTCAGAGAGAGCTGCTTCCATGACATGGTCCGGGCCAATATCTCCACCATTCTCCAAGAAGGACTTGACCAAAGTGTTGTTCATGAAGCCACTCAACACTGTCACCCCTGGTTGCGTACAAGGCACAACCTCCGTATCCTTGTCTTGGCTCAGATCCCATACCACCAAGTGTGGAACCACATACCCTTTCTCTTTGAAGTCGCGCTGAATGGCTTCATAGTCAGTCTCCCACCTACTCGCGGAAATCTCGTTAAGGTCGCAGTAGATGGTGAACACAAACACTCTCTTGATCATTTGCCCCGGCTTCAAACTCCCCTTCACGGCCACTTCCAGAATCAAATCAAACACCTTTTTAAAATCGACTGCGCAATGCCAATCTTGCCCATCCATCTTTCTCACAAACGCGCACTTGGACTTAAGATCATTTTCGGGTATGGAAAGCAGCTGTGGATCTCGATTGAAAGTGATCACCTTTCCATTCCAAGGCTCCGGACTTAGTTCAGACACCAAAATCCCCAATCCCACAGACACATCCGTGGGGGTTCTCATCAGACTTCCCGAGACGTCACATAGAGCAATGCAGTCCTTGAACTTGCCCTGCTTCAAGTAAATCTCCTCCACCATTGTCTTCCAGTGAAGGTCAGCCGCTTCGCGAAGCTCGGGACAATCACAAACACAGGCTATGATCTCATGAGGAAGCAGACAATCGACCTTAATCTTCGAACTGCCTCCAGATTTCACCTCCTCCAGATACTCCTCAGCTTCACATGGCTGATTATTCGACAAGGCCGGAAAATGAAAACCATTCACATTGGTATCCGATCCGTAATTGGGTTTCTCAAAGATCTCCTCCAATGGCAGCAGAACCTCCTTCATCAGCAGCTCTCTGGCTCTCTCCGCGTGCTCCGCCTCGCCTTCCTCCGAAATTCGCGGGAAAACCTTCTTGGCAATGCTCTCAGAAAGCAAAGTCATGCTATCGAACAATGAGTCCACATAGGGGCACGAAACCGCCGCTGTCGTGATCTCCAAGCAAAGCTTATCACCACGACCATCATCATCAAAATTTGCATCATCACATTGCTTCTCCGATTCCGATTCCGATTTCAGCAGGTTGAGTCCATCCATGTCGGACTTAAGGCAATCCGCAAAAAGATCGGAGACCCGATCGTGCAAGAATCGATAATCGGGGTCGGTCTCGTACCTCTCCACAGCCTTCTTGGCCATGGCGATCATCTTCTCGGTGTCCATTTCCGACTTTTCCCTGAGTGAAAATTCGAGCAAATCCGGTGTCACAAAACTCAGGTCCTCGTCGTCACTCAGAGTCTGGAGCAGAAAGTCGAGAACGACTTCGAAGCTGGAAAACTCGCCGGCGACGGCTGCGAGGTTGAAGGCGAAGGTCTTGGGGTGGTGGCGGAGGAGCCAGGACGCCGCAAAGTGGAAGCCTTGGTGATCGGTTGGGCGGCCGTCGGACCAAGGGGTGTTGATGAGGCTGCAGATGAGTTTGAGGGTGGTTAGGGGGTTGTGGGCCCAGGCTAAGGGGAGGAGGTCGTTGAGGCAGTTACGGTTTTCGGCCTTCTGAGCCCCAGTTTCCGGAAGGACGAGGCGGAAGAAGAGGTCGAGGCAGGGGTTGCCGAAGTAGGAGAGGAAAGTGGGCGTTGGGCGGCTGTTACTGGGGTGGTTCAGCTCTGGAAGTTGGAAACCACCCAAGAGACAGCTTGGGCCAGCGCCGAAAAGGTGTGGGATCGGAATTGCCGGCGGAGCTGTCGGAGGAGGAGCTATTGTCTTGGTTTGGGGAGGAGGGTGGATCTTGCCGGAATCGGGTCGAATTCGATTCCGGCATACCTTCAGGGCGGAGATTATTCGAACTTGCGCCACTGATTTCATGGTTGGAATTTCAATTCAATGGAGATAAGTTTGGTCTGGTGGAGAAGAGGAAGAAGAAAGAAACCCTCTGCTTTCATGCAACTCCCAGTTCTTTTTGGGGGGACGGGGTGGGGTTTTAGGGTTTTGGTTTTTTTTTTTTTTTTTTTTAAAGAGAGGTTTTAGGGTTTTAAGACAATGAAAAGAAAGAATTCATAAAGAAATTAGTTGGACTTTTTAGGGCCTGATCTTCTGTCCTGTCCTTCCGAGCAATGACTTGATGACATTATGACAGGAATTTTGATTCAATCTACTTACATAATCACAAAAGATAATGGACTACCTACTACAATGTCTTAAAGTTACTTTTACATCACGTAAGCTGTCAGTATTTGATGACCTGCATTCATCAGCTTAAATTTTCTGATATCTAACTTTCAATGCGACAAGATAAACTTCTTTTGAAGCTACATGTATGTGGGAGTAAATGTATAGTTGCATATGTAATCATCATGAAATCAGTGCATAACATTTTAGCACAAAGGCTTTCCATGGTTCTGCAAATAATTTAAGTTTTTGAGAGTTTTTTTATAGAAGTTAATCTGTATGCTTAATGAAATCTACGATCGCTTTCCTTTAGTTACTAGCTTTTACATGCTATAATACTGTGATGAATACTCAAAAGTGAGAGAATGTAAGAATTGAGTATCAATTTCGGTTGAATGACTTGTACTTCAAGTGGTGACTAGGCATTGGGGGTTCTAATCTTCTAAGGATTATGGTTAAGCACTCCTACACATACAATTTGCTAGTATATGCGATACGTTTATGAAACTGTTTTGCAATATGATCTTGTAATCCTTTATTCACTTGTCAATTAATGTAATGTAATCTTACATCCCGGGCATCCTCGTGAGTCAGCAGTCAGTCCACTACAAGGAGAGTCTGATAGGCCTGGGCGGCGATTTGTGCTTGCATGACCTTTTCGGGATCCATCTCCCCGTCATTATCCAAGAAAGACTTGACCAAATTGTCGGAGTAGCCGCCGAACGTGGCAGCCCCTTGCTTCCTACAAGGCAGGGGCATAGACCTTCTACTGCCAACACCCCAAAACACAATCTGCGGCACCGCATCTCTGTATCCTTTCTCCTCAAACGTGCTCCAAATCGCCTTATAATCACTCTCCCATGTGAATCCCGAAGCCTCATCAAAGCCTTGCCTACTAGTGAACACGAACACTTTCTTTATCATCTGCTCCGGCTTCAGATTTCCCTTGACCGCCACTTCCAGAATCAAATCAAACACCTTCCTAAAATCAACCTTGGAGTCCTCCTCACAGTTCATGCTCTTTAAAAAAGCACACTTGGACTTGAGGTCATCACCAAGGCCTAATACACAATGCAGCTTCGGGTGTCGACTGAAATTGATCACTTTTCCTTTCCACGCGGGCTCTTGGTTCAATTCAGCCACCAACAGTCCGAAACCCACGGATACCATCCCGGCGGCCCCTACCGTCCTGTCCGGCTCCACGTCACAAACAGCCAAGCTGTTGCTCAAATTCTTCCTCTTCTCTTTCACATTGTTTTGTTTCATTTTCTCCACCATTATCTTCCACTGAAAGTCAGCCGCTGGCCCCACATTCTCATCATCCACGTACTGCACGATCCGATGTGGAAGCAGAGCACCGCCCTCCGCAACCTTGTACTCGCCGTCTCCGGCGGCGGCTAATTGAGTCATAAGACCCTCCAAGTACTCGTAAGCAGCGCAGGGCTGTCGATCGTAATCGTAATCATAACCGCTCCCTCTTGTCATGGTATTCCTCAAGGGCACCAAAACTTCCTTCCTCAGCCGCTGCCGGACTCGGTAGCCGTAATTGGCGTCAACACCACCTTCCGGCGGCGGCGGGAATATCCTCCTCCCAATGCTCTCGCAGAGGAAAGCGGCTTCGTCTTCGCAGTCGTCCGCCGTCACAGTGATCTCGATCGGAACATCATCCTTATCAGTAGGCTCATCAAACAAGCGGCGTCGGTGGTTCTTCAAGATTCGAATGTCGCGCTGGAGGCAGTGGACGAAAAGGTCCGAAAGCCGGTCGTGCAAGAACCGGTAATCCGGGTCGGCCCGGTACCTCTCAGCCGCGGCTTTGTTGGCCATGGCGGACACCTTGTCCTTGAAATCATAACTCTGGTCGCAGGAGCTGCTTCCTCTGACTTCAATTCCGGCCAGAATCCGAAAGTGAAGACAGACGAGGTCCTGAAGACAACCGGAAAACTCGGAAATTGGGAGGAGGTTGGAGGCGAGGGTCTTTGGGTGGTTGCGGTGGAGCCAGAAGGCCGCCGTGAAGAAGCTTTCCTCATCGTATTTGTAGCCTCCGCAGTGGCGGTCAACGAGGTTACAGATGAGCTTGAGGGTGATTATGGGGCTGTGGGACCAGGCCAGAGGGAGGAGGTTGTTGAGGTAGTGGCGGTTGGCCTCAGACGCCGCCGGAGTGCCCTGTTTGAAGACGTTGTAGAATAGATCGAGGCAGGGGTTGATGGTGGTGCCGCCGCCGCCGTGAAAGGATGTGGAGGTTTGTTGCGGCGGCTTTGTCCTTGATGGCTCGAGCTGCTGCTGCTGGTGTATTACTGAAACTACTCTTGTCAGCTGTGAAGAAAGATGGCCGCCGATGTTCACCGGATTCCGGCATGCTTTCAGAACCGAGATCATTCGCACGGGAACTAGTTTATTCATTTGATCCAATTGAACTGAACTGGATTCGACTGAATTGGCTGGACTTGTGTTTCTGAGTGAAGTCAATTGACGAATCGGGTGTTTCTGGGGCAATTGACAAATCGGATTGGTTTTGATTTGCTAAGCTTTCACTCCAATCCCACCCTTCAATGCCCTTTTTTTTTTTTTCTTCCCCAAAAGCAGAGCAATTCGCTCAACTTAAAAGGCTTTGATGTCTTCGTTTCTTGTTGAGTACGTTATAATTAATATGGGAGTATTGGTCGGTTGGGTCCGAAGTAATTTTATCGGAGGATGCAAGCAACCATTCCTAAATTTAACTTCACCTTATGTTTGATTCAAAGAGAAATAAACACGTAATTTGAAGAAAAATACCAAGAGTTTGATGGCTTGTTTGAGCTGTAGTTTAGAACTTCTAGTATTGTTTTGTATATGATCCTTGATTTTTGTGAAACTTCTGCATGTCAATGGGATTTACTCATTCAGATTCCTTGGTTCAGTTTGCTAGGATTAACCTATTAAGTACCTGGGTTTAGTGTTGTTTGGCCAAATTCTCAGTAAGTTTGTTGGTAAGTAAAGTATGAAAGATCTTCGTTTTTATAATAGTTAGCAATGAAGGAAATATAGAACCTGAGATAATAGAGCTTAGTGATTCTTACAGAAGATAGATGAAGGGTTGCATGTTCTTATTGAGATTGTTGGAAAGTTGTCTGGGATAATGCGTCCTGTTTGCTGGATTCATGTTGTTGGTACTTGGTGTAGTTAGCCTAGAAAGATTTTGAGTTCAGTCTAGAGTTGCTATGCATGATGTTCGAGTAGGAGATGGATTAGTGTTACATTCGATGAACATATGTAGGCTTTCTATATTAATAAGTTTTTATTGGAACTGTAATTACTGGTTTCACCTAAGTAGTGTTAAATTCTGTGTATTTAGGCTATAAAATCTTTGAAAGGTCATAGGTTAAGCATCTAACTGCTGTGATTGGTTGAGTTCTCCAAACCAAAGTGTTCATAAGTAGGCCGTTGTATGTTTAGTTCATGAAATTCGTTATTGGTTCTATCATATACATGAAACTAAGTACTTCATGTATTGTCCTTTTGCTATCAGTTTCGTTTATTGATTGGATACATGATGTTGTCAATGTGATCCTGATTGCTCTGCTGTTTCTTATCTATAAAATTTACCATCTTTTCTATCTTTTGTTTAAAGATTAGCCTGCATCAAGCTTGAGGATATCAGACTGCAAAGGCTGCCTTGGAAATTGGTGCTTCTTTGGCACCACACGTTCTCAAGCCCGATCCTTTTTCTTTGATGGTTTAGGTGAATTGGTCAAGTTCAAGTTCTTGAAGGCAAGCAGATGCTTTTGTTAGACATAGCTATTTGAATATGCATGGACATGTTTTACTTCATTAGTATTATGTATTATGTATTTTTTCAATCAATTGAACTTGATATTAGTGTTTTGGATGAATGAATGTGATGTATTTGAACACTTCTGTCTATCTTATTCGACATTTTACTTGATTTTATATATAAAAGAATGTGAATATAGAATGTACAGGAAATAGAAATAAAATTAAATTAAAAAAACAACCAATAACGGCGCGCATTTCATGCCCTGAAAACGATATGTATATGTCTATTATGGCGTGCATTGCATGCCCTGAAAACGATACGTATGTCTATTACGGCGTGCGTATATATGCCTTCAATTCTGTGCTTTTTTACTGCGTGCAATGTGTGCCGTAAACCTTTTTTGGCGTAATTTTGTGTGTTGAAAAATGTTTTTACCGTGTGCT
Source organism: Spiraea crenata (assembly GCA_033992175.1). Classification (NCBI taxonomy): domain Eukaryota; kingdom Viridiplantae; phylum Streptophyta; class Magnoliopsida; order Rosales; family Rosaceae; genus Spiraea; species Spiraea crenata. Next base: position 2,382,400 of record JAVBHV010000078.1, on the reverse strand, counting down.
TTTCTTCTTTTTACGGCATACAATCGTGCGCCGTAAATGGGACTTGGCTTTTACGGCACCTTTTACGGCGTGCAATCTGGTGCCGTAAAAAGCCTTTTTGTGGCGTTGGGGGTTCTAATCTTTAAGGATTATGGTTAACCACTTCTTATCAGTTTAATTTGATAAAGGCGACTATCAGATAAATGTTATTGGAGTCGGATCTATCTTGTTGCAGGCTTATCAAGTTAGAGTCATAATTGATTAGGGTTAACAACATGACTCTTATCCTATAAAAGTTGGTTCCCTATTCATACACTAATCATCTTCTCTCACTTGCATATAACACTGCCTATTGAGTGTTGAAGGGATAACTTGTTCTGCTGGTGGATAGGGCTACGTCTTCATAATCAGTCAAGTCTTTTGATAATGAGTGTTCTTACTTATACAATTGGCTAGTCTTTTGATATGAGTTCTTACTGATACAATTTGCTAGTATATGTGATAAGTTTATAAAACTGTTTTGCAAATGTATTGATATGATCTTGTAATCCTTTATTCACTTGTCAATTAATGTAATGTAATCTTACATCCGGGGCATCCTCTTTGAGTCAGCAGTCAGTCCACCACAAGGAGAGTTTGATAGAGATGGGGGGAGATTTGTGCTTGCATGACCTTTTCGGGATCCATTTCCCCGTCATTATCCAAGAAAGACTTGACCAAATTGTCGGAGTACCCACCGAACGTGGCAGCCCCTTGCTTCCTACAAGGCAGGGGCGTAGACCTTCTACTGCCAACACCCCAAAACACAATCTGCGGCACCGCATCTCTGTATCCTTTCTCCTCAAACTTGCTCCGAATCGCCTTATAATCACTCTCCCATTTGAATCCCGAAGCCTCATCAAAGCCTTGCCTACTAGTGAACACAAAAACCTTCTTGATCATCTGCTCCGGCTTCAGATTTCCCTTGACTGCCACTTCCAGAATCAAATCAAACACCTTCCGAAAATCAACCTTGGAGTCCTCCTCACAGTCCATGCTCTTTAAAAAAGCGCACTTAGACTTGAGGTCATCACCAAGGCCTAATACACAATGCAGCTTCGGGTTTCGACTGAAATTGATCACTTTTCCTTTCCACGCGGGCTCTTGGTTCAATTCAGCCACCAACAGCCCGAAACCCACGGATACCATCCCGGCGGCCCCTACCGTCCTGTCCGGCTCCACGTCACAAACAGCCAAGCTGTTGCTCAAATTCTTCTTCTTCTTCTCTTTCACATTGTTTTGTTTCATTTCCTCCACCATTATCTTCCACTGAAAGTCAGCCGCTGGCCCCACATTCTCATCATCCACGTACTGCACGATCCGATGTGGAAGCAGAGCACCGCCCTCCGCAACCTTGTACTCGCCGTCTCCGGCGGCGGCTAATTGAGTCATAAGACCCTCCAAGTACTCGTAAGCAGCGCAGGGCTGTCGATCGTAATCGTAATCATAACCGCTCCCTCTTGTCATGGTATTCCTCAAGGGCACCAAAACTTCCTTTCTCAGCCGCTGCCGGACTCGGTAGCCGTAATTGGCGTCAACACCACCTTCCGGCGGCGGCGGGAATATCCTCCTCCCAATGCTCTCGCAGAGGAAAGCGGCTTCGTCTTCGCAGTCGTCCGCCGTCACAGTGATCTCGATCGGAACATCATCCTTATCAGTAGGCTCATCAAACAAGCGGCGTCGGTGGTTCTTCAAGATTCGAATGTCGCGCTGGAGGCAGTGGACGAAAAGGTCCGAAAGCCGGTCGTGCAAGAACCGGTAATCCGGGTCGGCCCGGTACCTCTCAGCCGCGGCTTTGTTGGCCATGGCGGACACCTTGTCCTTGAAATCATAACTCTGGTCGCAGGAGCTGCTTCCTCTGACTTCAATTCCGGCCAGAATCCGAAAGTGAAGACAGACGAGGTCCTGAAGACAACCGGAAAACTCGGAAATTGGGAGGAGGTTGGAGGCGAGGGTCTTTGGGTGGTTGCGGTGGAGCCAGAAGGCCGCCGTGAAGAAGCTTTCCTCATCGTATTTGTAGCCTCCGCCGCAGTGGCGGTCGACGAGGTTACAGATGAGCTTGAGGGTGATTATGGGGCTGTGGGACCAGGCCAGAGGGAGGAGGTTGTTGAGGTAGTGGCGGTTGGCCTCAGACGCCGCCGGAGTGCCCTGTTCGAACACGTTGTAGAAGAGATCGAGGCAGGGGTTGATGGTGGTGCCGCCGCCGCCGTGAAAGGATGAGGAGGTTTGTTGCGGCGGCTTTGTCCTTGGTGGCTCGAGCTGCTGCTGCTGGTGTATTACTGAAACTACTCTTGTCAGCTGTGAAGAAAGATGGCCGCCGATGTTCACCGGATTCCGGCATGCTTTCAGAACCGAGATCATTCGCACAGGAACTAGTTTATTCATTTGATCCAATTGAACTGAACTGGATTCGACTGAATTGGCTGGACTTGTGTTTCTGAGTGAAGTCAATTGATGAATCGGGTGTTTCTGAGGCAATTGACAAATCGGATTTGGTTTTTATTAGCTAAACTTTCACTTTAATCCCACCCTTCAATGCCCTTCTTTTTTTTTTCTTTCCCAAAAGCAGAGCAATCAATTCCCTCAACTTAATTAGGCCTTTATGTCTTCGTTTCTTGTTGGATACGTTTTAATTAATATGGGAGTATTGGTCGGTTGGGTCCGAAGTAATTTTATCGGAGGATGTAAGCAACCATTCCTAAATTTGACTTCACCTTTTGTTTGAATTCAAAGAGAAATAAACACGTAATTTGAAGAAAAATACCAAGAGTTCCATTGTAAATGTTCATAAACATAAACAGTTAATGTTTACTGAGAAAATTATTGTTTACTCTATATTTACGGATCCACTTAGATTATAACCTAATTTAGGGACATAAATCCTTAAGGAAAGGGAACTTGATTCCCAAGGATTACGCCTCATTGAGTATTTATACCGTCAGTTGCTTGCTTCACATGAAGTTCGTACTCTTCTATCTGATGTGAAATCTTCTCCATCTTCATCATTAAATCTGTATCTGGTGCCACAACAGTTGCCAGTTTCGGAAGAGCAGGCCCAATACTTCTCCAAAACTGCTTCAGAGATATCACCAAATAATTGTCATAATATGAACCTTGACTTACCAAGATATTAACTGTGAAGAAAGTGTAAACACTAATTAGCAAAAATAAAGTAACAGTAAATAAGAACATACTTCATATCTTTTGATAATGTAAGCTTTTCCTCCAGTTCAATCAACAAAAACTCCGAATTCAGTTGAAATATGTCCTTTCCCAGCCATCTTTCAACCGCATGACAGAATGTCCTAGTATCAGTCTCGGTTGTATCAAGCTTCTTCCTTAGCTCCTTATTATCCATATCTAAGCATTGATTAATTTTCTCTGCATACTGACATTGAAGCTCGAGTTCTTGAATCAACTCAGCCATCCTATTCTTTTCTTGAACAGTTTCTTCCTGGATTCTCTTAGCTTCAAGGCAAGTCTGCTCCATGGCTGTTAGTGTTTGATATGGTTTTCTGGTTTACTTGCAGGGGAAGTTTGAAGATAAAATGATGGTTTTGTGTATTGAAGAAGACAATAGATTAGGTGAGAGAAGAGAGAGAATTGAGCAACAAGAAATATCTCTGTAATGTTGTAATGCACAATCTGATTTTTCATTCATGTAAATTGGATGATATACAGCAATGCAAGATTCTATTACAATGCTATTTTGTGCTGATCTCTTGGACCACACACACAGAATTGCGCCACATAGGCTTACACACGTTCTTCTATTCTTCACATGCTTTCTTCTAGTCTTCACACAAAGCTCGTGGCTTTACTGCATTCTCCAATATGCACAGCTTCATTCCTTCATCATTAAACGATCAGCTCAGCTCGACACTTAGTCTTCAACACTCCCCTTCAAGTGTTGAGCTGATATAACTCCTAACTTCTCTCTCAGATAATTAAAATGCTCTTTAGGGAGAGGTTTTGTAAAAATGTCCGCCAACTGCTCATCTGTTGGACAATACTTCAAGTCTATAACACCTTCTAACAATGCATCTTTAATGAAATGATACCTGTGATCAATGTGCTTTGTTTTCTGGTGGAAAACTGGATTTCTGGTTATGGCAATTGCTGAGGTGTTGTCACAATGCAGGGGAGTTGCTTCAGCTTGCAGCTCTCCAAAATCTTCCAAGACAAACCTTAGCCACACTGCCTGAGTTGTAGCCTCTGCTGCGCTCACATATTCAGCTTCAGCTGTCAAAAGGGCTACACAATTCTGCTTCACAGACGCCCAAGAGAACACTCCACTTCCAAAAGTGAATGCGTACCCCGACGTACTCTTCATATCATCAACAGAACCGCTCCAATCGCTATCACAGTAGCCAAACAACACTGAGCCTTTTCCCTTTTCATAAGCAATCCCATAATCCAAGGTTCCCTTCACATATCTGAGCACTCTTCTAGCAGTACCATAATGTTTGTTGGATGGACAGTGCATGAATCGAGCCAACAAACTAGCTGAGTGCATGATATCTGGTCTGGTTGCTGTGAGATACAACAGGCTACCAACCAGCTTCCTATACTGCTCCTCACTCACTGCACCACTTCCATCCTCCTTGCTCAGTTTATCTGATGCAACTAGTGGTGTGATTGCTGGTTTACATTCTAGCAATCCAAACTTCTTCAGCAAGCTCTCAGCATACTTCTTTTGCTGAATGAAGATATGTGTATCAGATTGGACAATTCCCATCCCAAGAAAGTGATACAACAAGCCAAGATCAGTCATTTCATACTTGTGCTTCATATCTTCTTTGAACTCTTCAATTAACTCCTTGCTGCTGCCAGTGTAGATAATGTCATCAACGTAAATTGACACTATCAGCATTTCTTCAGCTCCCCTTGCCTTAACATACAAGGTAGCCTCACTTTGGCTCTTCTTGAATCCACAGCTGATGAAATAGGTGTCTATTTCCCCATACCAGGCTCTTGGTGCCTGCTTCAATCCATAGAGTGCCTTATGCAGTTTGTACACCTTCTCTTCCTTTCCAGCTTCAATGAAACCTTCACGTTGCTCTACATAAACCTCTTCTTCTAGAACACCATTCAGAAAAGCTGATTTCACATCCAACTGGTATATCTTCCAGCTTTTCTGAGCAGCAAGGGCAATTAGGGTTCTGATGGTATCAAGCCTAGCAACTGGTGCAAAAGTCTCATTGTAGTCAATCCCAGGCTTCTGAGCATATCCCTTTGCAACCAATCTAGCTTTATTCTTCTGCACTGTACCATCTAGGTTCAGTTTTGTCTTGTATACCCACTTAACACCTATAACTGGTTTATTGGTTGGCCTATCTACCAATTCCCAGGTCTGATTCTTCTCAATCATATGAAGTTCATCCTCCATAGCCTTTATCCAGGACTTGTCCTGTGCAGCTTCCTCATATTTTTCTGGTTCCACAATAACCAGATTGCATTTAGCTATGACTTCATTGATGTTTCTCCATTTAAGTGGTGTATGGTCATAAGTATCAGTGATCTCTGCACTCTTTGATCTAGAACTTGATGACTCTCCTCTTTCTTCACTTCTGTAATATCTGGTCGACTGAGGTGTGAGCATAGGTCTAGGAGTCACAGTAGACTCAGGAGATGCAGGTACTTCAGGTTCTTCTGCTGCAATCGATTTTTCAGTGTCTGCAGAAATATAAACACTTGTGCTACCAGATTGTGTTTCTGATCCATCATTCCACTTCCATTCTGCACTCTCATCAAAAATAACATCCCTTGACAACAGTAGCTTCTTGGTTTGAGGATCAAAAATCCTATAGCCCTTCTCACATGTGCCATATCCCACAAATACTCCTTTTAAGCTCTTTGCATCCAATTTCTGCCTTAACTGTGCTGGAACATGCATATAGCACAGTGAACCAAACACTCTCAAGTGTGCTATACCAGGCTTTCTCCCACTGTATGCCTCAAATGGAGTTTGATCCTTCAAAGCCTTGGTAGGACACCTATTCAGTATATACACTGCACTGTGTACTGCTTAAGCCCACAGATAATAAGGCATCTTCTTCTCATGCAGCATTGCCTTGGCCATTTCTACTACAGTTCTATTCTTCCTTTCCACAACACCATTCTGTTGTGGTGTGTATCCAACAGTTAGTTGCCTCTGGATTCCTTGATCTTCACAAAGTTGATTGAACTCATTTGATAGGAATTCACCACCTCTGTCACTTCTCACACATTTCACTTTGAATCCACTCTGCAGCTCAACCATGGACTTAAACTTCTTAAAACAGCTCAAAGCATCTGATTTATATCTCAGGAAGTACACCCAAAGCATCCTAGTGCTGTCATCAACTATCAGCATGAAATACTTGTTCCCAGCCAATGACTCAGTCTGCATTGGTCCACAGAGATCAATGTGGATCAATTCCAGTGGCTGCTTAGCTCTCCAAGCTTGTTCTTTGGGAAACCAATCCCTATGCTGCTTTCCTAGCTGACAACCTTCACAAACCTCCTCAGCTACATCCAAATAAGGCAAACCATGTACCATCTCCTTTTCTCTCAACTGCTTTAGACCATTCGAGTGTAAGTGCCCCAACCTTCTATGCCAAATACTGCTGTTATGTACCACACTTGTTCTTAAAACAAGTTGCTAGTTTGGTACCAAGATCAGTGGATAGCATCTGTTCTCCTTTGCTTTAACTGTCAGAACCATGTTTTCCAGTGTTGGACCATCGAAGATACTACATCTCCCACCTCCAAACAACAGGTAGTATCCATGCTCATCCATTTGCCCTACACTCAGCAAATTCTCCTTCAGACAAGGCAATAGCATCACATCTCTAATATATTTTCTTCCTCTGTTGGTCTCAATAGGCAGTGCCCCCATACCAGCTACATTCTCAAGCCTCCCATTTGGCATTTGCACTTTTCCAGCAACGTTTGCATTCACATTTACCAGCAAACTTGCATCTCCAGTCATGTGGTTACTGCAACCATTGTCAATGTACCATTCTCCTTTGGTTCTTGGTTCTGTGATAGTGCTGTTAGCATAAAACAGATTTCCAGAAACCTCTACTTGACTAGCATTGTTTGCTTTCTGCACTCTTTTCTCAGCAGTGCAGTCTCTAGCCCAGTGACCAAATCTCTCACAGTTATGACACTTTGATTGCCCCTTGTATCTACATTCTCCATAATGATACTTAGAACATGTCTTACACTGTGGTTTTCCAGAGTCTTGGCCACTGATACTCTGTGATGAATGCTCCCCTTGTGATCCACCACCGGATTTCTGCTGAAACTTTGGCTTCCCAGCACTCTTTTTATCCTTGGAGTGCCAGTTCTTCTGTGAGCTATTCCTGTTTTGAGGTTTAGCACTCACAGATAGTGATAAGAATGCCTTCTCATTCACTGTTTCAGTATGAAGATCTAGCCGTTGCTCTTGACTTTTCAAAATGGCTACAACCTCCTGTAACTCCACAGTGCCTAGATCCTTTGTGTTTTCTATCACTAAACATATCGGATCATACACTCTAGTCAAGCTAATCAACACCTTCTGCACTAAACGTGTATTAGGCAGTTCTTCACCAAACGTCTTCATCTGGTTTATCAACTCATTCAAACGTGTCAAATAAGTTGATAAACTCTCATCATCCCTCATCCTTGTGTATTCAAACCCACGCCTCAGATTTTGCAACTTCACAGATCTCACCTGGTCACCACCGTGGTACTCTTTGTGCAGTAGTTCCCAAGCTTCCTTGGATGATTCTGCATTTGCAATTCTGGGGAAGATCTGATCGGAGACCGCGTTCTGGATGATACCAAGAGCTTTGGCGTCTCTCATCATCGCCAGCTCCAGCATCGACGCGTCATCTTCATCGTTAGTAACTTCAGCTTCCTCCGGCGGCTTGCCGGATTTCTTCTTCTTTTCTCGAACAACATTTCCTTGTTCTACCATCTTCCAGAGACCAAGTGATCTGAAAATGGTCACCATCTTTATCCTCCAGAACTCGTAGTTCTCTCCAGTGAAGGTCGGAGGTTTGACCTCACCTCCTGAACCAGCCATCGTCGCCGGAAACTGGGTTTGTTCGCCGGAAACTGGGTATGAATCAAACTTCGTGAGCTTCCGATTAAGCTTCTCTTGAGCTCGGAATAGCTTCAGCTACTTCCGATCGGTGATTCAACCGGTTTTGACAAGATTACTCCCAGAGTTTCACGATCGACCTTGCTCTGAGGCCATGTTAGTGTTTGATATGGTTTTCTGGTTTACTTGTAGGGGAAGTTTGAAGATAAAATGATGGTTTTGTGTATTGAAGAAGACGATAGATTAGGTGAGAGAAGAGAGAGAATTGAGCAACAAGAAATATCTCTGTAATGTTGTAATGCACAATCTGATTTTTCATTCAGTAAATTGGATGATATACAGCAATGCAAGATTCTATTACAATGCTATTTTGTGCTGATCTCTTGGACCACACACACAAAATTGCGCCACATAGGCTTACACACGTTCTTCTATTCTTCACATGCTTTCTTCTAGTCTTCACACAAAGCTCGTGGCTTTACTGCATTCTCCAATACGCACAGCTTCATTCCTTCATCATTAAACGATCAGCTCAGCTCGACACTTAGTCTTCAACAATGGCCAATATATCGAGCTTCATACTCTCTATTTCACACTCAGCATCTAATGATATGGATGTAATTGACTCCTTTAGTTTATCTATGCATGAATTTGAATTCTGTGACTCTACTTCTTTGCTTTCTAGTTCCTGGATTAAGAACAAGCGCTCTGAATAGGACCTCTTAAGTTCATCTCTTAACCTATCAACCATCCCCTGTAAAACTTCCATGTCTGATAATTTTAACTCAAGGATGTGTACATGCTCTTCTAGGGCGTTCACTTCAGTATTCCTTGCATTAAGTTGATCATGCAGGTAATCTGCGATAAATAGTTTGACAAGTTATCAGTATAATAATTAAGAGTTTGGTACTTAGCACCAAGGAGTCCATTGAAGATGGACTAAAAATTATAACTTTTGCTATCTATAGATCTCAAGATGATCTTGCAATCAATAGAATGCATTTATGACAATATCATACAGAAAAATTGACAGTTTAAGTGCAATAATGTCAAAGTAGATAACTACCTATTTCTTGAGAGCAATTGCTGAGTTCTTTCTCTAACATCTGAATACGTTTCTTGTAACCTCTGCATGAACCAAAAATTCAAATCAAATACTGGCAGAGGGAATAATTATTCATGCTTCATACACAAGTTTTGGTAAATTCTTTTCTTCGTATCTGATTTTTTTTTTGTTGCTAAAAGTGGCCTATTTATACCCCTCTCCCTCCAGGTGGATGGAAAGATCAAAACTTCCAAACATGATTTATTTTATTTTTATATACAACTTCCATATTGTATCAACTGATGTGCTGTTGAGGATAACATGCATGTGATGATAAAGAAAGGAGCTTTCATTACAAAACGTACTGAGCCTAACAACATCACAACAGCACAAGCAACCGACAAGCACTCTTGCACAACCCGCATTATAATACATACCACTTCACATCCCACAGACCTCTAAGCTCTAAGTTAATTGCATCTATATGCCTCAGTTTCTATTAAAGCACAAAAGGGGCAATTCAAAATCTATAAGTCAAATAAGCAATAATTTAGCCGACAAACCCTACATGGGAGTGAGTGATGCTAACGGAAGTCAGCCACCGGTACCCTTGCTAACATTCACAGTGGACAAGTACTGTATGTAAAGAAAACAAAAATATTACCCTGATTAGCCCGAAGCTTTGGGATTGCGATTCTTTCAACTGATCTTTTTCTTTCTTAAGCTGCAAAAGAGTACATTAAGATAGTAAATACGGCAGTCATCAGTGTAACAGTTAACAAATTCCACAATGTAAAATGAATTCCAGCAGAAAGTCAAATGAATAAGGGAAGAGATCTTATGAAACAAGAATTCTGTGGAATAGTAAGAACTCAAGTGGACTCTAGTTTTGAATCTCTAGCAACTTATGCGCGTTCAGTAATACTGGACAGACCAAGACACCAACCAACACAATACAAAGGAAAAATAGCGGTCAAGTTGTGACCATTACTATCTCAAGCTGATTCCCCACAATACAGCTCACAGTAAAATACAGCGCATTTTTACTTATATAACTTGATACCTATATAACATTATGCCAAAAAATATCCGAAGAACTTTTTTTTCTTCAGTTCTGATAACCCATATATTCAAAGATAACAGAAAACCCACCTCTCTACATCTGGTCCCAATTTGTAGGAGTTCCTCAAAATCGAAAGAGCTATCGCTATTGCTCTTGGTTCTCCCTGACATTTGTGCAATAACAACCTGTAAAAATGCCCAATGCCCCAAAATTTTACATTATTTAAGCATCAATATTCATCATAAGAATTACCTACAGCAGAAAATTTGCCATTTCGTAATCCAATAAAAAAAACATAAGGTGGGATTGCTTATAAATCAAATGTCAAGTATCGTTCCTTATGACTGAAATCAAATTGTCAAAATTTCCAGAAAAGTGAATGAAAAAGCATTGATTTTTGTTGGTGTTGGGGGTAATAAAGAACAAAAGGGTATTGCAATTACGAGAAAAAAAAAAAGAACAACATAATCCAATTCAGCATCGGCCCAATTGATAAAAATGATAATTGAATCATCAAATCATGAACTTGAGAACTTTCGATGATAAATTATCCAAAACCCATCAAAATATCCGAAGCGAAAACACCCAGAGAGATGGAAATTAGATAAAGTTTGAAGCTTTATTACCTGTGGTCTGTCTAGGGTTTAGGGTTTTGTCGGGACGAATCAGATTTCAGAGGTTTCTGTGGGCTTTGAGGAGTTTGATGGGAAATTCTTCAAATTTTTGAACCGTTTTGTTTTGAATGATTGAATGCCGGGTTGAAGAACGGCCAACTCAATTTCGGGTCGAGTGGGTCCGACCGACAGACGGACGGAGGAGCTTTCTTTTAGCTAGGCCAGCTCAGCTGGGAACTATTCGGGTCGGGTCAAGTCGGGTGTTAGTATCCATTAAAATATCAAATTTCTTACAAGAACCAACATCTCCAATGCAAGTTTTAACCATAATCATATTATATTGCCTTATTCTTGTTGTATGATAAATTGTTTGGAAGCTTTGCTAATAGGCAAAATAAATTACTTTTGGTGGATGGTAGGTCTATTGAAGTTTGTGATATTTTGATTGAGATATAAGTTGATTCTTTGAGATTTTTCAAAATTCTACAAAATGAAGATGCATGATGAGAAACAGAATTTTATGAAATATATAAAATGGAAAATGTAAAGAGGTAGGATAATTTCCCTTTTAAAAAGAGGGTTCCAGATAAAACTACCTATAATTTGGGGTTGATTGCCACCAAAGATACCTTTTATTTGTGTAAATCAGGTTTGAGCATAGGAAAGCCTTTCATCAAATTCATCAAAATATTTCCTATGAATCTATGATACATCTGTTAAATTAAAGAAATATTGTTTTTGGGGTGTGTGAGCTCCGGCAGAAACATGCTTTTCATACACAACGCATGTCAATATTGTTTTTGAGATGGATTTAGATTTGTATAACTAGTTTATCTTTGTGCGGCTAAATGATTGTTTATACTCAAGCAATTTTCATATTACCATGATTATCAATGAGGTTTGTTATTTCCACCCCTCATTCCTTTTTTTCCATCCACCACTTTTAATAAATCTAAATTAAATTACATTTTTTAGCCAATTTACAGAAATGTACAATTTTATTAAAAAATAAGAACAACCCATGGATGGTGGTGCGAAAAGAAATTGGAGCAATCAAATGGTCCAAACCTATTTCTTATCCATTGCTTACAACACTCAAGTTTCACTTTGTTTTTCTCTTTGCTTTCTATTTTTTAATCCATTTGCATATAACCATTGATTTGATGATTTTTCAAGCCCTTGCAAATGGCTAGTGCAAAGGCTTGTACTCACCAAACTCGCCACCGAATGATATGAGCTGTTGTGATAAGGAAGTTGGAAACATAGGTGAACGACGTTGTCGCGGAGCTTGTAGGAGCTTTTGTTGGCAGAGATCAATTTTGTTTATTTAGGATTAGGGTTTAGAAGAGGAAGGAGATGAGGGTAATTTTGGAATAACATAATAAATTAAATTTTTATAAAATTTAATTAAAAGTAGTGGGTGGGAAAAGAAGAATGGTGGGTGGAAATAACAGTTCTCTTATCAATTTATCATCCTTATCCTCCGTGCTTTTTTGAGACTGATAATTGCTTATAATTAGGATTTCAAACAAGGGAAGATGATGAGGGTACTTTAGAAATAACTAAATAGTTTAATTTTTTTTTAAAAAAAAAAATTTCAACTAAGAATGGTGGGTGGGGAAATATGACACGAGGTGGAACTAACAGTCCCTAGTATTAATTATGTTATCTAGATTGTTCATTTGGACTATCCTTTAATTGATATACGTTAATCGTATAGTTGATCAAAGTTACAAAAAGAATGAGCTTCATTATTTTTATGTAATAACGTGACACATGTAGCTATGACATATATCTCATCTTTCTAATAACTTAGGTAATGAAATATCCCCTCGGCTCTGTCTAGGTTATGACATATATAGATCATTAATCCATCGGTCTATTGATTGACGTCTGCAAAAACACTTCATTTAATCATATGAATATTGGGGTACTATCTAGCTACCTAGTAGATGAAGAATTAATGGAGAAGGAAGGAGATACATACATACATACATATCTGTGTAAGCAACATCTCTTAGTTAGGAACACGGTATGGAGTTGGAATCTCAAGGCACGTGCCCCTATATTGAATGACATGAGAGAAAGCTTGTTGAACTTATTTAACACAATTCACTGACCATCAATGAATATATCCATTCCAATGGGTAGATATAAACTTCTGGTGATTTCCTTCTATTGAGTCTTCATTTTTTTTGGGGCATCTATGAATTTCTTTGAGGTGGGTTGCTCGCTATTAATTTAGATATAATATTGTACATGATATAGTTGCCTTAAATATCATAATTTCTTAAATGGAAGAATTTGAGTCTCAAACAAAGAATGTCAATATGTTTGCTTTTTAAATAATCAACGAATCATATGCCATATGTCAATGGAAGTGTGGAAATGTAAAGTGATAACTTTTTTTAAAAAAAATATCAAAATATCAAAACCTCATAACTTATTAAAAAAGAAAAGAAAAGGGATGCACTGTCTGACATATGCCCTAGCTAGCTAGGGTTTCTTTGGAAAAAGAGAGAGTTTTGAATTTTCTAAGGGTATGGCCATGGGTCACTTTCAGAGGAAATTTCATTGTCAAAAGGAACTACATTGACCAGCTGGTAGAGTCCAACGTCTCTCTTGGCATCATAAACAGCATGCCATGGTGTGGCAAAAATGTAGGTTGCCTTAGATTTCCACTAAGCAGTGAATGATAGAGTAAAAGATGGCTCGACCACTAGGATGGGGAGATGAATTACTCTCTTCATTATCTACCACTATACTACAACATGATGCTGAGTCGCCATGGCAGCATTTATTGGTTCCACATCTTTATCCACACTCACCATGAACTGCACTTGCTGTGACTTGAAGATAATGGCGTCGGAATAGATTGTTGCATACCAAATTGCTGTGCAAAATAGTGCGGCTGATAAACTTCGACACCGCTGGAATAGAGACTGTGGCCTTTGGTTTGTACACCCCAAGGCAAATCTCTGGCGCACACCGTTGAGGCAATTATCTCGTTGAATTGATCTGCCGCTGCCTCATCTTCAGGAGGGCCTTCAAAGAATCTGTGGCTAGGTTGTAAAAAGGGATAATGTCGTTGGAGGGTTATTGTCCACCATGCAGCAGGGAGTGTAGTGAGAGTGCCAAAGTAAGCAAGGCATTCTTCCTCGCTGGACTGATGAGCCATGTGAGCAATTTCACAATCCACAGCCTTTGTCGGGTCAAGTTCGCTGGGTTTTCTAATTGGACTAAACTCAGGGAAATATACTCTCAACCATGTTTGAAACATCCAAATGGGACCTGTTTATGTCCACTTAATGGGATGCGTGGAGGTCATCGTGTGAAGCCCACGATACAAATACGATAACACAAACGGACCAAGAGCAAAATTTGTGTCATTGTGAAGATTCTGGGCTAGTGGTATCCATTCCCTTGCATGGCGCTTTTGGCTACTGCATAATAGGAACTTTGAGAGGAAAAAGAGTAGAAAACACATATGTTCATCATCATCAATATCCTCCCAGACGATTTCCTCATTATTAGTCGGGGGAATATACTTGATTCCAATAGCGGACATTTGGTTTTCAGGCAGCACGGGTCTCATTCCCGAATATTTGAGTGTCGACCAGTTCTACGTATTAACTAGGCTACTATGAAAGACTGCTTCAGTAACACCTTCCTTGAGCCTAAACGAAGGGTTCGCTCGCATAACAGTCCCATGAGGGCGAATGCCGAATATGGCGGCCATGTCTAGAACAGAGATCGACGTAGGTCCTACAGGCAGGTCTAGGGTGTTCGTCGCTGAGTTCCAAAAACTTAAAGCGGCAGATACTAAACCATCATCTCGGGGGATGCATTGCTTAAACATGTAAATAACCATCCATTAATGTAAGATTTATTAACGCATCAGGTCAAATAGTAATACCAAGAGATGCTCATCCAACTCAGTTGGTTAGTCTTTTAAATTAGTATGGTTGACTAACGTATTTCAAATATATATATATATATATAATGAACAAAATAAAATTCGGTTCACTAGCTTCAAGATTAGTTAGTTAGTCCGTTTAACTAGATGAAACACATTTATGTATGTATTAACAAAGGTTACAAGGCTATGTATATGACTTGGATCATCGGACGACATTTGATTGATGAAAATAAGTAAAGTGATATATATATATATATATATATATATATATATATATATATATATATATATATATATATAATTCATCGTATGCCTGAGAGCTGTCATCAATCTATAGTATTAATATGTTATCTAGATTGTTCATTTAGACTATCCTTTAATTGATATATGTTGATTGTATAGTTGATCAAAGTTACTAAAAGAATGAGCTTTTATGTAAAACACAAGTAATACACGTAACGTGACACATGCAACTAGGAGATATATCTCATCTTTCTAATAACTTAGGTAATGAAATCTCCCCTCCGCCCTGTCTAGGTTATGACATATATAGATCATTAATCCATCGGTCTATTGATCCACGTGTGTAAAAAACCCTTCATCATTCATATGAATATTGGGGTACTAGTTAGCTACCTAGTAGATGAATGATTAATGGAGAAGGGACGAGATACATATATACATATCTATGTAATCAACATCTCGTAGTTAGGAACATGATATGGAGTTGGAATCTCAAGACACATGCCCCTATATTGAATAATATGAGAGAAAGTTTGTGTAACTTATTTAAGATAGCTTACTAATCATCAATGAAGATAGCCATTCTAAGTGGTATATAAAAACTTTTAGTGATTTCCTTATATTGAGTCTTCATTTTTTTTTTTGGCATCTATGAATGCCTCAGAGTTTGAGTTGCTCGCTATCAATTTAGCAATAATATTGCATATGATATAGTTGCATTAAACATCAAAATTTCTTAAATCGAAGGATTTAAGTCTCAAACAAAGAATGTTAATATGTTTACTTTATCAACGAATCAAGCGCATCATATGCCATATGTGAATGGAAGTGTGAAATGTAAAGTGATAATTTTTTTTAAGATCAGAATATCAAAAACTCACAACTTATTAAAAAAAAAAAAAAGGATGTTGCACTGTCTGACATATGCCCTAGCTAGCTAAGGCCTCTTTGGAAAAGAGAGGGAGTTTTGAATATCTTAAGGGTATGGGCAGGTCACTTTCATGGGAAATTTTGTTGTCGAAAGGAACTACATTGACCAGCTGGAAGAGTCTAATGTCTCTTTTGGCATCCACTCCATATGCATCATCAAATTAATGATCGATGCCACCAAATCTCCCAAAAAAGATATGACACAATTCATTGACCATCAATGAATATATCCAATCCAAGAGGTATATATAAACTTCTAGTGATTTCCTTAACCGGCTGTGCGTTTTGTGTAATGGCGACTTGAAATCTCATCCTCGATGGTGGGGAAATATGATACGAGGCGGAACTAACAGTCCCTAGTGTTAATTATGTTATTTAGATTGTTCACTTAGACTATCCTTTAATTGATATATGTTTACCGTATAGTTGATCAAAGTTACTAAAAGAATGAGCTTTTATGTAAAACACAAGTAATACACGTAACGTGACACATGTAACTATGACATATATCTCATCTTTCTGATAACTTAGGTAATGAAATATCCCATCGGCTTTATCTAGGTTATGACATATATAGATCATTAATCCATCGGTCTATTGATCGACGTGTGCAAAAAACCCTAAATCAATCATATGAATATTGGGGTACTAGTTAGCTACCTAGTAGATAAAGGATTAACGGAGAATGGAGGAGATACATATATACATATCCGTGTAATCAACATCTCGTACTTAGGAACATGATATGGAGTTAGAATCTCAAGGCATGTGCCCCTATATTGAATAATATGAGAGAAAGTTTGTGCACCTTATTTAAGACATTTCACTAACCATCAATGAATATATCAAATCTAAGTGGTATAAAAAAAACATCTGGTGATTTCTTTAGATTGAGTCTTCATTTTTTTTTGGCATCTATGAATGCCTCCGAGTTTGGGTTGCTCGCTATCAATTTAGCAATAATATTGCACATGCTATAGTTGCGATATATATCAAAATTTCTTAAATGGAAGGATTGGAGTCTCAAACAAAGAATGTCAATATGTTTACTTTTAAATAATCAACGAATCAAGCGCATCATATGTCATATGTGAATGCAAGTGTGAAATGTAAAGTGATATTATTTTATAAGATCAGAATGTCAAAAGCTACCAAAGTAAATAACCATCCATTAATGTAAGATTTATCAACGCATCAATTCAAATAATAATACCAAAAGATGCTCATCCAACTCAGTTGGTTAGTCTTTTAAATTAGGAATTAGGTGATGAAATCTCCCTTCGGCTCTGTCTATGTTATGACATATATAGATCATTAATTCATCAGTCCACTAATCGACGTGTGCAAAAACCCTTCATCAATCATATGAATATTGGGGTACTAGTTAGCTACCTAGTAGATGAAGGATTAATGGAGAAGGGACAAGATACATACATACATATCCGTGTAATCAACATCTCGTAGTTAGGAACATGGTATGGAGTTGGAATCTCAAGGCACATGCCCCTATATTGAATAATATGAGAGAAAGTTTGTGGAACTTATTTAAGACAATTCACTGACCATCAATGAATATATCCATTCAAAGGGGTATATAAAAACTTCTGGTGATTTCCTACTGTCGAGTCTTCATTTTTTTTTGGGCATCTATGAATGCCTCTGAGTTTGGGTTGCTCAGTATCCATTTAGCTATAATATTGCACATGATATAGTTGCACTAAATATCAAAATTTCTTAAATGGAAGAATTTGAGTCTTAAACAAAGAATGTCAATATGTTTGCTTTTAAATAATCAACGAATCAAGCGCATCATATGCCATATGTGAATGGAAGTGTGGAAATGTAAAGTGATAATTTTTTTTTAAGATAAGAATATCAAAAGCTCATAACTTATAAATTTTTTTTTAAAAAAAAAGGATGAACAAGAGAGAATGTGTTTGAAAGTTGAGGAGGAGGAGGAGAGAATGTGTTTGGAAGTTGAGGAGAAGAAGAGAGTTTTTGGAAGTTTAATAGAAATGAAATGTTATAGCTTTTAGACTTTTGCGGCAGCTTTTATGTATTCCAAGACTTTCCCTTTCTTCATCAAATTCGAGTTTGTCTCCACCTTGTCCTCAAACCATATTTTTTTCCTCCTTGTGGCTACCCGCAACTTCGACGGTGTCCTTGCAAGGGTCGCTTGGGTCTTCATTTTTTTTGGGCATCTATGAACTCCTCTGAGTTCGGGTCGCTTGCTTTTGTAGTCTTCTGATAGGTGAACCAATCTTTGACATGTTTTGTTCGATCAAGCACTTTCTTCCCAATAAATTTTGGCTTCACCATTGTGAGAAGAGTGTAAGAAAGGAGAATGAAGTTTTGAAGGAAGTTGAGGAGGGGGAGACAAGGTGTTTGGAAGTTGAGTAGTAATGAATAGGTTGTAGTTTTGAACTTTGCAAAGAATTGTTGTTGTGAGTTTGAGATCAGCTGCCTTGAATTTATAGGAGGGGAAGGAGAGATGAGGCAAGACCATGTTGGTATCGAATTTCCAAAATCAGGGATCAGACTTAGGGTGTGTGAGCTCCTGCAGTGAGTATTTCTGGAAAGATGAGGGAGACTAGGTATATACATCATGCATGCCCATGCAACAATAGAGATGTCTTTGCTTCGAAGCTGATAAATGCATGATGGTGGGGATGAAGTGAGAATTTAATATATGAAAGAATAGTTCTATATAAAATATCTACCACAATAATTTTACACTATATAATTATTCATTATGAGTAAATAAATTTTTGAAGTAAATAACCATCCATTAATAAAAGATTTATTAACACATCAGTTCAAATAGTAATACCAAAAGATGCTCATCCAACTCAATTGGTTAGTCTTTTAAATTAGTACGGTCAAATAACGTATTTCAAATAAATATATATACATATAATGAACAAAATAAAATTTGGTTCACTAGCTTCAAGATTAGTTAGTTAGTCAGTTTTACCTAAATGAAATACATTTATGTATAAATTAATAAAGATTCCAAGACTATATATATGACACAGACCATCAGACGAGATTTGATTGATGAAAATAAGTAAAGCGTCTATCTTGAATACATATGTTTATTGGTTAATTTCATGGTATGCCCGATAGTTTTACCTAGATTGTTCATTTAGACTATCCTTTAATTGATATATGTTTACCATATACTGTTTTTTTTTTTTTTTTTTTTTTTTTTGTTAAAACACAAGTGATACACATAACGTGACATATGTAGCTTTTACATATATCTAATTTTTCTAATAACTTAGGTAATGAAATCTTCCATCGGCTCTGTCTAGGTTATGACATATATAGATCGTTATATAGATCATTAATGGAGAAGGGAGGAGATACATACATACATACATATCCGTGTAATCAACATCTCATAGTTAGGAATACAATATGGAATTGGAATCTCAAGGCACATGCCCCTATATTGAATGACATGAGAGAAAGTTTGTTGAACTAATTTAACACAATTCAATGACCATCAATGAATATATCCATTTCAAGAGGTATATATAAAATTTTGATGATTTTCTTCTCTTGCCAGTAGTTGAAGTTGAAGTTGAAGTGGAAGTTGAAGTTGGGGAAAGTAAGAATGGGGAGGTGAAAGTTGAAGTTGGGGAAGGTAAGATTGGAGCCAAAGTGATGGAAGGGGATGGTAAGAGTGGTGCCAGAGGAATGAAAGGCAGTCATCACACACTCTTAAGAGGGATTGTGAAACAGTTGAAGAATGACCGAACTGAGAAGAATTTGGAGAGATCTCTAGTTGGTTGAAGCTCTGATACCATATGTGAATGCAAGTGTGGAAATGTAAAGTGATAACTTTTTTTTTTAAGATCAGAATATGGAAAGCTCATAACTTATAAAATAATTGACAAAAGGGATGATGCACTGGCTGACATATGCCCTAGCTAGCTAGGGTCTCTTAGGAAAAGAAAGGGAGTTTTGAATTTCCTCAGGGTACAAGCATGAGTCACTTTCATGAGAAATTTTATTGTCGAAAGGGACTACATTGACCAGCTGGAAGAATTTAACGTCTCTCTTGGCATCCACTCCATCATGCTTTGTCAACTTCATGATCGATGCCACCAAATCTCCCAAAAAAGATGCATGTGCTTTGTTATTTATTAGTAACTATTTGGACTATTGTGGTCACATTACAAATACACTACCTTTTTCAGCTTGCATACGCGTATATAATTATTAGAATTTATTAAAAAAATTCACATACGAAAATCTATAAATATATATAATTGAGGAGCTGGAATTTTAGTGCCAACCATAATATGCACACGCATTTCATGTGGGTGATAATCCTATAGTATAGGACCCATATATAATATTAACACCAACTAAACTTCGTTCCTTCCATATCTTGGGACTGGGAAGTAAATATTTCTAGGGTTAATGGGATATAAGCCCAAAAAATTTGTATTATTTAGATTGATACCCATGTGTTTTTTTTTTTGTTGAATAAAACCCATCATTTAATAGTCTTATCATATAAGATCTATAATCAACCAACCAATTTAAATTATTTACATGTATGCCATTTTACATTTAAAAACAAATAAAGTAAAATTGAAAAAAATACTAACCCTCCCTCAAGTTTGGCCTCAGCTATATTTCTTAAAAAAAAAAAAGGTAGGTACAAATGTATGCCCCCTCCCTAAACTATTCCATAGGTATATATCTTTTTTTATGTAAATATCGGTATATAATGTTTACAGGTGGATATGTTTAGGCATTATAACTTAGGTATCATGTATTATTTTAAAACTACACGAATTTATATAACTTTAGGCCACCTAGGAAATAAAAAATTGACAGAAAGTTTTAGCCAATCCACCTGAGTATAAGTTAACTTATAGAAAACCTAAGCCAATCCACCTTGATAAGTAACTTACAGCAACCTAAGCCAATTCACCTAGATATAAGTCAACTTTGGTGGTGTAACTTAAGTAACCATGTGTTCTCTTGAGACGATATAATTGGTTTATATTATTTTGTAAACACCTAAATCATACTTAAGTAAAGTTATATTATTTGATTTTGTTAACACCTAAGTCATATCACCTAAGTATGGTCATATTATTTAATTTTGTAAACACCTAAATCAAACCACCAATTATATATCTCTTTAATTATAAATAAGGGTATATTTGGTAGATAAACACATACATAAATACAAATATGGAAAGTTTTTAAGTTGACATCTAGTCAGCGGGTTTTATTCATAAGAAAAATGTTTGGTGGGTTTTAAATGAAAAAGTTTAAATTGTAAGGGTTTATGTCTCGTTTACTAATATTTTCTATATGACTACTTAGAGCTGTTCTCATTAGGGATGACCATTTTGACCATTTGATATTATCCATAGTTATTTATCATAACCATTTAGTTTATGTCCATATCCATAATCATTACTTAAATGGTTATATGCATAACCATATCCATTGGATATCTTTTAATTACTTTTTTGTCATCCTCTTTTCCAATCAATTTCCAGCTATGGTTTCTTAATTATTGAAAGACATAACGAACTATTGAAATATACTATATATAAATGTCTTAAAATTTATTGCCAACATTTTTTTTTCTTTTTTTTTTTGCCAACATTAGCTATTGAAACTCTGAAATCCGGAATGTTTGCATCTTTCCAATAAATTTGCATTGTCAATCACAAAGTCTGATGGACGCCTTCTCCACGCAAGAGGCCTAAAAAAAGTAAAAAAAAAAAACATTATAAACTTTGTGAATATCTAAATTCAATCAAATGTTAATCCAACTAAAATCAAAATTAATATTGTTCTTACCACATCTACATCCACATCCACATCCACATCCTCATCAAATGTATAATCTTCAAGAGGTGTTGTGGAGCTTGAATCTAATTGCACATTAAACAATAAATTAGTAAAAGAATCAAAGTTTCATATTAATTAACATATACTTATATAACATATTTTTCGTACCTCATATTTGTCCGCATAACCAATCTCTAGCACAAATTAAAGCCTCCACAGTGCTTGAATGAAGCCGACTGCGATGTGGGCTCACAATCCTCCCACTGGTGCTAAATGTAGACTTTGAAGCCACTGTGGATACAGGAATAGCCAATATCACGAGCAATATCTTGCAAAATCGGGTGCTTGATCCCATTAGTCTTCCACCAAGACAATATGTCAAAGTCTGAAGTTCTGGGTAAGAGTGTTTCTTTCAAATAAGACTCTAACTCGGACCCTTTTTCACGAGTGGAACCACTAACAAACAAGTCGAATGGTGCAAGAGGATCTGCATCTACTCCTCAGGCGGCACTGAAGGTTAATAAGATATGAGAACTTCTCATATCTTACAAATAATTGCCAATAACCACCCATGTATACAGGCATTTCATGTGCGTGATAATCCTATAGTATATCATATGTTCTACATTTAATTAATAAATCATTACTCATGAGAAAAGGGACCCGTTTGTTGCATAGCAAATTGGCAACCAAAAAAAAAGCTCCATGCAAAACCAATGCATGTTTCTTTCTTGTGCAAAAATGCATTTGGTTGCCCAAAAAAAAGACAGAATGGGAACATAAAAAAATAAAAAGGGTAAGAATTAAAAAGGTCATATTCAGATTTCTTGGTGATAAAAAGTTGTTTCATCGCATCACACGCAATGCAAGATAGACTAGATATATGAATTAAGACTAAGTCCATTCCATTTATTCATCCTCTTTATCGAGTCACATCTGTATAGCTTAAGTGATTCATAATATTTATTTAGTGATAAAAAGTTCATTAATATCTATTATTAATATTAATAGGTGTTATGTAAATTTTTTTATCAAAAATAAATTCTCTTTATTTAATATAAATTGTGGTGCAAAATATAGTTATATGCTCAAGAGCATGAATTGATCTTATGTGGGCGACTCTCGCTCAGGTGTAGCCGCCTGGCAAACATTTCGATCACCACCAGTCTAGCTATACTGTACTTTGCCTTAAACATAAAAATTTCACAAATCGAATTTTAGTCTCATAGCAAGAAAATGTCAATATGTCCACTTCTGAATAATCAACAATTTACAGTTGTGAACATTCAAACGCATCATACACCACTTGTAAATGGAGATGTGAGAATGTAAAGTGGAAAAATATTTAAGATCAGAATATCAAGAAATCATAAATTATAAATAATTGATTAATCTATTGCCAATTCAATTTCACGTGTATATACATTATGAGAAATCATAAACAAAGATTCTTGCATATAGAGATGGACTAGGAAGCAAGGAAAATATAAGGACTGAGCAACGTACGTTTTCAAAAAGGACCAGATTTCCTAGAAAGTAAGATTAGATTAATTTGCAATAAAAAAAAACACTTGCAGAATGAGGGAAATTAATCAGGAATTATAATTATCACAAAAACAAATTCTAAAATGTTTACTGTCCAGCATTTTTGTGTTCGTTTCCAATTTAGCGAGATATTGGTTGATGGATGCAAGATTGATTTCTTAGGCCGTTGGATTATATCTAAGTTCTTCCTGGTAGGAAAAAGCAATTACTTTTGGTAGATAGTAGGTATTATCCAAGTTTGGGACATTTTGGTTGATCATGAGGATTTTCAGGATTCTACGAGTTGGGGATGCATGGTGGTGAGTGGTGAACAAAATTTAGTAAACATGTAACAAAAAATGTTGAATGGTCTGGTGGTTTCTCAATTGAAAAGGTTTACGAGTTTTCGGAGGGCTCCCACTAAAAACTACCTTTAACTTGGAGAGTTGATTGCCACCAAAGATAAATTCCTTTTGTGTAAACCTGATTTGAACATCGGAAAGCTTTTCATTAAATTCTTCAGAATATTTCCTCTAATACATCTGTTAAATTAGAGAAATATTCCAACATTATAGCGAAGGAGGAGAAAGAAGACTCTTGGATTCATCTAGTTGTTTCCTCACCCAACATTTTTGCCTTCATGCAACATTCCAAATTTAAAAACCAGCTGACAACATTGTCTCCAAACAAACCCCAATTACATACGCCAGATAGGTGCTTGATCTGCAGCAGCAGCAGCGCGTAACACACTCTTAAGAATATCATCATTTTCCTACTGATATATTATACACCAATAGCTGAAGAGGTCTGGTCATCGAGTTAAAGAAGCAGTAAGTGGTTAAGCTGCTCTGATTCCTACCCCAGCTTCTGCCTGTTTCTGCACCATAGCAGCATGCTTCTGACCAGCAAGATGAGAACTGAAAACCATCTGGCTGTTGCACACCACATTGCACACAGTACACGTTCTCACCGCACCAGCTGCTGCTCCTCCTGAAATGATCTTTCGCTTCTTTGTCTCCAAATCCTCTTCCGCGGCATGTGGCTGGGAACCCTTCAATGACTTGGCTCCCGGGTTTTCCATTGGTCCAACTATTGCATTTCTTGCAGCTAATGGAACATTTGGAGTTGAAGCGCTGCAATCGGATTTCAACTTTCCTTGTTCCTCCAAATTCTTCTGATGCTTCTTTCCAGTTAGGTGTTTGATGTAAGCATCATTGCTGTTACAATTGATTTTACAAACTTCACACCATGCAGATTGAACAAGCTTGCTTTTATTTGGATTTTTCTTCCAAATGCCATTAAATTGAGATCGAACTGCAGAAATATATGACCCACCATCTACAGCCATTAAGCAAGCCTACAGAGTAATGGCACCAGCAAGAATGAGTGGTATAACAACAAAAATTAGTAAAGATGTAAGATAGATCATAAGACCAATTGTAGGACACAATGAAAATCACTGGAATTCCAAATAATATAAGGAATGAAAGACCCTCTACAGAGTTCACATGATCCTAATCATATCCAAAATTACTCATAATTAAGGACTAGGGCACATATTGGATTAATCTCATGTATATATTGCATAAAAGATCAGAAGACAACTTGAAAACTTTCTGAGAGCTGAGCTAGACATAATGTTCAAACTATGATAGACAGAAAATATTTACCACAAAACTATCACAGGTGAAAGGAAACAAACTAAATGCTGGAAATGCATACCACCATGGAAAGATCAGCTGGCATAAGGAAGAGAAGAATTATGTTATTCACCTGAGATTTATGCCTTTTCCCAGCCAGATGCTTCTCGAAAACTTCTTGGCTATTGCAAGCAACATTGCAGATTGTGCAAAACCGCACAGAATCAGCCGCAGCACCACCATTCCCAATCCTACGTCTCTTTGTTTCCAACTCCACGCCAGCAACCACACCTGAACACCCAAACATAAATTGCCCACCTACATTGCTTGTTTGGCTTGGCAAACTGACCTTCTCTAGAACATTGGAGGTTCCTGGCAATATTGCACCAGGATAAATATTTTGACCTCCCACTTTCTTCTGGTGTTTCTTTCCCAATATATGTATCTCGTACATTTCTTTGCTATTACAATGAACATTACATATATCACATCGCATGGACTGCTTAAACTTGGTTGGTTGCACACTGTTCTCTATAGCATTATTTGCAAAAGGTTGATCTGCCCCACTGCTATTCCACAAATAATTTGAAGTTGTGGGCACTAACAAACTCTCCTGCAGAGATTTGATAGACTGCAAACCACAATAAATGGCTATAAAAAAACAAAATGCATATAAAACATAACATAAATATCAAAAAACTTATCGGTCTAAATCCAATCTAGCAATCAAGAACAAGATGAGCATGCACCATAACACACTGAAATGATACAAACTCAGGTTAATAAACCCAAATAACACCAGTAACTGAGTAGTTCCTGATAGATTACATAACATGCAGCACAAGGTATAACCTTCATATGCCAAACCATAAATATATCCAAAACCAACAGCATAAGATTACAAATGTAACTATAGTTCCTATCGAACACTTACATTACAGCTACACTACGAAAAATCAAAGACAACCCAAAATTTCTACGGACTGAAAAGTGAAAACCCCAACTTGAATTGAAGAAAAGAAGAACTCACAGCTTCATATCTATTGGGTTGAGCTTGATTGGCAGCCCAATTCTGGGAAGCAGCATTTGGGTCTTCACCAAATGGCGTTTGAGCTTGGAATTGAACATGGGTCCACGGGTAAGAGCTCGGATTTGCATACGGGTCGGTTGCGGGTGGGTAAAGAGCAGGGTCGGAGGGCACCGCAGAGGGAACCGCTGGTTGAGGAAAAGACCAAAATTGGTTGCTGTTGTCGTTGTTGTTAGGGTTTAAGGTGTTGGGTTGATGAGGGACTTGATACGTGAAATTGGGGGAATATTGTGGAGGATTGAACATAATTGGGAGTGAAGAAAAGTTGGGGTTTTGCAGAGATTGACAGAAAGCAAAAGATGGAGAATGAAAATGTTACGGTTAAGTTCGTTAAGATTTGGGGGGGTTTTGGGCTGTGGATTTGGGCTACACTTGGCAACAATGTCAAGAAGTACTTAGTTAGGTCACAATATTCTTATTTCTTCAATTTGTCATAGTTTTGTGTCTAAATAACTGTGACAACTACGAATAAAAGGGCTTTCAAATACTACTATGAATGTAAGCAAAAACTTGAGTTGATATGAATCATTTAACTATATATTTGAGGTATTGGAGCATACTAAACAGGATTATAGCTACTGTAATGGCTATGGAAAAAACTTTTTGTTTTATAGAAACGATTCTTATGAAATGATTCGCTATTTAGCTAGCTGTTTTCCTTACTGTAGAATAAATATGAGCATACATTAGATGAAAGTGGCAGAGATTGATCCGACTTAAGTATGAACAAATGCATAATGAACACAAACCAAGACAAAATGCTCGAAGCCCTTGGCTGTTGCGGATTTCAAATGTAGGACACTTGGACATACATTAGTTCCTTCGACGGGGCCAATAATCTTTAGGTTGCAAGAGCAAAAAAAGCTGAGAAGACCAAAGAACGTAATTGGCGCGGTTAATTAATTGATTTACTACAAAATGTTATGGAAAGTGACTTGTGGATGGTGGCTTGTTTGAAAAGAAACTGATTAGCGCGGATGAAACTTCTGTTTTGTTTAGTGATGATTGTCCCATGCTCTTGTTGCCAAACTATATGATGTACAAAATATAGTTGTTTAGCCAAAAGAAGCAGAGAAATTGAATACATACAATTAATTAGTGGCGATATTCAATCTTTAATTTCGTTGATGAAGGTTTGGGAGTTGAAAACTCATGAACAACAATTCAAATTGATTACTGGTAAAAAAAATATTCCATGCTTTAGCAGCATTGGACACCTAAAATAAAACCCATTTGCAGTTAATTTGACACGAGCAAAGTTGGCGTGCTGAGCTGACTTTATACTTGCATTTAGACACCTAGGTGTGGTCCAATTTGTTCAAGAAAGATGAATTATTGGTAGTGAGTGAGCATAGATAGAGTAGTTAGAGAGTAGAGAGATATAAGCATGAGTTAGCACACTAATAAGCATGAGTCCAGTGAGATGGGTTGTCATGTTTAATGGTAGGTGACTAAACAACCACCTTTGAGCGATATAGCTCACATGCCATCTTTGTGTACACTATAATATTGCTTTTAGTAGCATCCGGAGTTTTCAACACCTCACTCGTGTCCCGAAACTTCACTATCTCGATTTCACTATCCTCCTCTTTCTTTATGGAGATAGAATAGCGATACCGAAATATGAAAGGTACAACTTCTGTTAGGGGTGTATGCAATTCAAGTAAGTTTCATGGTGAACTGGGAATAACTTTTGGGGGGAATGATGTTTATAGTATAACAACAACAATAAATCGAAATGGTAAAGTATAGTGACTATATGGAATTTGATAAGGCCTAACTTGAAGGAATTGATGAGCAGCAAGCAATGCCTCAGCAAACTCTGTAAAGAATGAATGAATTGTCCACAAAGGATGTATCTGTACACTCTTGAATCTTTATTGGAAAATCCATGGTGCCCAGACTAGTAGCGCGGACCTGTAAGTAAGTAGGACATTAGAAAAACTCAGTTGGAGATGAGGCCAACAAGGGCCTCATGGTTGTGGCTGCTTCCAACCCACCATGGCTTAAACTCTGCTGCAGCTGCAGCATGGCTGCTACTGATCTCTTCTTCGACAGGAGCTGGAAGATTTAAGTCAAGAAAGTCTCTGACTTCAGGCTTCTGATCAATCACTAGTGTTTGGCTGGTTTTATTAGTCTCAGATGATCCACCAATCAAATGGGACCTCTTGTGACCACCCAATGCTTGACCTGAGGGGAAAACCTTTTGGCAAATTGGACAGCAATGCCCCTTGCTCTTTGCACTAATCTCAGCTTTCACCTCACAGTTAGCATCTACTACTTCATGTTCAATGATCTTACTATCTGATGTTTCAGTGGTGTTTTCACTGCTTTCGATCTTTGAAGCAAAGCATCCTTTGATCTTCTTATGGCTTGCCCTGTGGCCCCCTAGAGCTTGGTATGATTTGAAAACCTTGTTGCAAGTAGTACACTCAAATTTGCTCCTCTTTTGTGAACTCTTGTAGACTGCCACGGATTCTAACACATTGCTTGAATTGTACTTGTTGGAACCCAATTGAGCTAACTGATCAACTTTCTCAACAAAATTCGATTCCAGGTGCTGGCCCTTCTTCATATTATCATTCCAATCTAAATTTCCATGTCCTAATGTTTTCTGGTTAAGCTTCTTACCCTTGAAGTCGGGCTTAATCGGACTAATTCTACCTGATGATGGATCTTCTGAGAACACAGAATTGTTATCAGAGGATTCAGCCACAAATTTTAAGCCACCCCAGTGACCCCCCACATCCCTTGAAAGCATCATCAAACACATAGCAACTTCTTCTTGTTCTTGCTCAATTTTGTAAACAGACGAAGCAGTATTACCAGCAGCAGCATTAGCAATTGAGAAATTAGAAGAGGAGGTTGTAATTGTGCCCATGTACCTTGTTCTTCTTCTTCTCGATCTTCTCCCACGACTGGGAGCAGCAGTAGCATTAGTATTTTCAATATCACAAGTCCAAGAATCTTCGTCTTCGTCTTCTTCTAATTCTTCTTCAAAGCTACAGCTATTGGTGGAAATAACTCCTGCTTCTTTCTCTGAGTGGCACTTCATGTGACCAAACAGAGCTTTCCAGGATTGAAATCCTTTACCGCATTCTCTGCACAACTTGTCATGAACTGAAGTGTCCTCACTCAAATCCGCAATCCTCCAAGTCCTTTTCGGGTTTTCTCTGAGGCCATATCCCGGTTGCTGATTCTGTCCGGTTTCGAAATCAGAATCGACATTGCTCGCAGATGTGAACTTAACTTTGTTGATGAACTTCTCCTCTGTTTCATTGTGAATCAAGTGAGACCTTATGTGGCCTCCCAAGGATTGACCACAGGGAAAGCTCTTGTTGCAGAACTTGCACGCATGCTTGAATCCCTTGAATCCTCGATCTTCGAATTCCATTGAATCAGAGCTTATTTAGAATCAAAATCCAACAAATAAGGAAACAACACAGATCAGACAAGCTAATGAGGCTTCGAATCTGATCAAAGAATATGGTGAAGTGAAAACTGAGAAATTCTTGATCTCATCACACTAACACAAGCCAAACGCTAATAAAAATTTGAGTGAAAAAATGAAACTTGAACAGAAGCCAGATCAGAAAACTGAAAACCAAGGTGGAAAGCTTCAATATTTGAGTGGAAAAAAATGCATCAGATGAACTGATGGAATGTCGAAAATCCGAAAACTAGTAGCTCTGCTTTGCTCTGTTGTTGGGCAGTTGAGAATGGAGAAAAAGACACATAATTTGTTGGTAATGAAGGCGATGATGAACCAGCCAAAGAGGAGAAACTAAAAGTGAGTGAAGAAGCGTTTGTTTCTCTCTATGGTGGAAAACTTGACTAAATTTGGAGGAGAAATCCATGCATGGAAGCAAAGTTAAAAGGCGAGTGAGTGAGGAGAGGTTAAAGCAAAGAGAGCACGTGTACTCAGCTGAGGATCCTACGCCAAGCCGAAATCCAATGGCCCAGATTTGTCCAGGTGAGCATCCCTATGGCTCAAACACCTACTGAAACAACTAACTGCTAACTATTCCTTTCTTTGTCTTGCTGTTAAGGAATGCCATTGCCCTACAACTGAAAAAAAATGTTAATTTTCACTCTAAAAATTCATCCCGCACTTACTGAAGAAGTACACTCCAATCAAGGGCCAATATGATCAAATGATGAACCTTAAACTTACCATGTGGAGTAAATTTTGGGCAACCTTTGAAATATATATATGGAAGAAAGCACAAAAGATTGGTAACCATGATCTTCTTGATGAGGTAAATTCTGATTATATTTCACAATGTCTTTTACAGTCTATGCTAATTGAGCAGGTAACTTGCAGCTAGCACAGGCATACTTGGCGCCAACACACTTTCTACATTTGCAAAATAATATCAAATTTTCTTTCTTTTGGAAATTATCTTTTTAAACAAATGAAAAACTACACAATACACATCACTTTCTAATGAGTAATATGAAATGCAAGAAAGCCTCCAAGTATCCAAAGACATGTACTATTTAATTAGAAATAACATATACAAGGAAGTAAGGATCAATGTATTCAATTTTCAACACTATCTAACAAAAAAGCAAAACAACCTTTAAAGAACGGGGGCTGCTAGCAAAAATCTTATTGTTTCACTACCATCATAGTTGAACTCTTATGTGAATCTGATTTAAGTGGATTTGGATGTCCTACTCACACACCACAAACGAAATATGTTACTTATATATGAAAGGTCAAATACGCTAAACATCTTTGTGCATCCAACATTTTTTTTATTCAACATACTTTAAATTTTGTGAGTTATCCCATCTGAGACACCATATATGGCGATATGGTATAATGAAACAGAACAATCTAGAGGCAATAGTTTTGATATAGTTAATTAGCACGAACTATCTTCTTGATTAGTTTAGGGATTCCTAACCCATGAAACAAGCAAAAGAGATAAAACAATTAGGACATGCTGCATGTCTAGAGTAGTGGGTACAGCCCTACAACAAAGTCAGAAATTGGGCAGAGCATGGCCAACCGAGTAAACTGCTCTGCCGGCCGGCCTTTATGGATGATGGAACAGAGCCGGCTTTCATTGCTCGTATCGTAATGTCAACGTCTTATTAGCAGCTACTAATCACACTTAATTTACTGCACAGTTCCATTCCTCTCTGCCCTTTTCGCCGACTGCTCTTTAATTAGTACCAATGTTTAGCTGTAATCCTTCTGTAATTAAACTTCGTTTCTCTCCTCTGTTTTTATTGTTTTCATTTGCGTTTGTCCATTGTGTGTACAGACGCGTGCGGGGTCAGATACGAATGTATGTGATACGGATGGTAGGGCGCAGAGAAAACTTCACTTGGGAGTGAAGAGAGATGGCCCTCCAAAAGTGATGCTGAAATTGACTAGTAGACTTCTTCAAATTAAGGAATTATGGCCACAGGCCACTCCTTGTTTTCTGCCATGCCTTGTAATGTTATTGTATGAGACTTGAGAGGGATAAGATGCCCACTTTGGCTTTATGCTTTTCTCAAGGCTTCCAATTCCCCATTCCTCACCATACAGGACCAAATCTTTTAACCATCATCATGGATTCATGGGAGAAGACAGAACACTATTTTTTGCGTTAATACTTTCGATTAGTTCGAATCCGCTTCGAATTACATCTAATGAACCAAAATTTATGTTTAATCAACTTTGATTATAGCATATTCCAGTTCATCTTACCCACTAAATTAAACATGCCATGTTGGTATATTGTGCTTATGTGCTTGGAAGATTCATGTATAGTGACTTTTGTTTACAATGCAATTGCTTTTTGGCAGCCACACCATGAGTTTTGTTTCTACTCTTAGCTACAACTCTTGTTTATGCCTAGTTGCCACTAGTTGTTGAACCACCCACTTTGTTAACATGAACTCTACAAATGTTCTTATGGTAATACAGAAAAAAGAACCGTTCTAAATTTTAATCATCAGATCTGAATAATGAAGATTCGTTAATCACAAAAAAATAATTATGAGATCTGAATAGTAAAAATCCGTGAATAAAAAAACGAAGAAGTTAGTTTGAAAAGGGGTGGACACCATAGCCGGGCATGATGCATTCTTCACTGCCTGAATGAAGCAAAACAATTTTCACATTGATGGACTATTCAGTTGGCCGACACCCATTTGATATCAAAGAGTAAACAAATAATCACATAAAAAAGTAGCACGAATTATAATCGTAGTAACCTTTAATTAAATCACAAGTTAGTAGTAATCTCTTGGAGGTTGGTTGGGCCAGTTTTTTCTTGAATGCCATCAGTGAAAAGCAACAGCTTAATTAGCTTCACAGGTGAGAAAATGAACTCACATTGAGTGGACCAACAAAAGAAGTATCTTCTATCCAATATATACTTTCGAAAACTTTTGTGCTGAGATATTATTTGATGCCAAAAGCTCCCCCCTTTCGTTATTTGTTGTTTTAACATTTTTTTTTTAATAAATTCAAGCAATATTAAAAGCGGGCAAATTAGACTTTGTAAGAGTTTTGTTCATTCTTTGTGTTAATTAGTGTATATTATGAAGCAACTGCAAATCCACTAGCTTGTTTTGTAAATATGTTCCAATCATAAAGTTGCATGTGTAATGTGTTAGTGAGCAAGCACTCACCAACAATGCTTATGTGATACTCAAAAGAGTCAATGAGCTTCCACAATTAAACAAAGAAATTCTAATACAAAGAAAAATAAATTGTATTCAAAAATAGAAAAGTAATATCAACATGTTGGAAGAGGTTGGTTTTGGGTCAGCACCTCCTTTAGCGTTAAACCTTGTTTATTTGTTAGCCTTTTAGCTCACTGAGGCAAAGAGGACTATATCTACTGCATAGTTGCTGCATTGCTGCCATTGCATATTCCCTTATCCAATGCCATGTGGGGTAAAGGAATCAAAGGTTAGCTCACATAAGAAGCTAGCGTTGTTCTTACTTTCTCATTTTGATTGGTTACTTTCATTCGTAAAAGTTTGGGTGTCGCTAAATTAGCTGATCATTGCAAGTATGAACCGAGTAAGTTGTCAAACTTTTCAGCTAACTACGTAAAGCTGTTGAAACGCTCATGCTTCCAAGCCATAGTGCAGCACTGTGACGCTGTAATCACACCTCAGAAGTCACCAATCTTTTTGACTGGCTGGATCTTCTACTTTTTTCCTTAACCACAGCTTTACGTTGCTACTTTCCATCTTCACAACTACCCCAGCAAGCAAATTTTGGAAGTTTTGTATAGTTTTCTTCTGTTCAACATTTAATAGGCCTTAGCAAGTCCTCAATGATCAAGAAACATTGAAAGATGAGGGGATAGCTTTATCAGTAATAACCTTCATTAGGAGAATAATTCAAAATTACATCACCGAACGATGACCGCTACATTATCTGTATATCTTGGGAAGACGACTACTCTAGATCTCTTTCAAAGGTATGAAGGGAATTTTTCATTTCCAGACTAGCTAATTGAGGGGGGAAGGGGGGAGGTGGGGGGGAAAGACTAAACAAGATCTCACTTTTCTGATGCACTATGTTACAGGGATGGCGAGCTTCCATCTCCCAGCAAATCAAAATGTACACAAGGAAAACTCAACTCTCCCTTTATGGAGGAAAAACTCCCGGGTGATTCACTGAACATGGAAACCTCGATATGTTGTTTTCAAAGCCAACTGGCTAGGGGACAAGCAACAGTAGCAAGTTTTAAAAATGACTTGCCTTTCAATCCCACGGCTCTTTCCCAAAAACCTCTTCAATCATGTTGCATGTTGGCAAGAAGTCAACCTTATTCTTCGGGCACGTCATATACCCAGCATCCCAGATTTTCGCATCACAAGGCTCCAGGACATATTGATTGTCACCTCGGTTGCTTGACCCATTGAAACTCCCAGACCAATGAGTACCATTTTCAGGAGCCAGCTGGTTCCCATGGGAAGAAGCAGCTGCAGCATCAAAGGACGTACATGAATCATCTAGGACTTCTTGATCTCCCCTTTCATTCCATGTAGTCTTATCATGAAGCTGAGCCATGTCACCAGAACCACAGTCATCAACCAGCACATGGTGTCTATCTAACATTTGCTCGGTCCCTCCACAGAGCACATCCACATTGTCATTCTCATCGCTACTATTATTCACAACGTCCTCATCAAAATTTCGCAAGTTACTTTTCCAGTTCTGATTATGACGGGGATCATCATGACATACAGGCGACTCAACCACCGAGTCTTCATCATCTGTCACTGCCAGTTGATTGTCACCATAATCACTACTCTCATGCCATTCATCATTATCGCTGTCGACATTTGTTGGGTCATACCTGTTCTGCTCAGCCCTTTTCCTGAGCATAAATACATTGAAGTAGTAACTGACAATCTCCTTCTTCATCCGGGAGGGAAAGATTGTTGAAAGATTGTCCCAGAAATTCCTGCCCAATGATGCTGGATTGGAGAAGACCACCTGGTGAAATAATTGTTCTTCCTCTTGACTCCATGTTTGTGCCACTTGCTCTCCCATATCACAAAATCCTAGCTCTTCAAATTTCTTTGGCCCAATAGTACTTATAAGTTTTTCTCTTGCTTCAAGAATGTGTTGCCTCACACATCTAGCAGAGCATTCATCTTCGCAGCTGCAATCAGTTCTACCCTTTCCAACTATGCAATCACTGTGGGTAGTTAAATCAGAATCAGGCATCGGAATGACACAGGTCCCCATAAGTCGTTTCTCATCCTCAAGGCCGGAGTTCGCACCTGCCCCAGAAGTATGTAAATGATTATTCTTTTCCTGTGCATCCCATAGTGGAACATCAGCTTGATGTTCTGGGCCGATGGAGGCAGACTTCCGCGGAGAGTGACCCAAAAGAAAGGAATAAATATCTTCGGAGTGAGCCAATGTCCTTATTGGACGTTCAGGATGGAAGTACTCTGGAAAAAAGGATCCATGAAATGGGGATTCCAAAAGAGAATCTTCTTCACTAGTACTGCTTGTGGTCCATGGGGAGATGGTAAGGCTTGCAGGAACAGTGGTTTCAACATCCTCACCACCTTTTGAAGGAACACAAAAGATTTCAGCAGAATGCTTCTCTTCCCCTTCATTATTGTCTTTCGCCCATCCATTCTCTACCAATTAAAACATCGGAACTTTTCTCAGGAGTTCAAATTAAAAAAGACAATGGAAAACCAGCTAATCGGAAGTTTTACATGAACAAATAAGTTACAAACAAAACTCCGAATAAAGTGAGAATATGCTGTGATGTCCAAAATCAAGATGGCTATCAAAACAGTTCCAAAGAAAGTATTTACATGAACCCAAGCCTATTCAATCCCACTCACAGACAAATGATCGACAAGAAACTTAGTAAAAGAAGTTGATAGGGACAGAAAGGCATGTGCATTAAAAAACAGATGAATTCATTTCAAAGTCGAAAAGAAAGGAGTGCCACAACCAAAAACTGTTTTCCTTCTTATCATTGATTCCGCATATTTTGAAAAAAAAAAAAACCATATTGCCTCACCTAAAGTCTGTGGCTTCCTAGTATCATCTCCAGTAAAAACAGATTCCGAGAAGGAAACTAGCTCTTTACTGTGTCCCAATTGTCTTGGGTGCTTGAAAGAAACAAAAATTTGTTCATCGTCCACAAGAGGGCGTTTTTGCACCATATTGGGCTGCAGAACACACATAAAACATGTTCAAATATCAAGCATATCAAACACCTAAAGACATGTTAAATACACCTAAAGACATTTTCAGCAACTATTTGAGCATTATGATCAACCATAGATACCAAGATTGAGATAACAAAGATGGTAAATACATGTTTCGTTGCAATCAATTTCAAGTAAGGTTCCCCAGTAAAGATGTAAATTCAAGTCATGTATTTTTTTACAACATTTGATACCCACGTGTCCAACGTATCATGCAAGAATTCCAAAATCAGTATCTTTGTCAGTTAATCACAGCATTAATCTCTTAATTGTAAATCGAATTATTGCTATAATTGTTAATCTTAAAAGGCATGTGGGCCACTATTTAGACACTATTGAGGGCAATTTAGTAAATATGAATGCTTTCCATATATTGCTAAGCTACAACAGGGGTGCCCAACTAATTAAACTTAATTTAATTTTGGAAAAAAAAAAACTTAATTTAATTATTAATATATTTTCAACACAGATAATTTCGTAATTAATAAAAATTTATACCTCAAAAAGCAAGCTTGAAGCAGGTCGCTGAATTGGAAGATCAGAAACTCAATTCGAAGCGCAATTAATGCGAAAAACTGTGTTTTTTCAGAGGATTCTGACTTCTCCCCAGCTTAATTTCACAAAGGAAAGAAAAGCCCCAAATTTTAAAAAAACCCTAACCCTAGGTCTTGAATTTCCGATGAAATCCCCAAAATTGACCCCGATCCACAACCAAATACAGCTGCTCTGCCACCGAAAACCCCCAAAAGCTTACGGATCTACGGATTAAGCACACGAAAATAAATCAAATCCCAGAAATTAAAAAAATTCGAACAATTTACAAATCCGACCAAAAATTGAGAGCGGAAAACAAAATATAGGTTACCCAGAAAAAATATTTTATAGATCTACGAACGGGAAGAAAGATCGAACAATTCTGGAAACCCTAACCCTAGAATCGAATTGGGAGCATGGATGGAGATGAAATTAGGATCGATTGATAGGGGAGAGGACGAATTGATCGAATCCAATCTCAATTTTGGGATCGAGACGGAAGATCGAGATCGAATCGGAGAAAAAATTGATCGAGATCGAAACAAGAGGCGGCGGATTGGAGGGAGAGGGGAAAAGTAGGGTTAGGCTTTTTTTGTAAGTGGGCTTGACCCAACGGAAATAACAAAAAAGGACACGTAGGTGTTTGGTAATTACAGAAAGTGCCCCTTCTGGTGCGGGAAGAGATTGGACGTAGCGACAAGTGAGCGATGCGAATGAGGTTATATGAAGGGTCGTCCGGTGATTTGGCGATTTTGCATCAAGCGCTCGGTGGGAGAGACACGTGGCCGTGACAACTAGGAATTAAGTTTTTTTTTTTTCTTTGCCTTTTTCGGTGCGTTTGTGATTTTGTTGGTGGATAAAATAAAACAAGGGATTAGGACGATTCTGGTATTGTTTTAGAATAGGATCTTTGCCATTTAATGAGAAATTCGGTTTTGTGAAATGTAACTGGTTGAATCGAGATTTGTAGAATCATGTGTTTTCCATTAAAGTAATGGTTCAAGAACACACATTATAACTCGAGATTTTAACTTCAACTAGTTACAAGAAAGTCGTCAAATACCCCAAATTACATTTACTTCAATATGAAGAGTATATATTGGAGGAAATATGATAAGCACGTATTTCACATCATATTCGAAATATTAGCTTCTTATAATTCCTCCAAATTAATGACTCAAAACACAAATTGTAATACAAGGAATCGTAGTATACACAAATTACATTTATTTCAATATGAAGAGTATATTGGAAGGGAAGATGATAAGCACATAATTAACATCATATTCAAAATGTCAGTTCTTTGTAAGTTCTCCAAAGTGATAACAAATAACACAAATTGTAACTCTTGAGGTTTTAACTTCGATTAGTTACAAGAAAGCATCGTGTACACAAATTACATTGACTTCAATATAAAGAGTATATTGAGGTGAAGACGATAAGCACATAATCCATATCATATTTTAAATATTGACTATTTATAAGTCCTCCAAAAGTAATGTGTACCCAAAATAAGTTACATCTTTGAATAAGTTCCCCACCCTTTCATATACAAGCTTTTGCCAATGACTGGCAAGTGCTGAAAGAAAAATCGTATCAAGTGTACACTGTGCAACAGAACTGAGTAAGGATGCTTTTTATTTTGCATGTGAAAAGAGGATCATAAATAACATTGCTGTTCTTCCCACGCTACAAAAAGCTCATCTAAATATACACCAGCAAAGATAATCACGCCCTGTTTCGCATTTACATGGCATCCTATCAATTATAACTCGAGTTGTTAACTTCTGTAATCCTATCAATTTGGACAAAGTAAAAGTTAGATGCAGGCAATTATACAAAGGAAGAAGAAATATGTGCAATTTAAGAGCAACAAATACACAAAGGCATGGAACCAACGAATAACAAAAGGATGTCTAAGGAACTCTAAAAATAACAGACTAAAATTGTGAGTCAATCCATCACGATTTTGTCTTCACATAGGTAGTTTTCTTCTCTAACGCAAAATGCAATGAGGGTAATAAAAGCAACCACATGCAAAATGCAATGAAGGTAATAAAAGCTTAATGCTGTGAGGGCTAACCAAACGCAATTCGAAAACTAGCATAGGAAGAGGAGCAGCAGTAACCATGAGTAGATGAGAATTCAACGCGTCAAATCAGATAAAACTGAGAGGACAGTAAAAGATGCAATTATGGTAACAGCAAGATGACAAGATGTTCTGATATACATAACCAACTGTCCAGCAAATAACTCCACTCTTGTAGTTGTCGCCAGTGTAACTACTAGAACTTGGTTGAGATTTTGGTGCAGAACTTACTCTTGCAGGAATGCCAATGCATACTCTCAAAGATCAACACCCTCGTCAAGGCCTTTGGAACCAATCATCACGTTTGAGTCAATCTGTTTGTCGAACTTCTTCTTCCTTCTCGCTTCAAACTCTTGGAAGCCTTCCATCTACATTTTACACCCGGGTTAATGCCCAAATATACAGAGAAAGTGTTGCTCGGAAAATAAAAACACTAGATCAGGAAATGTGGCATACCTGCTGAAATTGATCCATTGAAATAGGGTTTCCATGGAGAGAAATATTCTGCAGAGCTTTACAGTCTTTCAACAGATTAGTTGGTATCTGTCAAAAAAGAGATTACAAATTAACATGGCATGGCCAGCTACACAAAATTTCTAGGAAAGTAGAATTCAAAAGTAAATGGTGAGGGGTGAAGGAGCTAGTAGTCAGATTTTCTCACTACTAATAACAACCAAACCCAAATCTTTTACGCAGCTGAAGCAGTAAAAGTTTCCTCTTTGGGAATCATCCTTCAATTTGGCCATCACAGTACACAACAAAAGTGTTAGTGAGTACCCCTTCAAAGATGAGAAGGGTAGGGGGAGTTAGGGAGACAACGAACATGGAAACCAAAAGCCCAAGCGAGTCCCTTATTTGTCATCCTCTGTGTATTTAAGGAAGTCAAATGAAACTGGTGATCTGTAGAAACTATAGAAACTATACCTGCTTCACATTATTATTGTCTAAACAAAGTGACTTTAAGTGGATAAGGCTGCAGACTGATTCAGGAAGATCTTCAATTGAATTATCTGAAAAGCAATCCAGAATCATGAATCTGTGAGTGGTAAATTTCAAAATTACTTACAACCATAGAACCCTGACTAGAAAAGAAAAAATTCCACACAATCTAAAAATTGAACAGAAAAAGCATATAAAATGGTCTTCCATTAGAGAAATTATAGAGAAGTTTTGACATACCATTGGCTTGTAATTCTTCCAGAGAGAAGCAACACCCAATGGAGTCTGGAAGAGACTTTAGTTGGTTCTTTGATACATTTAAAAGCGTTAGCTGCATTAAACAATCCCTGATCAGATCCTCTATCTTCACAAGAGATGCTAAAAGTTTTGCATGTTTAAAGTCTGTAGTCCAAATTATCATAAAAAAAGAGCAATGTTTTCACTAAGTCCAAACTCCACAATCTAAATGATATCGATGATAAACTCAGACATGGCATCCCTAACTGCAGGAACAGAAAAACAGGTTGAAAGGCACAAAGTATTTACATTCCGCAAGCTTCCGATAGTATCAGGCAGATACTCTAAGGCATTTGCAGAGATGGATAACTGCTGAAGTCGCACCAACTGTCCCACTAGAAATAGGAAACCTTTTGTTAGTTACATTACGTCAGGTGATGAAGTCTTTGAAAGAAACAATGACCCCTAGAAGATGAAGAAGCTCGATTAAATATAGCAATATCTTACTTAGAGAAGAGAATTACATTCATCAGGCAAGGAAGTAACCCGATTCCCATCAAGTGTCATTACTTTTAGAGACTCTAGTTTTGCCAAATTTATAGGCAGTCGGTCAATGAGGTTATGAGCTAAGACCTGAACAAGCAATGCAAACTTAGCTGTCTAAATGGATCACCCGTACATGATATAACAATTTTCCTTTAAACGCTAAGGAGCATGAGTTTAAAAGATGATAACCATAGTATAAGTACAAAAGCCAAAAACATGATTCTTACCAGTCGCTGCAGGTTAACTAATTTGCTAATATCTGAAGGAATTTCAGCTGCACGGGGAAAAAGATAAGTCATGTAGATGTTACGTATTAGCTACATCCTGTCAAAGCTTTAAGAAACAAAACTTTAGAAAGCAACTCGATTCTTAAGAAAACTTTAAACATAACTCAGTGGAAATCAGATGCCTTAAAGAGAAAACCGCATTGCTAATTCAACCACCGATTTCTCGTATAGAGAAGAAGTGTACCTATTTTGTTAT
Source organism: Spiraea crenata (assembly GCA_033992175.1). Classification (NCBI taxonomy): domain Eukaryota; kingdom Viridiplantae; phylum Streptophyta; class Magnoliopsida; order Rosales; family Rosaceae; genus Spiraea; species Spiraea crenata. The sequence continues at coordinate 2,341,878 of JAVBHV010000078.1, read as the reverse complement.
GCGTTAGATCAAGAGTACGCACAGACCTGTCCAAGCCGAGAACCTCTGCTGGAAATGTCTGTTACAGAGAAAGTACTCAATGAGTAAACAACAAAGCATCTCTTCAGAAGCCACTAAGATCTAATCAACACACAATCTACACTCTGTGATCCATAAACCACCGGAATGTAACGCTTTTCGCTTATTGTCGAAAAAGTACACATCTCCTTTACTCAAACATGTCACAAACTTGAACTGAATATACCATCTAAAACCGAAACCGTGCTATATAAAGTTATGAACTTGAGCTCTCTTTGACTTCAACTATCATCTGAACCAAACAAAATTGAATAATCTCAACCAAAAATCATCCACCACCAACAAACTTAACTCCATCATAACAATTCTCAATCATTTCCAATAAAAGCTAATCAATTTATTCCACCTATCATTTCACACCCAATTTTCCTCCAAACAATTCAAATTCACAACAAAGAATAATAAAACCAATCGGAGAGAGATAAATTGCCTTCAATTTGGAGTCACGCAATCCGACAATGCCGGTGGATCGCCAGCGGGCCGCCCTGCTGGCCTTCGAGTCGGCGCTTTTGCTCGTATTACAACCCATTTCGTCGCGAAAAGATTATTCTTACGAATTTTCAAAAGGAAAAGACAACGAAATTGAAGAAGAACAAGCTTTGTAATTAATTATGTGTATATATTCTTCAAAACTGGCCTCTCTGCACCAACAATTTTTGTCGCCGGAATTGAAAATCGGAGACAATGAGATTGGAGCAGCGATGTGCAGAGAGGTTTAGGTGATGATGACGGAGTCGTCGTTGTTTTCAACGACTTTCTTTCTTATTCCATTTTCAGGGACTCAAAAACCGCGTTTTTTTTTTTCCACGTGGTCGTCTGTCGTTTGCTTTCCTGAGTTTTATTGTGGATCTTAGCGCCCTGGATTTCTCCCGCAGGCCGCGTGACGAGACTCAAAGCCACCACAATGGGCGATATGTAGCTTTATGTCAAATAATTCAACGAATAATGGGGCTTTGATATGATGAAAGATGTTGAAATTTTATAATTTACTAGGCAATGTAGAGTGTGAAAGTGATTTTGAAATGACCAAAGTTGATTATAGAGACGTTGATTTTGCGATGGTTTAATGTGATTATTCTAGCTTCGTAGATGATTAATCGTAAACCACCCTTTTTATACTAGCTTTTGCGATGGTCAAGTGTCAAATAGTCTCATGAAGATGTTGTAATTGAAGTCTTCCCTTACTAGGTTCTCATCTTTCTTTTTTAATGACTTTGCCGTAGAGAAATATAGCGGATTTCAGATTAAGTAATACATTCAAGTCTACTTTTATTGAATGCTTTTATTAAATCTAGGTGTACATATCACTATTTCCCTCGTACTCTTTTTGTTTGACATTGGTCAAACTTTTTATTCAATAATTACTTAAAATAAAAAAATCGAAGTCTTCCCGTAGGAATCAACACAATTCTAATGGACTTGGGATCATTGTGAATTTTATAGGAACAGTATGAAACTCGATCATAGTAACGCACTACGTACACTTGGATCAAGTAGTTTAATTCGTTGGAAATCTTTCGCGCCGAGGCTTAAAACCAGGCCGCCTCATGACAAATGGACAATTTTCAGACCGACCCAAAGGTTGGGCCTTTTGCTCTTTGGGCTCAAAACATATGAATAATAACGAGCGCCAAAGCCCGCCATATATATTTCCCCTCGATTCGCAATTTCACATTCCATTATTTCTCCCAAATCTCCGAAAGCTCGGCACTTTCCTTCGCTCTCCGTCCTCCGCCGTGTCGCTTTCTAAACCCCACGGCGAGCTGCCTATCTCCGGCCGTCTACGGTGGTCGCCGAAGTAACCGCACTCTCCGCACGTTTCTGGTATTCCCCGCACGTGCGAAACCTAGTTGAAGAACACCAATCTCTCTTTTCCGCAAAACAAATTAACGGTAATAATATCTACAAAGCCCTAAGTCGAATTTTCTTAACTATTCCAGTAGAAAGCAGTAATTTTTGTTCCAATGTAGTCCTTCTTGCTCTATTTACTGCAATTCCATTGGAAAAGCTGTTTGCTTTTACTTTTACCCTTGTTTTTTTTTCGCCATATATACATATTTAGAACGATTGTATTGTTGAGTGCAGCTAAAATGGGGAGCGAGAGCAATCTGAAGACGTGGGTTTCGGATAAGTTGATGACGATTCTCGGATATTCTCAGCCCATGGTTGTTCAGTACATTATTGGAATAAGTTAGTAATTTTTAACCCTTTTTCCTTAGCAGTTAATTTGCTTTGTGTCTGTGTAAAACTGTTAGTGATGAAGGCTTTGCATTTCTTGCAGCTAAGCAAGCGAAATCGCCGGCTGATGTGCTGGGCAAGCTTGTCGAATATGGGTGGTCTTCGTCGGCTGAAACAAGTGCATTTGCTCAAGAGATATTTGCAAGAGTGCCCCGTAAATCATCTGGCGTGAATGTGAGTGTTTTATTCCGATTCAATTAAATGAATGTATAGTTTTTGCTCCCAGTATGTGACTTCATGTTTTTGTTATGTATATTAGCTATATCAGAAACAAGAGAGGGAAGCCGCAATGTTGGTGAAGAAGCAGAAGACATATGCTCTCGTGGAGGCAAATGACGATGACGATGAAGATGGTGATAGGTCTTCTGCCCCGGTTGTTTCTGAGTCCAGGAAATCTGATTCCCGTAAGAAACGGTTCAGGAAGAAGGACTTGGGTGATGACAATGAAGATGACGAGGTCAATTCTTTAATCTTTTGAACGATAATATTTTGCATATTATCTCACGGTACCTGGTTGTTTTAACTTAGTGAAATGTGGCAGGTAATTGTGCAAGCAGAAGAAAAGAGGCGGGTTAAAAGACGAACTTCCCCAGAAGAAGATGATGGTTCAGAGGTTTTATTCTTTTATACTTATCTGCTTTGTAAAGTTTTCCACAGATTCAGTTTGCTCTTGTCGCCTCATTTTTTCATTGAGAAATGAAGTTACGTCAAACTGCATGAAGGAACCAGAGATATAAATTGACTGTACATCAGTACTTGTCTGGACTTGCTCTAGGTTGTTGGATTGGTTAATTATCTTGTCATCTAATGATAAAATGGTTTACTAATTGTACCACTATGTGCATCAGAGTTACAGATAAGTTTTTTGTTATGTCTGATAGATTTACATACATTTATCTCCCATTATACTGAGGTTTGAAATCCTCTATTTATTATGGCATGCAGTCTGAAAAAGAAAGATTGCGCGATCAGAAAGAGAGGGAGCAATTAGAGCAGAATATAAGGGAGCGGGACACCGCAGCTACAAAAAGGGTACTTGTATATTTCTAAGTTGATTTCCATTGCCTCCTTTTGGTTATTTATCCAAAGTACTTAAGTGCTTGGATTGTCCTGCATCAGACTTCTTATATTTGCAAAAAAAAAAATTCTTATCCCTGACATCCTTTCTGTTTTCTCCTCCCAACAGTTAACAGAAAGAAAGTTATCCCAAAAGGAAGAAGGTACTACACTTTTAAGAGTATAATTGCACTCAGACACGACTATGTCAACAATCAAATACTTAAGGCTTGCATGCGTGTGTGCTAATGCTCATATTTATCGATGTATGTGCTTATATTCATGTTTATGATTTATGCTGTCTCGTCCTGATGGATTGTACTGTACAACAGAGGAGGCTACTCGGAGAAACAATGCGTTGGAGCAGGATGGAGTTCAAGATTTAAGGTTTGTTGTTATTTATATATTTCATTGCATGATGAATGGATTAACTTTGAAGTCCTGCCTTTGCTATTTTGGTCATTTTTATAGTTAAAGTCCGATAGGCAAGTTTTGGAGGAGCAACATACTTTGGCCAATTCATTTGTTTGTTGATGTTTTCGGAGTGGAAATGTGTTACTTTGAAGCTTCTTATTTTCACTCTAGAAAACAAATATAAGTAATTATATATGTACTTATGAGTATTGAATAAGAAGGTGATTATAATCTTTTTTCTCTTTCCTTCTGTTGTCTCTGCTTCAGAAAAGTATCAAGACAAGAATATCTCAAGAAAAGAGAGCAAAAGAAATTGGATGAAATCAGGTATGTAAAGAATTACTTATCGCTGTTACCTAAAGTTAGCTTACCCTAAACGTAAGAAAAGAGGAAAGGTCTGTTGGTGTATTACTGCACAATCAGTGTTGCTTATTGTTTTGACATGTAACTCAGGGACGATATAGAGGATGAGATATACTTATTTGGTGGCGTGGAGCTCACTGAAGCAGAAAAACAGGAGTTGAGGTAATGATAATGAATGCAGTTACCAAATTACTTGGCTATGATCAGATGCTGGTTACCGAGTCTAATTTTTTTTCCCCTTGCATGATTTTGTGCTCCACAGTTACAAGAAAACCATATTGGAGCTGGTGAATAAGAGGATAAATGAGCCGACAGATACAGATGGGGTAATTGGGAGATTTTGATAGCTTACCATTGTTAGCTTGGTTTTTTATGTGAGCTTTTTCAAGAAGAGTTCTCTTTTTAGAATTCTCCTCCTGATCATATTGGAGTAAATAAGTGACTGGAATACATTAAATACCTTTATTTTCTGTGTGTGTTCACCCGATGTCCTTATATATCAATCTTATCATCAGATTATGATTTATACTTTCATTCTTTTTGGAATGCAGTACATGATACCAGAGGCCTATGATGAGGAGGGGCGCGTCAATCAGGAGAATAGATTTTCTAAACTTGTGCAACGCATCAGGTGATTACTTAGGAAATGGTCATAATTACTACATCCATCGTATCCTCACACATTCTTAAGTTGAACCCATGGATCTGTAATCTATTAGCAGATCTTTCTAAGCCTTCTTGAACTTTTTCTTACTTATTGTTGTTGTGTAGGGACCCTAGTGCTGGTGATAAAATGAACCCATTTGCAGAGCAAGAAGCTTGGGAGGAACACCAAATTGGTGAGTTCTGTGTGAAGTTTACTCATTTTCTCAAGTGACCTCCCATACAATTTTAGACAATTCTGAATTTTTCTACTTGAGGATCATCTTGCAGGAAAGGCAACTTTGAAATATGGTTCAAAAAACAAAAAGCAAGCATCTGATGAATATCAGTAAGTTTAATATCCATCATCTTGGTTCTGTTTTACCTGCTTTGTTTCACCGTTTAAAGTTGCTGTGTTAAATAAGTGAACCAAATCAATCGCATAAGCTTATTCTAGTTGCTGCTTTGGCCGTGGATGAGCATTATAAGTTTTTTGACACATATCTTTTGATGATAGATTTGTATTCGAGGACCAGATTGAGTTCATCAAGGCTTCAGTGATGGACGGTGATGAGGTATGCTAACATCATCAATGTGCAATCTACATCTGTCTCTGGTATCACAGGCAAAGTCTCATACTTTTTTATTTTCCGGATGCAGTTTGATGATGGTGGGCAATCCTCTGAGTTACTTGAGTCCAAGGCAAAGTCAGCCCTTGAGAAGCTTCAGGTTGCTACTGAGTTTTTTTTTCTCTTTTTCTTATTTTGTTTGCTTATATTTTCTTTGGCTTTTTGGTAAGATGTGTAACTGTGCAGAAGCCCACCTGTGGCTTGCTTTGAAATCAATGAGTACATTGCAATTTAAAATGTCTGCAGCATTTGAGACCTGAAGAGAATGAATAAATCTATAAGATAAAATGAACACGTAGTGTAACCTCTAAAGATTATCAAGGAGCTCATTTGTTTTTGATTGTCATTCAAGTTTTAGTTTCCCATTTAGCCAGCCTTTCATTTATAGTAGACAAGAAAATAAATACGAAAATGAATTTATTTTCGTTAATTCATGAACATGACACATAGCTCATGAAACTTCACAAGGTATGAAGCCAACACATTTATGCAAGTTTCGATATATAATGGTGGTAACATCACAAGATATAAAACAAGCACATCATTTTAATCGGAAGTTCAAGTATGATAGATGGAATTGAACGGCGTTGTGGTATATATATATATATATTATTATTTTTTTTCAGAATACGTTGTTTCAAAACTTGAAGAGTTGTATTTGAGGTTGGGTGTGTTGAGAATTTTTTTTGTTTTATTTTGTATCGTTTGGCTTAATATGTAATTTTATACAAGGATATAAAAGTAATTTAATAATTCAAATAAATGATGGGGGTGGAGAGAAAATTATTGGGTGGGGATATAAATTCCCATTTTTTATATGTTTTTGTTGGTATTAATTATTCTAATAGTAGATTATGATCTATGTTTCAATAATCATTTTGCTTTTTTGCTTATTCAGGAGGATAGGAAAACATTGCCTATCTACATGTTCCGTGATAGTTTGCTCAAAGCTGTTGAAGAACATCAGGTTTTGCTAGTTTTGCTGTTACAAATCTATTATTTCTCCTGGAATCCCTTATTCAAACTATTTCAGCTGAGGATTTATTTTCGACCAACAAATAAGCATCTTCTTATAATACATGACTTTGTAGGTTATTGTTATTGTTGGTGAAACCGGTTCTGGGAAGACTACACAGATACCCCAATATCTTCACGAAGCTGGTTATACAAAGCGTGGAATGGTAAGCTTTTCTTTTTTTTTTCTTTTTTTTTTTCCTGCTATTTTCTTGGCATGTGATGGAAATGAATGCTTCTTGATGCATACATTTGACTCAGACAACATTTTAATTGAAATTGACAGTCTATTGCGACAAAATAGGTGGACTTGAAATTTACTAAAAACAATCTGAATGTTAGTCTGGGTTATGTAACCTTATCCATTTATCTTACAGATTGGGTGCACGCAGCCACGGCGAGTTGCTGCAATGAGTGTGGCTGCAAGGGTTGCTCAAGAAATGGGGGTCAAACTTGGGCACGAGGTATTCAACTGCATCAAAGTGATGTTTTTTCACTATGATCATAATGTAATAAGCATGCAATTAGACGAAAAGGAAGTATTAGTATTTTGATTCAGTTATTCCTTGATTAGATGATATACTTGTTTCTTTGACAGTAATGGGGGCTTACATGCCATATGCAGGTTGGTTATTCCATTCGTTTTGAGGACTGTACTTCAGAAAAAACTGTTTTGAAATATATGACAGATGGAATGCTGTTGAGGGAATTCCTAGGCGAACCAGATCTGGCAAGCTACAGGTAAGCTATCTTATTCTATGACTTGATGGTTCAGAATTTGGATTACATGCGTTGGCTTACTCTCTGTCTGCAAATGTTTCAGTGTGGTGATGGTGGATGAGGCTCACGAGCGGACACTTTCAACTGATATCCTATTTGGATTAGTAAAGGTAAGCACCAACTCTTTCATATCTTCCAGTCATTTCCTTGTACTGTCTTGTCCTATTGATTACGCATTGATCCTCTAACCAGTCATTTAATGTTTCCGATTTCAAGTGGTGCTGGATATGGACTATGAAAATTGTTTTATTGACCATAATTGCAGAATAGATTTAGTAGAAATATCTCAGGCATATATTTATTCAATAAATTGATAAATACCTTTAGTTTCATTTTGTTATCTGATCGATAGTGGTTTTTGGAATAGGATATCGCTCGTTTTAGACCTGATCTTAAGCTTCTCATCTCGAGTGCAACTCTGGATGCCGAGAAATTCAGCGATTATTTTGATTCTGCTCCAATTTTTAAAATTCCTGGGAGGCGTTTTCCTGTTGATATACATTACACAAGAGCACCAGAAGCTGACTACTTGGATGCTGCAATAGTCACTGCACTCCAAATTCATGTGACCCAACCACCTGGAGATATACTGGTGTTCCTCACTGGTCAAGAGGAAATTGAAACAGCAGAAGAAATATTGAAGCACAGAACAAGGGGTTTAGGAACAAAAATTTCTGAGCTGATTATTTGTCCCATTTATGCAAACTTACCTACTGAGCTGCAGGCAAAAATTTTTGAGCCCACACCTGAAGGGGCGAGGAAGGTTGTCCTTGCCACAAATATTGCTGAAACGTCGCTTACTATTGATGGGATCAAATATGTAATTGATCCCGGGTTTTGCAAAATGAAATCATATAATCCAAGGACTGGAATGGAGTCATTACTAATCACTCCCACCTCAAAGGCATCAGCAATGCAGAGGGCAGGTCGATCTGGTCGAACAGGTCCTGGCAAGTGCTACCGGTTATATACTGCCTACAATTATTACAATGATTTGGACGATAATACAGTGCCAGAAGTACAGAGAACTAATCTTGCAAATGTTGTGCTTACTCTGAAGAGCCTTGGTATTCATGACTTGTTACATTTTGATTTTATGGACCCTCCGCCATCTGAAGCACTACTAAAAGCCCTTGAACTTTTATTTGCACTAAGTGCTTTAAATAAAGTGGGTGAACTGACCAAAGTCGGTAGAAGGATGGCGGAGTTTCCTCTGGATCCCATGCTATCTAAGATGATAGTTGCTTCTGATAAGTACAAGTGTTCAGACGAGATCATTTCCATTGCTGCCATGCTTTCCATTGGAAATTCAATCTTTTACCGTCCAAAGGACAAACAAGTCCATGCTGACAATGCGAGGTTAAATTTTCACACTGGAAATGTGGGAGATCACATTGCATTGCTCAAGGTGTAGTTTCTATCTTTCTATAGTTTATTTATGTTACAGTGGACATACTTGAGAAGGCTTTAAGTTATGATTTTGGTAAATGGAGAAAATGGTATCTATGTGTCAAGACATATCATACATGCTTTTGAATGGTTATTGAATCCTTTTGTTTTTCCTTCTGTCCTAGGTTTATAACTCATGGAAGGAGACGAATTTCTCGACCCAGTGGTGTTACGAAAACTATATACAGGTACAGTTTGATATTTTACTGTTGCTTATTCTGATCAATATGTTGCAGTTACCATATCAATTTGTTGTATATTTGTGCGGAAGCTAATCAAACACCAATAACGAATTCGACGAAGACAAAATATGAATAGGCAACAAACAAAGAAAGAACACAAGATTTAACATGGTTTGGCGAAAGCCTAATCCACGGGCGAAAACGACGAGGATCTTCACTAAACAAAGGAAGATTACAAACAGATTTTTACACCCTTAACAATATGCATCAATTACTACCCAAAATAGGACTTAGACGAAACTTTCCCAAATTCCTAATTTTGAGCCGTAATTCAACACAATTTACAGTATAAAGATTCTTGATAGCTCTCCTCTTTTGCAATGATCTAATTCCAAAATTATAGGTGAGGAGCATGAAGCGTGCTAGAGATATTAGAGACCAGCTTGAGGGACTCTTAGAGCGGGTCGAGATTGAGCTGGTTTCGAATAACTGTGATTTGGAGCCTATAAAGAAGGCCATTACATCTGGTAAGTTTACCATTACTGCTAGCAAAAGTGAAATGATTTTATTCTTTTTCACGTATATGCCTTGTTGAATTCAACTGTATTGGTTGCTACCTTTTTCAGGCTTTTTCCCTCATTCTGCGAAGCTTCAAAAGAATGGATCTTATAGAACAGTCAAACATCCACAGACTGTGCATATACACCCCAGCTCAGGGCTGTCCCAGGTAAAGGAGTATTGCCACTTTTCATTTGAGTAGAGTCCTTTAGATCGCAATGTAAATTATCTCAGTGATGCTCTATGTATATGCTATGTCCATGTACACGATACTGATCACTTCACAGGCTTGTTGTATAGTTTGGATACACAGGCTTGTATAGTTTGGATAAGCATATTTTGGGTTATATGTATGCCGATTGGACAGATATTCCTGTCTGGTTAATCTATCCTTTCTCTTCAGGTTCTTCCGAGATGGGTTATCTACCATGAATTGGTGCTTACAACCAAGGAGTACATGAGACAGGTAACTGTCCCCTTGCACCTTACACTTTCCATGGTGGTTATTTCATTAGCATATACTATTTTAAATTCAATTGCAACTAAAATGGACAAATTAATTATAGGTAACGGAATTAAAGCCGGAGTGGTTAGTGGAAATAGCCCCACATTATTACCAGCTTAAGGATGTTGAAGATGGTATGGTCTCTATCTATATCTATGTAATGTTATGTGGATTCTCTAATATTGGTTTACCCTGCAATTAGTCTATATAAATCTGCTCTATTTCTCTATTGAAAAAGAGTCCTATATATCATTTATTGACGGGCTGTTGACTCATTCTTATCCATGGCAGCAGCATCAAAGAAATTGCCTCGTGGAGAAGGGCGCGCACAACAGGATTGAGGAGGGTGAAGAAATGTATATATCACTGGTGGCTTGTTGAGTACCGTAGAGCCAAAGAAGTCTGTAAATACAATTTTGTTGTTAGAAAACTGCATTTTCAAGTAGTTGACTACATACTAACGAGGTGGGGGGTTTCAAGAGTGGGTTATTTTGCAGTCATGATATTGTTTTTACTAGCGGATTTGCAGGTGTTTTCACTCTTAGGGTACAATCTAGTTCGAGATAGATGAGAATATAGAATCACATGTACAACACTTAAGAACGAGGAATGCATTCACATTCTTGCTTAATCTTTCATGAATGTTATTTCAATCAATTTTATTGTGCTGATGCATGCTTTCGCGTTGCTTTCAAATTTTGCCTAAGTTCTGTTGACCCTTAACTCTTAGTTAATAAAAAGTTATGCCTAACTTTTTGTTGCTTGAGGCTACAAGTCTGTTCAGGTTCTACTGGTGCTCAGTAGGGCTGGCCATTTTGCCTAATCTCAGGCTGGTAGTGGTTTCTTACCTGAATGTCCTCAAAAACATTAGGTAGCATCTGTGCTTCTAAAACTCAATGAACCGGTAAAATTGTAACGACTAAAGTGCATAGCTTCACGAGTTGGCACCAGTTGGAAAAATGCACATTCTGAAACATTAAAATCACGCTTGCCAGCAACAAACTGTAAACATCATTAACATTGCTTTATTTCTTGAAGGCCTATTTGTTTTGTAAAAGACTAAAAATGCCACTCTGAGGCTTCTCTGTGAAATGAAACTACCAATACATGTTTTCGAGGCCTTCAGAAACTAGATGTTGAAAGTAAAGAATATCATGTGAAATTGAAAATTCAAAGAATCAGTTCGGAAGCTATGGGAGAAAATCCATCTTATGCCATAGCAGGCATGTCCTTGAGCCACGAATCCAACGGCTTCCCAATTGAGTACACAATGAATCCAATCTTCCTCAGCTTCTCGACATCAACAACGTTCCTTCCATCAAACAAAAATGCCGGTTTCTGCATGTTGTCAAAAATCTTCTGGTAATCAAGTGTCTTGAATTCATCCCACTCGGTAAGAATGCAGATCCCATGAGCATCCTTGGTTGCCTCATAAGCATCCCAAACAACACTGACTTGCTTGACAGCAGCCGGGCTCATTGGCTGGAGATGAACCGGGTGATCCCAATCAAATTTCTTCATTGACAGATCCCTCTGGATCTGTTCCTCAGTAACCTGCAGATCATATATGCTCAAGTGTGCCTTATCACCCAAGAGACCATTGCAAACATCAATAGCGGGAGTTTCCCTAGTATCACCAGTGTCTTTCTTGAAGGCAAACCCGAGAATGGCAATCTTCTTCCCAGAAACTGTATTGAACATGGATGAGACAACCCTGTTGACGAATCGACTCTTTTGGTAGTCATTCACCTTGATGACTTGTTTCCAGTAGTTTGCAACTTCAGGTAGGCCATTGCATTCACAGATATAGACCAAGTTGAGTATGTCCTTCTGAAAGCAAGAGCCCCCAAAACCAACACTAGCATTAAGGAACTTGGGTCCAATTCGGGTGTCCTTGCCAACAGCATGGGCAACCTCCGATATGTTTGCTCCAGTAGCTTCACAGAGAGCTGACATTGCATTGACAGATGAAATCCTCTGCGCCAAGAAGGCATTGGCAGCAAGCTTTGACAGTTCTGCTGACCACAGATTGGTTGTGATGATCCTGTCTTCTGGCACCCAATGAGCATACACTTCCTTCAATGTTTGGATTGCCTTTTGGCCATCAGGAGTTTCCCTTCCTCCAATGAGAACGCGGTCTGGCTTGAAAAGATCTTCAATAGCTGTCCCTTCAGCAAGAAATTCGGGGTTTGAAAGGATCTGATACTTGATCCCCTTGCTGTTGTGGGTCAGAATCTTCTCAATTGCCTCAGCAGTTTTCACTGGAACAGTGGACTTCTCAACAACAATCTTGTTGGACTTTGAAACATCAGCAATCATCCTCGCTGCACTCTCCCAGTATGTTAAGTCTGCAGCTTTGCCAGCCCCAAGACCACGAGTTTTCGTTGGGGTATTAACTGAAACAAAGATTATGTCTGCCTCAGCTACATGCTTTTCGACGGAAGTGCTGAAGAAGAGGTTTTTTCCTCTGCATTGCTTCACAATCTCATCAAGGCCTGGCTCATAAATGGGGAGTGTATCGCTGTTCCAGGCCGCGATTCGGGGCACAGAAATGTCCACCACAGCTACTTCAATGGAGGGGCACTTGAGGGCAATGACTGCCATTGTTGGACCCCCAACATAGCCAGCTCCAATGCAGCAGATCTTTACCATTTTCTCACCTGTTCAAAACCTGCACCAAGCAATCTGTCAAGATAAGATAACATGCATCTTCCTCTACACAAACTTCTTTTATAGACACATGAATCAACGAGAATTCTACTATAATGGAGATACAAGAATGGTCTACACGACACGAATCTAACCGAGCTTCCGGATCAATCAAATTCTCCACAAGGAAATATAATGCAATTCAACTGAAATTGATAGAGAACGATATGACCTTTAGTTCGGCACAAATTTGGCTACATCTAGGCGGAAAAAAACAATAAAACAGTGTCCTTCCACACAGAAACAAACAAAAACAAGAACTGAAAATTATGAAAATCCATACTTACAAGATGACCAACTTGCTTAAAACTTGAGAATGGCAATCAAAGATTCAAAAGCACAAACAAACACACAAGAGAATTTGACGATGTCGTCGATTAAGCATCCAAAATTGACAAACAATGATCAAATACGAACACAATTTGAGCAAAGTACCTTAAACAGCTTTGTGAAGACTTCAAAAAATGGAAGCAAGAAACTGAAGGTAAGTACAGACAATGATAAAGCTGTAGGCTATGGAGAGAGTACCTTCTTAAATACCCAAAACTCCAAGAGCCAATTGTATTAGTTGTAAGATCTAGATGACCTATGGAACTTTCACAAACTAAAGCAAAGTCCTGATTTGAAGAAAGCTGGACTGGAGCATTCAACACGTTTCAATACACACACCACCTTTCAGTAACAAACAAGGGAAATTCAGCCAGCCCACCCACCTTTTCTTTTCGCTTTCAAACCATGAAATTGAGAACTACTCCTCATCAAAGTCAGAGATTTCCGAGAGTGCCCACCTCACTGAAATTTCAGTTTTGGTAAAAAGGTCAAGTTTCTGACCATAACCCATTGATCCCATTACAAGTGGCTGATCAAAATAAGTAAAGGCTGGACCTTTACGCGGTTTTGGTTCATGTGCCACTGGATGTGGACTGTCACCAAACGAGAAAAACTTGGGTGGAACATATCCTCTTGTTCCTATTCCACTCATCATGCAAAGTAGCGTTTCTATTCCACTAATCATGTGAACTAGTTCAATGTAAAACCAAACAACACAACGAAATTACAGCAACATGTCTTAATTGATACTTTTTCCATGGTTTATAGGGGGTTTTAGCTGATTAAGCACCAGTAAAAAAAGAAACTTTAAAGTGCAGAAAGGATGTGTGCTTGGTGTGGTGGGGGTGGGGTTCAGAGAATGTTTGAGTAGGATGGAAGCCATGGGGATTGGAACATATAATAATTTCGATTCGAGAAAAGTGAGTTAAATTATGAGTGTGATTTAAAAGAAAGCAAATGAGATTAACGTGTTGATACCTGAGAAGATGCCCACAGATCAGCACAAAAAAACAAAAGAGTTGATGGTGAATGAACTACGCGAGGAGCTTTTGCTTCAGAGGCTGCCAAAGTTTATGCAACCCAAAAAGAACGGAATTTGTACATGAGTGGGATAAATTTCTGTATATGTGGCGTATATTGTTAGATATATTTCCACTCAAATTATAAAACGTGATCTCGTAAGCAGTTTTATAGTTTGTATGAACTTATAACACCATGATATTGATCACGGGCAATAATTTTTCGTATTTATGTCCCCACACCTTACTTTGTGGGATTGGGCGCACACAAGATTCTAGCATGCCAGAATGTCATGAATGCGGTAATTTCTGAGTTTTTTACTTTGATTTGATTTCCTTGGCCTTTGGTAAATCAACGGCCAACCTATTATATCTTATCGGTTGTGAACTTGTGAGTTGTTGTCTTTTGGTTTCTTTTGTTTGGTTCTTTGAAATTTGAATGCATATGAAAATTTTCCATTGGTTTTAATCCAAAGGAAAGGTGAAATCTTTACGAGTTATTTTGTAGATGTTCCTTGAACCAAAGATATTTCTCTAAACAAATGCAAGTAAAGTTCAGTTTTATAGAAAGAAAAGTAGATCTAGGATGTAAGTTCACTTGCTTTATAAGGTTATACATGGCACAGTCATGACACTAACATGCATATGTCTCAAATACTCTGTTACTTGCCAAAAGTCGATACTTCGGAGAGAAGTGTTGTTCTTTGTTTGCATAGTTTAGTGTCCAAATTAGACTAATTCAACTAGTTAGTCCTTCACTTGGCTTAAGATTTGGAAGCAAGCAAGCATGTGCAAGCATATGATGAGAAACAGCGCTTTCCACCTCCTTCATACATAACTTCAATAGAGCAAGGTTGAAAAATACTTCAAGTTCGAGTTTTCTGGCTCAACTATAACTCGGAAACTTATGGTGTCTAACACCGCCTTGATTGACCACATCGATAGCTCCATATCTCCATGTGAGAACATGCTTACGGGGGGGACGTATAAAACAATGCAAATTCCCTATTTTCACTAATCAACGTTGCTTACAAGGTAAAACTCCATCCACCAAACAAGAACTTTCAAAACCTAATTAATAAACAACCTCTGTTAAACAGCTTCATCAACTCTCTCAACAAAACATGGAAGAACTTTCAACACATATAGACTTGGCAACTTTTCTGGAAATCCCAGTTGATGAAGAGCAACATATGATCAGTACTACTACACATCCTCACCGGCCCACAGTGAGCCCCGTGTGGTGGCTCAGCCCCCGACACAACGGCAGCACACTATATGACTCCTACGAGCTCCGAGCTGTGACTAACCAACTCAACAGAGCCATTCAAGCTTCAAAAGCATCTTCACCTCATTTCATGTACTGCTTCAATTCACCCTTGTATAAACAAGGCTTAAGTCGCATTTGCAAAGAAAGTGCTAAGACACCAAAGATAGTTTTGTGCCCCCGGCAGCTCTCTTCTACAGCCAGCGCTGACAAAAAGTCGAGCGCTAAGCCGGCAGGGGCAAGTCCTAGGGGGTTTGTGACAAGGGCATGGAAGAAGGTGAAGCAAGGGTTTCTGAAAAATAAGCAAAGGAATGACTGATTGGAGAAAAGCAGCTTCTTGTATTGACTCAGCAGTCATGTAATTTCACACCCAACTTCAGTTGGGTTTAATAGCAATGTGATATATGATCGATTTGAACAGTTGTAAAATTATTGGTAAAAAAATAAAAAATTTCCCTCTTTCCATTGATTTGAACACGGTTCATGTACATTCATGCTCCAACTAGAAGCACCCTATTAACACCACAAAAAGAAAGATACATGTGACCTGACGGTATACAACATGTTCATGAATTCCTAAGAGAAAGGGAAGATACAATCAAAACTTTGATCACTAGTTCACTAGTTTAAGCAGCGCTAGAGAAATCTGTCTATGTCAGCCGCAGCGCCATTTCTTGGAGAAGAGCTCGCTTCTGCACCGCATTGATCACATGGTTGGTTTCGGCATTCTCAAGAACATCAGTGATAATGGCTGCTGCATGGCCAAGAGGCTCCTCAGCAGCCCTCTTCAACATGAAGGCCTGCACATCAGATGATAGGACGAAAGTTGATAAAGATTCAACTTAGGAACTAGTTCATAGTTTCAAAAATAAATTTGATCAAAACTAAACAACATCATTGTCCGAAGTTAGAGAGAAAGACCTGGCCGTGATGCGATATAGATAATGTACAAGGTTGCTGAAACCAAGGCTCCCCATCTACCTGAACAGGAAATGCAGCTAAGAGCTGTATCTTAATTGACTGTCCCTGTGCCAGCCGTCGAGCACGAGAAAGTCCAACCTGTCACCAAACAGAACTATAGTTCAGAAACATAGTAGCATCTAACATCCGCTTCTAGTGTTCACACTGAAAACAGAAAACCCTGACTCACTATGAATTGATATTGCCCACCTTTATCCCATATCAATAGGAGACCATCCAAAAAAATACCCAATTTACCTGAAGTTTCCCAAGGTGCCATGTTCCAGAAATGCTCACAACCTCAAGTATTTTATCATGCATAGATTGTGGATCAAAATTATCGTATGTTTCATCATCATTTTGCCACAAATCTACACCGCCCATGTAGCTTCCAATGTTTGCAACAAGTACACCCTCTGCATCCTGCACATGCGACTAAAAGTTAGAAATTGTTTGCCACCATAGTCTGACAACCTCAGAATTGGTGAATCATTACACAGCAAGACAGCCACAGCTCAAGCAATGGCTTCTGAACCAGTGATTCTTGTGTTCTGTGCTTAGGATAGAAATCTTTCATACTCACCTCAGGGACCTCTATCTCAACACCATCTACTTCAACTCGAACTTGCCAAGGGAAATCTACAAACGTTCTATCCATTATTCCCTTAGCACCTTCTCTTGCATAAAGTACTTTATTCATGAACTGCGGGTATACAACAATTACAACAACATAGTGATGGTCAATATCTTATAACAAGCAAAGATCGAAATGTAATGCACAGTCACAAAGGTTGAAGTATGATATTGGTTTGAATTCGTTTCTGATTTACATGCTATCAGCACAGGTGATCTCGAAACCCAAGAATGCACGAGCTTCTGCTCCATAATTGCCCATATTGCATTAAACTCACAACCTTTATCCCTTTGTCTGATATCTATATTTTTTAAGAAGTCTGATGACAAATATAATATGAGCGCGATAGACTCTAAGAAATCAAGTTCTATTTGGGATAAGGCTTGGTATTACCTGATTATAAAACTTCTCAGGATTCTCCTCCCGGAGATTATGAATGTCCAGAGCAACCTTCGCATCACACCCAATTCCTAAAAATGATCATGCAACAGTTGATTATAAATGCAAAGACAAATGAGAGCCATCTGAATGTGATAAAGAGCATAAATAAAGACAGATAGAGGTAATAATAAACTCCACCCAGTACGTAGGTAATATAGGCTGCTCAACTTCAACCAGAGATATATTAGCACCAATAAGTTCGATTTGAGAAAACTTTTGCTGGCTTCCAATTCAGCTTAAACTATGTAGCTTCTGCACTACCATATTTTATACAGACTTAAAGCCCAACCAATTGATTATTGCCCAACACAACTGAAGAAAACTAGCGCACAAGACTTCAAAAAATAAATGTGAGCTGAGCATGCATTTTGAGCCTTTCTGAACTTGGTTAAGCCAGAAATCAAGTCCACAAGAAGACAAACAAACAAACTGAGAACCTGAAATCGTATCAAAACTGCACTCCAACCAACTACTAGTTGCATCCCATTTATAAACCAGAAGATCACTATTCACAAGCTAATATGATTACTTACCAAGATAGTTGTTCAGAAACTTAGGCGATTGGAGATGTTTCCCCTGTTGATTTACTATAGCAACCTTCCAACGATCGAGAATTGTAACTGCAGCATGCTCTATGTGGTGCAGAACTGTGCAAAGGCCTCCTTGTCTCTCCACTGAGCCCAAGCCACCACCCCATGACAAAACTCTAGCCAAATCATTCCCTGTTCCAGCAGGAAGGATAGCAACAGGAGGAGGAGAAACAAAATTTTGCTTTTCTATGGCATCTAGAACCCAACCAACGGTACCATCTCCCCCACAAACAAGAACTCTGAAGTGTGGCACCTTTCTGAATAAATAAAGGCCAACCTCTGGTCCCTGTGTGGAGCTCAGCTCAAAAACCTACATGAAAAATAACATCATTCAAAATTAAACAGAAATATATGAAATATTGCAGTTCAAGAGATTTCCCCACATGTTCTGCTGTTAAATGTCCGCAATTATAACTTACTTTTTGGGTTTCATGTTTTCTTAAAGCACAAACTGGGTGGTCTTATCTTTTTTCCCATTAGCTCCCAGTGATTCGAAACTAGAAAGATAACCCCACAGAAGCCTAAACTTTAAACCTTCTAATAAGTTTACTTAACTCATTTATAAGAAGGTAATATCCTTTTCCAACTTATCAAGATAGCATAGAAATCAAACCTGAACGGGGTTTAGAAGAATGTTTAATCGTTGCCTCAGTGAATTCCCACGCTGAGCCCCACTCTTCTTGTTGATAAAAACTAACAAGGGTCTTGCATCTGGTGACAAATCAATCAACTCATATCTTTGTCTCATCCGTAAAGCCTGAGACTCATCCTTATTATTGATTGACGAGCTCCTTTTAATACTGTTCTTAGAATCCAATTTCTTATCTGCATCATCATCTTGCTGCTGCAATTCCACATTCATAGTTCCATTACAATTTTCCACAATTTCATGAAAACCGTTAGAAGCTTGGTTAGTATCAGCTGTGCTTTCTGTGGACATATCCCCAATACTACCACTATTTCCTGTGTCAACAGAGGTTTCATTTCCATGCTTCGATTTCTTGCTCTGACTCCTAATAGTTGCACGTACTGAAGATGCAAGCTCATTGGCTCCTTGAGTAATGGTGCTCAAGAACCCGCCTGCAGAAGTCTGGTGTAATTCCTTTACATGAAGAGGTGATAGAATCAACCTCCTGTATGGACCTAAATCACAAATATCACCTGTTTCATTAGACATGTTACCGTGGCAATCAACGTGTACTAGTCTTTGACACCACAAGCAGTACCATATTGGGGATCCACCAAGAAAAGACCCACTGCATGGCTCTTCACAATAGCTGCAGAAAGAAGTTTCATCAGGTTGATCGGTCACATCGGTCCAACGGACAGCCCATTGGTGCACCATATGCTCAAACCCAATCATGGATACACACTTGCAATCCTTGTGCGCACTAGAGGAGCAGCTTAGGTGAGCCGCTGCACCACAAATGCTGCAGTGATGACTAAAACTATCTGAAGCTGTCATAGGCCCAAGAGTCTGAGAAGGGGTCATGGACTGTAAGCATACACAACAGTTCAAGTTCTTTCCACGAGATACTGATTCTAGAACCCAAGTATGAGGAGCTTGAGGAACCTTGTGACGTGCCTTGGGATTTTTCTTTGACCTTTTAATGGCCTTCATCCAAGTTAGATTGATATTTCTCCTCCATTGGAAGGCGGAGTAAGCTATAGTCAAAATTCCAACTAAAGCGGCAATAAAGCAAGACGCGAAAAAAAGCCGATCAGTTGGATTCTTGTTATTCCAATTTGGGAAGTATACATCAAAGTCTCCATCATCCATCTTCAATGACTATCACTTTAATCTACATGCACGAAAGCAGGCCCAGCTTACTTAGGCTAAGAATCAAACTTACGTGCTCTCCAATACGGCTTCACCATTCAATAAAATTATCAATAATCTTAAGCTCATTACATCATCCTCCCACTTGACTCACAATGTGCAGCAGAGTCTCTAAAATGTTCCCGATACGTGCTACTTAGAACAACCGCTTTAACCTATTCCACAAAATGGAAATGTTTAGCACTCGTCAAATGGTTGATATATACATTACACATCAAATTACACATCAAATGGTTGATATATACATTACACATCTATGAATTATGACTCCAAGCAATAAAGTTCCTAACTTTAAACCCATACAAGATTAACAGTAGCAGTAAAATGCTCACACTCCAGTTTTCTGGTCAAAAATTGACAAGTTTGAGGGGGAAAAAATGTACTTATGAAAACCAAAAGCCTCCATTTTTAGGGATCAAAACAAAGCACACCCAAATACTCCATTTTCTATTCCAGTTTCTCAGAAACCAAACAGAAAATCAGAACATCCGTAACATACATTCCAATACGCAATCACACAGAACCGCGAAAGATTTCGAAAAATCGAAACTTGAATCGATTCAAATTTTTCAAAAAATCGAGAAGAACACTTACAGTAATGAAGACGGATCGCGCCGATCAGAGGAAACCCTAGATTGATTGATCCGCGCCGGCGAGGCAAAGCTTTACAGTGAAGGAATCGAAGCAAAACCCAAAACCAAAAGAAAGCAAAGCAAAAGGCTTTTTCGTTTTTCTAGTCTTTTTCAATTTTTTTTATTTTTAATTAGATGTTTCTTGAGCGCTAATTTATATTGTTTAATTTAATTAGTTTAAGATTCTGATGGGGAGTGGTAGTCTCTCTCGTGTAGATGGCGCGTAGAGATACGAATCTATTTTCCCGCGGGGCCGACGTGGCAAATAAAAAAGGCCTTAAGGTGGAGGGCTCTTTGTGGGTCCCGGCCCTTATTTTATTCAGGCTGTTTAAATGCGTGACACGTGCCACATGTTTCGGTGGGAGCGTAATCGATGTGGCCGAGTAGGTGCCCTTTTCTGAGCCGACACCCAATCCTTTTGGGAGAATTTCACTTTCAGATGTCGACCAAAGGGAAATTTCACTTTCAATTGAGGTCTGGTTAGGATTAAATAAATTAACACATCACTAATGCACTAATCGCCAGGAGGATCGACTCTTCTACCAAGATAAAGAACTAGAATATCACTTCATTGAGGACAATCTTTTTCTAAAAAAAAAAAACCGAGAGTTCGATTTGTTACAATCGAATGACGTTTAGATCATAATAAAATTCCAAGTTCTCAATTTAATTCCAATTACGAACTAGTAAACAGGTCGATGAATGATGTTTAGGAGAAAAATCATAATAAAACTCCAAGTTTTCAATTGAATTCCAATTACGAACTAATAAACAAGTGTATACTTATTCAAAATTCTGCATCCAGGGGGCATGGAGCCAAATGTGTACTGTAGGGGAGTAGCAATGAGGTTGAATGATAAATATAACTTCGATTAAGAGAGCAAAAGTCAACAAGTAACACCATCCAAATTAAACTGAATAACCAAGCCTTTGTTCATCATAAAAGTGATAGACACGAGATTAAATATTGAAAACCCTTCCTATTAACTGCTCTTCCTCAAACTTCAAGCCCAAAAAGTTTCAAAATCATCTTGCATCCATATAGCCAAGACATTTGAGTAGTATCTTAGATAGCAACAACGATCCTTCCAGCAACTTGGTCAAGATCACGACGGCCGGTGGATGTGATTTTCCTTCCACTAAAACACAAGAACATACGTCAGTTCAGTAGCCAAAACCTTAATCATGATTTGTTAGTCATACACTACTTTACATGGAGTCTGAAGTTATGTGAAAGAAACTCACCCTTTGGAGTCATGGTCGATGATGTTCATCTTCTCCAATTGCTGAAGTATGTGACGAGCAATAGCGCCACTGCTTTCACAGAAATGTGGTGGGCGACTGCCATTCCTCTGGCTTCCTCCATAGATCCTCTTGAACGCACCAACACCAAGGCCACCCCTCAAGTAGATTTTCCTTGCCATGGATGCTACAAAGACAAAAGAGCTATGATCAGCATGGTCACTGAAGAATATGATTTTATAGCACAAATACTTGTGGGAGGTTTCATGGGTAGAGGGCTTACCAGCTCTAATATAGTACCAGTCAGGATCATAGGGAGCAAGCTCCTTGAATCTAGCAGTCTTCACAATGTCGGTCCACTCAGGAAGCTCAATCTATTAGGAAGTACGAACAAACACATTAGAAAAGGATCCCCAATGTAAAAGGAACAAGCATGACTCCCACGACAGCAACTTCAAGTCAGGGTAGGTTGTAGGGTTTTCTGACCATATGAAAACTTAACAGGTTCAAATGAGGTTTAACTACCATTAGCAGTAGTAATTAGGTTTCCTCAATAAATTTGTAGCAACGATACTAATAGCAAAAACTATCACGGATAAAACTATCTTGTAACCTTAGTTTACACATATCCAATGCTGGCTACTTCACTCAAAAGCCGAGACACAACAAAGATTACAACATGATTAATACTAGTAAAATTCTCGAACAACACAAGCAGGTATTACAGCAGTAAATCGATAATCAAGCGATCACAATCAATCTTATCGAAAACTACACACATCTTAACTACTCATCGAGACCCCCCGAAAGCAACCAGCACAACAAATCCGACAAAACCAAAGCTGGCTTCTCTTTTCGATGTACTAAACAACAATCATATTCGATATCTTATATTGACATGATTCGATTTCCTACACAAAACCCAACACTGGTCAACCGAAAAATGAGCTCAAATTCTTTCAATCTAAACGAGATAAACAAACTCCAACACCAAAATTAACTGCTCCAATTATCTAAGCTTCGAATCTCAATATTCCCATTCCTAATTACTAAATACACAGATAAATCTAAACGTTCAATATATATATAGAGTGAAAGAGACTGACTCGGCCGGAACGCTTCAGGTGGGCGGCGTAGGCCTTGACGAACTCGTGAGGGGACACATCTTTCACTGTCTTCGCCGTCGACATTTTCCGATTGGTTCTGCTTCTTCTTGCGGTGGTTGGAGGTGCTGCTGCGGCGGAGCTCACCTCGGGGGCTTCTGATTTGTGCGTATGTAGGAGGAGTTGAAGAAGGGTTTGCGATTAGGGTTTTATTTGGGTTCTCGCGCTGGGACCAAAAGTACGCATGTACCCCCACTCCTGTTGGTCATTTTCCCTCTGTACTAGTTGGGCTTTCATTCCTTCGTCCATAGTTGGATCCAAACAAGTTGGCCCAGCTACTATTTCGTTTGGTTAAAACCCAAAGATTAAGAATATTGCTTATACAGTACAGTCCACATTATCTTTCCGAAAAGAGTCCGACTAGAGAGCGGGCTTATCGAACGGGCCTATCGTGCGCGCCCCATCATTTTCCACCATTAGATTGAAATAAGCCCTTAAAAGTAAGATCTAAAGGTTGTGAACAAAAGTTATAGTGCACCGTATGTACACAATCCCACCCCAGGTTAACATCCGTTAACTCTGCCTCCTCCTTCTGATGTCCATCATTTTTACCCGAGGCGGTATTCTGATCTTCATTCCATCCACTTCTCCGCCCGCTACGCCTCCTTCAACCCCTCCCCCTCCTCCGTCTCCGCCGTCGAGTCCTACTCCCTCGACGAGATCGTCTACCGATCCAACTCCGGCGGCCTCCTCGACGTCCAGTACGACCTCGCCGCCCTCAAGAACTACGACGGCAAGTACTGGCACGACCTCTTTGACTCCCGCGTCGGCAAAACCACCTGGCCCTGTACGTCACCGTCGTCGACGTCGAGGTTTCTCATTTCCCCATTTTCTATTTGATTTAAAACAGTCTTTTTGTTGTTGGGTTTTCGATAATTGTGATTTTGTTTTGCGGGTTTTGATTGTTTTTGTTTGCCCTTGTTCTTTTGGGTATGGAGAAGCTTGCCAGGAACAGGGGTACTTGATAATCTGTGAGTGAGAAATTTCTCCCTCAAATTGATTTGTGTTTTTTAGTTCGGTATTTGACTGCAAGATTCGAGAGGCTCTGAAGTTGTGGCTTTTAATTTTGGTTTCACTGATCACCTGCTTGAGAGAAACTGTTAGATTTTGGAACAGCTGTGATTCATATCTTTATGGTTTTATTTCTAAAGCCGTATTTTGTTCATTTATTCAGTTCTGATTTATTCTAGGTTTGATTAGATTCACTATGCCCCAAAAAGTGAGTACCTTTCTGCTGAAGTTTTTCATTCTTCACACTTGATGTTTGTTCTTTCATTGCTTGCAATTCATCTCAGGATAATCTGATGCTTCAGTGAGTGCAAGTGTATGTCAAAAGATGGGCGTATTAAGGCTTGGCTCTGTCATTGATGGTGACACCCTAAACCATTTGGTGAGCAATAGCGGCTTTTGGGAGAACAATTGTAAGAGTTCTTTGGTGATCCAATAACTTTTGTTTTCTGATATATGTGAAACACTTACCAAGGATCTGTACATATATGCTTTCCTGGACCTATTTCACTTAGGACGTATGCTTTTGTGCAAATGAGTTGCATCTCCTTGGTAACATTATCTTGCATTTTTTCTGCCATTGATTTTTTCAGGAGGAATGCTTATTGAGACTACAGATGCGTGTAGATGTTCCCTATGACAGCTCAGTCCCTGAGCGTCTGGTACATATTAAGTCACAATCTCCAGTATATAAAAGTAATTCTTATGTTTTTGGTAAGGATTTGCATGATTCCAACTTTTAGATAAAAGAGTTTTCACCCGTGGGACGTATCACAATGCTAGTGGCCATGTTGATTATGTAGTTGAGTCAATGTGATCAACAGCATTGAGAGTTTCCAACGCAGCATGGACATGACATTATAATTTGCATGTCTCGAGATCAGAAGAGACATAATTTCTCATATAAACCTCTGCAAGCAATAAAATTGATCAAGATGTCGGTTAGTACTTTATCTTGTTCTTTCTTGTTCCTTCATGTTTGTATAGTTCTGAAGAACAAACTATCATGATTTGGCTGGCTCTTCACATGCCTAGTAGGCAGCTTCTGAACATATGCCATGATACAGAGCTTCTCCTTGTGTGCGGTTATAAGTGGGAACGGTCTGTGGATCTATGGAGCTCCTATTAAGAGATGAGTTAACAGTGATCCAAGTGTAACCATTTTCTAATATGGAAATTATACGCATACAGAAAACTGAGTTAAGATGCTGCTATGCTCTCAGTGCTTTCCTAGACTTCTATGGATGCTAATTATATTTTGGGGACTAACTTGGATTAAAATACAAACCAGTTTTTTGTATAGATGATCCGAAGACTCTTGGAAGTTCATGTTGCTACCCTAGTCCATCAAAAGTGCTCAGTTATGAGAAAATTTCTTCATAATCCAATTAAAATTTGATTGTTTATGTTTATTTAAATGAATTTTGCAACAGACATTTCACAATCTTGTGCTCGCACAATGCCTTTACATTTCACACTCCATATCCTCTCTTTGAGGGTTTAATGCCGCATGTTATGCTATGAATGCTGCACTTGACCTATATTGTTTCTATGATGTGTTTATTAACTACATCATGTTTTCGTTTTGTGGGTGTGGTACAGGATCTTCGACAAAAACTTCAAGTTACTTGCTCGCTGTTTCCATGACAAAACACCTTGCAGTTCAGCTTAACGAAAGACATTCCAAAAGAACTTGGCATTGGAAAATGAGAGTTGTAGGCCTTGAAATTGTGTATAGCATTTACGTAGTGGTGCTTGTAGATAAGGAAACTAGGAATTCTGAAAATCTTTTGTGTTGAAATGTTTACTTTTGTAGATCAACTGTTAATTTTGTGTAAATAAATGAATATTACTCTTTTCTAGAAATGGATATTATTTTTTGTTTATGCTATATACTCAGTATGGACTTAATATAAAATTGCAAATGTCGTTTTGGTTTAAGAAATTAAAATGAATGTACAATTATTAGTGTAAATAGTGACTGTTCTTTAAGGTACATTTGATTGCTCTTCAAGGAGCAGCTGACTGTTCTTTAACGAATTGTAGACTGGTCTTAAAGAACAACTGACGATTCCTTAAGAAACCATTGACAGTTCTTTAAGGAACAACTGACGGTCATACGTCGGGAAATAACGGTCGTACCACGGTCATAAATGCGTATAACAAAGTTATACCACGTGGCATCCTGTGATTGGCCAATCAAGCTAACTGTTCTCAATTTTCCGAGACACTTCTCAATTTTTTCGAGACACTTCTCAATTTTTTCGGGACACTTCTCAATATGTCCGGGGCACTTCTCATTTTTCCGGGGCACTTCTTAATTTTTCCGGGACACTGCTTAATTTTGCCTGGACACTTCTCAATTTTCCGGGACACTTCATATGACCATCTTATGACCATCTTATAACTATCTTATGACCATCTTATGATCGTCTTATAACCTTAATTTACCCACTTAGTTTATATTATGTCTTATTTATTGCTTTACCTTTGTATGACCATATTATGACCATCTTATAACTATCATATGACCATCTTATTACCATCTTATGACAGTCGGCCGATCAAATTTCAATTTCGCTACACTGTAACTTTCACGTGCTAACCCAAATTGATACTCGGTCTTCGCTGATGCATTCATATTGAGGAACTATACAACTTTCATGAAGGACTTTTCCCCAAGTTACGACCCCGTTTTTGGTAAATCGGTACATTCATTTGTGACCGTCCATTACCGTTTACATTCACACTCCACTACAGGGAATATATTAAGTATTTTTTTGAATTTTTTTGTGAAAGCATGACATCACATAAGACCGCAAAATATAAACGGTTCGGATTGTCAATATCGCGTTTTGATATTCACGATTAGCACAAATAACGCTTGGTGTTTAGAATGTTTCGTAACACTAACCCCTCAACGTCCATATTCAACCATTCCACAAATATCGAAACGTGATATCAACGATCCAAACCGTTCATTATCTTCTATTTAAAAGAAGACCATGTTTTGGTGAAAAAAAAATCCAAAAATCGAAATACAGTTACAAGAACGGAGTTATTGACATAACGATAATCGATGGTTCTGCGCGAATGTATGCATCTGAGTACTGTGAGGGTTTAGGCTAATGGGTACTGTGAGGGTTTAGGGTATTGGGTACTGTGAGGGTATAGTGGATACTGTTCATGGAACAGTAAAAACCGACCGCAGCGAGTCCTCCATCTCCGCCGCTGCGTCTCGCCGGAAACTGGGGATTTTCCGGCTAGTGCACAAAGAGTGCAACCGGCTCAAATTGAGGCCATTTCGATCGATTGAATAGTGTAAATTCAAGTACGAGACGAGACCAAGCGATTGGGACAGTTTTCGAGGTCCAATTTTGCCGATTTCGGGCCGGAAAGTAGCCGGAAAACATCTCCGGTTGTTGGCGACATCGCCGCTCAGTCGCCGGATGGAACTGGGCTGTCGGACCGGTTGGGTTGGACCCGAAATGAAGCTGGGAAGGGCATGGTGGGGTCGCGACGGCCGTTCCGGCGAGAATCGCCTTCTACAGTTCACCGGAATCTGGGGAAAACCGACGATCCAGTGTCGGGTCAAATCGGCGCCATTTTGATCGATTGAATAATGGAAATTGAAGTGCGCGAGGAGAGAAATCGATTGGTGGCGATTTCGGCGTCCAACTTCGCCGTTTTCGGGCCGGAATTCGGTCGGAAATAACGGCCGGATGCTTGTGCAGTCGCCTCTACTTTTTCCGGAAACCTTGCCGGCCGAGATTGGTTGGGCTCGGTGCGAAATGAAGAGAGGAAGCGTTTGGTGGGGGAGCGGCTGCCGTTGGTTGGCCGGAAAAGGGACGTCGGAGCCCAAAGGGGGATGGCTAGGGAGAGCGCCACGTGGCGCGCTGTGATTGGGTGATTAAAAACAGTGGGCTTGGGCAGGGATAACTTTGCGATACAACGTCGGTTCGAGACACGGTCAGATTCGTTGGACTCGTGAGAGCGGGCCCTACGACTTTCGAGAAGGATCGAAACAATGATTACATAAAGGAGGGCCCGGGATGGAGGAAATTTGCATGGGACCGTCGGTTCCTGAGTACGTATTTGCACTGATCCGGCAATAGTGGATCCGTTTTTTGAATTTTTTTGGCCAAGACACAGTTTTCCGGCTAACCGAAGAGAATGAATGGTTCAGATCGTCCAGATTACGTTTTGAAGTATGTCGGATGGTTGAACAGGAGCGTTAGGGGGTTTGTGTTACGAAACTTTTTTAACATTGAGCTATATTTTGACCGTTCATGAATATCGAAATGCGATATGGACGATCCAAACCGTTCATATTTTGCGGGCGTGCGATGGACCCCAAGTTGGGGAAAAAAATTCGGGAAAAACTAAACGGAGACTGCGTAATGGAGAGCCAAGGTAAACGGGAATGAATGGTGACGGATGAACGCACCGAATCACAGCGAACGTGGCCGTAATTCGGGGATGCGACGTTGACCACAAGTGCCTCAATAAAAACTCAACGGCGAAGACCAAGCGTCAAGTTGGGTCTGCATGTGAAAGTTACAGTGTATCAAAGTTGAAAATTGATCGGGCAATGGTCATAAAGTGGTCATAAGCTAGTCATATGATGGTTATAAGATGGTCATAAGACGGCCATATGATGGTTATAATATAAACAAAATATAATATGACCTTCTTATGACCATCGTATAACCATATTATGACCATATTATGATCATGTTATGACCATCGCCCGATCAAATTTCAATTTTGCTACGCTGAAACTTTCACGTGCAGACCCAACTTGATGCTCGGTCTTCGCTGTTGCGTTCATATTGAGGCACTGTACAACTTTCATGAAGGACTCGAATAGTAATTACATCACTATAGATCCTGAATGCTTACATTCGCTCAGGACCGTCGGTTGCCGTTTACATCGATGACTCCGTTCCTGTAACAGTATTTCGGTTTTTGAAATTATTTTCACCAAAACCTGGTCTTCTTTTGAATAGAAGAGAATGAACGGTTCGGATCATCGATATCACATTTCGATATTTGTGGAATGGTTGAATATAAGCGATGAGGGGTTAGTGTTATGAAACGTTCTAAACATCAAGTGTTATTTGAGCTAATCGTAAATATGAAAATGCGATCTCAACGATCTGCGCAGAACCATCGATTACCGTTATGTCAATGACTCTGTTCTTGTAACTGTATTTCAATTTTTGGATTTTTTTTTCACCAAAAACATGGTCTTCTTTTAAATAGAAGATAATGAACAGTTTGGATCGTTGATATCACGTTTCGATATTTGTGGAATGGTTGAATATGGACCATGAGGGGTTAGTGTTACGAAACATTCTAAACACCAAGCGTTATTTGTGCTAATCGTGAATATCAAAACGTGATATTGACAATCCGAACCATTTATCTTTTGCGGTCTTATGTGATGTCACGCTTTCACAAAAAAATTCAAAAAAATACTTAATATAGTCCCCGTAGTGGAGTGTGAACGTAAACGGTAATGGACCGTCACAAATGAATGTACCGATTTTACCAAAAAGGGGTCGTAACTTGGGGGAAAAGTCCTTCATGAAAGTTGTGTAGTGCCTCAATATGCAACAGCGAAGACCGAACATCAATTTGGGTTAGCACGTGAAAGTTACAGTATAGCGAAATTGAAATTTGATCAGCCGACAGTCATAAGATGGTAATAAGATGATCATATGATAGTTATAAGATGGTCATAATATGGTCATACAAAGGTAAAACAATAAATAAGACATAATATAAACTAAGTGGGTAAATTAAGGTTATAAGACGGTCATAAGATAGGCATAAGATGGTTATAAGATGGTCATAAGATGGTCACATGAAGTGTCCCGGAAAATTGAGAGGTGTCCAGGAAAAATTAAGAAGTGCCCCGGAAAACTGAGAAGTGCCCCGGAAATATTGAGAAGTGTCCCGAAAAAATTGAGAAGTGCCCGGGAAAAATGAAAGTGTCCCGAAAAAATTGAGAAGTGTCCCGGAAAATTGAAAACAGTCAGCTTGATCGGCCAATCACAGGATGCCACGTGGTATAACTTTGTTATACCCATTTATGACCGTGGTATGACCGTTATTTTCCCGATGTATGACCATCAGTTGTTCCTTAAAGAACTATCAGTGGTTTCTTAAGGAATCGTCAGTTGTTCTTTAAGAACAGTCTACAGTACGTAAAAGAACAGTCAGCTGCTCCTTGAAGAGCAGTCAAATGTACCTTAAAGAACAGTCACCATTTACACTAATAATTGTACATTCATTCTAATTCTTAAACCAAAACGACATTTGCAATTTTATATTAAGTCCATACTGAGTATATAGCATAAACAAAAAATAATATTCATTTCTAGAAAAGAGTTATATTCATTTATTTACACAAAATTAATAGTTGATCTACAAAAGTATACATTTCAACACAAGATTTTCAGAATTCCTAGTTTCCTTAACTACAAGCACCACTACGTAAATGCTATACACAATTTCAAGGCCTACAACTCTCATTTTCCAATGCCAAGTTCTTTTGGAATGTCTTTCGTTAAGCTGAACTGCAAGGTGTTTTGCCATGGAAACAGCGAGCAAGTAACTTGAAGTTTTTGTCGAAGATCCTGTACCACATTCATTAAGTTTCAAAGGTTAGTACTAGATCCAATGCAGACATATGTTTATCGCCCATCCTGCCAAATTATGACCTATACAAAGAAGGAAAAGCAGATGGGGATATTGATGAGAACTGCTACTTCTTGGTTAGGTTCTTATTCCATGCATCAAGCATATAATGATCTGAATTGCATAGAGACAAAGAAACCAGTCTGCATCATAATGATCAATCCATGTAGCGGCGGGATTATTTCATATTCCCCAGAAACCAAAATTTAAAACCACTATCACTAACTAGAAGTTGTATTGTTTAAATTTTCTCAAGTAAAAAATTAGAGTTTGTCACCAAAACACAAGGGTGAGTAGATCAGCATCAATCTGAACACTGCCATTGACATTGACATTGAAGTAAGAAGACAAGGTAAAGAATATAATATAAAACCTCTTTAATTGTTTAAAAGCTTCGGGCAAGGAGGTAGTCTATGCTGGACTAATATCAGAAATTTTATGATGGAGAACTAAAGACATGAGACAAATTGTCAAACAAAAGACACCACAAATATATAACTCACAAAGCTAAAGTTAGGTCCACATAGTGCACATTTATTTTGAAGCTAGATTTCCTTCACTCTAATATAATTGCAACTCCCAACTAAAATACTGAGAGTCATCTCTTCATCCACATACTAAGGTAATTAATAAACTCCACCTAACATACTATCGCCATTTAACATTCATATGGTCACTTGTTTTGCTGGTTGTATCATATCTACGACTATGGTGTTGAGAAAAGGTCAGGAAAAGAATACATGTGTTCTTCACTAATGTCACATTTCTGCTTGAACTCGTGGGCTTCCACTGACCGATGTACTGAATTTCCACTTTAGTCGTCAGTTGGGAGCAAGGTTCTGCTGACTTTTGCGAATATTGTGAGTGAACAAGTGTTTTTTCTATGGCTTGCATGACTACAATTAAATATCAAAATAACAAGTTAATCGAAACACAAACACACAGGTGAATCTCATCAACAAAATCCAAGAGGATGGTAGTCATACCTCTTTTTAGACCCTTCAGGTGCAGATCCTTCAGGTGAACTATAAACAACACTGTAGGGGCAAGGGTTTCCAAAGTTAGTTTCATCAAACAAAAAAAGGCTCTTCAAACTTATTGAGGCATATTCTTAGCAGAACTTACAGAATTCGGTTCCGTATCACTAGACAACATAGTATGACCAAATTAGATGTGCTATCCGTTAAAAGAGTAGAAATGTAGAAAACATGCAAGTGTAATATGACCTCAGCTTCTTCCTGCTTCATAAAATTATAACCAGTTTCAAATGCGTACTGTAAAGTGTGTAAACAACAATTTAGGAGCCAAGTCTCGATATCTTAGTTCTTCTCTAACAAAAAATGGCCCTTAAAACTCAGTGACTAACTCAATAAACAGATATCAAATACGCATTATCCAAAATACCTAATTGTCACCTATTGTGCATGTAATGGTGCTTTCTGACAGGACCAGAGAATAGGAAGCTTCCAAGTTAGGCCTAAATCAAATGGATTAGACTCGCTGTAATTTTCAATAGGAAATTCATACAGAACAGATGGGTTCTTGCCAAAGCTATTCAGTTCGTTCAATACTCTGTTTGGCTTCACAGAAAGTTCAAAGCCCGGGTTACTCCTAAACCCTTCAGATACAGAATTATCAGTAGTAGATAGATCATTTTGATTCTGCATATAATCCAGTTGAGCAGCGAGTCCCCTATCAAGCTGAAGGTATACAGTTGAAGACTTGGAAAGTTCACATTTTCCAGTGACCTTCCAAAAATTGAAGTCAAGGACCAGCTTGGTTGTAATTTTGTATCATGGGAATAAGTTGTTATAGTTCTCTGAGTATCAGGCTGTACAACAACTGTGAGTGTTTGTTGTAGAACAATTCCTGAACTCACCCCTTCTGATTCAAATTCACTTGAGGTCAAGCGCAACCTCTGTGAATGATAAAATCCTTTGTAGATAGATGGTCTATCCATTAATGCAGAAATGCCAAATTTATCTTTACAAGGAAGGAGCTTCATCCAAGGAGTTAGGTTCTCAGTGCAAACAGCCTCACAGGGCAATGTATCATACCTCAAATTGCCTGACGCTGGACGATAGCCCCATTCAGGAGCAAAATATGTTGTTGACGATTCTAGGAAGTTGATTGAAGCACAGAAGAGACCGGAAAGAGCATGAGTTAAATTCTTCCAAGAATCATCCACCAGTTCAGGAGGGACATCAAAGACAGCCCACAACTCAACTCCAGGAGGCTTGGCATTTTTGCTTGTTATGGGATCAAACCCACCCCAGCGATCGTAATTCCAGCGACCTTGTGTGAAGGATAACTCCATTTCCTTAACGTGAAACGTTTGAACCTGTCCAACCAACAGTTTCACGCAAGTTATTCATAATTTAAGATACTACCAAGTTTTCATGAAGATGGTGCAAACCCCTCAAACATTGTGCTTAATGCGCGTTAAGCTAAACGAAGCAATTAACATAAGGCTTCCATCTAGTCCTTCTAAACACCACACAAGCATATACCAAAGACACTCAAGCAGAACACAAATAGCTCAAAAAAAAAAGGTGCCCACATCAACCAAAGCGCAAATTATCAAAAACACTGAACTTGATTCTCATTTCAAAGCTTAAAAATTTAATTTTCAACACTAAAAACTAAAAACACCAATTAAGCTAAATTACTACCTCAGGCACAATCATTACACAAAACCCAGCAAAAAGATCCAAACTTTATCTAAATTTGACCTCACTCAATGCAAATTTCAACCAATTCAAACAGAAAAAAGAGGGCAGAGGCATCAAATTCAACCAATTCAACTACATTACCAGCTGAGATATGGATTTGGGGAAGAGGTGGTGATTATGGCCATTGGAGATCGCACGCGAAGCTCGGCTCCGGAAGTGGAAGTGGGCAAGCACCTTCCGATCCGGCAATGGCCGGAGAAGCAACTCCTCCGAGAAATCTTCGCCGGCGGGGACCGATTGCGAGGCGGCTTCGGAATGGAGGATTGGGGCGAAGAATAAAAGGGTGAGTAAGATGACCGGCCGGAGAAGAAGACGGGGGTGGGCCATGGGCGGCGGAGGAGTGAGCTTGAATCGGAGCGTGAGGCGGCGCAAGAGTGTTATGAGATTGGGGCCATCGGGCGGCGATTCAGATGGTCCGCCATGGGAGCTCAGCTGGAGTTTTGGTCAGTGAAATGAAGGATGTGGAGACAGCACCTCCGAGGCCGGCTGAGTCACGAACGCGTCAGCGGCGGAGCCATGGAAGATCGGCGAGTGAGAATCGCACAAAGAAATCATTTTCGATCTCTGTCTTCCCGAGCGTGGAGGCATGCATTCGCGGAGTGTTTGGGTATAATTTGGGAGCGGATTCTAGATCTAAAACAGAGGCCGCCAAGGCCGATTTTTCCAACACTGAGACGGAGTGAGTGGAGAAGTTGACGGAGTGAATGGAGATGCAGAGAATCACAAGTCTGAATTTCGTGCCATCTTTTTTTTCTTTGGCCGTTGAGATGAAGATGAAGGGTTCACGGAGGGCGCTGTCAATAGGCGCTGACATTAGGCCCGCTCTCTAGCATTCTCGTTCCGAAAAAGTGTTGAAAGCCCACTTAAGTATAATCCCTTGGACCTCGCTTTAGAGAAGAGAAAACAACTAAACACAGGAGAATCCCATTAAAAAATTAAAAAAAAAAAAGAAAAAAAAAGAGAGAATCCGACGATGGTGATGAACAATATGATGCTGAACTCTGCGAATCTGATGATGATGAAGAATCCGCATCCGATGACGATGAAAGCAGCAAACTCCCTCTCAGTTTTCAAAGCCGCCGGCTACAAAAGCAGCCAGTCCACAAGACTGATGATGAAGACGGCGGCGGTTTCTCCTTATCCAACCAGGACTGCTGATCATCATCTTCGAATACGAGGTAACCTTAATTCCAATAATTTCACGGTTGCTGCCGCCGCCAATCCCAAGCCCAAGTCCAAGGCGGCAACAACAACACCACCACCAACAACAAAAAGGACAAGGACAAGAACAACAACAGAAACATTGGGTCTTGGTGACCCCTGCCTTGATCTGTTCTTCGGCGTCGAACCAGACACCCCGAATTCCAAGAAATACCGTCTTCTGAAGCAACGTCTGCCGGTGGCGTGGTCCCACAACCCCCTCACCACGCTCAAGCTCATCTGCAACCTACTAGATCCCTTGCTGAGCTCCTTCGGAAAGGACGATTCCGAGTCGTTTTACAGGGCGGCGGTTTGGCTCCACCACAACCACCCTAAGACCCTAGCCTCCAACGCCCTCTCCATCTTCACCGACTTGTACCATCCCGTCGGGGGGCTATACGACCTCGCCGAGATCCTCTACCGCCTCGCAAAGTCGGGGACTCGGGTCTCGGAATCAGACGACTATCGGCTCTTGCGAGACAGGGCTGCCGATCTCTACGCGCACGACTTGAGAAGAAACATTGAGGAGATGAACAAGCAGGAGGCTATCAGTCATTATGGGTGCCTCACACCGGAAATGGACTCGGCCAAGGACCGCGCCACCTTACTCTGGGAGAGCATTGCCAAGAAGTTTTTCCCGCGAGGAGAATCGTACCCGGAATACCAAGGCCTTGATGACTCCCTTTATACCGACGCGGTCCGGCATCGACTCCGGGACGAGGTGCTGGCGCCCTTGAATGAATATAGACCAGGCTTCCAAGATGTGAGTCATAATTTTAGGCAAATATATTTCGACTACTGTTCGGAAGCCGAGCCCGGATCTCTGCTTCCGCATGAGATCATTGATTATGCAGATCGCCTAGACAAGGCCGGTGTAGGCATGGCGCAAGCGCAACTTAAGTGGGAGAGGATGGTGGAGGATGTCCACGGAAAGTTCAAAAACTGCTTGGTTGTGTACACGGGGCACAGGGCCATAGTAACCCTCCATGACCTTGTGGTGCTGTCTTTGGCAATCTTGGTCGCTCATCTGAGCGGAGGGCCGTGGAAAGGAAAGGTGATCACTTCCGGTCCAAACCCTGAGCTGCACAATCTGCCGTCTGATCTTGATCTTGTGTCCAACATCGCCTTCCTGAAAAGGATGTACGGCGGCCTTGAAGTTGATATTCCCAAGGTGTTTGATTTGATTCTCCAAGCGGCTGCCAATGCCAATCTGCGGCCGGATCAAATGACCAAAAAGGTATTCTTGCTAACCCAAATGACAGATTTTGATGCCTCTTATCCCAACTGGGAGTCTGATTACGAGGCAATAGTGGCCAAGTACAAGGAGAAAGGGTACGACCAAGACGCTGTGCCGCAGATTGTGCTATGGTGGCTCCATAACTACGGGATGGTAGAGGTTCCTCGTCGTCGACCAGGGGTGGCTACCTTGGCAGGCTTCTCCAACAGCTTGTTCAAGTCTTTTTTGGACAATGATGGCCAGCTTCGCCCCCGCCATGTCATGGAAGCAGCTATGTCTGAGCCCCAGTATCAAAACCTGGTTGTGGTGGACTGACTGACTCAATTATTTCTATACATATCTTGATCACCATCATCCTATCCTCTTATGGTTGTATCATTATGGTTGTATCACTAGTTATTTATTTTGTCCAATTAAATAAGTTGCAATCTTTTTGTCTTTTTTATCCCTTTTCGCCACAGTAGTGTTATGTGATGATAATATATTGAGACTTTTCCTTCATGTGTTTGCTTCTTTAGTATGTATGTTCTGAATAAAGATATGTATTAGGTGTACTTGTATGCCGAGATTTGATGAGTCAAATCTGTGTTTGTTTACTGAAAAGAGTACATGAAGATATCATGCACATTTTGGCTGTGGTAGTTCAAAAGCTTGTCGTTATCCTGAAATTTTTTGAAGATAGAATGGTCTCTGTAAGGCTGAGGACAGGCCAACTAGAATGGTCTCTGTCAGGCTGACTGAGGACAGGCCAACTAATTAGCTTTGACCATCTATAACTAGAATAGTAATGTGCTTCCGCTGTTCTTTTGAATCTTTGTTGTCGGATGCTGTTGGAGAATGGAAACTTGTTTAAAGTTAGCCAGCTGGGGTGGAGGCCCACAATCTTCTTAAGAATCATCAGCATTTGGCTTTGACACCGCGAATGGTCTGCACGAGGTAAGACTTTCAATAGGGGGTTCTGGGAAATCTGATAAACCTGGAGATAGTGAGAAGGAAGAGTAGCAGTTGCATGACCTTCTGTAAACTTTGCTTATTTGATTCGTATTCGAATAAAATGAGATTTCAATTTATTTGACCTACTATTGAGTTTCAACTTCCGCATTCGATTACCATTGTTTAGCCTAAGAAGCCTTGCGCGGTGTTATAGTGCTGGGCTGATCATGGTTTGGCACCCTGAAAGTAAACTCAGCTACTTTTGTTCATGTTTCCATATCAACTACTAATCAATATATGATCATAGTTCTTCCAATCAATCAGTAACCTCCCATTGTTCCATGATGCATGAAATATGACATTTATAATCGCTATGAGCAACAACCATCACGAGCAACATAAATCAAGATATCATGCTCAACAATGAGTTATAAAGCTGAACCATATAGATCAACACAAATGGACAATTTTAACCAACCCAGCTCAACAAAAATGAACAAAATGTAACATAAACAACCAAAGTTTACAGAAAATCCCCTACATCTCTTCTGGCGAGCCTAGTTACTCTGCTGGATATTCTTTCTCTGCTGGAAACTCTTCCTCCGCCGCTACTTCCTCCTCAACAGGATACTCTAATGGTTCACTCGATTCTAAACTAGAACAAATAAGTAATAACATGAATTAGTAGCCAAACAAAGACTTGGCCACTCTTAAGCTTAAACAAATGATTAACTCACTTCTAGGTCTTAACTAATTACTAAAACAATCACCAATTAATTTGGAATGAATACTATGTAAAGAATCATAGCAACTCAACCTAAAATTGGAAAACACACAAAAATTGTTCCTGCTACCAACAGAAAATTCTGCTTCAGGAACCTATTTTCATCGCCTCATTTCACCCATCAAAACTCATCGAAATTGAACCAAAGGGTATGCACTGCGAAGCTTATTATACCCTCTTAGAGACCATCCAAATAGTAGGAATCGGAGCTATAATTTGCAAGATATTGACATCTTACACAAGATACATAAAATTGGAAATCCTGTTTTTGCCAGATTCGTAACCCAACTTCATCTATCAATTTGACCAACCAAAACTCAACCAGATTCAGTGAAACCAACTGGATTTTATTCAAAACTCAACCAGATTCAGTGAAACCAACTAGGTTTTGTTCAAAGACAAGTCAACTTCGATATCAGGTAATTATATACCAAAATGGAGCCCCAAACTGAGAGAAAACGAGATGCAAATTGGCCTATCCGAAAATGCAGATTTTCTGGAAATTCAACCTCTAGTCCCGATTCGAATCAATTTCTAACCAAACCTAACTCTAATCAATTTATAAGGGTTCCGAAAACATCTAAACATATTTTATTTCAACTAGAACACGAACAACTAAGCTCCAACAACAAAACCCCAAATCTGAAATTTGCAAGAACCGAAGAAGAATAAAAACGAAAACGAAATAGCAAGAAACAACAAAGAACTCAAAGCAATTGAGACAAGGATTGAATCACTACCTATAACTGAATTCGAATCCGCTTGGTTCACGAACTGATTTCTCAAACTTTCTTTCTCTCTTTCCTTTTCTCTAACTTAGTTTATTTCTACAGACTTTGCGCTCTCTCTCCCCCCCTCTCTCTCTATACCCATTGAACTCATCTTCACCCAATTTAACAGGTTCCAACACCAGCTCGCCTCTGAAGGAGGTGGTGCAATCGGAGGAGAGCACCTCCTGCTTCTTTGTTCACGCCAAGGTTAACATTTTTTAATTTCCTTTGTTATCTTATCTTTTGTTTTACACTTATCCTACCAATTACCATATAATCAAATGAAAGACAACACCAAATAAACGCAACACAAAAGCCCAAACAAAAAAGGAAGCAACTAAACTAACAAGCCCAAGAAAACAGCCGAGTGAAAGAAAACCAAGTAAACCAGCCCTAAAACTAGTGTAGTACAAATACAGGTTTCTACACCTGTTTTGTTTAGTAACGTTAAGTTACAAAAACTTAATTCATAACACGTTACATATGCTGCTTGTCAGGTTAAAACAGTGACGTTGAA
Organism: Spiraea crenata; assembly: GCA_033992175.1. NCBI lineage: Eukaryota > Viridiplantae > Streptophyta > Magnoliopsida > Rosales > Rosaceae > Spiraea > Spiraea crenata. The sequence goes on along the minus strand of JAVBHV010000078.1, from coordinate 2,303,257 downwards.
TCGTGCAATCAGCAATCTAAAAAATACTATGGTAGTCATCAAAAGAGTGGCAGTTTTAATCAGATCATTGTTCAAATGTCTAATCTTAAATGGAAAGAGCGGGAGGCGCCATACAAACTTCAAAAACTCACTTTTCTTCTTCCTCTCATTCTTCACTGTCCTTTGTTGGGCTGGCTATGCTGCAGAACTGACTTGCTTTCTTCTTTGCTTTGTCCCGGGAAGGTTTCGTTCTGTTGGAAAAAGTTTAGAACAAGGGTGGTGTTAGTGTAGATGAATGTTTGATGTCTACCTAAAACAGTAAAGAACATTGACAATACAAATGGTTGTACTATGTTTCATATTTATAAGAAACATATGCATATGCAAAACAACCGACACAAATTGACAAATATCTAGGGGTGGGCACGGGCCGTCCGAATGGCCCAAAATCCGAAATATTTGGACCGTTTCGTTCCAAAATAAGATTAATCGGTCTGGGCTATTAAATTTTTTTGACATACCCGTTCCGTTCCGGACCGTATGAATAATTCCGATCCGGTCCGCGGTCCTCTATTTTTAATACCCTATTGGCCCGTTTGATTAAAACATGTGGGCTATAAAATTGTTTGTGTAGTGAAGCCCAATCCATTTCTCCCTAACTATTGTTACTAATAATTTTAGTTTCCAAATTTAATGAGTTGTGATTTATTAATTGGGTTTGTTTGATTGTAGAAATGGATAGTCCAAGTGCAATAGTTTGTGATACCACCACCTCAACAACCACAAGCATTAAGAGTACTGCATGTTCAAAGGCAAAGGCAAAGATGAATGCGCATTAAACTAGCAAGATAATATGTTTATGTAACTTTCTTTTATGTTGTTATTTCATGAACATTTTTTATGGTTGTGTGTTTGTTTAGTTGATAATATGTTTTCTTTTTATGTTGTTGTTTCATGATCATTTTTTATGGTTGTGTTTATTTGTCATACGAATGTAATACAAATGAACAATGATGAATTTTATTTAGTTGTGTTGAATGTTAACAAGAATTTATTTTTTGTATGTTAAATGAATTAGCCCGAAAATTAGGCCCGGACCGTTCCGATCCAAAAATATATATGTTACAATCCGTTTCGGACCGGACCGCATGAACAATTGCAAATCGAGTCGCGGATCTCTGATTTTTTGGCCCGGACCAGACCGTGCCCAGCCCTACAAATATCTATAAAAAAAAGGGGCAACCTGGTGCCACAAAGCTCCCGCTATGTGTAGGGTCCAGGGAAGGGCCGGACCCACTATGTGGGTCAAATGTAGGTAGCCTTACCTTGCATTTTTTTACGAGAGGCTAATTCCATGGCTCTAATAACTTTACTGTTGCACCAAGGCTCCCATTCGAATTGACAAATATCTATAATAGAACAAAATCCAATCTCCAAAATGCAAAGATTGATGGTGTGATGGACGCAAGGATATCAAAGAGATTTGGGTTCAATTATGATCATTGCTTACTCGTGATGGGTAAAATGGGTGGAATCTAAAACCTAAACCTCACCGAGAATTCCAAACTAAAGAAACCCATACGATGTAGTTGAATTTGGTTTTTTCAGTTTGGTTGCTCATCCCTAGTCCTAATTTGTGAACTTAACCCATAAGATTTGGGTTTAGGCATACATATGGTTAGAACATGTTAATGCAAGAAACTCCATAAAATCCATTTAGCCTAAGTGGCCTCGGGTGCCATCCGATTAGATCCATTAAACCTAAGGTCAAGTTGGTAAGGACAGTCCTCTTTGATACGATTCGTTTTGCTAAGTCGATACGATTCGTTTTACTTGTTGTTGCATTTACCATTTCAATTAGTTAAACTGTAATTGCTGGTTTTACTGGTAGTGAGCTGGCGTTGAGAGCAGATTCCTTCTAATGGTTTGTTAGAAAAGGAGAGCTCACGCTTTTGTATAGGCATTCTGAATTGATATTGAAATTGTTCATTGGAGCTCAGCTCCGTTCTCTCTCTTCCAATCCTCCTTCTTCTGTAATTCATCTTCTTGGTAGCTACTGGAAAACAGGTTGTATCACTCTTAGATTCCTGCGAATGAAGGCAGCGTCTTCCCCACCACCTTCCTCCCTCCCACCGGTGGTGGGAACAATGGGGCGTCGACTGACAACAGAGAAGGTGGGAACAGTGGGGCGACCCATGTAACTTCAACAATTTTCCACAAGTACTTTGCACCAAAATAAGTGAAACAATCAAACTCGAGGTCTAATGTTTGTCTCCATCCAGAAGGTTCTTAGCTCAATAAGACATTGTCTTACGACATTATCTTATGACTCAATGTTTCCAGGGATCTCCCCCAAATGACTCGGTATCCTATATCATTAAGGTTATAAGAGATTGAGATAATACAAATTAGCCAATTGCTTGATCCTTAAGTAATCAACAAATGTTACCTAAGTAAATGTGACTTAGTGTAGAGTCCACATCTTACATAAAACACATTTTAGGTTCAATCTAGTGGACCGTAGAGAAGGGGACTGACATTTACGTCTAACTTCAACAATTTTCCACAAGTACTTTGCACAAAAAAAAAAGTGAAACAATCAAACTCTAGGTCTAATGTTTGTCTCCATCTAGAAGGTTCTTAACTCAATATGACATTGTCTTACGACTCAATATTCCACAATTTAAAACGCAAACTTATAAATATTTGAAAAATATTATCTTATGACTCAACGTTTCTAGGGATCTCCCCTTAATGACTCGGTATCCTATATCATTAAGATTATAAGAGATTGAGATCCTACGAATTAGCCAATTACTTGATCCTTAAGTAATCAATAAGTGTTACCTAAGTAAACGTGACTTAGTGTAGAGTCCACATCTTACATAAAGCACATGTTAGGTTCAATCTAGTAGACCGTACAGAAGGGGACCGACATTTATGTCTAACTTCAACAATTTTCCACAAGTACTTTGCAAAAAAAAAAGTGAAACAATCAAACTCTAGGTCTAATGTTTGTCTCCTTCCAGGAGGTCTTTAACTCAATATGACAATGTCTTACAACTCAATATTCCACAATCTAGAACGCAAACTTATAAATATTTGAAAAATATTATCTTATGACTCAATGTTTCTAGATCTCAAGTCTCTACATTTGGCTATCCCGCATTTCCTTACATTTGATTTTATATTGACCACTTTATAATTTTAATCAGTATTTCCTTTTTAATTGCCTATTGCAGTGACGTTCTCTAGTGGGGAAAGAGAGTGGATCTTCTTTATTCACGAAGATCATGAAGATTGTAGCCAAAGAAGAAGAGATATGAGAATAGTTGGAAACTGAGTAGGGTTTTGGAAACCAAATGGACCGGAAAATACTATCTACAACGAGGACGGAGTTGTCTTTGCCTTCAATCCAATCAGAACGGATCAATAATCGCATCACAATGTTGAACAATAACAACTAAGTAAACCTTCTCAAAAAAAAAAAAAAAAAAAAAAAAAAAACTAAGTAAACACAAGTATACCAAAGGCAACGGGTTTATAAAGAGCTTAACAGACATTTCAAAAACTCAGCTATGGGAGATGTTTCACCTGGAAACACAATGTAAATCAACCAAATTTGAGTGAGAAGCTAAAACAAAGGGACCACCTCATGAACAACCAAAATACTAACACTCTCCCTCCTAGAATTATACTTTCATGAGTAAGCTGAATATGAAAAAGAAGTTAACAAATTAACCTAACAAATTAGCACGATTGGATAATGTTACTTCAACATGTTAGCCAGGCTAAGCTTCTTTTTGAACTGATGAACCTTCATCCGGATCGTGCCTGCCAAGAGAACCCGATATCTTCCCTTTTCGGTCATACCTGACATATGCACTAGTCAAAGATTCAAAATTTCAGTTTCGATGGAAATTTGGTAATATCGATAATTTGTAAGAGCCTTGCCCCCGAAATTACTGAAATTTTACCGAAACTGATATTGATATGGAACCTCCAAAATTTCCAAAATTTCATTTGTAATTTCTATATTTCAATCGAAATATTTTTTTGCTGACGTGGACATGCCATGTTAGCAAATTAACATAAACAGTTAACTTAACGGAAAATAAGGAAAAATTTCCCAAAAAATGAGTTGCAAGGGGCAGATGGGATACAAATAGAGTTGCAGAGGGCAAAATGTCTTTCAAAGTGAGTCGTAGGGGGTAAAAGGGATAATAAGTGTACTACAAAAACAGAATTCCAATCCCATTCAGGCACTAATTGACACAAATACAAAGCAAAACTCCTAGCTTACTGCCATGAACCGTTGTTAATTTAGATAAGCAATGCATCTTAATAGAAACTGACCAAAAGTACTCCAAATGGCACCAACTAGAAAAAACTAAAGTTACTGCAAGAGAAGAGGAAATTTAGATGAAAACAAACTCACGCTGGGAGTCTAACTGTGGCACTCTTGACGTAAATATCAGCAACTCCACGTCCTCGCCGTCAAAACAAATTCTCATCATCGAATCTAGGTTCTCCATCCACTCGATCAGCAAGGCATTGTTTTCTCTCGAGCTAAAGATCATTAGGAAAAGAAAATGCTCTCATAGTTGCAACTTGCATGGAAAACATATTTCAGATATCAAAAGCACGCAATCAGAGTCCATAACAGACCTCTCAATGTTATCAGAGGGGAATAAGTAAAGAGCAACATCCTGAAGGTCAGGGCAATCGTCTTCGAAGACATCACTCCAAAGATGGGAACGAAAAATCAAATTAGCCTCGAGGATGAGAGGCATTTTTTGTGAAAATGCATACACTTTAGGATGGAAGTCACAGAACTTATAGGAAGGTTGTGCCTGTAACCCACCAATGAAATGAAAACATCAACTCAAACTTATGTAGGTTAATCATTCTTTTACATGGTATGCCTTAACGTATAGAAAATGTATCTGAGATTGTGATGGATGGATGGATAAAGATAAAATTGTTCGAATGGGCTAAACCATGTATCATGCGAATTTTGAGAACTTGACAAATGAGTTCACCATTACTATACAGGTAACTATAGAGATGTAAAACAAAAGCGAAACCACAAGGAAATTCAGTTAAAAGCAGAAATCATGAATATAAACTAAAAACATCTTTTCATGAGCTTGGTACTAAAACATATATTCACTCTTATATGCTAGGTAGTCTGTAAGTTTCTTGGAATCGTGAAAATATATACACAATATGTAACATCAGCAAAGAACAATTTACTCACTTCCAAGTAGCGTCGGGAGCAGGAAGAAACAAATGATTTAGATTGAGACTCATACTAATGTTCAGTACGTCTCTTAATTCTTCACCATCGAGATTATCGCCTGAGTTTTACTATCTGCACATTCATTTTCACCTATTAACTTAATGTTTCGATAGCGAAGTCACTGCTCGTATAATAAGAATGAAGATAAACAAAAGGCATGGTCAATCAATTTTACCACTCTGTATAATGATTTTTGATGGCCTGACTTCTTTAGCAGGAGAGATTTGAGAGAGAGAGAGAGAAAAAAAAAAAGTCACTAAAGCCATGTTTCTTTAAATTCTGACCAAAAGAAGCCTTTGGTTCTGAGGAAGGCAAAAGAGCAACCAATTGCGCCAGTAAGATTATATCAAAACATAACACTTTTCACTATCTAGGTTAGATGTTTGTCGCTTTTTGGATCTTTCTGAATCGGAGATGTTTGCTGAATGAACTTTGAGATGCTTTGCATTTTGACAGGCGTGTCAAGTCTAGGAGACTTCTCAGTTCCTGAAGGTATAATGCTAGGTTTTAAAGGAGTCCTTGGGGACGTAGGTTCCATAAAATTTGATCCTGTGCTTGGAGTTGAAATTTATCTGAGATCCCATTGTTTGAACCCCTGAGGCTAGCCTAATGGCTTCTTCATTTTGAAGGAACTTAACTTTTACAGTTTCAACAGGCTTCTGCATCTTAGAATGAGCTTGCCACCTTGAATCATCAAGAACTCTGATGGGACCTGCTGGATGCTTGACATCATAGTGGACTGAACCAGCAGAGGATGCGACTCTATCTTCCTTCCCACCAGATTCTGGAGACATTTTTTCCTTAGTCCTTTTACAAGAGTTGCATTCCGGATCGTCTAGCACAGTCCTACAAACTCCCACCATGCAGTAACTGAAAATGGAGATAACACGTACATTACGTTCCATAGATAGAAGGTGCAAGAAAATTACAGTCACAATCGGTCCAAACCATTATAGTATAAGATGTATTTTAGACTTTAAGCATGAGCCCATCATTTTGCGAGGAGTTGATGAATTCTAAGGACACATAACAAACTATAAGTCTAAATATGCTGCTCCAGCTCAGCTGTAGTTCTTTTCAAATGTCTAATAATATATGAAAAATATTTAGTTACTGAATTGGGAAGGAAAAAGAGATCAGAGCAAGAAATATCTTTTAGAAGGGTTTCATGTCGGATATGTTCATTTTGTGGCTATTGAGTATCGTGAAATACTGTTCGTCTTTATCCATGCTGATTGGAAGGGCTGCTGTTATAAGGATATTTGTTTTCTTTAGCTGTTTTGTAATGAAGATAGCCAGCTGGTATTATTTGGATGACATACTATTGATTCCTGATAGGTAGATAAAACCAATGAAACTCATGCACAAAACAAATGCAATTACGCATGCACAGGTTATTTTTCCATATGGATGCACAAGTACATGTAGAAAGAGAGGGTGAAGAAGAGTCCTCCTACCGGTTTTCACAAATGTTGTATGTGGAGCAAGTTTCAATAAGATCATCATTAAACAAATTACCATACGCCACATGGGCTGTCTTCATCCTGAAAAATAAAACAGATTCACATTATAACAGAAATGAATACTCAGCTCACTGAAATTCAAACAAAATTGTCTCATGATGGTCTAATGTCTTCCTAGGCCTGCCTAGCATTCTCTGTTTTAGAAGCCATCATCAATTAGAAGAAGAACATATATCACAGGGACTCATGACAAGCCATTCTTTATATTTGGGCACAAACGTAACAGGAAATTAGAAGCTATATAACAAAAACTGCTGCAATGAATCAGGAAAAAAAAGGGTTAGGTTAGGTGTGAAGACATCGCTTCCTTTCTAGCAGCAAGACATAACGCTTGAAAATGAGTTGGCAATACATGAAAACTAAACAATCTGCAAACGCAGCAAAAACATCATTATCCACAATTGATCCTCTACCTATTTGGCATTGTGTTTTCCACAATTGCACAAGACCCATGTAAAGTTTTCCTTCATACACTAAAATATACAAATACAATTTACTAAGCTAAAGCAGAAATGGAAAACGAACAACAAAATAGTTACCATTTCTTGGATTGTCTGCTGGTCGGTCCCCTCTTGTCTCTTTAGAGTGTGCACTGTGGACTAATGGGGCTTAAGCTCGACTTTAATGGATGCTCGACCCACCCGCTAAGTCGCCGTTGGTTGATCATTAGAAAACGAAACACCATACCACAGCTGGGTACAAAATTATCAGGTGGGAGGTTGTGGGAGCAATTTTGCTTACAACCCCGGTGTATGGTTGCCACGTGTCCCTTGACTTTTTTTTTTCTTTTTTTCTTTTTCTTAAGGGTGGCTCTAATACAGGTTACACAGCCTTAGGTAGGGCTGGGATCGGGTCGGGCCGGGCCGGGTTGGTCGGGCTCTCAATTTTCAGGCCCGTTAGAGGGCCCAACTTGTTCGGGCCGAGTCGGGTTTTCCTGTGCTCGGGTTTGGGCCGGGGTCGGGCAAAGCCCAATCTGAGCGACTCACGCTCAAACTCATCGGCGAAAGTCGCCGTTTTGCACCTCCTTCCCGGAATCATCTGTCGCCGGTGGCCTCTTGGGGAGCTTCTGGCCGGCCTTGGGCTTCTCTGCCTCGGAAGATCTGTGGTGGCGACCGCGCGAGCGGAGGCTGCAATGCAGCGATAGACGCGACAAAGGCAGCAACGCAGCGATTCGACGAAGAGGACGAACGATGACGCGAACGGAGGCTGCAACACAGCGATTGACGAAGACGACGAGCTGGATTGGACAGCGACGGCGACGGCGACGTGCTGGATGATGATGCGAACGGAAGCTTGGGTGCGATTGACGATGATGACGAACGGGTTTGGTTGCCCTTTCTTACAGTCGTTGGATTTGATTTAACGGTTGAAAATTGAGGGTGTGAAAAATTATTAGGTGTTTGGGTTCTATGTTAATACAAATGCAACCATTTTTTTAAGTAATCATATGGTGACACTTGTATCGGGTTTTAATGGTCCTGGTCGGGCTTTGAAAAACAGAGCCTGTACTTGGGCTCGCAAAAATCGGGCCGGGCCTGACTTTTTCCATTCGGGCTCGGGCCTTAAAATTGTAAACAGCCCATTTATGTTTTTTGAGTCGGGCTCGGGCCGGGCTCCGGGTTTTGGGCCGGGTTTTCCCACCCCTAGCCTTAGGTGTCGTGGTTGTCTTTGGTTGTGCACCTAGGTGAAACACATTACACACGCCTGAAGGCCCTCAGACTAGTACCCCGACCCCAATGGGAGAGTACCAAACCATTGCACAATTAGAAGATCAGGGAAGAAGAATGGTAGTAGAGAGTTTGGGAAGAAGAATGGTAGTAGAGAGTTTTTGAGTACCAAACCATTGCACAATTCACAATATAAGTATGACCAGTTGGTGATTCTGCTTACAGAGTACATGATATAATATGAATTACATTATACATGTAAACCCAATTGTTGACTAAGCAAGGTCTCTTTTTCAAGATATACATGCAATTCCGAAAACAGAGTCAAAACTCAAAAACTAAACAGCTCAACATCTTCCAAGTATACAACGACCACATGAATGACAGAAGAAAAACAGGTGTATTCTGTTTTGTCTTTGTAATCCAAGTCCTACTAGGATACAATTGCCATATTCCACACCTCCTGCCACCATACGTCTGTATATAAGCATTATTTCTTGAGCTGAAATTGTTTTGAGTACTATGTGTGTCAACCATTTCCTTGACCGACCGACCCGTATATGATCATTTCTTTCCAAATTTAAGTATATTCGTTCGACCAGTCGCGGAGAAATGGATTCCCAAAAAGGAGTGATGATCTGCTCCAATGGTCAGCTACTCCCGGTTGGGTTTAGGTTCATGCCAACGGATCAAGAGTTGGTTAAACACTATCTAATGAATAAGGTGCTCTCCAGGGTTGTACCAGCTGCTGGTACAATTCAGGAGATTGATGCAACCAAATTTTACAGCGGCCATCCTAAAAATCTTGGTGAGTTTTTCATAGTTTAATCTTCCATACACATGACACATTTGCTGATCTTGTAATTTGTATGAATTTCGTAATCTTATATGTGTGTGATATGTGTAATACGATCGATCTGATTTGGCTATATGTCCATGAACCATATAATGAGATGTACGAAAATGTCATCCTTTTTTCAGGTGAGCTAGCTAAGATATAGATGGGTGCTATCAATCGATGAAGATCGTCCTGATCATCGTCAAAGCATAAAGTACATGTTAGGTTCAGTCTAGTAGACCATAGAGAAGGGGACCGACATTTATGTCTTACTTCAAGAATTTTCCACAAGCAATAATTTGCACCCAAAAAAAATAAAGTGAAACAATCAAACTCTAGGTCTATGTTTTTCTCCTCCAAAATGTTTTTAACCAAATATGACACTGTTTTACGACTTATAAATATTCCACAATCTAAAACACAAACTTATAAATATTTGAAAAATATTATCTTATGACTCAATGTTTTTAGATCTCAAGTCTCTACATCTTACTATCCTTCATTTCCTTATATTTGATTTTATCTTGACCATTGTATAATATTAATCGGTATTTTCTTTTTAATTGACTATTGAAATGACGTTCTCTTGTGGGGAAAGAGAGTGGTTCTTCTTTATTCACGAAGATCATGAAGATTGTAGCCAAAGAAGAAGAGATATGAGAGTAGTTGGAAACGGAGTAGGGTTTTGGAGACCAAATGGACCTGAAAATCCGATCTACAACGAGGACGGAGAGGTCTTTGCCTTCAAGATCTTCCTCACTTACTTCTCCGGAAGCCTCCCGCAGGCAAAACGAACACATTGGAAAATGGTGGAATACTGTCTAAATTCTGAGTCTACCACAAAAGGAAAACATCAAGTAAACTCAACTTTCCAGATACAAACTAATGTGACAATGTTTCATTCAATTTCCCTTTTTTCATCTAGCTAGTACTTATAATTAACGCTAATCGTTTTGGATGCATTGCAGAGAAAAGAATGCATATTGGGCCGAATACAAAGAGGAACGGACTACACTAGTTTTTGAGGACTTTGGTTTTTGACCGTTTTCATTTATTATTAAATAATAGAGGCAGCCAATAGAAAACTACCTTATCACTTTATTTTCTCAGAATACATTATAAGGATGCAGGAAGCAATTGTTTACTGTAATGAGCACTTCATTTTGTTTTACTTCCCTTGATCTGATAAAATGTTCAATTATTTCTTCAGTACTTCATCTTTTCAATGAAGTCCTCCAAATTCCTAACCGAGGATCCTCCTTTACTGATACTCCGTTCGGCCATTTCTCCAAACTTTACAGCATTGCTTCTTATACCTTCATCAGCAAGCAAACTGTTGAGCTTTTTTCTGATTTCATGCCTAGTGACAATCCCATATTCATCCTGGTTCAAGCACATACCGACCTTGTACGCGTTGCATATGCAGCTGCGGTTGTAAAACTGATCTGCGAAATAAGGCCAGCAGAGGAATGGAACCCCTTTGCTTATGCCATCCATTGTCGAGTTCCAACCGCAATGTGTCAAGAAACAGGCAACTGACGGGTGAGCCAATACCTTTTCCTGAGGTGCCCAGTGAACCATCTTTCGGAGTATGGCCGGTACTCTATCTTCGTACCCATCTGGGAATTTGGCAGAAGAGCCGTTGGTGATGTCTGATCGATTGACCCATAGGTATGGTTTACCAACAAGTTCGAGGCCTAATGCTAGTTCATCAATTTGGTGCTGGCTGAACATGGAGGTACTTCCAAATGCAACATAAACAACTGATCGGGGAGGTTGCCTGTCGAGCCAGCTCAAGCAAGTCGAGTCTTCTGGCCAGAAGTTCCCTGCTGGTTTTCCATCTGCAACTAATGGACCCACTGGACACATGTTTGGGACCAAATTTCCAACAAGTGGGTTGAGCTCATGAAACCAGTTACACAGAAGCAGGTCACATTTCTTCAAGTTTTGGAGAATGACAAAGAAAAATTGGAACATTTTTTGCTGCTCAGACAGGTTTGCAGGATAGTTCCATGCAAAATCAGCACTAGTCAGAAGTGGTAGGTCGGGTGACAGTTGAATCGTATCCCCATCTGTTCTTGCTGTTCCTGAAAAGTTCAATTTTCAACCAAACATCAGATCCTAACATGAGTAACAAGTAGCATGATCATAAATAGAAAGAAAATTCACTAATCATTAACATATATAGCTGAAGATTAAATATTAAATATTAGATGACGAGCTAAACCATACCATTGGAGTCTACAATCCCAGCTGCAACCAGGTCTGGAATGTTCAGTGTCAAGGCCAAAGCTCCCGGTGCAGATGGCCAGAACAATGCAGACTTAAGCTTCATCTTCTCAGCAATCTCCAAAGCACAACCAAAAACTACATCAGCTATGACACAGGTCACCTTATCACCCTCCAGGTTGGCCTTGTTTAACAAACTCTCCAGATGACCAGGCAAGACCTTGAATATACTCTCACCTCGCTTGCGATCATCTCTTTGCGTATGATCTTCTGGTAATCCATCAGGCACTGCAATGAGCCTGACCAGATCGTGCTGCTCACCATCTAATTCGGGATGTGCAGCCAGCAGACGTGCAAGCACAAACTCCGTTACCACTAGTGTGACCTTGATTCCACGGCTAGCAAGTAGGTACGACAACTTTAGGAATGGTGTAACATGTCCTTGTGTAGGGTGGGAAACCAGTAACATATGGGTAGCAGTTTCTTGATCTGATATACCCGGATTGCAGGAGGATAACTGTCCATGTTCCATGTTTCTTAATTGTCTCTCTATCTACTTTCTTAATCTAGATGAAAGTAAAACTAAAACACAAATGAAAGAAAAGAAGAAGCGATTGTAGCTCGAAAAAGGCCTAAAGGGTAAGGGGAATACTCTCTCCACTGGTTCAAATGCGTTGTTTGTCCATACCCACTTTTTAAAGACTATTAGCTTCTTAAGTAGCATCCATTCTTTTCCGGCGTTCGTTATGCAAAAATCAAAATGATCTTTTCATGAAAGATTATAAATACTGAATAGTAGTCATTCACCTTTCATGAACATTTTCTATTTCAGATTTTGTGAACAGAAAACTAATTTGAAAGCTCAAAATCATGGGAGTAGTATGTGCAGTGGTGGCCAGACTACCATACCATTGACATCCAGTGGAGGACCTTGCACCAAAAAACAGAAACTTTTTCACACAATATTGACAATACAACCCACCGAATTTCATAATAGTGACCCAAAAGAAGAGAAAATAGATCAGTTAGAATTTAAACTATGTTCTTTTCCCATAACAGATTGCACAAAACCAAAGCACAACAGTATTGGACTCTACCCACAATGAGTATAACCAGAAGGCTAGCCACCTTCCAGATTGCTAACCTTCAGTAATGCTTGGAAAACGAAAAGTCCCAATAGTTTAGATCTATGATTCTAATTGTTTTTCATCCAATGACAGCGCAAAGTATGATGAAATTGCATCAAACAATGTACATCAACCAAATCAGTAGAATGCTGAGATGAACATGCACCACTAATCATTTCCACTATAATGTGACACATTCCTAACACACATTTGTCACGATGCTTTTTGTCACGATGCTTGTTTAGAACATGAATTGAATGTCACAAACTACCAGTGAGTTTGACATAATTCACCTGTTGTTAGGAGCCTTATCATATGTCGACAACCAGTTTCAACATCCCTCATAAATAAAAAGGAACAAAAGACCGCTTAATGGCAGACAATGAGAAAATTAAAAATGTCAATTGAATTGATAAAAGAAGTACATTAGGTTGCATTCGTTCTAGTAAACATCAAACTTGAACAACAATTTGCACCTAAGAAAACAAAACAATGATCAGAGATAGCAAAACTGCATACTATTACATCTGAATTCTTTGCTGCAAGGAAACTCAAGCCTTCTGTGTGCCTGGTCGAGCAGGTCCGAAGTAGTTGGTCACCAACCCCATAATAGCAAACCTGGTATGATATGGAGACAAAGAACATGAGAAAGACCAAACATTTCCCAGCACACACATGGCAACATTTACAATCCCATCACATTCTCTAAACAAAAACCAAACCAACTCGCTAATTACGGTCTCTCCAAATATCAGTTCAGCCTAATAAAGTCACTACTTCGGCTAAAGCTGAGATCTTTAAACTCAAAATACAACATATGACAAAATCCACAATCCCATCAAATCAATTCCAGAAGAATCAAACGAACCCATGATTTATTATTATTCCAACTACCAGTTCAGCCTATCAGATTCACTAATTTCAGCTAAAGCTCGGATTTTTAACTTCTCATCTCAGTAAGTAAATAGATTTGCAAGTAAACAAGTAAATTTGCAAATGTTATATCTGATTAATTACATCATGGCCATGGAGATCTGCTTGAGGTCGTTTTCGAGGTTCTTCATGTTGACCAGCGACTGAGCACAGAAGATGATCGCCATCCATGAGCAAAGCTTGTACTGCAAAATCCAGAGACTGCAAAATCAAGACTTCAATTTTCCAAAATCCAATCAAATACAGAAGAAGAGGGAGACAAGTACGGACGCGAAACATGACGCCGGCGATGCCGAAGACGACGGCGATCAGGCCCGAGTAATCCACCGGAAGATCTTGCGGCGCCACCGCGGACGGCACGTAGCGCTTCGCCGCCGATGGCTGACGTGGATCGTTCGCCGGCGACGACATCTCTCGTTCTTTCTGTATCGAACTTCTTCGGTTTCTTGGGTACGAGTTTTGGAACGTTGGATTATTGGATGTTTAATTTTGGAAGGAAAAAGAAAAGAAGTTAAAATATTATTATTGGGGGCTGGGTTTGGGTTTGCCTTTTCTTACATGGAGAGACCTATACCAAATAAAACACGGTTTAAAGCTAGAACGCTTCTTTTGACCAAAAAAAAAACTAGAACGCTTATGAACAGAAATTTTCCGAAGTGAGCCTGCTGCCTGACAACCAACACGGAAAGTCCGAGTCATATTTGGACTGGAAAAAGTGATTCCATAACTAAATTTGATTGTGCAACATCTGTGATGTTGAGATTGCAAGATTCTGAAGCGGAGCCGTTATTTTGATCTTTCACTAAAAGGCTTCTGAGTTTGCTTTGCGGAACCAATTCATGTCTGTTTACCAAACAAATTTGGGTTTTTATCTCAAATAGGTCAACCAACACAAATCTATTTTAAAATAGATGGGCAGCTAAATTTGTTCTAAAATTAGGCATAACTTTTGCCTAATTGCAGAGGACAAACCCCTTTACAATTCCATTTTTACAGTTCCATTTTTACAGAGGAGAAGCCGACGGAGGAGAAGCCCACCTCCAGATCTCACCGCCACCGTCTGGTTTGCCGGCAACGGCAACCGCCTCCGCACCTACCGCCGCCACAAGGGCGCCGTCTGGTCCTGTGACATCACCAAGGACTCGGCCCTGCTCATCACCGGCAGCGCCGAATGATTCGATAATGACCCGAATCGTGGCCATGTGGTGCTAGTGGAAAAGTTATCCTTTTGAATCATTAGTTGTCTGTAACTGATACCCACTCGAAGTTTATTGATTGGAGGCGTCTCGAATTTGTCGTGGGGTTCAGAGAATTGGTTGTTCATATTGACTTTGTGTTTTTCGTTTCCTTTTGAACTTTCTAGACTTGAAATTTGAGTGGCTGGAAAACGATGAGATGTTTTACGTTTTGATCAAAGAATTCTGGGTGTAATTTGTATTGAGTGCTTGTAATCAAGGGACCCAATCAATGGAGGTGAAGGGACTCCGAGATTCCGTCGAGCTCCGAGACAAAGATCCCGTCAAGCTTTGAGATCCCGTCGATCTGCATCGCCTCCCCAACGACCGCAGATCCTCATCGCCCAATTAGCGCAGTATTGTTTGGATTTGTTTGGATTTGTGTCTGTGTTGGTGAATTTCGATTGGATTTGTATTGGGTTTGTGTTGGAATTGTGTTTGTGTTGGTTAATTGGATTTGATTTGTGTTGGATTCTGGCAACGATTATGACCATCAACGATTTGGGGGTCCGGCGATGGCGGCGCTCTCTACCCGTGCTTGCTCTTCTTCTTCCTCTGTGAAAATGTAAGACGGGCCAGTTACTATGAGTAACTATGAATGACTATGCCAATTACTATGAGTAACTATGAATGACTATGAGTAACTGTGGAATGACTATGAGTAACTATGAATGACTATGTAATACTATGAAGGCACTATGGATAACTATGGAGCACTATGTGCATACTATAAGATTAGGGGTTTAATTACAAATTGTGAGTAGTAATTCATTTTTTTCTAAAATGGACTACGACATACTATAAAGGACTACGATTACACTACGAGAACTACGATTACACTACGATGTACTATAAGTACACTACGAGAACTATGAACACTACAATGAACTATGAGCACACTATGATCTCCAGGGATTTAATTGCAAATTCACTATGCAAATTTGCCTACTGAAGAACAGCCCGCTGCCCCTTGCCTATTTTGGAATAGATTTAGGCCGATTGGCCTAGTTTAGATAAAAACCCAACAAATTTCATGTTTTACGATGTAGGACTAGTATTATGAAAACTTGAAATAACTCGAATTCATTGATCATAACTTTCATCTATGTGAGGTGCCTCAAAACCCTCACTTTTGAGGGTACTTTACATGTCATCAATCCAATCAGAACGGATCAATAACCGCATTACAATGTTGAGCAAGAACAACTAAAGCTAAACGGGCTTATAAAGAGCTTAACTGGCATTTCAAACTCAGTTCTGGAGCTGTTTCACCTGGAAACACAGTAAATCAAGCAAATTTGAGTGGGGAACCTAAAACGAACGGACCACCTCATAAACAACCAGAAATTAACACTCTCCCTCCTAGATTGTACTTTCATGAGAAAGCTGAATATCAGAAAAAAGATTATAGACCTACCTTCCGTAGAGAAGTTACACAAGTCAGTCGCTGCCAATTGAACTTTCACGAGTGAACCGAAATTCAGAACAGAATTCTAGAACTTCTCACAAGACTTAAACAAGTCAGACCAAATGAGTAAATCATTGTTCAAGGCACCATCTCCATTCTTGCTTTACCCAGAATAAATTCTTCACTCAAGCATTAAGATTGAAATGTTCAGAACTTACAATCTAGTGAGGGTCCTTTTTCGTAGCTCAAGTGGTCCAAAACAACGTACAACCTCAATTGATGAATTTCCAATGCTTCGGATAATGAAGAGCAGACATGATTACTTGAGTTATAGAAGTGTGTACAAGTTTGAGTAACTAAACTGCAATTCTATCCTCCCCCCTTTAGCCAAAAAAATGATGGGGCGTCGCAGGTCCTTTCTAGATTTCAAAGTATACAAAGGCCATCTCATATTTCTTGAAAGTGGCATCAATGGCACATAATGTAAAGAACTAAAAGTCTCCATTACTTTTAAAGGAGACAATCTAGTAACATACTATTCTTTCTGCTCCTACATTCCCAGTTGCATAACTTCTGTTCTGAAGCATGTCCCATTAGAGACGTTCAAAGAATGACCAGAGAATAAAAAGGGATGTGGAGACAAATGGCCGACACAGGGAAAAAATAATCAATTAATAGTCAAAGTGAAAAACATTGTACCCTGTCTGGCAGATTTCTAGGCACTGGAAGTGCAGTAACATATTTCTGGGGGCAGGATTTTTGAGCATTTGTAAGAACATCAGAAGATGATGAGGCCTCTGCTCCATCACCTTGTGCCCGCCCGTGGAACTTAGCAAACCGATTGATGACAGAAAACTTCTCCAGGTCCTGGCTTTCAACTCTCAAGTCAAGTATTGAGGTTCTCTTGTCCAATCTGCGTCAGTGGAAGGAAGCATTACACTAGTGTGAGAATGGGATACAAAGATAGACTACACGTAAGAACCAGTACCTTGCTGGTATATAGTAGGCATCTAACTAGAAAAGTAAACTCAATTAACACTGTGAAAACCATAAGCAGAAACAGTGATATGAAGGAAAGGAGGCATCTAACTGGAAAAGTAAACTAACACTTTGAAAACCATAAGCATAAACAGTGATATGAAGGAGAGGAGGAGGTCAACTCAACTCAACTAACACTCTGAAAACCATAAGCAGAAACAGTGATATGAAGGAAAGGAGGAGGTCAAGGAGGCTACCTCAAAAAATCACTTTCCAGCTTCCTTGCTTTATCAACAGTGTCTTCCACAACTTTTGAGAAGTTTTGATGACCGTTTCTCTCAGGTGTTTTAACCTTCTCAGGAAAACTATAAAAGACATGAAGTTAGCAAGCATGAACTCACTAAAGCAAAATCGAGATTGTCAACTCATTGCCTAATACAAAAGTTGAACAATATCCAGACAATTCTTACAGGTTTACACTGTCAGGAGGTAAAGGAGTTTGAGTATCCCTTTCAGAGCGGGAG
This sequence comes from Spiraea crenata, assembly GCA_033992175.1. Taxonomy (NCBI): domain Eukaryota; kingdom Viridiplantae; phylum Streptophyta; class Magnoliopsida; order Rosales; family Rosaceae; genus Spiraea; species Spiraea crenata. Next base: position 2,285,514 of record JAVBHV010000078.1, on the reverse strand, counting down.
ATTACACAGCAAGCATCCCGTAGTGCTAGTCTAGAAGCAAAGTACACCACACTCTCATAGAATGAGCTAGCATCTGCGGCAAGAACTGCTGTAGAAAGAGGCCGAAGCAGTTGCTGAATAAGCTGTGTCGTCAAGACTAGCCTTCTTCTGGGCCTAAGTGTTCGCAGTCCATCTTCAATGCTTTCCGTTTCATCTTCCACCTGTGAACCCAACGTGAAGCATTTAGGACTCAACTCTTCAAAAGAACTACTGTATATTGAACTGATGGTTGAACTAGAAACAAACCTTCTCAACCAGTCGGTTAGTTGCTCGTGCCCATTCTGCTTCTGCCGCACTGCAAGTATTACACTCTTGCATAAGTTAAAAGTTCATGAAAAGAAATATAATTTTCTTTGTGATAAAAATAACTAAGAAAAGGAACCACCTGATACTCAAAAGCCTTTGGGAAAGCTTGGTCAGCTCTTCATGCCAAGGTAAAAGTTCAGACGTATCACTTTTACGCTTCTTTGGTCTCACAACAACTAAACTTTCAGTAGTTACATCAGAAGGGATTGCATGAGGGGAAGATAATTGCTCACTGGGCATAGGTACGGGAGCTGAACTCTGAGGGATGCTAACTAGTTTACTAGCATCAGAAGAAGCACTAGCTTGATCCATTGATTCCTGAAGATGCAGATTATCACCTGGCTTTGCAGCAATGGTAGGTTGTTCCATAGACTTCAAAGTGCTTCCACGTGTATCGTGCACTGGTAGCATTTGCCCAGTTTTGAAGGTTCCATACTGAGCAAACCACGATGGCGCCATCTGTGGGCTCACTTGAGACAGTTCACCTCTAAAAGAGGATGCATTGCTGCTAGAGAAATCCTGAGAGTTCTTCTGACTAAATGCAGACATATCCTGAGACGATGCATTTGAATTTCGAGTATCTCCAGGCTTAGATGAAAAGGTTAACATCTTAGAATCTCCAGAGGGAATTGAAGTACGATCAGCTGATGAATCTCGGACCATATTATTATATCCATAAGATAATTGTGACCCCCCTTGAGTACCCACCTTCTGAGTCTCTGGACCAGAATCTGGACCTTTTAATCGCTTTACCCTCTGATCACTTCCATCGACCTCTATACTTCCCATAGTGTGCCCTTGGTCTGGCGAGGAATAACTTTGATGCAAAGTGTTATTTGGCCTTAAAGAGCGCCCAAAAGCTTCAATATCTCTTTGCGTAGCAACAGGGGTTGAAACATTATTTGCACTAAATTCTTTTCCCTGAGATACATTTACCTTTTGGGCAGTCTGAATGTTCTCAAGTGATACTTGCTGTCCAGTACTTTGTTTGGGTGGTTGATCATTCCCAATAAAGCTTTGCATGTTCGAAGAATATACACCAAAGGCAGACAACCCATTCCCGCTTTCCCGGCTATCTTGCTCACTGAGCTTTGGTGATCCAGGGAATGTTGCTACCGAACTATTATTTGTTTGAAGTTGGGATTTGAAAAAATTCGAGGAAGCATTGGAAGATTCAGCATTTAGCAAGGGTTGCTGAGACGGAACACTAGTCCAAACATTAGTCGGAACTTTCGGAACAGCACCTTGATGGGGAATACCAGAGGTGCCACAAGGCTCAGAGACTGGCACCTGATCTGATTCTGGGACTTTTGGGGCAGGAATTCTTGAGCGGGATTGCTCGGCAGCATTCATAGGCGATGCCGATGCGGAGACAAAGTTATTCTGCAAAATATTTTCAGTCATATCTGGCACTGATGGCAGGGCAGATTGACTGCTTTGTGCCTTGCCACGAGTTTCATCCATTTGTTTTGGATGGAAAGCAAGTCTATCAGAAGGTATGTTCACGGATTGGCTTGCTGTTACTTGTCCACTTGCACCAGTTAGGTGCTGATTTTCGCGTTGACTTGAAGGAGGATAACCAGACTTGACAGCTGTAGGAAAACCTCCCTGAATGTTGTACTGGGAAACCCTATTTCCCATCTGTCCTGAAGTACTAGATAGATTATTTCTGAATTCACCTTGAGATGCATCCCGAGAAGAAGGCAAGGACTGAGAAGCTGCTGCAGATGACAACCATTTATGACCCTTCTCTCCCATCCCAGAATGGATGGGGGGCGAACTAAAATCTGATTGCGAGGAGATCTGAGAGGATGATGCGTGATCTGGAAGTGGACCACGTTGAGATGGTGGAGCCAGCTGTAAACCAAAACCTTGAGAAACAGAAGATTGATTTCTCTGAATGTGGCCTCGTACAGATCCATCAGAACTTTCCACTTCAGGCAACTCAGATGAAGTATTGTGACCAGAAGAGCTGAAGTGTGTGGTATTACGACCCTGCCTTGGTTGGTCCACCTTGTGAAGAAGGTCAAGCATATGTTGACTGCAAGGCATTGAGAAAATCTAAGCACTGTCCATCATGCAAGTTATATATGCATGTCTGTAGTAAATGACAAACAATGACACTGACATCTTGACAAATAAAGCAATTTACTAATGAGAAACCGAAAAAGCAATGCACTCAGAATATACAAATGACCGGTATTCTAAGAAGTCTGAGATTTTACAGGAAAGGATTTAAAGCTTGACAGATTTTAAGAAGACATGACCGCTGTTCAAAGTATAAGCAGCCCCCCACTAAATCGCATCCTCTACCTCTACAAGGCACCTCGTGCCTCCATGCGCATCAGACACTCACAAATTCTTCTCTAATTGGCTTACACTACATTAGTACAATACTAAAAAAATACCCACCATTTTCAGGAACATAAAGAAGAAATTAGTCATTCAATAACTTCAATAAAGAGTTGTATCTGATACCATATCTAAAGTACAATTTGTTAGCATTAATAAAGTTATCCAAGTACCTCGATGATGCGGCCTGGTTTGGGACAGTAGAACCAGGGAACCTGTCAAAGGGAGTTGTCGTATTGGGTGGAAAACCTGGAAGCATACTTTTTGAAGGTGTCTCATCTAATCGTTTTGTGTCAGCCTGTAAACCAGGTAAATGGCCAAGTGACTAGAAAATGTCAAAAATACTTTACTTAAAGATAATAACTAAAATGATAAAAATCAAACAACAAAACCTAAGAGAAACAATTCAACATGCATTGAAAAAACAAAACTAAAAGTTGTGGCTTCATTATAAAATATAACATGTTGATCACCTTTTGCATTTCCATAGTACTGCTATTGCTGTGACCAATAGATCTTGACTGCCCAAATCTCCCTTGATCATGACTTTTCAAACCTTGAGAGGTCTTCTGGGGAATAGTCTGCGAATTTGTGACATTTCTTCCATAAGAAGGTTCCACCTCAATATCCCCCATTGGATGATACTGAAACTTGCGATTTCCAGGGGGTCTTCTACCGGGATTATTAGATGTTTTTTGTTTGCTTCCAGGAAAACCACGTGAATCACCAGAATCTGAGGTAACAGTTTCCTTCATGCAAACAGTGTCATTAGAAACCTCTTTTTTAGAGGTCTCCGTATCATGCATTTTGACTCCTTTCTCGAAGCAATTGTTCCCTGATGACTCCAAAATTAGGAGATTCTTATCCGGCTGGTGCTGGTTTGTTCCAAGGACCTCGTTTCCTTTAGAGTTCACTGACGGATCAACAGCTTTCCAGAACTCATGATTGTTTGTCAGTTGTTTCTGGCTATCGTGGTTGGCTCTTGCAGTCATGGAATTTGATCTCGTGTTGCTGGTGCTTGAACCCTCCCTATTCATCTGTGGGCTTTCTGTGGGATATTTTGCATGTTCCATTTCAGCATTTGAGTTTGGTACAGAATCAGTCCATATACCAGCAGCATGCCTCATTTCCTCATGTGGACCACTCCTACGATCACCGCCTGGAGCTGATTGCAATAAATTTTGACTCCCATGGATTTTTAGATTATTACCCCCTTCTGTGGACATAGAATCATTAAAATTCCAACCATTTGACATATTCGATGGTTGGCCATCACTATTATGTGCCGTAATGCTTTGTTGACGGTTCCAAGAACCTGAAATTTTATTTGCATTCATTTCTGTACCTAATGAATGAGTAATACTGTGACTACCTCCTGCAGGTTGCTTTTGTTGAGGACTGTGATTCAACCACTTACTTCCTTCAGGAAATCTCTGAGAAGAATCGCTCTGAAATCCCTGACTACTAGAAAAGCTAACATTTGTATTTGGCTTATGGACATCTGCGGAGTGCGGGGAAGGTCTAGAGTTCAAGTCAGAAAAAGAGTGTAAGTTGTTGCCACCCCAACCAGATTGTTGTTTGGCAGTATCACCAGCACTCGTGCGCTGCTGATTCCCAGGTGGAGGTTCTTGATTTTGAAAGCTTGGAGGACACCACTCTTCCTGTTGCCCTATATCAGCACTAGAAGTTTCTGCTACTGCAGACTGCATCAGAGCACTCCAAGTCCCACTTTGCATAGAAGAAAGTCCACCAAAAATATCCAAACTGTCCGACATATTAGAGCCACTCATTCCGACATTTGTGCTCCTGCCAAAGGCATCCCACAGATTGTCATCTGAACCAAACAATATCTTTTCTTCTGTTGGATCTAGTGTAGCAACACTCTGTGAGGGTTCGACCTGTATGACTGCTTTCTCCTGCGATGGTTCTGATAATAGATCTAGGTGTGGTCTCCCTTGGAACTCCTCTATGGGTTCATTTCTTTGCAGGGGATTTACTTGATGCAGGTTATCCAAACTAAACCCACTATTCGAACCTTCAGCAACCGTAGGCCTAAACATGCTTCTCCCTTGAAAATCCTGCCTTGGAACCAAAGATCCATCAGGCATGCTACCCTCACCTGAAAATCCAGTATACTTATTACCTGGAAAGGAACTATTAGTCGTAGATATCTGCTGCATTGCCGATTTATCCATTTGAATGTGAGGGTATGAACCTGGTGAACCACTTGTACTAGTTACCGGAACCCCATACAGAGATTGATCAGCCTGTTGAGGAACAAAACCCATCAACCGTAATGTGTGAGCCTGTTCAGGTGACAATACATGTCCACTAGAACCACCCTGCATAAGAGGGGAAGCACCACGCTGCAGCCAGTTTGTGTTACCTGACACAATATCAGGTGGCCATTGATTGTTAGATACCTCATTGACCGGAACACCATTGATGAAAGATGGTGAGTGGTTACCACCTGCCTGATTTGCAAGAACTTGTTGCCTTCCTAGTTGCTGAAGTTGTTGCTGCCTCTGAAATTCTTGAAACTGTGTGTACATAACCTGTCGCTGCATGTCACCAATCCCAGATTGCTGCCTCTGCAAAGACTGCATCGTACTGAGATCCGAACCAGACATTTGCTGTTGACTACCAAAAAAATCATAACCAACAGGAGATTCTGAAGTTTCCAGTCTCGCCGAATTTTTTTTATGCTCATGGCCACTCCCTCTCTGTGATTCAAGTACGGAAAAGCCTCTAGATGATAAATTTTGCCGATCAGATTCTCTATCCACACCCAAAAAGTTAGCTTCACTCTGCCTAGTCTGAAACATCTGATGTCCATGAACATAGCCATTCAGGGTTGGATGCTGATTTTGAGACTGAACTCTCCCAAAGTCGGGCCTCGGATTTGATTGCATAAAACTCAAACCATGAGGCACATGCAAAGACGGACTCCCACGACCTCTCTCAGAATCTTCTAGTAATAAAGGAATAAAGATGTTTAGAAGAAGATAATGGCACCTCAAAAAACACTAAACCTTAATGGATATTGAACTAGAGGGTAGGTTACCCTCCCTCCCCAGTCCCACGTCCAGAAAAGAAACATAACAACTTAACTTCACCAAGAAGTTGAATCCATAATACCTGGTTGCTGTATATTATAGTTCTTTAAACTTGAATTAACAGGAGCTCCAACTTGTCTCTGGTTCCCAGCCCATACATTGTTACTTAGACCTGGCCAATTCCCGTCAACAGCCTGCGGATGATGCTGACTCTGTGGCACGTTATCTTGGCCAAAGAAATTATGGACCCTGTCTCCAACTTCGTTTCCAGGCATGGATAATCAAGCCACAAATCTTCAGCAGCTACAGCTTTCTTTGACAGAAAGACTACCTACGGAAAGTTTGACAAAATTTTAGCGCTACCCTATTCCAATCCAATGATTCTCACAAACCATATAATCATATAATGTTCAATCAAACAAAATTACATTCAGAAACACACCTTGTTCCAGCATATTTTAGTGCCACTGGAAACGCCATTTTCCCAGCCCAAGCAACTCTTATCCTGAAAATAACCATGTGCAGCCATTAGACAGTATTTCAAGCAGGTCATATACTAAGAGCAGAAAGATCCTATGAGATATAAGAATCATGACTAATCCTCCTATTATCCACGTCTGAGTAAAAATGTTAACGCAAAAACAACTTGGGGATGATATTTGCCCTAATGCAATACGCAAAACCGTATGCATCAGAGAGGAAACCAACAAGCTAGAGATGTTAGCCACCTTCAAAAATATTCTTGTCCATGAGAAAGCACCGCTACTCCAACTTTGTTCTTATCTATCGCTTTGAGCCTTTGCGCTCATAATGACTGTTATTCTCTCATAGATCCCTATTTGTTTGACGCTTCTCGTAAATGACCTCTAACTTTTCCAAAAACTCTGAAACCAAATGCATATAAGTTTAAACACAAATCCACATCCATACTTACCTGGGGAATGTTACAAGATGTGTTTTATGTATCTCCAATCAGTGGACTCTCCTCAGTGTCTACTATTATCATGTTCATGTCTATTAACTAATAACAATACTCAGCTCCAGTTCCACAAGGTAGTTCATATGATGTCCCCATTACATTATACACCTAAAAGTACACGACTTTCACACAAACCACCAAACACCAGTATACGCCAATAACGTTTATCCCGTCGTAGGTGAATTAAAGGGAAGGGAAAGTCGTGTACATCAACATCGAAAAGAACCGATTTTCAAGCAATAACGTCTACCCTATAAGTACACAACACGAAGGTGCATTCATTCAAAGATAGCATATTGAATGAACCAAAATGGAGTAAACCAGATATGTGCAGCTCACCAACCCATCACAAACCCAACCCAACAAAATAGCATTTTGCTCCCTTCTAAAAGTTCACAGAATTTACCAAATTTTAGAACTTTATGATGAAACCACACTAAACAAAACCAGTAAAAATGCTTCATTTCTGATTCAAACACAAAACTAATAAGAAACAGCAAACAATGGCTTGACCATTCTTGAGCAAAAACGAATATTAACCCGCATTTACAGCTAAAACGCACAAGATCGAGCAAAAAGCACCAAAATTTAAGCTCGGGAAGTTGAAAAAGAGCTGCCCATATAAAATCCCAAAATCCCCGGCTTAGATTTGCAATTCTAGCTCAAAATGAGCTAAATTAGGGTTGTTGGAGAGGGAAAAAGATAGGCGAAACTTACAGTGACGGTGATTGGCCGCCATTGAAGCTCGAAGCTGATCCTTTCCGCTGATGTTCGGATTTCCGAAGCGGTAATTAGGGTTTGAAATCGGCGAACGAGAGGAAGAAGAAACGTGTGTGTTTTGAGCTTAGATAGAGGAGAGATAGAAAGTGATCGAAATAGTCTGCGAAATTTTCAACGAACTGGAGAACAAAAGTGAGGTTCGGAGACGGAGCTCAGGTTCGGAGGGGCCGGAGCTGGTGGTTCGGAACCGAAGTAGAACACGGTGCCGTTTTGCGGAGCGGGTGGGTTTGTAAGACGAGTTGTTGTGGGCGGAGGGAGAGTTAGGTGGTCGTGCAATTATATTGTGCCATGTGGCATTGGAGTTCTTGTGGAGCCCGCATGAACAATATTTATTTTTGGGATAATTTTGATTTTCCACAATATTAATTAGAGCCTCCATATCAAGCAAGTTGTAAAAGAGTAATCTCCTATCTCCAAACTATTACATTTGAGCATGAATGAATATGTTAAAGACTTTTCCCTCGATATAAGATTGTTTGAAAGTTAGTATGAAAATGTTTGAAAGTTAGTATGAAAATGCATTCTTCCGAATTTGCCTGTAGCCTTGCAACAAACAAGCCAAAATCCATATCACAATAGTAATAAAACAATAGCATTTGTTGCATTCTTGATGGGGACTAGGAGAGAAGATGAAAGTTCATATATTAGCACACAATTTGTTAATTTCGATATTTCGACACAAGTACACTGAAAATAATACTTTAAATTTTCAAATGTGAAAGCGGATTTCTTTAATTTGAGGTCAATCTTAAGTCAAACATTCTATATGCTAAAGAGAAATTAAATTTTCAAATGTGAATGTGGATTCTTCAAGGTCAATCTTAAGTCCCCAACATTCTATATACTGAAGAGAAATGAAGTAAGCATTTTGGTCAATAGAATGTAAAGCTCAATTTATGTCCATTGGAATTCAAAATTTTAACTAAGCTGTACTACTATTCAAATGTGTAACTCAATGTACACGATCGAAATGTAAGATATAACCCAATAGACTAGATATATTACATATTTATATAGGCCACTTACCCTATCATACTAAAATTATGTTTATGTCATAATTAGTCATTCAGGACACGTTTGCTAATTAAGATCCTTCCTACTAAAATCAGAAATAATCAGGTTAAAAAAAAACTCCAAAGAAAATTACAACGAGAATGAGATTCTTGCTACAAAGGTCATGATTGTCCAAAAACAAAAAAGGGATCATGATAAATAGAGATTTGGATATTTATTTTTGGGGTTCTTACTAAAAAGTCCTAAAAAAATTAAAGTGTTACCAAAAAATCTACCTCACTTTTTTTCTTACAAAAAAATCCTATTATTACAATTTAGTCATATTTTACCGGGACACTTATCCATTTTACCGGGGCACTTATTCAATGTTGGATTAAATGGTTAAGACTAAAATATAATGAGTTTTTTTAGTATTACATTATTAAAATAAAATTAAATAGGCATTTTCTCTTTATTTTTTGAATAACTTTTTTTTTTTTTTCATTAGGCATTTTATTGAAGTATTTGGGGCAAAACCCCAGGAGAGAACAAAATAAGCGGGTGCAGAGGCGACCCAGATCCGCGGCAGAGTAAAATCACCGGCGAGAGCTCCGATTACCGCACACAGAGGCGGCAGAGATGGGGGACGAAAAGAGGCAAGTGATGATGCAGAACCTCTTCGGCGACAACTCCGAAGACGACGTCGAATCCGAGCACGAGTCCAATCCGCAGCCCAATTCCCACTCTGTATGAACACGAACCCTAATTTTCTTCTCTTTGATTCAGATATCAATTCAGCGATTTGTGAATGTTCGTGTTTCGATTTTCGCTGATAGGCGTTTTGGTAATTTAGCTGAAGTTAGGTTTATGCTGTTGTTGGTGATTTTAGCTGAAATTAGGTTAGGGTTTTGATTGAAGTTGATTCTAGGGTTTGTTGTTGCAATTTGCAAGTGTGTGCTTTGCTTAAACTTTTTGCAATGTGTTTTATCTAGGATGAAGGAGAAGGGCCAGTGGGGCCTGAGGGTGAAGCTCAGGTAGAGGGCCAGGGGGAGGTAGAGGTAGAGAGTGATGCTGATCAGCGTGATGTCGATCCGGGAGAAAGCGAGGGTGAAAGAGAACAAAGTTCTGAAGAAGTTGATATCGGTGACCAAAGAGAGGAAAGTGAGGGACATACAGACACTGATGAGAAAGAAGAGTTAACAAGCCGGAGACGTAATGTGGTGGAAAGTGGGTCTGAGGAGAACCATTACCCTGACAATGAAGATGAGGAGGTTAATCAAGATAGAAGTCCACGGTAAAATGTCTCACATGTCCACATTTGTGCATCGAATCAATTTGAGAAACCATGTTAGCATAGTTGACTATAAGAGTAAATTTGATTGTTAACTGTAGATCCCCAGAGGAGGAGAAGGATCATACTAACATAGCACACTCTGCTGTTCGTAATGTATTTGGTGACTCTGAGGAAGAAGATGAAGAAGAAGAACCAAATGATTATGCTGTTCGGAACGATATTGAGCCGGAATCAAATGTGAGTACCAATTTGAAAAGAAATATACTTAAATTTTCCTCTGTGAATTTTATCTAAGAGACATGGTTGATGAAATGATATGACATGTTTTCCTGCCTCAGAGATCCCCAATGGAAGAAGAAGGGAGCTATGGAAGGAGTCCAGGACTGGATGAAGGTGCTAGATATGATTCAGACCAAGACAATGTTGAGGTGAAAACTAGAGAGAAACCTGTTGGTCCCCCATTGGAATTAGAGATTCCACTGCGTGAACCTCCTGCTGCTCCTGAAAAGGTTTGAATCTTATTCTGTGTGGTGGAATCACCCTTTAGAATATATAGTTCCTTTTCTTGGTGGAACAACTAATGCTATCCTTCTGTAGATGAACATGATCAAAGTTTCAAATATCATGGGCATTGACCCCAAACCGTTTGATCCCAAGACATATGTGGAGGAAGATACATTTGTGACAGATGAATCAGGAACTAAGAAGCGTATACGTTTGGAGAACAATATTGTACGCTGGCGGAAAGTTAGAAATCCAGATGGCACCACATCAGTGAGTAATTTCTTTATTCTGTTCCTTTGTAAATGCAAATTTGTCTGTGTGCATGCTTTCCATGAATGTATATGCATGCAATAGATTGCTTCAGAATCTATTTTGTGCCACAGATGCGTGGTTTCATGTTATGTGCCTTTTTTCCTCTTTTGCACAGTGTTATTGATGAGTCCACAGGGCTCGGTTGAATTAGTGTCATAATAAAGTAAAACTTGTAGAACTGTAACCGTGAATATATTGTCTGTTATTGGATGTGGACTTTTTCAGAAGCATAAGCATTGTGTCCGTATCTGCTTTTACCATCTTTTGCCATACATAAGAAAATAAGTATTTCAACTGATTATTTCCTATGAGTTTCAGTGTGAAAGCAATGCACGGTTTGTGAAATGGTCGGATGGAAGTATGCAGTTATTAATTGGCACAGAAGTTCTAGATATATCTGTGCAACAAGCACAGCATGATCAAGCACACCTGTTTCTCAGGCACGAAAAGGTGAAATTCCACAATCTATTGGTGTGTCTGTGTCTGATTTGTGTTTACATACATAATGAACTCTTTTCCCTTCATAAATAGAAAAGCTGCACAGAGATGGTTCAAGGGATTTTTGAACTGTCGACCAAGAAGTTTTTCGTATTCTATTATAGAAAACTTAGAATATGGAAAACTTGGTTTCCGAGAGAACTTGTTTGCTAAGTACAGGCGGTTTCCACTTGCAGGGAATCCTACAATCACAAGGAAGGGTTCTGAAGAAGATGAGGTTTATGCCATCATCCCTGTCATCAAATTCGCATAGACTATTGACTGCTCTGGTGGATTCTCGGCATAAAAAAGTGTACAAGGTTAAAAACTGTGTTACTGACATCGATCCTGAGAGAGAAAAGGAGGAGAAAGAAAGGGTAATTTCCTTCATAAGCTATTGATGTTTGTTTGGCATTTCGTGTTATGGAACATATAAATTAATTGTTCATTTGGTGTATTAGGCTGAAAGTCAAAATATCAGAGCTAATTTACTACTTAACCGGAAGAGAGAGAAGGTGAACCGAAAGTATACGCCGACAATCGACAGGAGGCGCCAACTTTCACCCGGTTTCTTAGAAGATGCTCTTGATGAGGTATGATCTTCTGTTTTGTTCCCCTTGAAGGTTATGTGTTCCTTTACTCTATGATGTTTGAACTTGAAGAGCGGCATTCTCATTCTCCATTCTTTTTGCAGATGGGAAAGGCCTATAATCATTTATTAGTACATTCCTGAAATTATTTTGTTTAGGTACCTACCAATTCAGACCCAAATAGGTGTCTAAGTTGATCATTTTTGGTATTCAGGACGATGATCCAGATTATTATGAGTCTCGTCGGTCTCACCGCCATAGAGAGGAGGATTTGGAAATGGAAGCTCGAGCAGAGAAACGCATTCTGAATGCTAAGAAGGTCCTATAAATTTATTTATTTTGGCACATTTTCTTTTTAGTATAACCTTGTTGCTAAACTTTTTCCCACCTTGGACTTTAATCACAGGGACCTAAAGACATCCCTCGCAAGTCATCCTTCACAACTGCTAAATCATCTCGGCATTCAAGGGATTTCTCTGATAGTGACAGAAGCGAGTCTGAGTATGAAACTGATGGGGAAGAAGATGAGAGGTCTCCTCCACGTAAGAGGGCTGAAGTGGAGCCAGAGTATGAAGATGAAGAAGATGAAGAACAAGAAGTCGAAGTTAATGAAGTATCTGAGGAGGAGGAAGTTGAGGTTTGTTGATCTGTTATATTACCGTAACAAATAGATGTACAAAGTGTTCTGGGGTGTTTGGCTCTGTTTTACTCTCTTAATTTTTCATATAAATCTATTTCAATCCTGTTTCTTGAATTTGTTTGTAGGGGCATAAGCAAAAGGTTAAAGACTCTGGACATGGTCGGAAGCGCAAGGGTATCGAATCAGATGAAGACTCTCCTCCTAGAAAGGTTGCACCACATCGCAGGATGGCTGTTGTTTATGATAGTGACGAGGACTGAAAACTTCGTTTGGATGGTTTCTTGTGAGTACTTGCCCTACAATGATTTTTTATTTTTGGTTGGAACTGTCATTTTCTTTCATAGGGAAAGCCACGGAAAAGACTGGTTTATATGTCACCGCACGTTTCTTACTTCCCCCAGTATTGGTATTTCATGCCTACTCTTTGTAGTGCATACAGTAGGTATTCGAAACTATTACATATTTTTAGCCTGATTTTCTTTCGAATTACTAGTCCGACGTCAAAGATGTTATGACAATTGAGTTTGGCCGTTTAATTTCTCACATTATTTTGCAGAAACCTTGTTGTTCATCTTGTATTCATCCTGGTGAAGAACTGCAGACAAAACCAGAATGCCAATCATTCAAATAATATATGCCAATTGTTCCTTGCAACTGTATTTGCACCCAAAGTCTTAAGGTGGTGATATCCATTTTCCTTTTAAATGTTCGCTTTGGTGTTTAGAACTTTGTTGTTGCTCCTGTGTACATATGAACAAGTAGTTTTCTTTTCTTTTCTTTTACTGGGAATTGATGGAGATCCGTCGAACAATTTTTGCCCTTGAAATGTATAATCTTTTTTTATAGTAAATTGCGTCATGAAAAAAGTTGAATTGTACAATATGTGATAGTAATTAATACAGAAAGATTTACGGGCTGTTTATTCGAACTTCAAGAGAGAATCCGTGAAAGAAGTTTGTTCATGGCTTCTTTTTATCCCCCGATTTGAAAACATTTGTTCAGGTTTCGGTTTGCTTGCCTTGGCAGTCAATTCTGTTTGTTGGGTCTGAAAACATAAATATCATCGATATGGTTATCTGGTTTACTTCTAAAAAGCTAAAACATAAAAAAGCTAAAAATCTTTCATACTTTTCTAATTCTTTTCTTCTTCCTTAAGAAAAACTTATATATTACGAATACATACTTTGTCCATCTTTCTGGGTACAACATCGTAATGGGTGCATTGGTGATATGATGCAATATTGTTATCCACAGTAAAAAGTGACCTCCAAATTTCTAAAAAGAAAATTAGTAGCTAGCTGCTACTAATTACTTTTGGCTTTTCGAGTTGGGTACAATTTGGAAGCTGCTGGATCATACTTATCTGAGTTAATTCAACCACATGCTTTATTTAGCTGATTATCACTTGTTGAAATGAAACCACTTTAATTTAGTGTAATCTTCACATCTTCTGTTCGGCCCACTTTATCACAGAACATTCTAGAAATTACCTAAACGCCCCCAGGATCTTCCCGCTTCGTCTAGTACGTTCTAGGTGATGGTCGGCTCCAGACATCTGTCCCCTTAAAACTCCACTGTCCCCCACACTTCCCAAACCATTCAGAGATCATCGAAACGCAAAATCAAAGTTCGCCGAACGCGAATTATACCCGCCATTGCCGTACGAAGTTCAAGGTTTGATCATCTTCAATCTTTACAAGGTACGCGAACGAAAAGACTCTTTCTTTCCTTTCTCAGACAATTTTTGGAATCTGGGTTGTATGATTTGATGCTTGGTATGCTGCAAAGTCTCGATCTTTTTTCGATTTTTGGTATAAAGGATCGAACTTTGAACAGGTTTTCGAATTTGGATACTTCATCTTTAGTTATGTTAAAGTGTTATTCTGTGGATAAAGATCGAATTGCGTTTTTGGGTTGTTTTGAAATTTTGGTTTAGTCCATCACGCATTCATCTTTAGCTGAATTTAAAGAGGCTCAACTTTTTTCTTAAGATGTTGTGTCGTAGATTATGTGGATAATTATGGGTTATTAAAGAATTCTGCAGATTCTGTGTCTACTTATGAATGTTTACTTTTATGTTTTAGTATTCAGTTTTGGAAGATGTCGTTATGTGTTGTAGATTATGTGGGTGGTTTTGGATTGTTTAAGAATTTTACAGATTCTGTGTCTACTTATGAGCTTTTACTTATGATGATTGTGGATATTATCGTGTTTGATTAGGTATCAATTTTAAGTGGTGAAGGAAAATGAACCCAGAAAAGTTTACCCACAAGACCAATGAGGCCATTGCCGCTGCTCATCAACTGGCAACAGAAGCTGGCCATGCGCAATTCACACCGCTTCACCTTGCATCCGCCCTGCTTTCAGACCCTGCTGGCGTTTTCAGCCAAGCCATTGCTGATGCCAGTGGCAGCAAAGATGCGCCGCAGTCCGTGGAGAGGGTGTTCAACCAAGCACTGAAAAAGCTCCCTTCTCAGTCTCCTCCTCCAGAGGAGGTCCCAGCTAGTACTACATTGATCAAAGCGATTAGAAGAGCGCAGGCGGCGCAGAAGAAAAGAGGGGACACCCATTTGGCTGTTGATCAGTTGCTTATTGGCCTTCTTGAGGATTCCCAAATTGGGGATTTGTTGCAGGAAGCTGGCGTTCCCATGGCTAGAGTGAAATCTGAGATCGAAAAGCTTCGTGGGAAAGAAGGGAAAAAGGTGGAGAGTGCCTCTGGTGACACCTCTTTTCAGGCATTGAAGACTTATGGGAGAGACCTTGTTGAGATGGCTGGGAAACTTGATCCGGTTATTGGCCGAGATGATGAGATAAGAAGGGTTGTTCGGATTCTTTCGAGGAGGACCAAGAACAATCCGGTTCTAATTGGAGAGCCAGGAGTTGGGAAAACTGCTGTGGTGGAAGGCTTGGCTCAGAGGATAGTGAATGGTGATGTTCCTAGTAATCTGGCTGATGTGAGGCTCATAGCATTGGATATGGGTGCTTTGGTGGCTGGAGCGAAGTATAGAGGAGAATTTGAGGAGAGGTTGAAGGCTGTTTTGAAAGAAGTGGAGGAGGCTGAAGGCAAGGTGATTTTGTTCATTGATGAAATTCACCTTGTTCTTGGTGCTGGTAGAACAGAGGGTTCTATGGATGCTGCGAATCTCTTCAAGCCAATGCTTGCAAGAGGTCAACTTCGTTGCATTGGTGCCACAACCCTTGAAGAGTACAGAAAGTATGTGGAGAAGGATGCTGCATTTGAGAGAAGGTTTCAACAGGTTTACGTACCTGAACCTAGTGTTCCAGACACTGTTAGTATCCTTCGAGGGTTAAAAGAGAAATATGAAGGTCACCATGGTGTTCGAATTCAAGACAGGGCTCTTGTTGTTGCTGCACAACTTTCAAATCGATACATCACAGGTATATATCTAACACCTAAACTAGCTTTTTTTTTTTTGTCTAAATTGTTGTTGATTTGAAGATCTCGGTTTCTAGCTTTTTGTAAGTGGAAGCTTTTGATTCCACTTTGGCGTAAATCACTAGGTATTGAAATTATCTTTGTTCTTTTGATGTTATAGGGCGCCATTTACCTGACAAGGCAATTGATCTAGTTGATGAAGCATGTGCAAATGTGAGAGTCCAGCTTGATAGTCAACCTGAAGAAATTGATAATCTTGAAAGAAAGAGAGTGCAGCTGGAAATTGAGATGCATGCACTTGAAAAAGAAAAGGACAAAGCTAGCAAAGCTCGTCTTGTTGAGGTGAGTACTTGATCCACAATTTATCATTACAAAATCTGTTTGATAAAGTTGTAGAGTTATTTTTTTTAACTAAAACCTTATTCTTATGGTCATGTTGGTTTTGATATTTTATTCTCAGGTGAAAAAAGAGCTTGATGACTTGAGAGACAAGCTTCATCCCCTAGTGATGAAGTATAGAAAGGAGAAAGCACGGGTTGATGAGCTCCGAAAGCTTAAGCAGAAGCGGGAAGAGCTCTTATTTGCTTTAGCGGAAGCTGAAAGAAGATATGATTTAGCTAGGGCTGCTGACTTACGTTATGGTGGAATTCAAGAAGTGGAAGCGGCCATTGCAAGACTTGAGAGTAGTTCAGATGAAAACATCATATTGACAGAGACGGTTGGACCAGAACAAATTGCAGAGGTTGTAAGTCGTTGGACTGGTATACCTGTCACCAGGCTTGGCCAAAATGACAAGGAGAGATTAATTGGGCTAGCTGAGAGGCTGCATAAGAGAGTAGTGGGGCAAAATCAGGCAGTTGATGCTGTTGCGGAGGCTGTATTGAGGTCAAGAGCTGGGCTAGGAAGGCCACAACAACCAACTGGCTCATTCCTCTTCTTGGGGCCTACTGGTGTTGGTAAAACTGAGCTTGCAAAGGCTCTTGCCGAGCAACTCTTTGATGATGAAAACTTGATTGTGAGGATAGACATGTCTGAATACATGGAGCAACACTCAGTATCGCGCTTAATTGGTGCTCCTCCTGGGTAAGTGCATTTGCAATTTTCTTGAATTGTAAATAATCTTTTCAACATTATAGCATCTAACTTATTCTTGTTTTACAGGTATGTCGGTCATGAGGAAGGTGGACAGCTTACCGAGGCTGTGAGGCGGAGACCTTACAGTGTTATATTGTTTGATGAAGTAGAGAAAGCGCACACCTCCGTCTTCAATACTCTTCTCCAAGTCTTGGATGACGGAAGGTTAACTGATGGCCAAGGTCGTACTGTTGACTTCAGGAACACAGTTATCATTATGACGTCGAATCTAGGAGCGGAGCACCTTCTGTCTGGTTTAATGGGAAAGTGTTCAATAGAAGCTGCTCGCGACCGAGTCATGAAAGAGGTAATCTTTAGTGATCCCCAACTCTGAACTTTCCTGCTTATACAATGTGTTTGTTTGACAGAATAACTTATTAGTGTTTTGGTACTTGAATAGGTACAAAAGCATTTTAGGCCAGAATTGCTAAACCGGCTTGATGAAATTGTTGTGTTTGATCCGCTTTCACGTGACCAATTGAGGAAAGTTGCTAGGTTGCAAATGAAAGATGTGGCAGCAAGATTGGCCGATAGGGGTGTTGCTGTTGCGGTTACTGATGCAGCATTGGATTACGTCCTGGATGAGAGTTATGATCCAGTGAGTATTATTGAATTGAATTGTGTCATTGAGCTGAATGTATTAACTGGGCAGAAACCAAAATTTTGGTCTGCTTAACTTTTACATGATTTCTGAAATTACTTATTCCTTTTCAGGTTTATGGTGCTAGACCAATAAGGAGATGGCTTGAGAAGAAGGTGGTGACAGAATTGTCAAGAATGCTGATAAGGGAAGAGATAGATGAGAACTCAACTGTGTATATAGATGCAGGGCCAAAAGGAAGCGGGCTGGTGTATAGGGTTGACAAGAATGGAGGGCTTGTTAATGCTCTGACAGGTCAAAAGTCCGATGTACTGATCCAGATTCCAAACGGGCCGACAAAGTCTGATGCTGAAAAGGCAGTTAAGAAGATGAAGATTGAGGAAATGGATGAGGATCATGACATGGATGAATGAATGATCCAGATTCCAAACGGGCTGACGGGGCCTGATGCTGAAAAGGCAGTTAAGAAGATGAAGATTGAGCAAATCGATGAGGATCATGACGTGGATGAATGAATACCAAGTAAACCTCTTGTCTTGAACTTTTGTTGAGAAGTGTTGTGTCTTGTAAGCAAATGTTAAAGTGTCTGTAGGCCTGAAGTCACACAGTTGTTTTGCTCAACTTGTGAATCTGTGATGATAGTGTGAGGTGTCTGAATAACTAATGTTCTAATTCCTTTTGTAAGTTGTAATGGGTTGTTTTGATGTAATCAGAAGTTGGATTTTCTTTTGTTTAATGTGTTAAGGTCTAATTTACTGCTTGTTTACCTACTTAACCAAGGAGTGACATATTGAGAACGCTACATTCGTATCCGTGGCACCAAAATTTCTCCAGTCTGAAAACTGAGTTGGGGGGTTCATAAATTCTGGGGTTCATGTACAGAAATATTGTATTACCAAATTGGCACATAGTCGGATAGTCCATTAATCTACCAACCTAGACCAAACTTCAATCACATTTCGGAACTTGAAAGTTCAGTACATAGTTACTCGAGGGGTTTGAAGCCACGTTCCCTCCCCTGCTGCCGTGCATCGTCGTGCAAGAAGACAATATAATAACAGAGCAAACATTTCTTGTTGAAAATATCTGAAAACTATGTTTTTGTCCTTTTACTACACTGGAATGTGAACACCATTAAGTTTCTAACATATCCTGCAGCTATCAATCATCCGAAAGGAGGGACAGAAGTGATTTGCTAGCTACCCTTTTGTTCTGAGAACTAACGTGTTAGATCGCAAACCATAGAGCGAGGGTAGTTACCGCTACCGGTGTGTAATCGACCCTATGTACTCTCCACATCATGTTGTTTTTGTGGTTTTCATTGATAGTTTTTGTTCTTTTGGCTCATAGGATGACTACATTTATATCTTACACTGTAGGAGAGGTAATCTTTCCAGAAATTACCCGTGACTTTCATACGTTACATTTAACAAGTAAAATGTTTATCTTCATTTGTGCTTTTCGAATTTTACGGTTAATAGATATGAAAACATAAAATAGATAAGTCTTCTACAACAGATGTTATAAGAGAGATTATATTCACATTCATAATTTTTCTCCTCTCATTCAACACTACATTTTTGTTATAAAAAAACTTCACAAACTATCCTCAAACGGAAGATAATATTTTCATAAAAATCTAGTGTAATTAGACACATATTTTCTTCATAAGTTTTCACCGACTCTAAGAAAGATACATGGAGGTTGACTATGATAGTGGTGAGAGCTTTCTGTCGGTGAAGTGTTTCCTGGCTTTTCAATTTTATTTTAACTTTTAAGTTCACAAAAATAATATTTGGGTTTGAAAATAAATATATTAGGTTCTTATGAAATTTTCTCTATAATTTATGAGTAATTTTGAATATTTTAGGGATATAAATATAGTGTTGAGTGTGAGAATAAATGATAAGTTTGGATCCCATATTATAATTTAGATTCTGAAAATGATGAGGATGATATTCTCTTTACTATTCTATAATAACGGGAACAAAGAAAAAAGATTTGGAAGTTGTATTATTCAAGAACCAAAAACTTATTTTAGCTTGGTAAAATCTACTCTGTATGATCTAGAAGGACCCCATGCGTACCCAACCTTCAAGTATCTGTATCTACCATTCAGTATACTATTCACTCAACTGAAATTATATATATATATATATCTAAATCTAAAGACAAACCAATATATCCTTATAGAAAATTCAACCTAACCCACCCAACAAAACGATCACGTTCCAACCTACTTGTAAAAACACAACCCAAAACTCCTCCACCTTACTATATATTTTCTCCAAAACATTTGACTTCACATGCACAAACACAAACACAACACAAGCTACCACTCACCATGTTTCTTCTCATTCTCATTACAGTTATCTTCGCCCTGCTCTTGTACAGGGTTTTGTCACCCGGGAGCCGCCTCCGTTTGGCCCCCGGCCCTAAACCCTGGCCCATAGTGGGCAACTTGCCCCATTTGGGGGCCGTCCCCCACCACTCCCTCGCCGCCTTGGCCCGCCAGTACGGCCCACTCATGCACCTCCGATTGGGGTTCGTCGATGTCGTCGTCGCCGCCTCCGCCTCCGTCGCCTCCCAATTCCTTAAAACCCACGACGCCAATTTCTCTAGCCGACCACCCAACTCCGGCGCTAAGCATCTCGCTTATAACTATCAAGACTTGGTCTTTGCTCCGTACGGGCCGAGGTGGCGGATGCTCCGGAAGATCAGCTCCGTCCATTTGTTCTCCGGCAAGGCCTTGGATGATCTCAAACATGTCCGCCAGGTCAGCTTCACTATTTAACTTATTAGTCCATCATCATCATCATCAATGACTTGGGATTTGGTTTACTTCAATTTGAAATTCTTGTTTCTAATTAAAGCATAAGCTTCTAAAAACGCTACTAAGAGTTACTATAGTATCTCAAAATAGTCATCCGTATTCCATTTGTATGCAAAATATGTAGAATTACATATCTTGTTATATAACGACTGTTTCAAAATATTACCAGCTATTCATAGACAAATTATAATTAATTATTTTGAAATTTCGTTCAGCAAGTGACTAACAATAATATTATTATTTTTTTTTTAATTAAAGGAGGAGGTTGGTGTGCTAGCACATGCGCTGGCGGTTGCAGGGTCAAAGGCAGTGAACTTGGGGCAGCTCCTTAACGTGTGCACGGTCAACGCCCTCGGACGGGTGATGGTGGGGAAGCGGCTGTTCGGCGACGGCACCGGCGGAGAAGACGCCGCGGCAGACGAGTTCAAGGCCATGGTGGTGGAGATGATGGTGTTGGCGGGAGTGTTCAACATAGGGGACTTTATTCCCGCCCTTGAGTTCTTGGACCTCCAGGGCGTGGCGGCGAAAATGAAAAAGCTGCATAAGCGCTTCGATGCATTCTTGACCGCCATTGTGGAGGATCACAAGAAGAGTCAAGGAGGGAAGCATGTTGACATGTTGACCACTTTGCTTTCGCTCAAGGAGGATGCCGACGGTGAGGGAAACAAGCTCACGGACACTGAAATTAAAGCTTTGCTTTTGGTAATTACTAAGCCCCCTTTTTCTTCGTCTTTAATTTAATATTTTCGCAACTTATTTTCATTTTTAATTTTTTATTTGAAAGTGGTGGTTCTCGTAGTTCAAACTTGGTGACGCGTTACACACTTGATTATTTTCATCAACTTAATTAAATTTTCGTTTAAGTTAAAGATTGAAAATGTGACTATAATTGAGAGATCATTGTCAACAATTAAGTCTTATGATACTTAGAATTAAGTAAGTCAAATTTTTTTGTTGCTCTGATTTTCTTTCCCCGAATAGAATTATCTCCTGAATAAATTTCACTCATTACTGTTTTTCTTGTTTTAGGGTAAATTAAATTTATTTGTTACCTTTCTAGCTTTGTTGGGGTCAATAGTTACCACATTGACTGATGTACGAGCCCAAAACACAAGAACCGCACCTCACGTGAAAAAGGGCAACTTCTCGAGCAAAGGCCCCACCTATTAAAATTTAGAGGCCCCCAGTCTGGACAAGATCAGCCCAAAAAAAGTCAAAAACAACCCCCCAATAATTTATACAATTCCAGAATTCCTTACAGTTTGGATTCCTTTGGCACGTGACCACCTGACGTAACTGCACAAATTTTGCATGGCCCCAACTACGACACCACACCACATGATCACCCACCTTTCACCACTTTGAGAAAAACTTTCATGCACCGTCAGTTTTATAAAGCAGGTTTCCATGTTTTGTTAGCAGGTGAAACCCGTCCAGTGTTACTGAACAAGAAAGTTTTTATATAACAAATCATGCTAGATAGCAAAGTCACATGGTTGATTTGTCTTATGGCATGTGAACAGTGGCGGATGCACCTTGGGACCAGGAGGGGCACGTGCCCCCCCTCAATTTGTTGCCTCCTTTATTTAGATAGTTTGCTGGTTGAGTTTTCCTTAAAATATATACTAAGGTTTAAGATGAGGATCCCTCAAGTCACTGGCGCACCTTTGATTCTCGGAAAATTCTTCTTCTAAGAGCCAATTTGATTGATTTCTGCCTTGCCACCATTAATGGTGGCATACGCAGGAAGAAGATGACCCCCTTACTTCTAAATTAAGACCAAACGCAGTCGTTTAATCAATATCATTTTAATTATGCTTTGCTTTATGGGTATTTATATGGTCTTTATGTGGTTTTTATGACAAAACAAAATTTGTGTCATTAGATTAATTTTTTTTTTATCTTGTTACATTAAAAGTGCCCCCGCTGAGTTGATTTCCTAAATCCGCCACTGCATGTGAATTTGCATTTTTGGTTGAACTTCACAGATCGAGTGACCTTGGAATGTTTGTGCAGAATATGTTCACAGCAGGTACTGACACTTCGTCAAGCACAGTGGAGTGGGCTATAGCAGAACTCTTTCGCCACCCTAAAATCATGGCCCAAGTCCAACAAGAGCTTGACCAAGTAGTGGGCTGTGACCGGCTTGTGACCGAATCGGACCTGCCCAACTTGACCTACCTCCAAGCCGTGATCAAAGAAACGTTCCGGCTCCACCCATCCACCCCACTCTCGTTGCCGCGTATGGCGGCCGAGAGTTGCGAAATCGACGGCTACCACATTCCCAAGGGGGCCACTCTTTTGGTCAATGTATGGGCCATATCGCGTGACCCGGAGCAATGGGCCGAGCCTCTAGAGTTCAGGCCCGAACGGTTCCTTCCGGGCGGTGAGAAGCCCAATGTGGATATTAGGGGGAATGATTTTGAAGTGATTCCATTTGGTGCTGGGCGCAGAATATGTGCTGGGATGAGCTTGGGGCTGCGGATGGTCCATCTGATGGCCGCGACCTTAGTCCACGGGTTTGATTGGACCTTGGCTGATGGGTTATCTGCCGAGAAGTTGAACATGGACGAAGCCTATGGGCTCACCCTTCAACGGGCCGCTCCATTGATGGTGCACCCACGTACAAGGCTTGCCCCTCAAGCGTACAAGGCACCAATATCATCTTGATTCTGGAGTTCTGATGTACTTGTAACTTGTATGGAAAACTTGGTGAATCTTTTGAAGTTTAGTTTGTTTGTTAAGTTATATAGGAGCGTGGTAATTCTGTCTGAATACCAAGAAAATGATATGTATGGCTTATTCGATGAAAATGAAAATCGTGCTTCTTTTAATACCCAATAATGTGCTCTCTATTTTCATCGATTTACTCTCATGAAAATCTAATAATCTTGCATTACATTTGAATTAAAGTCGTAGCTTATCTCTACTTAATTCTATTAAGCTTGGATTGGAATTGGAAGCTGAATCAAGGAAAACAGTTTATATATATTTAAGTAAGATGATAAATAAAAAAGTAAAAAAAAAAACGGAATTATGATCAACATAGAGTAAGTGGAACCAATCCAAAACTCAAACGTAAAGTGGTTCTACAAACAAAATGAGTTTGAGAGTAAGTGGAACCAATCCAAAACTCAAACGTAAAGTGGTTCTACAAACAAAATGAGTTTGAGAGTTAAGATGAAATCATTATCAAATCATATTGTAAATTTTTCTGATTGGTTGAACTTGAACTTATCTTATTCAGTATTCATTGCCTTTGTGGTCGGTCTCGATAGAAAACGACGTCGTAGTAACTCGAATACCAAATGCTCTCGTCTTCAACTACCAGAAACAACGAACTCTCTCATTTCATTTCATTAATTATCTCAACAACAATGCCAAATCCCCAATTTCCATCTGAGCCGTCCAAATCAGGATTTCATCCCTGATCATCCGATCCCCCAATCCGCCATGGCGACGACGATTCTTCACGAAATCGTCAACGCCTCGGTCAACTCGCCGATCCCGAGCACCCCCGCCGGAGCCGACGGCGGAGATCACCGGCCGCAGACGCAGTGCCATGGGCTCTGGTACGACGCCGTTCTGGTCCTCCCCTCCGCCGCCTTCGTCGTCTACTTGGCATACCACGCGAAGAAGAACGTCACCAAGCTCGCCAATGGCCGGTCCTACATAATGATTTCCTATTTTGCCCTTCTCTGGCTCGCCAGCCTCCTCAACCTCGCCTGGTGCTCTCTTCAGGTTCGTCGATTTTCGATTTCATTTTTTTTCTTTCTAATTTCGATTTTTTTGGAGTTTAGGGTTTTGATTTGGTGTTTTTGATTGTATTTTGGGGTCTTAGGGTTTGCAGTGCTCAGCTGGTAAGGAGGTTGGTTGGAATCTGTTATCGTTGTTTACGGGTTCTGCAATGCTGTGTTTGGAGATTAGCTTGGTAGGGTTCTTGCTGCAGGACAACTACTCAGGTGGGGTTGAAGCTTTAACTCAAACTTTCCTCCTTTCGGGGATCGTTGTTGGTGTCGATTTACTGCTGAAGGTAATGAATGCCTCTGTTTGTGATGATGATTGGTAATATTGTATGTTTTCGTATTGCGAATTGAGGACTTTATACGCATATGGGGTATTCCAATTCCAAGTTTTCTACTGAATCGTTAGTCGAAGAGGTCATTGATTTCGATGCCATATGTGTGTGCAATTTCTGTTACTCCATAGTGTGCTGGAATTTCTAATTCTTGTAAATGCAATCATGTGTTTGCTGCATGAGCGTAGATGTTCTTACTACAGGTGGTAGAGTGAGTAGTTCATTGATCACCTGTTGTTTTGGTCATTGACAGTTTTTATTATGGCAATGAAGAAGTCTTGTCAGTGATAGCTTTGACATGTTTGAGTTCCTGTTTTGAAAGTGAATTTTCTTTGATTTGGACACTGAAGACGTATGGTGTTTTCTTAATGTGATATTGAGAAATTCTAGTTCTTAATACTTTTAGTATACTTTTATGTTTCTTAGCCCAGACATGTCTTTCGTATATGTATATTTATGCTGGTGCATGGGGTTCTTATAAATTTCAGGCAATTTATGTATTTGGATTTGGGATCCCACTATTTATTGTTGGCGTTGGAAGTACATATGGAGTGATGTGGGGCTTGTGGCTCTTCCACAAACTAGTGCTCACTGCAGTTTATGGCTTCATATTGTTTGTGCATTTCTCCAAATGGAGGGAGAAGTTACCTCGTGAGTATTTCTAACTCTGCTATCATTGTTTTCATTGGAATTGGAACTAATTTAACTTGTGGTTGTCCTCTCATCTTCTGTAGCCAGATCTGCATTCTACAATTATATTGTCATAATGTTTGTACTTTGTGCTGTGGCATCTTTCGCTTGTGGGATTGCTGGAATCGGGGCTCGGTTTGGCATCTGGTACTTGAAATTAAGTACAATATTAGAGTCATGCCACATTTATCAGCTGAAACTTACTTGGAATTTTAACTTTGAATGGTGTTTCTGCAGGTTGTATAATTTGACAGATATATGCTACCACTCTCTCTATCTACCTCTTCTCTATGTAATTTTTCTAGCTGATTTTTTCCAGGTGAGCATTCTCTACAATCATCGTTAAATTATATTTTCTGGTCTTCCATATCCGGTGCTGAAATAATAATCATGATAATCTGAACTGTGATGTTCACAGGAAGAAAGTTTTCTTCTGGATAATGCATATTACTCTGAGATGAAGGATGCTGGGTTCTTTGATACTGATTGGGATTAGTCCATTGACAACTTGTGAATGTGAAAATTCATCACGAAGCAAAGAATGCAGGGTTCTTAGATGTGCTTTAGGATTTTTCCATTCGTCGTAACTAGTTTTGTGAAAAGATAGCATATAGGCTTCCGTTGTATACTTTGTAAATGAATTTTAATGTTGGATACTGTGAGTAAACTAGATGGATGAGCTAGAAGATAAATGCAGTTCCTGTTTTACCTTGAAAATATCAATTTGTAAGGTGAAAGGCCTTTTGGCTTTGCCATACGAAAATGATTTTAATGTTCATAGATGTCGAGTAACCTACACTATGATCAAGTACTGAGTTTTTCGCTTCTCACTGTACTGTACATACTACATAGTACACACGTGACACGACATTACGTCGAGCATTGTGTCAAATTCCCTTAGATAGATGCATCTCTTGGTCACCATAATCGTCAATTGAAGCTTGTAAATATACCGCCGAATTGACCGATTTGCCCCCATAAAAGTTGTATTTTTGCAATTTTCGCAGTTTTATTGACGGTAATATCGTCATTTGCAAAAAGAGATATCCTCTGTACTTAATGACGTTTTTTACCCTCACTAAAACCCCCGAAAGTTGCAAGAATACACCTTTTAATAAGGGTAAATTAGTCATTCCAATATAATGATAAAATTATGTATGCCTATTTTGCCCTCAATGAAACCACGAAACTGCAAAAATACAAGTTTTGTAGGGGTATATTGGTCATTTAAATGTTTTCATAAACTTTTGTTGGCCTATTTTGCCCTTAATTGAACCGCGAAAGTTGCCAAAAAAAACTTTCAATGGGGGCAAATTAGTCATTCCAATATAGTGCTAAACTTTTGTTTTCCTATTTTGCCCTCAATGAAACAGCGAACGTTGCCAAAATACAACTTTTTTAGGGCCAAATGGGTCATTTCATATTTTGATAACCTTTTTCCTTGCCTATATTTGCCCTCAATGAAACAGCGAAAGTTACCAAAATACAACTTTTTTTAGGGGCAAATAGGTCATTTTAATATGAAACGGTGAAAATGCTGTTTTTTGCTTTCATTTAAACCACTTAAACTTTATAGACGAAACCTTCTGTCTAGCCAAAAACGTAATGACTGCAATTGGATGACCATTGGCGGATTGGCACTCGTGTGCCAAACGTAAAGACATCTCTTTTAGGAGCAAAATCGTCAAATATATTTCGACGAGGTCAGTGGCGAAGCCAGGAATATGTATTAGGGTATGCCTAATTTTCAATCCTTCTTTTTTGTTGGCTATTTCACAATGCGGATACAAGAGTGAATTTTTCTTTAAAGTAGAACTAGCTCTCTCTCTCTCTCTCTCTCTCTCTCTCACAATGATGAAACAATGCAAGAAATCATCATAAAAAAAAAGTATTTTTTTGTTGGGTTCCATACTTTTGTTTAATTGTTACCTAATTTTGCTTACACCATGAGAAAGCAAAAGAATCAAGAAAAAAAATGCTCCTAAAGAGGAGGATCAAACCCCAAACCTCAATAATAGAAAACACTTATTACACTTTTTACCCCCTGCAACTCAAGTTGAGGGAACTTTTGCCCTCTTCAAGTTAAAATCAACCTCTTGTGCCCTTCCCAACTCATTTTAAGGGAATTTTTGCCCTCTTTTAACAGTTTCTGTCAACTTTCTGACGTGGCTAACTCTGGTTTCCTCTGATCCTCTTCTCCTTTCTACGCTCTCCTCCTCCGCCACCAACTCCAAAAAAAGCCGAAACTGGATCCCCGTTCCTCATCAACGTCTACCCTACAAATCGAGCCCCAAGCAAGTCCCGATCGACTACGTCCTCTTCTCCTCCCCTCGACCCCCAATTCTTCTCCGATCTCGCCTTCGACAATGGCGACAATTGCGACTTCGAGCTCAACTTCGACGACTTGGAGGACCTCGACGGAATGAATTTCCTCATCTCGGACGACTTCGATCCAATCCAACTTGCTTCGCCGCCGTCGGATTCAGGCTCTCCGGGTGTGTCCGCGGTGGTTTCGATCGCCGGCGATCACGGAGGTTGTAACCTCGCCTTCCATTTCCGACGATTCGAAGGGCGAAATTGCAAAAACCTCGCCTTCGAATTCCGCCAATTCGAACCTGGAAATTGCGAAAAGTTGCATTGTGAAACGAAAGAAACAAGGCAGTGATTACCAAGAATCGGAGAAGGTCAGAAAACAATGATTCCAATGGAGAGGCGGAAAAAGACAAAAAGAATGCGAGGTTGATTCCAATGCGTGGTTCAATAAAAAAATGAACCTGCAGATCGCACAGCGAGGAAACACGGCAGCAGCGACCTCAAAAACACCAAATTTCTGCAGCAATTAAAGCCTGAAAATCACTGGGCTCATTGGGTTTTTTAATTGGCCACGAAGGGCGGCCGGAGATGGAGAAGACCGGTGACAAAGCTGCCGGAATTTGGCACGAAAGTGCAGCGGCTGCAGCAACCAGTCAAGAGGAAAAATTGGAAAAAAAAGAAGAAAACGATGAAAACACGAGGAAATCAACAAGAACGTGCGTGAATTCGATGAAGTAACCTCAAATGGCGAAGAACGCCGGAAATGGCTCGAATTGGTGGCGGAGGAGAAGAGCGTAGAAAGGAGAAGAGGGTCAGAGGAAACCAGAGTTTGCCACGTTAGAAAATTGACGGAAACTGTTGAAAGAGGGCAAAAATTCCCTTAAAATGAGTTGGGAGGGGCACAACAGGTTGATTTTGAGTTGAAGGGGGGCAAAAGTTCCCTCAACTTTAGTTGCAGGGGGGCAAAAGGTGTAATAAGTGAATAGAAAATGACTACGCAACCAACTGAACTAGGAAAGCTTTTCCATAGATCAATACTAATATTATATAACACGCACAAAAGTTGAGGGGATGCCAAGGCGGCACCTCGTGCCTATGTACCTCCGCAAGGAGAGACTTGCATGCACTTACTATTCATATTTTCGGCCAATCAAACAATGCCACATAAGCATAAGTTGCCACATGGCGATATCCGATTGGCCGAAAGTGTGAATAGTTAGTGCATGCAAGTGTTTCTCCTCGGGGAGGTCATATAGAATATAATACAAAACTGTACAATACTATCCAACTTCAAGTTCAAACAGCAAATTAAATTTAAAAAACTATGTATAATCATACACGACCAAGGTCCCTAGTATCTACTGATATTTCTGCTTTGATTGCTGGCGGTCTATATATATTTTTTTTTGGGACTGATGCTGGCGTTCTATATAAGTTCTGAAATAGAGTGCTCTTGTTCGAAGCCCAGATAACAATCTGAAATCAAAAGCAATTTCATCCCCTGGAAAGTAGGTAAAACAATGTTAACAAGCAAAGCAAGAAAAAGTCGAATTTATCAGAAAGAGGAAAGTGGAAAAGGGGTACAAATCGAAGATTGTCAGCAATACACTACACTATAACAGCTAAGATGCTGACAACACAGTCTTGTCGAAAGACTATCGTAATCAAGTGATCAGGTCAAAAGTTAATACCTGGAGAGTATTAGGAGCTGATGGTAACTCCATGTGGGTAACCAAGTGATCTGAAAATGATACCCTCTTCAGAGCATATAGTTCTGAAGTTGAGGTGTTCCCAAGAACCAACCACCATGCTTCGCTTTTCACCTGTAAAAGGGAATCGTAAGCCTGGTCTGATTACTCATTACTAAAGTTCAGAACAAGGAGAACGTTTTACCTTGGGAAAACGCGGCGTAAACGCTCTTGATTTATTTTGCCTGAAGTTGCTTTTCACCAATCTGATATTTAAAGAGTGAGACTCTCCGTTGTCCTTTTTCTGAAGTTTTAATTTTACTTCGATTCGGGGAAAATGCTGCAGATCCTAGAAGATTAAAACATTGCAGAGACCAGGCTTACAAAAGTCAGTTGATATTCCTCGAAGCCAATAAAAGAGAACAAAAAGCAACAAACTTGTATTTCAATAACCTAAACAACCAGCTAACATAGGGCAGTTCGGTCATGCCACATGTTAACATGCAGGTTAGCCAGCTATTTACCAGCTATCTCAGAAGTTTTTACCTGATACAATTTTGAAGCAGGGAAATTTCCAATCATTGTCTGCAAAGTTGCCTTGGGAAGATTCAATAGTTGCCGTACGCCAAATATTCTTCTTTTGCTTAGTGAGTCAGCAAGTTCAACATTCATGCATGGCACCATCCATAAGGAAGAATCCTCATCAAACCATAGACCCTGGAAAAAACCAAAAGATATGAGCAAGAGGTGTACCTCCTACTTTTCGAAGGAACAAATCATCTGAATCAAAGAGTAGTTTTTGAGAAAAAGATGAAGGAAAAGCTTTGCTTAAGAAACAAATAATCTACCACAGAATGCAGAATTGCACTCATCTTTTATTCTGGGAAAGTACATCGCTGATTTAGAAAAGCAATCAGAATTGTAACTGTTAAGAACAATACCTGCATGACCATTTGCAGAAGATGCATGCAAGTAACTGAGCTTGAAAGCCACCCACTGTTGGCACATATATCTATCATGGCCTGGATGATCCGTATACTTTGATCCAATACTGACTTCAAGTCTGTGACATAATCACTGATTGGTAATTCTAACTGCGAGAAATGTGCCTGAAAGAAAAATCAATGCAGTAAGTGAACTAAAACAATGAGAGAGAGAGAGAATGAAAATCAACAAAAAGTTTTTATTATGAGAAAACATAGTTGAAGACGACTTAGACCTGCAATAGCAAATTGGCTTTGACATGAGGATCATCTAAGCGGTCCTTATCCACCTTGTATCGAACTCTCTCAGACAATGCTTCGTTGTAATTCTCCTGTTATCAATGGAGATATAGATCATAAATTATTTATAACTAAAATTTTAATTGTTGCAATAACCAAAAGGAATTCACTGTGATCGAGCATCGAACATATTACAGATACAGTTGTTTTACAAAACAGCATGCATAGACAAAACCAATTTTGTACAAATTTAGAAGACTCCCTAAACCCCCAAAATCTGACCGATTAGTAAACCAATATCCAAACTCTTAATTATAGGACAGGTAGCACTTCGCTCACAAGCTAGAGGTTCAATTATCTAACAGCAAGAGGTCCAGCATTAGCTTTCTTTAATTTCAAAAGAGCCCATGGCTGATACATCAGTCAGAAGAGTATGTGCCTTCTTACTTAAAAACAAAGCAAGTACCGACCCAATTACCTCATTATGCCGCACAGGAAGCTCGTTATATTCAGAAGCCGCAGATAGGATATGCAAGAAGACCTGCAACAGATATCCTTCTTAAGCATAACGACATAGAGAAGTAGAAGAGAGAAATATGAATGCTGAATAAAAGTCTTCAAGAATCATATCTTACTTCAAGCGATGTATCTGAACCTATGTTTGAACCAAACATTGATACAGTCATGTAGCTAAGGTAATACTGGGATGCTATTGAACCCAGCATCGTTGGCTCCACACTGCCTTCAATCATCTTGATACATCCACTGTCTTCCAGATCCTCAAATGTGCTCTGCACTAACCTGCAATAGTAAAATACTAACTAATCAAAGCAATACCACGGACAGAAAATGGCACATCCTCATAGAAGAAAAAAATATAAGCATGAATTGAACATGTTATTACCTAGACAAGTAAGAGCTTAGGACTTCATGTTCAGCATTTTCCAAGCCATAGTAAGCTGGGTTAAACATCTGTAGCGGAGTTGCAGCAACTATGATTATGAAAAGTAAAAATGTATAAACAAATTATGCTGTAAAGTTGTGTTACCAAAACCATACCAGTCTACGGTATAAATATGTCCAGGTAAGATAATGCAGCGCATCCTCTTGATGGCAGATTGTGCCAGAAACTATCTCTGCATTTATGTGATTATGCAACTGTTCCCTCAGACTACTCTCGACAGGAAATGGTTCGTATAAAAACTGAATGCAAAAAAGACCACAAATTATTCAAGCACCTTATGAAGTATAACTGTTGACTAACTATATAAAGTCGCTGCTTCAAATCTGACCTTTTTATAGAAGCTCTTCTTAGGTTCATGAACAAGAATGACTGCTTTGCCATGTTGATCAAACTGTGGGCGGCCAGCACGGCCCATCATTTGCAAGATATCTGTAATTGGAAAATCAACATATCTCTTTGTTTTCCCATCATAAAATTCTGTTCCCTGCAAGAAAATCATCAGTTTGTAACAATGAAATTTCAGAAGAAAAGCTGCTGCAATAGATCCCAGCTGGACACCTCGTAATTCTAGAAAACAAATGTAAAAGCTTACCACACCCCATGGAAATATGCTAGTACCTTAATAATGACCAGATGAGCTGGGAGGTTCACACCCCATGCCAATGTGCTAGTACAAACCAGTACCTACAATTAATGCACAATGCCAATACAGGGTTAGAAATTTTTTCATACTCTCTTTCCTGATTTGTTTGTAAGGAAAGACACATAGTTATTCAGGTAAATGAGAAATGCCTGAATCTTGTTGTTTGCAAAAAGCTCCTCAACAAGAGATCTATCTTTGTCATTCAGACCAGCATGGTGTAATCCAATGCCAAATTGCAATGTGTGCCTGAGGTTATTATCAGTAACTTGATAAAGAATCATCTGTAGCGCTTCTTCTGGCATGCTAAGAAACTGCCTTGAATGCTCATCCGAAGCTGCATACTTTAATCACCAAATAGCACAAAAAAGATCAACGATAGTAGTGAAAGTGGAATACTTCATATTCCCAGTATGACATAGACTACTACCTGAATGAGGTCCAATGCAGTAAGCCTTGTCTGTCGACGGGAGGAAACAAATATTAACACCGGCTTTGTAGGTGAATGCGTGCATATTGCAGCATACGCTGGTTTGTTCATGCTATTCATCCTTGGGCAATAGAACTTTCCTGGGTATCCCTGTGCAAAAACTAACATATCAGTGCTAGCAAGTAAACATGTATGACGCCCTTCAACAAGAAAAAAGAAATCATGAACAAGGAGACTGAACTCTACAATTCTACCTCCTCTATTGTTTGTATATCACTTAGCATAACAATGGGTAAGCCAATATGATTGATAGTAGTCGCATTTAGTGCAGCTAACATTATCTTTTCTTCTTTTTTTTCATATGAGAAACGTAACTATATAGAGCTGGGTGACCAGGGAGATCCAAATTTAACAGCAAGTACTAATACAAAAGATTGTGGAAAATGATAAGATAATATCTAAATTAGCTGTGCCACAGAACAAGAAAACAATAACACAGATGCAGCGACAAAGTTTCTTGCCAAGTTAAAGACTCAGTTATATTTCTAGCAAAACCAAAAAAAGTACTATAAAGTGTAATGCCACGCACTAAGAAAACAAGAAATAACGGAGGTTCAGTAACAAAGTCACTTGTGAATTTAAGTTCCAATTTCCATAGGAAAGAATATATCATCTAAAAGAGGAACAACATGAAACCCCAATCCATACGAAACACTACATCCACTACCTGGATGTGAACTTCCAGAGGTACAGGTCTCACGCTCGGTTTGAAATTGAAAAGTCCAGTTTCCTCCACACCCAACCAATCACCCAAATCCCTAAGTGGTGGAAAAGGCAAAAGAACTTTAACCATAATGTATTGGTCAAAAAGAAACAGAAATAGAAAGCAACTCAAGTGCACCAATCTAGAAGCAGAAAGCATGAAGCAAGAGATCTTGGAAGTGAAATACATTGACACAAAAATACATACCCTGCATTTGCTAAAGCTGTAGAAAGGCCTACAAACCGTACTTCACGCTCTGTCTGGGATGATATGTATCTCATCCTCGAGACAATAACCTGAACATGAAACTGCAAACTTAAATCTCGTCCAAGAAAGGGTTTAGTCAAGAGAACTAGAATTTTCCAAGAATACCTCAAGGATGGGTCCACGGTCAGCTCCCAACAAGTGAATCTCATCCAAGATCACAAGCCCAACCTAATGATTTAATAGAAAATTAATTTACTGATATGCCTAATTGAAAAATGAAAAAACCCCAAGACGTGAGTGTATGCACCTTTTTAACATAGGCTCGACTATGCCAATTACGACTGATGCCGTCCCACTTCTCAGGAGTAGATATTATGATATCTGCTGACAAGATGGACATCAAATCTGGAGTATAATCTCCGGTCATCTCAACCTGATAACAACATCAAGTTATTAACCTTAACACATGTTACAAAGTTACTTATAGCTACAGATGGGAGAAAAAATAATTGACCATCTCTTTCCCTAGCTGAGAGACAAGGCGCTTTCTCCAATCGTTCATTCTTTCCCGAACAATAGCTTTCAAAGGTGCTATGTAAATGACCTACAGTCAAACACGTCAAATATTGTTTATTCTACCATAGAAAGATACATGGAACACATGTAAGAGAGCACGGAGATCATACACCAAAAGTTTCACCCTCACTATGGAAACATTATCATAACTTCACATGTAACACCAAGGCATACTATTTGATGAATATAAAATAGCAACTGCATCAGAGCTGTACTGTATGGTATGAAAACCTCTTGAGTCATTTGGTCTATGAATATGACGAAATATAAAAAGCATGAAGCCCGATGAGTAGAAAGTGATTTCCTAGCATTGCCCTTCCACATTTTATATTTCTCATGATATTCTTTTTTAAGGAGACAAATTCATCTCTTTTAGTTCTGTGCTATATTGCATTCAGGAGTGATACCTTCATATCAGGCTGGGTATTGAAGAGGCGAAGCATAGCAAGCTCAGCAGATATAGTTTTCCCACTTCCAGTTGGAGCTCCTAATAGAACATTCTTGTCTGTATGATACAGAACATGGAACGTCTGCCCAATGCCAGAAAACGCATGAAGTCAATGAAACATGAAGGGTATGGGGAGGAAGAAAAAACTAAAGACAGAAACACTAGTAATGAAAGATGTAGAATCACTGAAAAACCTGTGTTTGTATTGGGTTGAAGTGTGAGAATCTGTACAACGCTTCATAATTACTGTTTCCAAGTGAAGTCACAGGGAGAGGTTTCAAATCTAGAAGTTCTGTATGAGAAGTATGAGCCTGAAATAGCAATAGTTGTCAGATGAGCCAAACTTATTGGTAGGAGCACTTCAGGATTTCCAAAAATAGATAAATATATAAATCCTGCACAAATGTAAGAATATTAATACCTCTGGCAACGCAAGATTCTGGAAAGATATGGTGTAGAAAGCCTCTGCATGCAACCACGAATCGGAAACAGCACGGATATAATATTGTGGTGGATGCGGTTCAAAAATTGGCACAGTGAATGAAAGCTTCTGAGGTTCCCCTTTAGCCATCCTCTTGGTTAGAGTGAAAAGCTCTGAGTGGTAAATGTGGTCATTCTCAGAATCCTTCAACATAGTCAAACATGAGGCAAAACAAAACTTAAAATGAGAATAAAGACTTTTTCTCCTCAAACATGTATAGTGTGTAAGCAATGACCCACGGAAGATTAACAAGAAAGGAATGCCGTGTCAGCACCTCAACTAGAATCCACCAACGTTGAGCTGTGCCATGAAAACGATCTTTCCATATAAAGTCTGGTGTTATAAGCAAATCCACCTGAAATTTAAAGAATTATGCAGTAAGACTCAAGATCAAATTCTTAAATGATAAGACAACAATATTCACTGTAAAAATTACTGTAAGAGAATTAATACAGATTCACAATGCAATGTTACCTTCAGAACAGTTCTGGTGATTGGACTTACAGTTGCTGACAACTGTATCCATGGAAAATATCCCAAAGCTTTCTTGACCATCTTCAAGTACCCAAAAAACAGAGAAAGAAAAAGGGATTAAACAATGTTGGACATATCTAATACAATAGTGAAGCTTAAAGCACCATTATAAGCACTATTTACCCTTCCTCCAGGTGCATCGCGGATCAGTGCTCCAATATCTTTTTCCTGCATTTCATATAGGCGATCTAAGTCTGCCCCTCGTTCTTCAAGCTTCTCCAATATCTGTGAAAATAGAAGCATACAATGAAACAATGTATTACCTCTTGAGCAATTAATAGGACAAAAGTATGATGTACAAACTCTTGGTGAAAGATCCTTTTCCAATTGTCTAAGAGGATGATGATGGGGCCAAACTTGGCGATCTACAGCCTTGCAATATTCCAACATGAACATTGACATCTCAGACCAGCCTTTTCGTAAGCAAATCTCGAATAAAGCCCGCATAATACGGGCCAAGCTTGCACTTATATATGCAGCATCAGAAACGAGCGAAAATGAATCGATTGAGCCACGAGATATGAACAACTGTAAAACACATAAGCCATATATTAGACGACAGATTCCTTTCCAATTATTTGGTACCAGTAGATGAGTGTACAACCTGTATGAGAATGGAAATCTTTCCATGTTTATTTGTAGGACCCCCTTTAACTTCTAATGGGCACGACGATCGAACCAATGTCTCCAGCTCATTTTGCTCCTCATCTCGAACAACAATATTTTCAAATTCGGAAGAGTGTGCTACCATATCAATTACCTGGAGGAACATGAGAAGCAGCACTAATTAAATCAAACACAAACGATGATTTCTAAAATGAAATAAAAAAATTAGCGAGAAACATATTTCAAGCTTGTGGATAGATGTTTGGTTTCATTTCAAAGAAAATGAGCTTTTAGAAGAAAAGATCTCAAATAGGACAAAAGGGATAACCTCAGTCTCATTCATGTGGCGTCTCAACTTTTCATTATACGTTTCAACACTTGAATATTGAATATAAAAGTGGCTTGCAATTCGACCGAGCTCTGTACAATAAAAGTTGCCACTTTTCTCATCAAACCGCATCATTTTTGCTTTGTCCAGGGAGCGCGCAGCATCTGTTATGAAAGATCTTTGCTTTAAACTCAAGGAAGGATCTGCAACAACCTGCAGAATGCAGAAGAAAATATCACTAACCTGATAAGCTAAAGAAAGCATACATAATAACCAATAATATCTAATGAATTAAACATAACGTCCTGTTGAGAATAAAGTCAGACTGCGGGTCAAGAAAATGCTCAACAAGGATGAACAAGTCAACCGTGCATGTAAATCCAAATCAAATTACACTACCTCATCCCATCCAATACCATACGCCAAAGGATTCAGCCTCATTCTTATAAAAAGATATGTATATCCTAGCCACGCACAAGCTTCCTTGATATTGGTCACAGTACCAAGTGCCACCTCTGCATTTAGATTGTCTTTCAAGGAAGTAATAAACTGCAAAATACACAGAAATGTCAAGAAGTTGACCAAACAAGAGTGAAATGCCAAGAACAATAAGGGAAGATGTATCTTGCATAAATTTAAAATGACAAACATACATATCAGAAAGTTTATAACAAACAAGGATATTCGCATGTCACCATTCCACTTCATTCCAAACCAAAACCATAAATATGTGGAGGGACTATTCTGTAGCGCGCCGATGTATTATGAAATACCCATTATCAAAACCACCTAAAACTTATGTGAATATTTGATACTGTAAGGCTAACCAAGATACATTTGTAGAGATCTTTCAGAAGTTATTTTGTTATGCGAATCAGTACATATCCTTAAAGCCACTATTTCTTAAAGCTGCAAGGATGAAGAATAGAAAGAAACAAAAACCTATATAGGGAGATTAAGCAAAAGTCATCAAAAAATAGAAAAATGCATAGATGGTTACAAATTTTTCTAGAAAGTTGGCATTAGGCATAAGAGAAACTCATCCCATGATGAACATATGTTGTAAGCTCTCACTCAAACTATAAGTACCTGACTTTCTATAGGAAGCTGATTTGTCAACAATCGCAGATAGTAAGCCAGTTTATCATGAGATGTAATTATAATGCCTTCACCACTTTTGTCGAATTGAGGTCTCCCAGCTCGTCCAAAGATCTAAACAAATAGATCAATGAGAACAAAAAAATTGGAAAACGGATGATCAAGTTTGCTTGGGATGTATTTATAAGGGAAACGATTTGATTCTGACCTGCATAACATCTAGCATACCCAGGTCACGCCATCCGCCAGCCTTTGGATCATATAATTGAGTCCCCTGAAGACACCGCCAAATAAATTATATATTACGCATACATATATAGGAGAGACAAGATGTGACAAGCATGGACCATTAAATTAGTTCAAGTTTTAAGCCAGAGAAGTAACTAATACTTTCAGAACTATGAGCACACCTTTATTACAACAGTGTGAGCTGGTAGATTTACACCCCATGCCAAAGTTGCCGTACAAACAAGTACCTGATTCAGAAAATAACTTTACATATAAAAATTCTGTCAAAGCTTTCATAAAAAGAAGATAAATTGTTGCTATGAAGAGTAACGGGCAAATACCTACCTTCAATAATCCATCAGAGAAAAGGCGCTCAGTCAGACCTCTATCAGAACGTAGCATCCCAGCATGGTGGACTCCAACTCCGAAGTCAAAAAGTTTAACAAGATCTTTGTTTCGGGACTTCAGAACATCCCTCTGAAAATCATGAAATTAAACTTGTATTAAAAAAGTTGAAGGTATACTACCAACAATGAGATCCAGAAAATAACAGCATTTTTCTTTTTTTCTTTCTTGCCTTGATCAACGAAAACTGTGGGTGCTCATCATTCTTAAAAAGCTCCAGTCCTTCAAACTTGCGAGCAAGTTCAACCTGTCTGACACGTAACATAGGTGGTTAATAATTAAAATAGAACATCATACAACTCATTGACGAAGTCTTTATAACTAGTTTATTAGCACTAGAAAAAGAATTTCAAGCCAAATAGAAATCCTACAAAACTCAGAAAGAATGAAAGTACATACCAATTTCTCAGCTGTTTTTGCTGTGTCCTTTCGAGAATGAACAAATACCATTGCCTGATAACCTTGCTTGAGTGATTCAACAACCTGGCCACAAAAGTACCAGTCAGTTAATAGTCATTCAAATGCATACATTGCACAAACAAGGGCCCATTGAGGAGAAGATACCTTCTTGTAGCATATTTCATTCAACAACTCATTTCGGGCTGGAAAGTTCTTCTCACTAATACCAATATACTGCTGTGCAAGGGGCACGGGACGATAACTAGCATCAAAGAAGAAGAGTCCTGCTTCTGGATTTACTCTTAGAAACTGTGCAACCTGGGTGGTTGTAAAGAAGAACCCACGTCAAAAAACATATCCAAGAGCTTCAATTATGGCAATTAAAGTCCAATAGATACAGATCACAAATATCAGCAAGTGACCAAGAAACCTCTAAATAGTTGGGTAGTGTGGCTGAAAGGCCCACAATGCGTATCATTGTCTGTGAAGACTCCACCTGCATCAGAAATGAAAAACCAAAAAAGGAAGCAAAAGGTCAGAAGCAATTAAATAGTTTGAAAACAAATAAGAAATGGATAGTACTTTCCAAATTTCATCAGCATAAGTATCAACTCTGCAAATCTTCTACACTAACACTGTGATGGTTTTATCCTACATAAGAATCCAAAAACAATAATCAGCCACTAAAAGTTTACCTGACGCAAAGTTCGAGCAACTAGTGCCTCAATTACAGGGCCTCTGTCATCATTCAACAGATGCACTTCATCAATAATTAGGAGCTTCACCAACATTGAAAGTGACATGTCACTGCTCTTGCGAGTAATGACATCCCATTTCTCAGGTGTTGTAACTATCATCTGAATAACAGGAAAGTAAACCCATTAAGGGCTTTTAGGTAATAGTGAAACCAATAGTTTTTTGCATGAAGGACATAAAAGCAGCTCAAATGTGATAAAGGTCACCTGAGTTGCTTCAAGTTCACTCTTAGAAAGTTGCATGTCTCCCGTAAGTTCTCTCACAGTCACATTTAATGGAGATAAGCGATGGCTAAAAGTTGATGTGACTTCTGCAGCTAATGCCTAAAAAACACATGATAATGAGGAACAAGCCACTAGTTCAATGCTCACACTTTCCCATCCCACCCACTCAAGGAAAAGAGAAGACAGAAGTAATAGGGTAGATACCTTCATTGGTGCAACATACACTATCTTAAATTCATCTTTGTGCAAGAATCCATCTTTGAAGTGCTGCCCAATCTGCAACCAAATGCCAACTAATTATCTAAATCGCATAATAAAGCATATAGTGCACTTAATAAGGTTAACTCATCATGAAAAGTACTATAAGTAGCAGCACCATAACACAAAAGGAGTTAAACTTAGTTTCCTTAATATTTTGCAAGGTAAAAATTTAAGACAGTAGCCCTTTCTGAAAGTTATATTTATCTACTACTGGCCACGCTCATATACATCCCAGCATTTTCCGCATGCCATTATTACTATTTCATGAACCCATGTTAGCTCATACATGATATATAATCAAACAAATTAATTTGTATCTCAAGCAGTAAAAGAAAAAGTGCGATCTCACGAAAGGAGAATGGAGACCCGAAAATAGCAACCATTTGCATACCTCATGTAGAATTGAAATCATAGCTATGTTCGTCTTACCAGCTCCTGTTGGAGCACAAACCTGCATATATATATAGTAAGTCACATTCAAGTGTATCATACAATAACTGTCACTGTAATGGTTTTGATTAAGTCAACAAACAACTTACAAGTATATTTTCATTAGTATAATAAACAGTCTGAAATATGCGGCTCTGAATACGGTTCAGGGATTTGTATCCACGAAAAGCAGCTTGAGCAAATTCATCTAACTCAGTTATCTCAATCTGACAAGATACAATGGTAAGCAGAAATTATAATAAAAGAAATCAAGGTCAGCAGATAATACAGAAATGGCAAGGAATTACTATAGTATCCTATTTGACTATTTGTTTAACCTGCATCTACTGCATTACAACCTTCATAATGGAAAAATAAGTTCATAGTCATCGAGCAAGAAAGAGAATGTCATGCTCAATTGAGAAGAAAATACTATTAGGAGAATCATACATGTGACATATGTTCTAACTCCTATCCAGTCACTTTCCCATTTCATAATTACTATAAAAATGAAATGTGATATCATTTAGACAACATGAAGAAGGTTCCCCGGAAACATTTCTTTTCTTGAGAGGGGGGGCAGAATAATGAAGCTTCTACAAGCTAGCTCAAGCAAGATCAGTCAATTTTATGGATGCTTGCTCAAAAGCCAACATAAGGTTTACTTTGACATCATTCCATAAGTTCATAATAATACAACAAATAGACATCTCTTCTGCTTGACTACCTTGAAGCAGAAAGAGGTCCACTGTTTTGTAAAGAGGATGTGTACATTGAGAACTCATAATTTTGTTCTACATTCTGTTTGTGTTTACTTCACATGCATTGTCTGGTGAACTTAGCAAACGTGATAGAATGTTCATTACGGAGAGAAAAAAGAAATGCTAGTACTTCAATGTTATGAGAGCAAATAGTATCTACAATAATATGGAAGGAAATTCCCCAACTCGGTGTCCACTTGAGCATCACCTCAAGAATCCCTATTAACTCATCTCCAATTACCAAATTTAAGTAAAATCATTGAGAGCCAGTAAAACCTAAAATGATCATCAGCATTAATTAGAATTATCAGAACTGTAAATGGGTACCAGCTTTTCTCCAGGTTTCATTAGCGCTGTTGGTGTTGGGGGAATAATGACCTCCTCATAGCCCTTATGATGCTTCCTCACGGTTCCTTGAGGAAGAGCACTAACTGCTAAAGATTGAGGCCCTTCACCAAACCCTACGAGATCATCCACATGATTTTTTCTTTCACTTGCTTGTAGTAGAGAAGAAAAGCTTACAGAAGCCAGATCACTATCAGTGCCATATTCTGTTCCTCTTCGTTGCCGCTTTTCCTCCTTGCGCCGGAGCTTATCAATTTGCCGTTCAGATTCAGTTTGAACAGTAACCTGAAACGGGAGAGCATTTGATTAATTCTATATGTAGCCTTTTGATGATCAATGTGTTACCAGCATTTTATTTATACATAACCTGTTATACCTGTGTGCCATAACTAGGCATACGCGCTTGAGAGCTCGAAGACATTTTGTCAGATTTGAGTCCCGATAACCCATGATGGATAGCATCAACAAGTTCCTTTCGATGCTGGCAAAACACAAAACAGCAGCAAAGAAGAAACTTTAGCTATAAACCCATCAAAACGTAAATCTGGAATAAGATTCTCTAAGAAACATGCATCCACTGTCTATGCCAGAATGACCTGAGAAACAATGGTATCCTACAATTGGTAAGATGGCATACTTTACAAGAAAGGTGAATCAACTGTGCTTTATATTAACACATCAGATCTCACTTGATGGGAAAGAACTCTTCAAATGAAGATCATGACGAGACATATTAGGAAAGAGTACTTGGGGAAGGGGATTTTGTTTTGTTTGTAAATGTGTGTTTTGATGGCGTTTCTGGAGCCAATAATTTTTCGTATCTTTTTCAAAAAATGGTGTTTTGGGGAGATACCATAAGGAATATCTAAGATAAATTGAACACAGGATTAGAACAATTATACTCTTACAGATATGAGGTCTTGGACAGTTTCAAATGCACCATCTCCAACTAGATCCAACAAGTCACCTGCTATCTTCATTAAGAAAAGATCTCAAAATTAGTATGAAATTAACTTGTCAACAAAAGCTCAAGATTGAAACCCATTTTACCACAAAAATAGATGAGCTACTAACAAGTACCTCATCACCAGGTTTTCCAGAGTCAAGCACCCGACAGATCGCCATAGCCAGTTCATCTTGAGAAAGCTGTGAAGTACTCTGTGTTATTATCTGATTACATGCATCCTTTAACCAACTCAAATTGTAAATTTGTCCATCAGTAGCAGGACGATGATCATTGATATCACTGCGGCTATATGATCCTTCATAATATGAAGAAGAAACTCCAGTGCTTTGCTCATCCAAAAGCTCCCCATCCTCCAAAGAGACATCCACCAGAAACCGAGCTGGTGGGTGGAAAACAAGGTCAGCCCCAAATTCTAGATTATCATCAGTCCCATTTACAGGCATATCTGAAACAAGTTTAGTCCCATTGTCACTAGACTGCATCCCAGAAAGAGTCTGAGCTAGGGAGGCAACTTTCTGCACGCTCACATCTGAAACGGCATGACCAAGAAGATTTTGCACTTCCAACCTGCATTCCAAACATTTGTAAATGCAATGAATACAAAAAACATTTTAAACCTTTCTTTTTTGTCCGTAACTAAACCAGTAACAGCATTCGAGTAGCATGTTCAGTGGGTTCCTGGATAGTATATCTACTAAATATCATCACATGCTCCTAACTTTATTTTCTAACTGATCAAAACAAAGATCAAATATTGCAAAAAGAATTCTTACTTCTTTTGGGTAATATTTGTTTCAACATTATCTTCCTCCTCTAGCTTGCTAAAAAGACGGTACACAGTCAGAGCCACCTCACGAATCTCTTCAGTTGGAACTTCTCCATCTATCAACTCCACCACAGCTCCAATGAACTGCTTGTAAGCCCGTCGCACTTCAATCGGAGCTGCTCCACACAGACACATCCAATTCATATTAATACATCAAAAACAATGTAATATTTCCACAAGTACATTGCAGCAAGTTTTCAATAGTGTAACATTACCTTCATCCCATTTGTACACTATCTTCCGTGCAAGCTCTGACTCATCAACTGAGCTCGACGACCTACAGCAAACAAGTTCAACAATTTAAAAGTTACGTAAGGATTAATTGATCAAAGAACAACAAACATTGGAATTGCAGTAATTTTGATTAATCATTCTCGATTCTTCTGTTATAGTCCGTTTTACAGCTAATTCAAGATAAATTCAGCTTATAGCACTAATTTCAAGTCCACTCCTACATCAATTGATGAACAATCAATTTCCTAACACTTTTATTATTATTATTTTTTTACTTCGGATCACTTTTCCCGAGCTTTCTCGGCAACCAAACAGAAAACAACAGTACAAAAAAAGGGAAAGTGAAGGGTTGAGGGGAAGTACT
Source organism: Spiraea crenata (assembly GCA_033992175.1). Taxonomy (NCBI): domain Eukaryota; kingdom Viridiplantae; phylum Streptophyta; class Magnoliopsida; order Rosales; family Rosaceae; genus Spiraea; species Spiraea crenata. The sequence goes on along the minus strand of JAVBHV010000078.1, from coordinate 2,241,961 downwards.
GGCGAGCGTTTTGGGTCTGAAGGATGAGCTTGCGCTGCAAGTAGGCCTGGTCGACGTCGAAGGGCTCCCGGAGAGAGCTGGTCAGGCGCGGGATTTGTACCAGCATGGTGGTTTCCGATGACTCTTTTGCCGGAATTTATGAAGCTTTCGGTCGCCGGAGAGTCGAGACGGCGAATCTCTGGTGTTACGCTCTGGGACAAGAAGAAATTGGAGCGAACAAAACGCCTTTGTGACCTGAACCGGTTTGGGCCAGTTTTTATCGTCTTTTCGTAACTAACTTGAGAAACTACCAACAACTGGGCCGAAGCGAATAACTCGTGAATGGGCCGTGTCTGGTAAGTCATAAGGGCCCGAGTGAGAGAGTACTACATTTGGCCAATCAAAGTCCTCGGGTGGCATTTAGTAACAACGACTTGATCTTAATTAAGTTGATTAGCATCAGTTGCCAGTGTGTTTTTCATTTTGCACAGACGATAGAAGATCTTTTAGGAGTGGGATCTCATTTTGCGAGATTGTGTCATGTTTAGTATAGGTGTCTCAGGCAGGCACACATAACATAAGTGATGGACTAACTGTATTAGATTCGTTCGTAAAGTTGTATCTTCTTAAATATCGTAGTTGTAACTGTTTGATTATATATTTCTCTCCTCATACGACTATTTGTAGATTATCTACTCTTGAATAGTAGAGACACTTATCCGATAGGAATGTCCATTTTTTTGCGACATTGCATACGTCAGATGTTTGATCCAAAAACACTTTTTTTTTTATCTTGATGAGTAGCTCATAAAAAAGAGCGACACTACCATTGGATTGCAATAATAAACTACAGCAATCGAAAGAGATGGACACCGAAAAGAGCAATGAACCACTCACTGATACTGGTGTCTTAAATTACCTTTCTAGAATTCTTATATTTCTAGTAAGTACCTGAAGTGATTGGACATGCAAAATTTGGGGGAAGTTTGTCTCTTGAATCCCATTGATTCATGGCTCAAGGTCAGCAAAGTAACCAAGACCACAGCCCGCGTAGCCCTCTCAAACTCTAGTCCCCATGAAACCAGTTTTCTTTTCATCTTGAACGAGGTAAAAAGTTTGAAAATGTAGTAAAAAGCACCCGTGGAGAGAAATAAACAGTGTACACATGTAGCAAGGCGCAGGAAAAGCAAAGCGCCCGCAAGCCGACACCACACATCACACAGAGAGGGGCCACTACCATCACCGCACCGTCTACATCACTCACTGTCCAATTATTTACAAAACTTAAATTCATATTTTCGTTTGTCTTGATATAGTTTACCCATTTGGCCATTTATCTCACACAACCCATACCACTTCTCCATTCTGTTTCTCTGTATCTAAACTGCAACAGAGGCTTTATGCTTGCTTTGAACTCCATTGTTAACTTCAAACTCACTTCAACCATGTCCGCTTTAGCTTTTGCAGCTCTGGTTCTCTTGGCCATGGCTGGCCAGTCAGGTAAGAAAATAAGCTCAAATTTTACTCTTCCATAGTTTCCTTGTGATTCATATTTTTTTACATCATTGCTGCTTAATTTTCTGGATGCATCTTTTGAAGGAAATGTGTCTATCTCTTCTAGATTTGAAGCCAGTTTGCGTTTCATTGTATGTCATAATATTTTTTTTTTCATTTCGTTTTAATTTTTCCCACTTTAGAGCCTTTGATGTGTTAGCTTATCTATGAATGTATGAATATCTCTGCAAGTTCATTAATTAATCTCTGTTGGGTTTTCAACTTCTGACTTCTCTTAATGTTCAAACTTTGTTTTTTTCCCTTCAATATGTTTCTTTTCTTTTTCTTTTTTTTGTGTGGAAAGTTTTGATCTTTGATCTTCCTTTCTTACAAAGACCCTTCTTTTCTCCCCTAGGTGTGCAAATTTTTCCCTTTCTATATTGCACCCTTCATTGTTTATTAGCTAAATTTGTTTGGAATTGTTTAGGTGCAAATTGGTGTGTTTGCAAAGATGGAGTAGGAGATGCATCCCTGCAGAAGACATTGGACTATGCCTGTGGAGCTGGGGCTGACTGCAACCCCCTCCGCAACAATGGGCCTTGCTACAACCCCAACACTCTCAAAGCTCACTGCAGCTATGCTGTCAACAGCTATTTCCAGAAGAAGGGCCAATCTCAGGGCACTTGTGACTTTGCTGGCACAGCTACCCCTACTACTTCTGATCCCAGTAAGCCCCATTGCCACTTAAATTGTCGTTTTAGACTTAGGGTGTGGTTCAAATCAATTAGATCAAGTTAATAACTTTTTATTGTTTTTCCATGAAAATTTGCAGGCTCAACTGGTTGTGTTTACCCTTCCAGTGCCAGGTAAATATTGGATCAATCTTTTTTATATTCAAAGGGTATTTATCAATTTTGTCTGTTTTTCACCTACACTGCTTGAATCTTTTGAATACCATCACTTTACTGTCTGACACTCTAGAACCTGCATTTACTTTCTCCTACTTCACATAGTAATTGCACTGCAATAAAAAAGAAAGATCTAGCTTGATATTCTGTTCTGTTGTCTTAATGAGCTTCCATCAACTGAGTCTTGGTTTATACTTTATACACTGTGTATTTCCTTTGGTGGAATGGAAGAGGCATCTTTGCTTTTATCATTGAAAAAAGGGTACATTTTTTTCCCAAACATTCACAATTATTTTAAACTGTTTTCTTTGTGAACCCTTAATATATATACTTCATGTAACATCCATTATGCTCCTTTTCCTTTTTGCTTTTGTCAATATACGCGAGCTCTTTCATACTTTGACCAATTTTGTAATTGCGTCATGAGGATGTTCTTGACTCGTTGCCCATCTATTGTTAGTGGAGCTCAGTTCATTTTCACAAAAGATGCTGCAAATAATTGGGATCCAATGCTTTTTACCAAAAGATTAATTCTTTACTTAATTGAACAGTGAAAAGGTGAAAATGAACATTGCAAAGAGTACGTTTTCTAATAATTGCTATTGGCTCTTGCTAAAGCACCTTGGCCAGTACCTACTTGGCTTTGCACAGACTCAAAATTCAAAAGTAGTGGCCACCATGGTGAAGGGATTTTTGTCCGCATTATGATTGGCAGATTTTGTCCCTCACAAAAAGCATAGTGAACCACTTTCATAGTGGGATAATGTGTGTTCTGAATCTAAGTCAAAAGCTCTATCAAAGCTTTGGGATACGAAAACTTTTTGAGATTTGAACCTTTGTATTTTTGAAGTCTGTGTGTTTAGTCTCACTCCACCATATTTTTGGGATAGACTAGGTTTTCTTTTTATTTTTCTTGTTCTTGTATATGGTAGTTTTTCGTCAGGCATTGGTTTGGGTTTTGGTTGGTGTTTGGTGGATAAATTTTGCTCTAGAAGAGATATGGACTCATGCGTATCTTAATCTTTGATAAAATATGGTTACTTATGTGAATACTTAAGCTTTCTTGGTTCAAACTACTGAGCATATGCCGGTTATTTGTGCCGGAATATTTGGTTTTAAGAAACTGAAAGTACTTTTAGTGCTTTAGGAGCAATGTTCTCTGCTTTCACATAGAAGTGGCTTTATTGGTGAATTTTGCAGATGGGGCCTATAATGTTTATGTGAATGTTGTTTCTGAACTACTCAATACTGTTTAGTGGAGGCATCTCCAGATCTCGATATTAAGCATGCCATAAAGCAAAACTACGCTAGATGCTTTTTTTATTATGGTTAATTGATTTTGCTATTATATCGTATTGGCTTGATTATCATTTCATCTCTTAAACAAAATACAGCAATACAGTATTAGGTACCTTATTATAGAAGAATAGGATATAAGTAGGCTACTATTATCTCTAGCAAAATACTGGCTAGTATTTGCATCAAGGCTCAGAATAGCCTCTGTTAACTATTATTTGATAGCGTCTACTACCCATGTGCCCATTCTGAATAGGGATCAAAGCATGCATTTCCGGCATCTCTCAAAAATCAAGTGCATCTGTAGTATCATGCACTCATGCTTGTTCTCTTTAATGGCATTTCATAGGACGAGGATTATCTTCAAAAGCTAATACTTTCTTATTATCTTATACAGTAGGCTTCTGATCATCATGCCAAAGCAACTTCCTTTATGGCATCTCTAGTTTTGTGTGGTTCATGTGTTGAAGTTGTGCTTTCTCTTTTTGTCCTTCAGCACTTCAGGCACTACAACTCCGGTGACACCATCCACAGGTACTGGCGTCGGCACAGGTACCACGACTCCCACCACCTCCACAACACCCACAACTGGTACTACACCAATATCTGGTACCACACCAACATCTGGTACTACACCAACATCTGGTACTACACCAACCTCTGGTACTACACCAACATCAACTTCCACCCCCTACACCGCAACTCCAGGAGTATTAGGAGGGATTGGCACGGGCGTAGGTCCATCCGGAGCTGGCATCAACACTGATGACAGTGGTGGCATCACACTTCTTGACCTTAGCTTGTTTCCTTCTTTTCTAACCTTATTCTTCTCAGGCTTGATGCTTTGGTGGGGCTGAAAAAGAAATTAGAGGGGGGTCTGAGGAGGTGGGGTAGGGCATGTGAATCTACTGCTTATGTGTAGGTGTTCATCATCATCTGAGGACAACAAACCGTACCAAGTTTTTGTTTTTTTGTATCTTCACCCTTCTAAGTTCAATGTGGGAAAAAAGCATCAGATGGGCTTTTGATTCCTTTTGGGTGGTATTATTGTTAATGAGACTATGGAAGCATCTGTCTGCCTGTCTGCAACTTTACTCTGTATTTGTAAATTAGATCTAATCTGAGTGTACTACTAGCTAGCTAGTCTATTAATTTGATGAGTCTTCGGCACCATGTACTGTTTTAGTATTGTTTCAATTTTCTACTCTTAAATCTTCGTCATATATTTTCTTATCTTTTATCTGTGATACTCTTTTGGAACTTGGAATAGAGAGCTGCTAAATTTTTCCTCAAATTGTGCAAACACAACCTGCCTAGGGGTCATTTTCTTTTAATACAACCTGCGTAAGGGTCATTTTCTTTATGATGTTGTTTGGTGATGTTGTCTGAAGTTACAGTCATTTAGTATAAATCAATTTATGCTTTAGAGTAAGCGTCCTCTCAAACTACGGCTAAGTGATACTGTAGGAATGTTCTGTTCTAATCTTACTCTAATTCATGGTTACCCTGATTCTTGTTTAGTGAACGTGCCCCCAACCAGTTTTAGTAGGATGGCATCGTACCATATCCAATGGGAATGTCTCAACCCCAAATATGATGATGTCTCAACCCCATATCTAAAAACTCATGTATTTTGCATCTCAAATATGAGATAATGTCAAATTCAATCTCATACTTGACTTGATTTTTGAGTTTAATGTCAAAATATGGAACCCACCAAATTGTAGCTCAAGAGATCTAAAGTGCAGTTGTTACTAGAAACAGGTGGGTCTTTGCAGCTTAAGGTGGTCCCAAGTGATAGAAAATGGTGGTCACCGATTTGTTAAAAGATGAAGTGATGATATATGGGATGAGAAGTTAGGTGAAGATTACTTAAGAATATGTTTTCTGATTTTGAAAGCTTATAAGTTCAACTAAAAAAATGGAGGTTAAACTCATTTAAATTTAAATCTACTATTATTGGGAGCAATATTACATCCGTAAAAATGAATAATTGTAATATTATTGGAGATGATGTTAATTGGTGACTGAACCCATCAGACAAATACACGAAACTCTACTAAAAATTTGCAAGATTCCCACATGGTTCAACAATTTTTAACTTCAAATTGTACTATATTTTCCACTTCCCAAGCATTCGTAAACATATACAAATTTTTAATGTAGTTCTGGCATTTCAGAATCTTTGGATGATCTGATCGGTCGTTGTTGTGCACTTGTGCTCCATTTTATGATTCTGATTTTAGAATTTCTAAATCATATAATAGATTCACTATAATACTTTGAAAATCGTCTTTAGTTTCTTTTTCGTTTGATTCCATACAGCAGCTTTAATATAAAAAATTTCAGTCTCTGTTGCATTTCTATAACTCCAAAGTGAATTTGGTGGACCACATGGGGGATGGACGACTGTTGTCATGACTAAAATAGCATATATCTATATCTAGTGTGGTAAAGTACGGTATTAGTCTAGTCTATTGCACGTACTATGTGGCTCTTAATGATTGCCAATAAGTCTCTGCATAAAATAAATAATTACTCTCATTTCCAACGTTTTTTCTGTTTGGCAAAAAAGATTGGTAATTAACCAGTTGGGACTAACTCGTTCACCCAAATCACTCCAGTGTGTTTCTGTGTTGCTATTTGAGCTTGAAGAGAATCTCTGTATTGGTGTTTGCAGCATTCACCTGCCAGCTTTAGCCGCCATTAGGGATCACCAAGAATTGTTTATGCAAAAGAATATTGAGCAAAAATGAGAGGTCCAAGAAAAACCCACATGGTAAACACACCATTCTATTTCACCAATATTGTCAATTTGATTCTTCGTTTTGACTGCTCCTGCTTTGTTTTCATTGTTTTACATTTACTTGCTTTATTTGTACCCTGTGACTGTAATATAGTTGCTTTACCTCTACCACAATTTTGGTTTGGGTGGAGAGAATGGAACTTGTAATCGTCCTAACCAAGTTATAAGCCCTTTGCATAAGTGCTTATTTAGGGCCAGTTTGGTAGATTTTTATGTAAAATTGTTATGATTGTGTATAATAATAACTAATAGGGACATGATCTGAAAATGATGTTTATTTATTTGTTTGGTAAATATAAAACTTTTTTTTCTATGTATGTTATTTTCTTAATTCAATCCAAACTTCACGAAGACTTCTTTAGTAATACGATATGGGATTTCTTGGGCAAGTCTTCAAAACTGAACTTGGTGGTCATTGGCCAAGGCTCAAGAGAGCTTTGTTCTGACAATCTGCTGATTCTGTACCATATATATATGTTGTAAATACATCTCTGTGTCACCAGGAATAATTGTAGACTCCCCCAAGATTTTCTGGTTCATTTTTAGAATAAAAAGATGGCTTACACGTTAAACAATCCTCCCAAGGAACTTGTTGGCCATAAACTTATCCCTCTGTCGATAAAGTAGCAGTTCACTGTGTTTACTTGCTGGTGCGATATTCGTATCAAGCTCTCGACAGTGAGTAACTTGTGTAAAATCTCCTTCACAAGAGGTACTAATGCCCACTTCTCATCCAATAATCAACCCACATTATCAAGTGAAAATTTGTAAATAGCTCTATATCATGGCTATGGTTACTGCTGTAGTTACAAGTTTCTGTTATCACAACTTTTACTGAAACCATTTCCTTCAAATTGGCTCATTAAAGCTGAACTTGAAATGAACTTTTACAAAAGATCCAACTTCTTGTAATAGTTTACCTCTTTCAGCCAACATGGACTTTTTTCTGTTATATGGAAACCTCGTTGTACGTTTGATAGGCTCTTTAAAATCAAAAGCTTAAACACTGACATCAAGCAGCAACCACCCAGCCTGCTCTATTAAAAGCACCACTGACCTGTTTCTCTGTTTTAAAGCCATGATTTGTCATTATAGATTCTTCAATGTTGTACTGGATTTCAAGCATCTGTATTTTTCTGGTGGGAAGGAAACTTCAATGTTGACGTGAAGGTTGTCTTGGATTTGAGGTTCATTTGGAGAGACTTGGCTCTTCCTTGTTTGTCTAATAATTGTAGCCAACCTAGTTTAATCACATGGCCCAAATCAGCTTCATTTTTCCCAATAGTTATATGACTTACCATTTTATTTGTATCTATAGCTGTATCCGTCAAATGTGAAAGGGATTTCAGATGGTGAATGAGTTCAGGCAGATCTGTATTGAATAACTGGTTGCATTGTGTTTCTGAGTTCGAGCATTTTATATAACGAACTTTTGAACGTCTAAACATATTATTCTCTCTATTTCCAGCTATTGCATGCAAGTCCTCCTCGAGTATATTCCAGAAATTTGGTTTTGTGAGACTTGTTATGGATCCAGTCACTCCAAAATCACTGGCGAGGAACTCTTTTAACGAGGCTTTAGAATCAAACACCTTTGAGATAGTTCACTCTGACATGTCGCCAGTGGGTTTCACAAGGCTTATCAAAGACTCACGCAGTTCAGGTCATCTTAAAAAGCAAAGTTCCTTAGGTACTTCCAGAGTAAAGTTTATTCCTATTGAAGAAGCTGTTAAGAAGTCCTCTGGATCTCAAAAAGTGGAATTACCTTCAGTAATTAAGCTGCACTCGAGCTCTGTGAGGAAAAAAGAAGAAAGAAGTTCAACCACTCAGACACAAGAGTTGAAATCATATACTGAATCAAAACGTATGATAGCTCAAGCATCTATTTCATAAAAATCTTTCCTGAAAAACCCTTTCTATTTCTGTATATTCATGTGTGTTTGCATATAAATACACGTGTGTGATGTTGTGTTGTGTTGTCTGCATTGTCGGAATGTTCTTGATGAAGAGAGTAGTTGTGTGCAGCTGGTGATGGGATCCTTGCTTCTAAGTTTAAATTCTGTTGATATATTGTTCCATATCAATTTTTACTGCTCACATCTTCAATTATTCAAGTCCTATGCACTACTGCCAAAATGTAACTGCTGGGTTCTGAATTGTCACTCTTGGCTTCTAAAATGTACCTCATGAGAGGTAAACACAATTAGTTAAGAATGGGAAGCAAATGAGAGGGTGGCAAAGGAGAATTATTCTGATGATCTATATTAGCTATCATGGTCAGTGTGGATATATTCATATCTGTTTCTTTAAATGTTACATGGACCGTAAATTCTGTAGCTAGGAATGCACATACCTAATGAATATAGCTGCCCTTGCAATTTCTGTTTCAGATAAAGCAACTATCAAGTATAAAGATTGAGATATTTGTAAGAAAGAGTCACTGAATATTCGATGCATCGACCTTCCAGGTAAAGAAAATTTATTTAACTTCATATAAGGGTTTGGTGTGCAATATGCTATTCCAGTTACATGATTGGCACTTGTTAATTGAACATGTGTTTTTGTAGGAGAGAATCTTCGTGCTGATGTTAAACCTAAGAAGTCTGTCATTGAAGGATGTAATTTGCTGAACATTTTGCCCAAATCTGAGAAAAATCTTCCCAGCAACCCAGTTTTAGATGCTACCTGGTGGTGAGGCTTCATGGAGTTGCATACTCATTTCCTAGTTTTGAAATTGCTGTGATAGTTTCAATATCTGATAGTTATTGTTCATGAACAATACTATGCTACAAACTTATGATTTGTCTGATTAAAGATCGCTTGTTTGATAATTGTGATTAGTGGAAGCCTTGTGATCCTCGATACAGTTTCCTCTGCTCAAGTTTATGATGGATTCCAGGCTCATATTCCATGGCAAGTTTGCCGTAAAGCTCTAGCGTATTCAAAGCTCATGCCTAATGTGCTGCAGTGTACATTGGTCCCTTGTCGCAATGTACAGGCAGAAATCTTTCAGAATGAAAGTCCCACTGTAAATGATATGGCACTATTCTTTTTCCCTGGCAATTTTGAGAGGTATGATGATGAACCAAGTCTCTGGTGCTTAATCTGCAAGTTCTTAGTAGACTTTGGTATGCTTTTTGAGGAAGCCTTCACTTTTGTAGGTCTAGACAGCAGTATTTTAGACTATTGGCACTCCTAGATATGCGTGATGTGGCATTGAAGAGTCTTATAAATGGCGTCAATCTATTGATTTTCTCATCTAAAATGCTAAATCTAAATTTTCATGGTGAGTTCAGTCAATGATAAGCGTAAGTTACAAGATAGTTCTCTAGTTGGTTACGTTTGCTTGAGAAGATTGACTTGGATAGGTAACTCACTGTCAATCCGCTCTAGCAAACACGGCCTGTATATATCTTCGGTTTTGAGCAATGTACATCGTATGATTCGTATTTGCTCATTCGTTATTGTTTCAGGAGTCAAAATGGAATCCTTCCTGTGGGGAGTATATTGCCCCTCCTCAAGCACATGCAGCATAGCTGCTTGCTGATGATGCTGATGTAGTGTGACAACCTGATATCGTTTCCACTGCGATGATGAATGGTTCTCCAGAAAAGTTCGTGGCGGTTGCAGCAGCACTAGCTTTGCTTCTTCTATTCGATTTTGCAGTAACTTGTGCGTTACTTGATCATGGGGTAATTGATAAACAGATTTCAGTTTGTGTCTCTTATAGAATGTGAAGCTATATGGTTAATTACTTTCATCTCAAGGTAGCAGGACAATATGAGCTTGTAATCGAAAATGTAATATATTGATAGTCGAGAGTTTGGGGCAAGTGCCAATGTAAACGCTCCTGCTCTTCCCCTGTATTGATAGTCTATGGGTTCTTCTACCACAGCCTATATCAATGTCGATTTTCTGAATTTATAGAGTTTCTTGGCAAATATTCTGTTCTTCGGTGGCTTAGAAATTTCTCATTGAGAACTAAGATAGTTTTTTACCAAGGATTTTGTGAAATGGAAGGACAGAAATGCTACAATCAGAAAATTCTGTTTTTTTGGTCTGTAATCAACAAAATTGTTACTAATTCTCTTTCATGTCGCCGCGTAAAACCTCTTGCTGCGGCTAGCGACGACTTGATGACTTTTCTTGACGAAATATTAGTCCAAAATGTGCAAAACATGTTTAGCCACAGAAATTTTCGCCGCTAAGCGCAGCCAAATGTACCTTTAGTCGCGTTACACAAATTTCGCCGCTAAAGATCAACCCCATTTTGTTCGCCCTCCTCCCCCGAAAATGGAATCTCGAAACAAAATTTACAGAACAAAAACAGCCATTAGAGTGAAAGAGAAAAGCTTTATCAGACATCTACACTTTCTTTTCCAGTAATAAATTTATAATTACAACAGAATTGATTAACATGCAAAGAATCCAAAACCCAAGATTTTGACTTTCAGACTTTGATCGTCTTCTTCTTCTTCCTGCAACAGCAAAACCCAAAAACCCTACCTTTCACATCAGTGATTGAATCAGTCGATTTTCACATCAAACCAATACTCCAATTTTACTCCGATCAGGAATTTCGAATCCGACGTCGCTGATTGCCGAAGCCAATTCTGCTTATCGAAAACACACTCTTCGCTTCAATTTGAACCGCTGGTTGTTCCTAACGGTCGGAAGTGTCTAATTGAACTTTAGTTTGGGAAGACAAATGTTTGGGCTTTTCTTTCTCATAGGGATATTTGGGCTTTATGTCCAAGACTTGTCACTTTGGCAGTAAACACATGAGATGAGAGGTCCTTCTTCTTGACAAATAGACATGCCTGCCCTCATCTTCTTTTTTTTTTGGACGGAGCCCTCATCTTGTTGTGTTCTGTTTAACATCTCTTCTGTTTATTGAATTATTCTATATGTCATGAGTTATTAATGTCTATCTTTGAATTCATGAATACCAGGTGAGTTCTGGTGGTCTGCATGAAACAGATGAATTGTCAATTACAGAATGAGACGGTTGCATGTGACAGACAAAACGTTTAATCCACTAACTCATGTGTTGTTTCACGTGAAACGACCGAAAAAGATCAATAAACTTTAATACTATCATAGGTTGTATCGCCCAAATTTCCTATAAATATGTCCCCAAAACCTTCTTTTCTCATCCATTAATATAGTTTCTTTCTTTCATTTCATGATGGTTATCGACTTAGACCTAGAGATCCAATTTACAGGTTTTAGTGGAAGGAGAAAGAGGAGAAAAAAAAATTGCATTTCATGATTCCATAGCATCTAAGGCGCTTTAAATTGTGCATTCGCCCTCAAGGTAATATTTTGTCCCTTGTTTGCATCTTTCACTTGAAATAAAAAGTCTAGTGCAAAATCAAATCTAACGAAAAGTTCTATTTTTGTTTTATCACAGATTACAGAGGTATGCATGTGAAGATCCGTGCCGTGATCTCATCTAAAGAAATCCTCTGTGATCTCATACTTAGTTGGGTAAGATCCTTTACTTCTGCATCCGAGGTTCTAATTTTAGATCCCCCAGTTCCAATACAATGGGAGTGATATATTATGACAACGAGTTGATAAGAATTGAAAAGCCTACTAAAAAAGAGTGGATGATTTCGGAGATATATCTGAGGAAAAAAAAATGAAAGTCGTGGTTCAACACGAGTAAACGTTTTGTTATGTAATAGATTATCAATCCCCGACACAAGGCCCAGCAACAAAGAGTACAAGTGGGGAGGCATGAATTCTTTGTTCGTATAAATTGTTATTTGTTTAATTCAGTAGTTCTTGATATGTCCTAAGAGAGATAATCATTGTGAATTATGTATTTTAGAATATTGATCTATATGAGTACGACTGCAAAGAGATTATCAAGGACCATTGTAAATCGATGTAATGTCACATGGAAATTGTAAATGCCTCCTTGATCTTCCTCTGGCAAGTGCCTATGAGTTCTTCTTCTCATGTAATAAAGCTTACACCAGAGAGTCTATATTGATGTGCCTAGTGTAACGAAGTTACTCGTTACCGGCAAAATACATAACGCGACTAAAGTTTGACTCTAGTGATCCAAGTCACTCAATCCCAAATAGAGAAGTTTGCATTCATGTTATTGTCCCGTTTTGAAGATTTTTGGCGTGTTTTAATGTCATAAGTTACAGATGTGTTTCCTCGTATTCACGCAAAACAAGTAAAATGCCTCTTTTCATGTAAACCAAGTGAATTCGTAGGTTCCGAATGAAACACATGAAATCAGTGAAATGTTTGTTACTAACTGATCTGTTCTTTCACGTAAAATGACTAAAAAATCTATACTTCATCAAGGATCTGATTCACTAGCTCATCGTTCGTTAGGACAGTTACTAAATACTTGTCAGTACGACAGAAAAAATTTACATCTTATCATCAATTCTCACATAATTGTAACGATCCATATTTCCAAATAATTTATTCAACTTTGACATAATTGTAAATATTCTTATTTCTAAACAATTAATTCTACCCCTTCTTTGATTTGCAAACCAAGTAATAAAAATAATTTTAATGGAAGTTCAAATTCCTACTTCACGGTTTAAATTGAACTAAATTATCACTGTTTAAATGGAATTAAATTATCGCTTATACCGTGCTATTTTTCCACGGGAGACCTATCGCTCGCATGCATAAGAGAAGAGACAAATAAATTCAGAGACTCCATTTTGACCTAAAAAGAACACGGCCCCACCTCTCCTCAACCTGATTCGACCAATATGGTCTCTTCAATTTCTATTCAGAAATCAACTTGCGGAGTAGAAGCTCGAGCGTGGTCATTGTTGGTTTGATTTGCGGCTCAATGGCGGGTCTTTGATCGAGTAATTGGGTCCACTAAAGTGCAGCTCACTCAATGCACACTCTTTTTCAAGAGACAAAGGGGACCGACCAGCAGACAACCCAAAAAGCTTAAACAAATGGTAAAATCTTGGATTAATTAACTCTACCTCTCGGCCAATTTTTTATTGTTCGGCAAAGCTTCATCTTTCTTGCATTTTCTTTACCTTTTTTTGGGTCCTGTGTGTTCTTGATTAAAGAATGTCCGAATTCTGTTGATTTATATTATATTGTAAAAGTCCCCATTTTCATATTCTACTGAAGTAATAATTTTGTAAATAAAAAATATGTTCGTTGGATCTGATGCGCCAAGGACTGTACATTCTCTTGTGTTTCTTTATGGTTGGGTTGGTGAAATGTTAATGTAGTTCTTATTTGTTTGATGTATCAGAGTGCCTATCCATTGATTTTGAAGAGACAAGTTGGTCCTTAATCATCATTTTATTTGTACATGGCATGTGGGTTATCCCCAACCAATCAATACCTTGTTAAGCATGTGAAATGGACAAACCAAGAACTTCAAATTACTTCTCAAAAAATAAACACTTCAAATTATTTGCACTGGTGAAATTGTAGCCTATGAAGGAAAATTTTGCATAGCTTTTGTGGACATTGTGGAAAACACAATGGCAATGTAGGTAGAGAATCAATTGTTTAGTATTCATGTACTCTCAACTCTGTGGCAGATTTTTTGTACTTTGTTTCCTTCACACTATCTGAAACGTAGTACCGATTATTAGAATATGTTTTTTGATTTCGGAGTAAGGATTTTAAACTTGATATCAATAGCAAGTAAGACCTGCGAACCATGCTTAACAACCTAATGAGTCTAGGAAAATAGAAAGTGACCTGTGAAGGACCAGATCAAGTAACAACTACTTCTTTTGTGTCAATACATATAAATTAGTGTGGATAGTCAATGTAGATTATGTTATTTCTTTGTAGCCAAATGTTAAATGCAGTAGAAACAGTTAACAGAGAAAATGGAAGTAAGAAAATCTCACATTTTTCTGAACTTCCTGGGTCTAGGAAAAGAGAAAGTGACCTGTGAGGGACCAGAACAAGTAAAAACCACTTCTTTTGTCTCAATACATATATATCAGTGTGGATAGTCAATGTAGTTTATATTCTTTCTTCGCAGCCAAATGTTAAATGTAGTAGAAACTGTTAACAGAGAAAAGGGAAGTAAGAAAATCTCAAATTTTTCTGAACTTCCTGGTTTCTTCAATTATGTGTTCATACTTGACCCAGCATGGTAAAGCTGAGTCTCGAAATATTCCTGAAACAGTATGAACACTTTTTACGTGCTGCTAGGGAGGAAGCTATGTCTTGACACCTTTGCTTCCTGATTCATTGCAGTGGTTATTGTTTTATAGCTTCTGATTTCCTTTGTTGAAGACTTGCTGCATAGGTCACAGAATTAATGTTATAAGCCCCTGTCATATACGTGCTTCTGCTAATTGATGGCCTCTAGAAATAATGCTCGACAGACCAAGACATACGACTGTTTTGATTGGCTAATGTGGTCTACTTTGTTTTGCAGGGCAAAGCCAGACCATGTAAAGTATGTTGTAGTTTGGTTTATGAGGATCTTATTGAAACCTGCTCTAAATGCGACGCTCGTGCACACCTGTATGACTCTTTCTCAACCTCTCCTTATACATGTAAATACTTGTGGATATATGTTTCATGTAGAAAATTTACCCGTATATCTAAGTGCATTTTTTAATGCATGAATATTCATTAGTTGGTTGGTTTGCCTGTTTCAATCAGGCAAACACCACTATGTCATCTAAGTAGTACTAGCTGGTTATCATCAGTACAAAGCAGCTACAGAAAAAAATATCTTAAGTATCAGCCGTCCTTCCAATCTGCATGGATAAAGAAAAATAGTATTCGCGAAATCCAGCCGAAAAATGAACTTATTTCATGAGAACCCTTCTAAAGTTATTCCTTTCTAGCTTCCTCAAGTACCTCAAGTTATTCGCATAATAAGTCCTTTCATGCACAGTAATTTGAACCACTATTGTTGGTCGGATCTCTTGTCATTCTCCAGTTGAATCTCTCAATTATTTTCATCAGTTAAGCAAGAAGTTTGAAAAAGAACTACAGCTGAGTTCGAGCAATATATTTAGAAGTATAGTTTGTTATCTGTCCTTTAGATTTCAAAGAATTTGTTAACTCCCCGTGAGATGGTGGTTTTGAAGTCCAAAGTACATCTTATAGACTTTGATGGTTTCTACTGATTGCACCTTCTTTTCTATTGAACGTAATGTATGTAATATGTCCACTTTCAGTTATTGCATGCCAAAAGATTGTGGGAGTCTGGAAGACGATTGGGTATGCGACTCTTGTAAACCGGCTAATTAAGGACAACATTTATCCGGAACCTGGTAGAAAAAAGGATAAATTAGCATCCTGTGCTCGTTCAGTTGACCATCCAGCAGGTGCCAGCAGAGTAGTTGTTGATGATTCTAAGTGGCAAACGTGTTCTAGAAGGCAAAATCCTGTTGGAAAAGTTAAGTTCCTTCCAAATGAAGAAGCCATTAGGCTATCCTCAGTAGTCAGAACAATGAAACCTCAGCAAAGTTTCTACTCCAAGCTTACTCAGTCAAATTCTACGGTGCCTCCAAGGACTCCTTCTCAACCCAAATCTGGGACTCCAAAGTCTCCCCCGTCACAGATCAAATCAAATCCTAGCATTATTGACAAGTCTCTTAGACACGAAAGAAATGTCAAAATGCGCAGGATCTCAAATCTAATGCAGAAAACATCTCCAGATCCAAAAGATCAAGGAGGTGACAAACATTTTAACCTAGATAGTGAAAGTTTTACTTTTTGATATAATCTTACTGGCGCAATTGGTTGCTCTTATGCCTTCCTCAGAACCAAAGGCTTCTCTTGCTCAGAATGCAAAGAAACATGATTCCAGTGGCCCTGTAGTTACTGAAATCTCGCGTACTAAAGAAGCCAGGCCATCAAAACTCAGTATACCGGATGGTACAAATGATTGAACGTTTTGTACATCTTCATTGTTATTAACAGCAGTGTCTTCCATGTCTGATACATGCAATTTTTTTCTCAGACAAAGCAACTCGTACCAAGTATAAGGATCCCGATATTTGCAAGAATATGTCACTGGATACCCCATGCATCAACCGTCCAGGCAAAGAAATTTCTCTAACTTCACATAATGATTTTGGTGTACAATATGCTCCTGCAGTTACATTATTGGCACTTGCTAATTGACATGTACTTTTCCAGGACGTAATCTCCGTGCTGATGCCAAACCTAAGAAGTCTGTCATTGAAGGACCCGTTCTTGCAAATCATTTGACCAAACCTGGGAAAAATGTTCCCAGTGACCCATATCTAGATGCTACTTGGTGGTGAGTCCTTTCTTCATGAAGTTGCATGCTCATTTCATATTGATAAATATGACAAACAAGTTAGTGTACATTTATTTTATAACTTCTATTTTCTCTGATTAATATGGCTTGCTTGATGATTTTGATTAGCGGAAGCCTCGAGATCCTCGAGACAGATTCTCGCAGTCAATTTTATGATGGATTCCAGGCTCATATTTCGTGGGAAGTTCACAGTAGCTCAAGCGCTTTCAAAGATTATGCCCAGTGTGCTCCAGTTGCTCCCTTGTTGCAATGTATGGGAAAATGTCTTTGAAAACCAAAGTCCCATCGTAATGACATCATGGCACTGTTCTTTGTCCCCGGCAATTTCGAGAGGTATGATGATGAACCAAAAATCTCTAGTGCTTAATATGCAATTGCTTAGTAGATTATGGTATGCTTGCTAGCTGAGGAAGCCTTAACTTATCGTAGGTCTAGGCAGCAGTTTTTTCAACGGCACTTTTAGAGATGCGAGATGCGGCACTGAAAGGCCTTGGAAATGGCGCGTCAATCAATTAATGTTTTCTTCGAAAAGATTAAATATGGATTTTCACGGTGAGTTCAGTCAATTGAGTATTAGTAAACGCAGCCTGTACGTGTTTGAGTTTGAGCAATGTGCATCGTCTAATTCATTTTTGTTTCATTCGGTTCAATGTTCTTTCAGAGTTGGAAATGGAAACCTTCCTATGGGGAGTATTTTGCAGCAAACCTGCTTCATGGTGCTCAACATGATTTACCCTTGCAATATTCTTAATTTTCATGAAGCTGATGTGGCACGACAAGATAATGACATGTGGCCAATGTTTAATGGCTTATTAAGAAAAAGACGGCGTGACATTGTTGGTGAATATCATGACATGAATATTTTATAATCTTGTGGGATTCAAATGATACGGATGATATAGCAGCTACCGCGGATCATATAATTGATGTTTATCATTGAATATTGCCAATGCCATTATATTCAATTATATAATTGATGTTTATCATATGAATTGAACATTGCCAATGCCATTATATTCAATTATATAATTGATGTTTATCATATGAATTGAACATTGCCAATGCCATTATATTCCTTTGCAACACGAATTTACAAGCAAAAGTCAACCATTTCATAGTGCGTGCAATTGCTTAAATGAAGTGCTAGTTTCATTCATAGCGGGCTGATATAAACATCTTGTTGAGCTTTCAATTCATTGCTCGAAAGAATATTTTGAATATAGAACTTGTAATTTAGTAATACAAACACTTGATTTATCATATTGATTCAGTCCAAATACTAGAGAGCTAACATGACTTACTAAATAACACAGTCGAAAATCTCAAATTCTATAAGTACAATTTTTAATTTATTGCCCGTAAGATAGAATAGGATACTTAGTACCATATTTTATCTATTTCACCAAGAATTATTTGTTTTCAACTTATGTTCGTCCGAGAGAAAAACTTGCCATCTTATCAAATCGAGACATAATCATTAATTCCAAACATTGAATTTGACCTATTTATGACATAGTTCCTTAATGCCAAATATTGAATTTGACCCATTTACAACCTGGTTGGTAAACGAAACCAAAATCAATATTATTTACCAAAAAAAAAATCAATATAATTTCTACCAAAAGTTAAATCCTAGACTACAGCTACACTCACATAACTCTCAACAGGCACATACACACACACATTTGATCAAGCCACGACGACGGCCTCATTTCAGCAGCTTCGACCTTTACAACTTCTGCTGGTGAATGAAAGCAAACCCTCAGTCAGGAGGACCAGCCCACGGAACTATTCCTCAACAAACTTTCTTTCGCGATGGGGAGATTCGACTCAGTGCCCGGCGAGTCTTGACCGAGTCGAGTGAGTGGTGAGTCTTGACCGAGTCGACTCCGTGGTCCACTGAAGCCGGAGCCGAGCGCCCACTATTTGCTCCACAGTGCAACACTCAATTCAAGAGGAGACCAAGGGGACCGACCACCCAAAAAGCTTAAAGAAATGGTAAATTCTTGGATTGTCAAGCCCTAAATTTCATTCCTTGTTGTCGATTCTGTGGTCCATTTTATCAACGGTTGGCAAAGGTCTCATCTTTCTTTACCTTTTTTGGGTCCTGTGTTGTCTTCAATAAGATAATGTTCCTATTTTGTTGGTTTCATTTTCCAATTTTCTGCTTTTGTTTAGTACATATAGATTTATAGTTGTAAATTACAAAAAGTCCGGATTTTTAGCTCGGATGTTAGCTTGATTATTTTTCCTTTTTGGATAAATGATTGTATTAATTTAAAAAATATGTTATTTGAGGACTGTGCGTTCTGTTTTGCTTCATTACTATTGGGTTAATAAACTGTCTCCTGTAGAATTTTTTTACCTTTGTTGTTGGATGTAAATCTGTTAAATTTCATTTGGGTTTTCCTGTTTTTCTCTCATGGTTTTATGATTTTGGAATTCGGGTTGAATTTCCTTTTTGTGACGAAGGTGCATTTACCATTGGGTTAATAAAATGTCTTCACACCAAACACTTTTTTCCTGATTCATTGCAGTAGATTTTGTTTTGTAGCTTCTGATTTCCTGTTATGTTTATGCCCTACCATAAAGAATGGCTTACTGCACAGGTCACAGAATGCCTGTTATGAGTCCCTGTGATATAATGTGATCTGTTTTATTTTTTCAGGATGAAGACAGCCCATGTGACGTTTGTGGTAGTTTGTTTAATGATGATCTTATTGAAACTTGCTCCACATGCAACATTCGCGAACATCGGTAGGATTCTTCTTCACCGTCTCTTTCTACATGTACTTGTGCATATATGCTCCATAAAGAAAAATTACCTGTACGTACATGGATAACTGGATTTGTTTGTGCATGAATTTTATTGGATTATTTACCTGTTTCAATTAGGAATCAATAGCATGTCATCCAAATATTACCAGCAGGCTATCATCTTTACAAAGCAGCTGAAGGAAACAATGTCCTAATATATTATTAGACATTTGAAAAGAACTACAGTTGAGCTGGAGCAGCATATTTAGACTTATAGTTTGTTATGTGTCCTTGGAATTCATCAACTGCCCGTAATGAGTCCAAAGTACATCTTATACTAATGGTTTGCCGATTGTAACTGTAATTTTCTTGTACCTTTTTATCTTCATTTTCAGTTATTGCATGGTGGAAGTTCGTAGGACTGTGCCAGATGATTGGGAATGCAACTCTTGTAAAATGGCTAAGGAAAAAATTTCTCGAGAATCTGGTAGGAAGGAAGATAGAGTGGCATCCACTGCTGGTTCAGTCCACCATGATGTCAAGCATCCAGCAAGTCCCAGCAGAGTTCTTGATGATTTAAGGTGGCAAGCTCATTCTAAAAGGCAGAAGCCTGCTGAAACTGGAAAAGTTAAGTTCCTTCCAAATGAAGAAGCCATTAGGCTAGCCTCAGGGGTTCAAACAATGGGATCTCAGCGAAATTTCAACTCCAAACTCAGTAACTCAAATTTTATGGCGCCTATGCCCCTAAGGACTCCTGTAAAACCCAAAACTGGGACTCCAAAATCTCCCTTGAGCAAAGCAAATCCTAGCATTACACGTTCAGGAACAGAGAAGTCTCCTAGACATGGCACGCCTGTCAAAATGCACAGCATCTCAAAGATAATTCAGCAAACATCTCCAGTTCAGAAAGATCCAAAAGGTGACAAATATTTTAACCTCTTCTTTCTTATTGTCAACAATGTCTTCCATGCTATTGATACATGTAAGTAATAGGTGAGAATGCTCGTGCAGATGCTAAAACTCGTGCTGCTGAGCATTATCATGGAGATGGTGAAGAATTGAGAGATGCAGAACCAAATGCTTCTCTTGCTCAGAATTCAAAGAAACGTGGTTCCAGTGCCTCTCTGGTTGCTGAATCTCTAGTTGCTGAAATCTCGCCTGCTAAAGAAGTCAGGCCGTCAAAACTCATTGTACAGAATGGTAAAATTATTAAGCGTTCTGAATATCTTCATAGTGTCTTTCATGCTATTAATACTTGTAAGTTAATAGGTAAGGATGTAGGTGCAGATGGTAAAACTCGTGCTGCTGAAGATGATCATGATGGTGAAGAAGTACTGAAAAGGTTTATGAGTCTTAATCTAAATCATTCGTCTCTTCCTGCTCCTGATGCTACTTGGAAGTGGGTAACTTGTTCTTTGCAGACGTTACATATTGTATATTTTTTCATGATTCCAAGAACTTACGGACTACCAAGCATATAAGACCAAGCATATAAGTAGATTGAATACATTCTTTAGTACAAAGTTCATGAAAAGATGTTTTAACTTAATCTTCTTGTGGTTTTGCTTTTGTTTTACATCATCTTCTATAGTTACCTGTGTAATAAACTCCTTTGTCAAGTTCTCAAATTTGCCTGATACACGATTTTTCCGTCCATCACAATCTCAGATACATTTCTATATGTTAAGGCATACCGTCTAAAAAGAATGATCATAAGTTTGAGTTGATGTTTAATATTCCCAAAGAGTAAGTGCTCCCAAAACCTAAAGGGTTTTTTTTCCCCTGCAGCGGAGGCTTTATTCTTGATACACCTACTTCTCATTTCATTGGTGGGTTCCAGGCGC
Organism: Spiraea crenata; assembly: GCA_033992175.1. Taxonomy (NCBI): domain Eukaryota; kingdom Viridiplantae; phylum Streptophyta; class Magnoliopsida; order Rosales; family Rosaceae; genus Spiraea; species Spiraea crenata. The sequence continues at coordinate 2,220,598 of JAVBHV010000078.1, read as the reverse complement.
AATCTTCATATAAGTTCCGTGACTTCCATCCTAAAGTCTATGCATTTTCACAAAAAATGCCTCTCATCCTCAAGGCTAATTTGATTTCTCGTTCCCATCTTTGGAGTGATGTCTTCCAAGATGATTCTCCTGACCTTCAGGATGTTGCTCTTTACTTTTTCCCTTCTGATAACATTGAGAGGTATGCTTTGGATTTAGATTGCTTGCCTTTGGAATATGTGTCCATGCAACTATTAGAGCATTTTCTTTTCTTAATGATCTTTAGCTCGAGAGAAAACAAAGAATTCCTGATTGAGCTGATGGAGAACCAAGATTCGATGATGAGAATTTGCTTTGATGGTGAGGAAAAGGAGTTGCTGATATTTACGTCAAGAGTGCTACAGTTAGACTCCCAGTGTGAGTTCTATTTTTTCTTCGAAGTTTCCTCTTCTCTTGCAGTGACTTGAGCTTTCTTTAGTATCTGCAGGCCATTTGGAGTAGTCTTGTTTGTTTCTATTAAGATACATGGCTTATCTAAATTAACAATGGTTGATGTCAGTACACTAGATGTTCGCTTTGTATTTGTGTCAATCAGTGCCTTAATGGGATAGCTTGGAATTCTGTTTTTGTAGTAATAAGCTTCTTATGGGGGATCTTTCGTAGTACAAAGAAAGTTCAAGATCATCACAAAGTAGATGAAGTACTCCCGTCAATGGTTGATCAAGCAAACATGGTTGATAGTGACAGTGTTGATATGGATATTGATATGCTAGGGGGAGAGTCGGTGGGAAGAGTTGATATAGTGGTTAGGAGGGATCCAGAGGTTATCAGGAAGACTGAAACATCATCAGGTACTAATTCTAAACCTTTATACTTACTCCTTAGACATGAACTTTCTTGTGGTCTTTCAGTAGAAGATCGGTGTGGTCTTATCCTCAAACTTTTCAGGATTGAATACTGGCTTGAAAGAAAACTTGGGAAAAGAAGTGGGCGAAATCTCGGTTAAAACTGAGAAAGAATTGGAAGGCCCTCCAGGTTTTTGTGAAGGCAGCACGTTCAAAGTTTATTCAGGATTGAATACCATAAGTGGAATAAACTTGGTAAAAGAAGAGGGTGGAATCTCTACTAGAACTGAGAAAGAATTGGAAGGCCCTCCAGGTTTTTGTAAAGACAGGATGTTCAAACCTTTTTCAGGATGGAAGAGCACAAGTGGCTTGAAAGAAAACTTGGGAAAAGAAGTGGGTGAAATCTCGGTTAAAACTGAGAAAGAATTGGATGGCCCTCCAAGTTTTTGTTAAGGCAGCACTCAGTGTGACACTGGTCCCAACTTAATTTACCGTATGTAGTAGTGTCTTAAAACTGTTCAGAATGAAGATTGAATCTGCAGCTGAAGACTTTATCCTTTTCAGACCCTTTTTGTACAAGAGGTAACCAGTCTAGACTAACTAGATAGATATCAAGTAAGAGATACATGACTATGTTAAAAAGGAAAAGGGAGTCCTCTTCGGCCTCATTAGTTCACAGTTAAAGAGCTTATAGAACTTTTCACAGTTCACAGTTAAAGAACTTAACACATCTTTTGCCAATATCTTGTAGAGCAACTACATTGTTCACAAATGAGAGCACGCTTTTCTGGAAGGCGACATTGCTACTTGTCTTAGTGAAATGGTCTTTATTGTTGTAAGGCTTCTTCAATTGTGCTACACATGGCGTGTATATGGGTTCATATTTTATTATTTTAAGGCTTCTTCAATTATTTATTTTGTTACTCATTCGAATTATCGCACGTAATGATTATAAAATTAATATGCATCCGTACACTTTCACATATCGACGAATCACGTGATCATACAACATTTAAATCTAGCGCATTGATGGAACATACAAAAATGGTGGCAAATTTCAAACACAAAAGTATGCTGCAGCTGCAATACACATTCAAGATCCATAAAATTACCCAAATTTTCAAATTTCAAAATTTGATTTAAGGAATAAAACCCAATCAAAAAAGAAGCCCAAAAGTAAAAGCGGGGGAAGCCCAAAGACCAAATTACAAAGAAGATATTTTGCTGTTATTATTATTGTTGTTCTCTAGACACTGGAACGCTCAATTCCAATTCCCGCTTTGAAGGAGACAACAACGATGGAGGCTGCTGATGGTGTTGACTCTGAGAGCAAAAGTCAACGACCGGGTCTGATGAAGAGGGTTGGGTTATTATACGACGACCGGATGTGTAAGCACACTACACCCGACGGTGAAGATCACCCAGAAAACCCCGATCGGATTAAGGTCATCTGGGACAAGCTCCAATCAGCTGGCATTCCTCAAAGGTACAGACTTTATATATATATATATATCTACATGGGTGTTTGGTAACTGGGAAAATGAGAAGAAAATCAAGTAAAAAGTGAAATAAAGGAGAATTCTTTTACATGTATTTGTTCATTAACTCGTGACAGTTCAGTAATTTTCTGTAGGTTGCTGCTGGTTGTTTAGTGTAGTTAAGGTTTATGTGTTTTAACTGTGAAATTAAGTTACTTTATGGTGTTTGGTGTTTGAATGCAATCATGTTGCCTTTTGGAATTTGAAGGTTCCCAAAGCTGTTTGAGGTTGAATTTTATCTTTGTGTGGACTTTGGGCAGAATTGAAGTGTATCATGCTTTTCAGAATTACATAAGTGCATGCTGTATTGAGGCATTATGTGCAGTGGAAAAGATATTGGCTTGTTGATCATTTGATGAAACTTGAAACCGATTTTCGATTAATTGGAGGTTTATCTTATCCTTTCTCAGGTGTGTTGTTTTGACTGCCAAAGAAGCAGAAGACAAACATATCTTGTCAGTTCACTCCCAAAAGCATGTTAATCTGATTAAGAACATAAGTTCGAAACAGTTTGATTCCCGAAGAAGTCAGATTGCATCAAAACATAATTCCATATATTTCAACAAAGGATCATCTGAAGCTGCCTACCTTGCTGCAGGCTCTGCCATAGAGGTAATTCTTGTGAGAAATACACATCCATAGTCAAAATGTTCTTAATTGTACTGCTATTTCAGAGGCAGCTGGAAGCTGAGCTACTCCGCATTTTGCAATCCAAGTGTTTGTCTGCTGCAAATTCACTTATATGTTATATTTCAAATTTATATATCCCAATTACGGGTGTTTCCTTGAACAGGTAGCTGAAAGAGTTGCTAAAGGAGAACTGGACTCTGCTGTAGCTCTCATTCGTCCCCCAGGACATCATGCTGAACGAGATGAAGCTATGGGGTTTTGCCTGTACAACAATGTAGCTATTGCAACACGTTACCTTTTAGATGAAAAAGTAAGGCGCTTAAAATTATGTAGCTATTATAATCCTAGTTCTAAAACGTGTATTTTTCTCTATTTTCTTTTTCTAAAATGGCATAGTAACTTTAGAAGTTCTATTTTGTTTTCCACTTTTGTTGACCACCTGTCACCTAAGGGCACTATATTCTTATTTTCGACTTTACAGCCAGAACTGGGTATCAAGAGAATTTTAATTGTGGATTGGGATGTGCATCATGGTAATGGTACTCAAAAGATGTTTTGGAAGGATCCTCGTGCTTTATTCTTCTCGGTTCACAGGTATGCCAGAATTTGAACCGATACTCGTTTTTTGCTTCATCATTTATGCTTATAAGTAACATTCAGAAGTATTAAGTTAGATTCGTTCAAAAGCGTTGTTAACAGAAATTCCTTTTCTGATTTGTATTTATTTTTTCTATAAAGAGCTTATTTGCCATTTCCAAGGATTATGTGACAGAACAACGTCTAACTTTTAGCATTCTACCGAAAATTTCTTATTGGAGCTTTTAGCTTGTAGATTGTTTGGTTGACTTGTTTCACATAACATCAAGGTTTATATTTATGATGACGGTATGGAGCTTTGATTTTTTCAGGCATGAGTTTGGAAGCTTTTATCCGGCTACTGATGATGGTTTCTATACTATGATTGGAGAAGGACCAGGAACGGGGTACAACATTAATGTCCCCTGGGAAAATGGTCAGTGTGGGGATGCAGACTACTTTGCAGTTTGGGACCATATTTTGGTTCCTGTTGCCAAGGAATTCAATCCTGACTTGATTATAGTCTCTGCTGGATTTGACGCAGGTTGGTTTTATAACCTTCTGTATTAAACATTTTCCATTACACCTTCCTTTTTCTTGAGTAGTGGAGGTTTCCAATTTATTATGTTATAAGATATGAGATAAAAAGTCATAAGTGGTTCAACTCAGGGGGGTCATCTCATAAAAGTGTTACTATCTAAACATGGGAATGGGCTGTTTTCAAGTTATGTATTATCCACCATTTATCCCAAATTCAATAGTTGCTAATTCATATGATTTCTAGTCTGTTGTTTGTAAACTTTTGCTAGTTCTTTGATAAACTTTAAAGTATCATAACTTTTTCAAATTAATTATCTCGAAACAGCTCTTGGTGATCCTCTGGGAGGATGTCGTGTGACACCCTATGGATATGCAGTTATGTTGAAGAAGGTGGGTTTATGGTTTACTGTTGTATCTGTTAGTGCCATCATGCTATATCTCCTCTTTGTGTCATCAAAATGATCTTTAAATACTGTTGTGATTATTACGTTTACTGTCTTTCAGTTGATGAAATTTGCCAACGGTAAGATTGTGTTGGCTTTAGAAGGAGGATACAATCTCAAATCTATAGCAAATTCAGTTCTTGCTTGTGTTGAAGTTCTGCTAGAAGACAGCCCTGTTAATGGGTCTTTGGAGCCATACCCATTTGAGTCTACTTGGCGTGTAATACAAGCGGTAAAATAACATGTCTTACCTTATTTTCCTTGTCCTTTCTACTCATTTAAAATTTCTTCACCTCACATTCTTTCATTCATTCAAGCTTCTTCGATAATGCGTAGTAATCTTTGTTTCTAGGTTCGCAAGAAACTTTGTGCTTTCTGGCCAGCACTTGCAGATGAATTACCAGAGAAGTTAATGAATCAAAAATCACCTCCTTCGGTATGTTGCCTTTTCTCTCATCATTACTTTATCATCTATTGCTTCCAAGGTTGGGCAACCAGGAGTTCTATTTGCCGACTTGATGATTTCCTAAAACTGTTATTGGACTTTTAAATAACTTTGCTATTCTAGTATCTTCTGAACTCAAGCTCTGACTCTGAAGCGGAGGACGATGAAGGTCCAAATGTCAGATTTAAGCATCTTGAAGAGATTCTTCAGGGTGTTATTGAGCCGCTTTCGAAGTTGAAAGTTGATGAAAGTATCCACGGTAATATGATAACGGAGATAAAGAGAATGCTTTCACTGTTTGTTTTAATTCATATGATGAGCTATTAACTGAATTCAGATCATGCAGAAAGCAATTCTAACTCCTGGAGATCAGAGCTTTCGAAGGTTGACATTTGGTATGCCACTTTTGGATCAAATATGTGGTTGAAAAGATTTCTTTGCTATATTGAAGGAGGACAGGTAATACAGGATTCCAAAGACTCTTCTCTACCATTGATGTTGAATATCAGACTTAAGCATTTTATGAGCTTCAGCATTTTGCTGAAAGAATTTTAGGTTGTAAGCTTATATATGTTGATCTTAGGTTATCAGTTTCCTTGGCTTCAAGTACTTCATTTTGCATTTTCCACTTTTTTGGTTTTCAATCGAAGTTTGTTGCAGTCTTTGAGACAGCTACCAAATGGTAACATGTGGTTACTTCTGAACTCTGATGTCTTGCCCAACACCTCTCATATTGTCAAAAATACTGTGATACTTCTTTTCTTTTAATTTTGTCTCTTCCCATCCTGCACTCCTTTTGTTGACATCTGCAAGATGACTTTCAGGTGGAAGGTATGGGAAAGCCATGTCTTGGTTCGGGGGATAGAATTCCACCAAAGGAGATTATGTGGAAGACTTTCCCTCATCGCTTATTCTTTGGTCGTGAATCTACACAAACATGGGGTCCTGGAGGTGTTGCGTTCCTTACTCCTGAAAGCAACATCCAGGACAAAACACATATGTGCATGTATAAAATTACGTATGTTTTCTTGTGACTCAATTCTATTCTATAATATTATCTCTTTCTGTAGAAATTATCTTATGTTCAAAATGGAACTTTCAAAATTGGATTTATCACTTGTCTGAATCCACTGAAGTTGTCTTTTGAACTCATTCACAGGCTCGAGCAGTTTAACGATATATTGCTTCAGGAAAATGTTGCAAGTTATCCAATGAACTCTCCTTTGTTTGACTTGACTGCTGTGGACTCAGTCACAAGTGAAGAGCACCATTCTCTGCAGGTTGCCCTAGAGGTATGCCACCTTGTTTTAGAATGCATGAAGCATATTCCTCTTTCTTATACTTACTCTCTGCATGTGCTTGATTTTGTTTCAGACTGGTTGGTACAGAAATGTTGTTTACCTGGGCAAGGAACATGAAATTCCTATCGTAACTATGACGTAAGCATCTAGCTTTTGGTTTCTATCTTCTCTGTTAACTTTGCTTTGCTCGTTAGTTTATTTGTTTCAAATATAATACCCTGTAGATGCTCCCAATCGGACGTGGAGAGCTTCCGATCCGGGGAGTTTCCCTTGTGTGCTCCGTCCAAAAACTATGCCAACACAATAGCGAAAGGCCTGGTAGAAGGAAAACAGCTTTCACACGAGGCGACAATGGCCTACTTACAAGAAGCTTCTACAAAACCATTGTGATTGCAATTTGTTATAGTTGCACTGTTTATAAATTTAGTACCTTATTATCATTCCTGATCCCAAATTGTAATATATGGTTTTAGGACCAAGCTTTGCAATGTACAAACGTGAAACTTTTGAAAATGATTTCATAAACGTTATATGAACACGTGACATAATAAAATATTATTTAAAACAAATTGCCCTCCCAATTATTCTTTTGAGGCGAAAAGAACAAGGGCAATTTTATTGTTCATCCTTGCTACCCGGTAGCATGTCCTTGATTTTGCCCGCCACACCGCCCTTCTTCTCCTGGTCACTTTTTCCCGCCACTTGGCAGCTTCTCCTTGATTTTGCCCGCTAGGCCGCCCTTCTCCTGGTTCTGATCTCCTGTGTTCGCGGTCCCACCTTGCCGCTCCCACCACGTTGAGCCATCCTTGCTGCCCGGTAGCTCCTTGATTCCGCCCGCCGCGCCGCCCTTATTCTCCTGCTTGTGATGTTCTGTGTGCGCTGGCAGCTTCTCCTTGATTTTACCCGCTGGGCTGCCCTTCTCCTGGTTCGGATCTCCTGTGTGCGCGGTCCCACCTTGCCGCTCCCACCACGTAGAGCCATCCTTGCTGCCCGGTAGCATGTCCTTGATTCGATCGATGAACAACAAACAAACTAACAAAAGCAAATCAAATAGTACTCAAACCTCCGTAAGAAATATATATGAATTTTCTCTGATGAAGATGAGTGGGCTAGCTTGAATTTGTTTGAAATGAGATACTTCTATATATAGGTGTCGCAGGAATATATCATGCGGGCACATGCACAGAATAATAATAATAATAATAACAATAACAAATATGGTTTTACACGTACCTGAATGAGTAAACCGACCGTGATAATGATACATACCACTTTCAACAAATTCAAACAGGTGGTCCTGTTACCAGACGACATGCATAAGTTGGCGTCTGCAGAGGTGAAGATATTTATCTAAACTTTCGTTTTTTACTGACTTTTGAGTTGAGTCATAGATCCAAAATAAAGATCACAATATTTAGGTACTGTTAAGATGAGGGGTTTTTGTTGTCTTCAACTGAAGCTCCCTACTTGTTCCACATTCCATTAGTAGCTATGCAATGCGCTGTAAGAGTCAGTAGTGATATCTTCATCTATTAATTAATAATTAAGACCTTTCATCTATTTTTGCATCGCTGACCGACTTCATATTGTACTGCATTTGTCCAAGGATTTATACATACCAATATTAATACGTGGGTTACTTTAAGTGGCAAAAAGCAGTAAGGTAAAATCTGTTGCTGTCACAGAAGTATGGAGACCACCGCCTAGGGGAGGGTTGAAACTTAATATTGATGGTGCAGCTGACCAAGAGAAATCCAGAAGCGGGTATGGCGCGATCATGCGTAATGAGGAAGGTAATCTTGTGTGGGCAGCAATGGAGTCAGGTCCAGCCAAATGTCTTCCTTTAGTAAGTGAACTGATGGGTCTAAAAATGGGTTTAAGCATATGCTTAAGTAAGGGGACAATACCAAGTGAGGTTGTGACCGATTCAGTCGAAGTAGCTCAGTGTATCAATCTAAAATGCACTGATTGGCACCCTTATGCAGCTCTAATCATGGAGATTAAAGGATTGTGTAAAAATCTTGGGGTGGGGATGATTGTACAACAGCAGTGTACAACTAACAAAGTGGCACATAATCTTGCACGGAAAGCAGCTCTCACACAAGTTGGGAACTATTGGGATGGGGATGGACCTCCACGGCTCACAGATATGATTCGAGATGAAATGCAAGTTGAGTAGTTCTTGAGTGGAGTGTCTAGTCTAGGCCTAATTCCCTCTGATGGTTAGGCCGTAAGGAGGTCGACTAGGTTCCTGTTCTTTCTCTCGATAGCTATGTCGTTGGGAGGGGGGCAGGTTTCGGGCTAGGCTCTATGCTCAATCTACTTTGTTTATTGAATGCACATTTGGTTAGTATAGGAGTACTGGGCACTCTTTTCCCTTGTACATTGCGAGGGTTTTTAATGAGGCCCCTTAAGTTATCTTTTCATTTGTAATCTTTGTACTTCTTTGGTTGGCACACCGCCAAACCCCAATTAAATACAAATGCATTCCTTTTGATAAAAAAAAAAATGTGCTTTGTGCCTTTATGTGGATTAGTCTTTTAGTAAATTGTACGGATTGATATTAGCCTTGTTTGAAATTCTGTACCTGTTCCATTAGTAGTTAGAGTAGCTTTACCCCCATACAGCTCTTTGGTCTTTAATTTTTGTGTCGGTCACTGACGGTTTGATGTTCTTGAGTTTCATCTTTGTAGTACTATTCTAGCATCTTCAATGGAGAGATATGAATTTGAGATGTTTTAGTCTGATGTTGATACAGTAGCTTTGACATGGATTGTATTTGCCCATGGTAATTGTACCCTCGATTGCATTTCTCATATTTGCCAAATATCATGTAATGTTCAAATACGAATTGGCTTTTGCCAGAACCATGCAATGTTATTTGGTTTCAGCTGCTTTGGTGCAAACAACTTACTGCAGTGTGGTAAAACAGATTGCCAGTTCAATCTTGGGTCAAGGAAACCAAATGTCTGCATAAAAAAAGGGAGTGTACTGCATCATCTCTTGAAAAAATGACAGGCACAAGTCTTCACAAGATACATCTGTAAATTATACAAAATAAATAAATACCATCTTTGATGTTTATAAATCAAAACAGAATTTTCTCAACATACAAGTTACAATTTGACCAGAATTGTGGTCATTAGTTTCATTCCTTTTTGATGTATACGTAGTTGGATTTCACAAAGCTATTAACCAGCCGGATGGTAACCGACAAACGTTCTACCAACGACCCATTCAGATTGCCAAAAAAGGACTCTTTGTCCAACTTCACAGAATGTAAGAACGCACATATGTAAACAACTGCCTCTAATGAATGTATTCAATACTCTTCTGTGGTTTATAACTTAATCACCTCAGGTCAGCATTCAGCAAGGTTCCCTCACCGATGCTTCAGCTTAGCATGTCCAGTGTCACTCAAATGCGTATGTAACTTGTTTCTGTCATGATAAAACCATCCAAATCTAAATATTAATATCTTTTCTAGCAGAGTGATTGAGAATTAGTTGTCACGAAATATAAACTACAGAAACGGAAGCAATGTATCAGAGGAGACATGACTAGATACCTGGATTCGAATTCCTCCCCACATCCATCACATGTATTGCTAGAATTCTTGGATGCTCCCTGCTTTGTAATATATATACGCTCAATTAAATGAACAGAAGGAAACAACAATGACAAGCAATGAATATTAATGTAAGACTCAAACTCCATTTTGTGGGAAGATCAAATATCTAATCAGAGACCTAATCAAGCACCTGGAAGGTCAAGAATGATATCATATAGCATATTCAAAAGCTAAGTGTTGTCGTGTCTAGCCCTTGATATTGAAACTTCAAAAACAACCAGCAGCAATCAATAAAATTAGAAGCTTTCTTTGAGTTCCTTCTTGAGCAGTTATTCCTTTAACAATTCCCAATTATAAACCATAGATCCAAGATCAACTTACCATGGTAAGAAAAAGAACATTATCTTAACCTTTTCAAATTCAGAACACTATAAGGTTACTCTCTATCTAACCACTGTTTTGTTATCTAAGGGCATTCAACTTGTGTTGCAAGGTCACAAACACAATAAGCCAGTAGGCTGTATCTACACATTACTGTCAGCCTATCATAAGTTAGGTTTAAAACGAAAATCTGCGAGAGCAATAACATTATCCTTAAGACAATTTAGAACGTATCAGCATTACCTTAGTAGCTTTCTTCCCTTTAGACGAACTCTTGGATTTGTTGTTTGCCTCTTTCTTCACATTCTCTTTCTTACCAACAGTTTTGCTCGAGATCTTTTTCTTTCTTGGTAACTGAACACCCCCTTTATCATCACTCTCATCTTCCATGGCAGAATTAGATATGGATTCCTTTATATGCGAATTATCATGCTCACTAATCTCCTCACTCTGACCACTATTACTTTCATTTCCAACAACCTTTTTAGCTTCTTCACCATTCTTCTTCTTCCTCCGCGGTTTCTTTCCTGTGCTCTTTCGGTTATCATATTCCATAGACTCGAGCTCTTCACCATCATTCTCCACACGAATATCACTCACCAGGGGCTCATCCTCAGGCTCAACAACCCTCGGAGCTGCATTTTTCCTACTCTTTCGCCTGGCCATCATTGCCGCCAGAGCACCCAAATCATCTTCAGCATCATCAAACTCAAATGCCTCATCAACCTTTTCCCTCCCATTTTCGTCACCAACGTCATAAAACTCATCTTCCTCCTCCTCCTCCTCAATATTCATCCCCTCTTTGATCTCCTCAACTAATTCATCAATACCACCAACCCCATTCATCTCATTTTCCTCATCTCCACCCGAAAACTCATCTTCCTCATCAACCTCTTCCTCCTCATCCCCAATTGAATCACGAAACTCCGCAACCTTGTCCTTATGCTTCTTGGACTGCTCATGATTCTTCCACTGCTTCTCACTCTTAAACTTCTTCCCACACACCACACAATACAATTCCTTCCTCCCCCTCTCCTCCTCCTCCTCCTCCTCTCCCTCCTCCTCCACCTCCTCCCCGCCGTCACCACCGCCTTCCTCCCCCGCCACTTTCGTCCATTCCGGCTCCTCATACGCCATTGCCCTCTCCATTTTCTCCCTCTCCAACCTCCTCTTCCTCTCCTTGTCCTCCGCCCTCTTCTTCTCCCTCTCCTCCTCCTTCTTCACCATCATATCCATCACCCTCTTGTCCCTCTTCTTCACAAACTCCGCCAATCCCCGAACAGTTTCGTTATATTCTCTCTTGGCCTTCTTCCTCAGCTTCTTGTTCTCCTCCTCCATCAACCGCCGCGACTTCCGGTTCGGCCCCGCCGACGCGTCGTACTGGTCCACCCACCCAAACTCCATCGCCGTACAAAACCCTAACCAGTAGTTATAGAAAGCCGTCACCTGAACGTAAGGACTTCCCAAATTGCCCATCGCCGGCGCTTCTCGGATCGAGTCCAGCCGTAACCCTAATTTCTTAGCGTATCCGAGCTCGTTGGCGTAGATTTTATCGAAGACATCGGCGTATACTTTGTAGAATCCGCGGCCGGAGTCGGAGTAGCCGGAGAAGACGGAGGCGGAGAAGAAGGAGAAGAGGTCCGGGAAGTCGGAGCCGGAGGCGGTGCGGCGGTCGGCGAAGAGGATCTGGTCGCGGTGAGAATCGTACCAGGCGCGCTCCTTGGGGTCGGAGAGGACCTCGTAGGCGTGGACGAGCTCCTGGAACTGCGCGGTGGCTTCGGCGGAGGAGAGGCCGGACTTGACGAGCTTGTCGGGGTGGCGCTGGAGGGCGAGTTTCCGGTAAGCTGACCGGATTTCATCGGCGGTGCAGTCGCGCTCGAGGCCTAAAACCTCGTAGTGGCATCGCCTCTCCGCCGACAACGACGACGACGACATCGTTTTGGACGTCCTCTCTTCGCTTTCGTTTCGCTTTTGTTAACGAATTGTTCGGATTTGAGGCATTTTATTGTTGGCTTCATCTTGTGTAATTAGGAAAGGCCCAAACCCCATTTGATTTTAGGATTGGACTGAATGGGGTCAACAGACCCGAGCATTTCATCTGCATTCCGGGCCCAATATGAATATCGATAGGGGAATTGGAATCGGAAAGAAAATGAATTATTCGAATTTCTTGTTTCTTTTCACTCACAACAAACTAGCGATCGTTGAAAATAAGAAACTTGATAACCAAGGGGAAGGTGTACTTAGGCATGCTTTGACAATTTCATTAGTTCTTAACGCTAAGAAATTATTAGCTGCGATCGAAACCGCGGTTTAAACAAAGTCAGTGGTCTAAGCTAAAATCCGTGTATTGTAACGAAGCCGCCTTTCGATCTATGACACGTTTACTAACTCGGAATCGGAGTGAGCAGGAGTCGGAATGAACAGGAATCGGAATGAGCAAGAATCGGAATGAGCAGGAATCGGAATGAAGCACTCCCATTGAAGGGTTTACTAATTACCCAGAATCGGAATGAAAATTAAGTTGATTGCCATTAAACTGTTTACTAATTTTCATGAATCGGAATGAAAATAAATTAAATTACTAAAATACCCTTACTATAAACCTTTTGTTTTTTCAACGCAAAAGTGAAAAAGTTTCAACTACAAATATCTCATGCCACCGAACGTATAAGTAATCCTAGAATTGTAGTTGAAACATAATTATGATCATAGTCTCCATAAGAAAATAATCACGTTCTCTACCAGAAACTTCATACCAAAACAATTGTAATCTCCATAAGAAAATAATCACGTCTTTATTTTTCTGGCCGGTAGAAATTATTTGTGAGTTATTAGATTTTGAAGGATAATTTAGGTAGAAAATTTTCATTCTTGGTGGAATCAATAATCAGGAATCACAATACCACCTAAATCCAGGGAATCTCATTCCTTGAAAATCAAGAATCACATTCCTGATTTTGTGGTGGGTCCCACCACAAATTTGATTCCCAAATTTTAGTAAACACGGGAATCGCCAGGAGTGGGAGTGACTCCCACAAATTTCATTCCCATTCCAGGTTAGTAAACACGCCACTAATGTAATCTTGGAACGCACACATTTCAGGGAAAGAACAAAGAAAACCCTCTTTTTATATATGTACAGGTTTTACATGGAATCGCAACTGAAAGTCTCTTCCGAATTATTAGGTACATGAAAATGCGACCATAAACAATGTTTGTCATGCTGCCCCTTGTAAAGGTGTGTTCTTTTTGTCTACTGACATGCTAGCAAGATCTTGGGTGTTACCATTCTTCAGTCCTTCCTTGAAGTGGTCTCTGAGAAACTCCACAGCCATAAACGTAAGAGCTGAAGCCGGAATATACCATGTAATCCTTGGGATGCTACCTCTGAACATCCCTTTCGCACCTTCGTCCATCCATATAGTACGAACAGCATCCAACCAGCCATTGTACCTAAAGTTCATAACAAAGTTGACACAAAGGTGCACACACACACACACACAAACACCATTTAGTCTTGGAGGGGTTTCTAAGATTCTATTCTTGTTTTATCGGTTTAAGTTTTGCTACCGTTTTTGGTAAAGGTTGGTACCCCAACTGATCTGACAACCAAGAATCATGTGAATATATTGGTAAAAGTAATTTCCAGACTGAACTGATACCTCAATGTTGATCCCTGTACTTGCAATCTTGTTTTGACCACATCCAAGGGAGTGGTAAGATATGCACTAATCCCTGAAAAATTTGGCACATGTAAGAATCAGGCCTACAGAGATTACCAATTACTGAATTCAATTATTGAAGACTTCAATGGATAGAGTCTAGTAAAGGCACGTACCACCAGCCAATCCACCTAGTATAAGTCCCTCGACAGTACTATTAATATGGAGATTGGGATTGTGTATGTACTTTCGCTTCCCACTCTCAGACAAATCTTTCAGGCCTTCATAAAACACTACCTGCATAGTGCAGAAGAAATCATAAATTTTAAAACAAAATTACTTTACTAGAATTAAAAACCAGAGTTTTTTAGGCCAAACGCCTAACTGCCGATGATTCTCACCATCCGATCAAAAGACAGTTTGTCCGAGTAGTCCTTTAATGGGACAAAATAAAACAAATAACTAGTGTCCGGGAGGCATGCTAAGAATTTGTGATGCTGACTGGATAGATTTTGGTCATTAGGAGATGCAACCGTCCTCCCACTATTACAGAGCATATGATGTAAAGACCAAAAGTTAAGAGTGAGACTAACGTACCATTAGACCAGCAAAAGGTACATCCCTTGCGAGTGTAGACCAGTATCTGCAATGAAAGAAGAAATGAATCCGTAATTGGGCAAGAAGATTGTGGTCATTAATTATATGCATATGCTATGAAGGCTAGGCGTGTGCCTTTCTTTGTCCTTTTGATATGTGGGTACAACCATGCATGAGGGTGGCCAGGTAACAGCCATCAGTATTACAGTGAACTATTGGACTCATGGTGAAAATGCAAACTAGCATCCTCAATCCTGAACAATAATTACAATCAAATCAAAGAACTACTAGGATAACACACACAAGCTGACCTATTGCCTGACCCAATGAAAAGTAGAGAGATGAGAGGAGGAGGAACAGGGAGGACCACATGAAAAGATCACCCCTTCAAGATTAGAAAGATCAGTTTTGAGATTTACCCTGCATACAATCCTTTTGGCCCCTGTTCCTTCCATATGGAGCAGCCAGCCTGGAACATCCCAGTATAGTAACCATACATTTTGGAATCAGGCTTCAAAGAGATGTTATTTTTCATCATGGCGGAACTCCAAGAACTCAGTGTGCCTTGAACCTGCATGCGCTGCTTCATCACTTCACATGGAACATATATAATAGAACCAAGTGTGTCTCCTGAACCACAAAATACAAAGATGAATAAAGGAATTTTGAGTTGAATATGATACATGAATACCATTAACATCCAATTCTGGTAGATCAATGGAAATTGAATTGTAACGACATCTCAAATGACATCAACAAAGTCTTGAGAGCTGCAGAACGACTTACCAACAGCTCCAGCGATGAAATGCGCCCAATGTCCCCCAAGGCTTGGATGAGATTCTTCAACCCACTTTTTGGTGGACTCTATGACACCAAAATACGTTGCTCCAGTTGCAAGAGAACCAGTGACACCAGGAGCTAGACCCCTATAAAAGCCTATAGAAGTTATTAGTCAAGAAGAACCACATGCTCCTGAGAACGGACCAACACTAAACATGTTACATACAAGAACTAAAAAAACAGCTTCAGAAAAAGAAGTACCTCTTAATCCATCAGTAACCCAGACTGATCGCACCATCTGCAATATGCTCTTCGAATTCTGTGTGCATGAAATAAATTACTAAACACTACTGCATTTTCCAGCTAAGTTATGGAAAGCATTTCGCAATATAACGCCCCATCAAATACTCCAAAATTTTCTTTCTGAAAAGCATTATACTTTGCTCTATGATCATACCTGACTTGCAATAAGAAAAGCTTGGCTCTGAATACGGGTCTTTACGGTATCAACCGGATGCATCACGCCTTCCCCAAATGCCCCAGCAATAGCTCCCCACACAAACTCCTTCCACACTACATTGACAGATACAAAAACTCAATCATCAACTTCCCACCATTCCATTCACATTTCTCAATTTACTATACAAAACATCACAAAAGCAAAGCCATGCATACACATTGACAAATACAATAATATGCATATACAATTAGATTCTTTCATTATTGAACATGGAAACAATAACAAAATCAGTGTTCTCAGCTGCTTCTACTCAAAAAAGAATGAAGTGTGTTTGGACTGCTTACCAAAGAAGTTTTTCTGCTTTGTATCGCCTAAGGCGAGTCTCTCGCTCGAAGATGGGCTCCGTATCGCCATCGAAGCAGCTCTCTTTCTCTATTTCAATAGTTCTCGTTTATGGGTTTCTTCTATAAAGTGGGCGGCGCCACCGCCAGCTTCGGCTGCAGATAGTCAGAGGCCGCTTTCTGTAGCTCTGTTCTGGTCGTGTCGAACTCTGAAACGGCGACGGCGACGGCGACAACGACCGGAGTTATCTAGTGGGTAGGGTTTAAGGGCTTCTGGGCTTCAGTTAAGTTAGTTTTGACTTGGTCTTGTTTTGTACTTGTGTTTGATGTTGTTTGGGCCTTGGGAACTGAGCTGCTGATATTTTGGGCTAACTACCAAAAACCCTTGTGGCTGTGGTGAATTTTGAGATTACATCAATTTAGGGCAAATTTCAATTTCGTACCCTGTGGTTTCGGTTGAATTTCAAAATGATACCCATGGTTTTTTTTTTTTCATTTTCGTACCCTATACTTTCAAAACGTTGCAAATATGTTCCACCGTCAGAAAAAACGTTAATCTGGGGTTAAATGCTGACGTGGCTCATGTGGGGTCCACCAAACTAAACAGACCGTTAACTAAGCTAACCAAAAAAAACCAAAACAGCGCCGTATGAAGTTCCCATCGTCTTTTTCGCGGGCGTTCGAGTGCGGGCTGCCGACGCCGACGCCGCCGCTGGACTCACCGGCGACTCTAGATCTCCGGCGACTGGGCCGGCAGAGGCAACGGCTCCGGATCGGGGACGGCGAGGCAACGAGTGAGGCTCGGCGACTCCTCCCTCGTCCCTATCTTGAGGCGCGGAGAATCGTACGACGAAACCAGTGACCGCTGCCTCCTCCTCCCGATCTTGAGGCGCCGTGGGAGATCACCCGGCCCCTACGCCGATCCCGAGTACAAGCTCGCCGTCCCCGCCGCCCTCGAGTACCGCCGTTGAGTCGAGTGCCCGGCGACCACCAAGGCCCAGGCCTGCTTCAACATCAAGTGCCCAGGTCTGCTCCGACCCAGAAACCGTCTCCGATCCGGAGCAGTTGCCTTTGCCGTCATTTTCGCCGGAGATCTGGAGTCGCCGGTGAGTCCAGCGGCGGCGTCGGCAGCCATCACTCGAACTCCCGCGAAAAAGACGATGGGAACTTCATACGACGCCGTTTTGGTTTTTTTGGTTAGCTTAGTTAACGGTCTGTTAAATTTGGTGGACCCCACATGAGCCACGTCAGCATTTAACCCCAGATTAACGTTTTTTCTGACGGTGGAACATATTTGCAACGTTTTGAAAGTATAGGGTACGAAAATGAAAAAAAAAAAACCATGGGTATCATTTTGAAATTCAACCGAAACCACAGGGTACGAAATTGAAATTTGCCCATCAATTTATATAAGTAAGGATTTAAATATATTATTTTTTATTTTTAGAATATTCTTTAAATATATTCGTTCATTCTGCAATAATCATCTAATCCAACAATCAAATTAAAAAGGAATGTGATAGAAGTAAAAAAACTACTAAAATCAACTCCCTTCATTTATATCGTTCATATGTTCCCCTAGTAAATCGGTATGTTACTTTTCAAAATGATACAGAAGTTTGAGTTTAGTTTCGATAAATGCAACATGTATTCTTGTGCATTCTGGCCAGCCTGATAAGCTTGAATCTCGCATTTAGACTGAAGTGGATACATAAAATGAGGCTCATGTTTTCCACATCATCGATTTAACCTTGTATTCGATAACTAAACCGACAGATACCATATAAATTGATACAATTCAAAAACACTACGATACGGAAATGAAAAATTGAAAAGTCGTCGTCTATTTTCACAATCAAACTCCAAACCTTGTGGGCAAAAAGTAAAACTTAGTTTTAAGCCCAATAGCGTCTGCATTCCGCTACCAATCCGACGTCGTTTCGCCCTCCTCTTCTTTGCACATAACAAAAGAGTCTTTGACGCACGCCCACCTGATAAAACAGCGAAGCGAGAAAGAGTGAAAAAAAAAGGGACCTGAGCTCTCGCAGCTAATAAACATATTTGGATCCGAACATTCAGTTTTCTAGGGTTTCCAATCTCCGATCGCCACCAACCGCAAAGCAATGGCGATGGCTGCTCTGCGACGAGAAGGGAGGCGCTTCGCCGCCGCCCCTCTGATTTCTTCTCCGAATCCGATGGCCGCCGTCCGATCCACCATCATCCCCGCCGAGTACGCTCTCTATCCAAATCCGTTATTTTCTGTTTTCGTCTGTTGCCTTCTGTTTGGATGCTGAGAAAGTTGAGAGATGGAAAAATAGAAAATTAGATAGAAATGTGGATGTCGATATTGTTGTGGATTTTGTTAAATGTATGGATGAAAGCTCGGCTGGAGTTGCAATGCGGTTCGTTTTGTTTGTGAGCAATTAGAAAGTTAATTCCTTAGTTTATCTCGTGAATAGAAATCGAGTAATTCAATTTAGCTTAAAGTTTAAGTATTGGAAATGTGAGGATTCAATGGAAATGAGCTTTGTCGAGTGGAAATTAGTAGTGTTGCTTGGTTTTTCTGCATTGAGATAATGCGGTTCCGAATCCGAATCCGAATTGCTTGTCTTCTGGATTTGCAAGAGACATAGGGAACGACGTGTTTTGTCTGACTGTGTGGAGACTTAACAGTCTGGTTTGTTTGGCAGGGAGCAGGTACCTTTGGGAGTGCGTTCAATTTCAACTCAAATTGGTGAGTCGAATTATCGTGAATTAGTTGTTATTATTATTGGTTTTTGGTGAAACATCAGTAGCAAATGGTGACGCAAGTTTGTTTGTAATACCTGGGGATTTCAGTTAGAAACAGGATGAAGAGTGTAAAGAATATCCAGAAAATTACAAAGGCCATGAAGATGGTTGCAGCCTCAAAGCTACGAGCAATTCAAGTCAAAGCTGAAAATTCACGCGGTCTGTGGCAGCCTTTCACAGCTCTTCTTGGTGACACTCCCAGTACGTATACCAGCATAATCTTTGTTCTTCAAAGTTTATTTAGTTCTATTTCTTCATTTGATGATTGTTTTTAAAAAGTAAATCTGCTCGTATTTGACATGGTCTTAGCGTTTTTTATTTCTCTTTTGTAAGCTATTCGAGTCTAAGCGTGCTCTGTTATTGATAATAACTGTGCTTTAAGGATGTGCATTTGAGTTTTTGGTCTCCCCCATTTTGTTAATTAGGTTACTTGTTGTTTATGGATATTGATGTTTCCCTCACTGTATTTTTCATGTTACCGTACAGGTGTCCAAGTGAAGAAGGATGTTATTGTTACCATCTCTTCAGACAAAGGTCTTTGTGGTGGGATTAACTCTACCGCAGTCAAGATAAGCAAGGCCTTGTACAAGTTGAATGCTGGTATTTCTTGGAAACTGAAAGCTGATTGCTTGAATGCTGTTTTCTAAGTTTGTATTCTTACCTTCTAAGCAAATTAATTTTTGTCTTTCTTTGAAATTATTGTAGGCCCTGAAAAAGAGTCAAAATATGTCATCTTGGGGGAAAAAGCAAAGGCCCAATTGATACGTGACTCAAAAAAGGACATTGAGCTATGCATAACTGAGTTGCAGAAGAATCCTTTGAACTACACCCAGGTTAGTATGTATTGTTCTTTCGCATATATCATTGACAGTGGCAACATATAAAGATATGGTGTGATATCAATTCATTCTATCTGATGAATTCTTTTTCAAGATTATACTGACAAACCATTGTGCACTTTTTGACCTTTCAGGTATCTGTCCTAGCTGACGACATTTTAAAGAATGTTGAGTTTGATGCTTTGAGAATTATCTTCAACAAGTTTCAGTCAGTTGTCTCGTTTCTGCCAACAATGTCTACAGTATTATCTCCAGAGGTAATAAGAATGCGTAAGCTCAATAAAATGCACGCATACAGCTCCCATCCATGTTCTCTTGTGATTGGTTTATGATACAATGCTTGTAACAGGTTGTGGAGAGAGAGGCTGAAGCCGGTGGAAAGCTTGGTGACCTTGATTCTTATGAGATTGAAGGTGGTGAGACAAAGTCGGAGATACTCCAGAATCTCTCTGAATTCCAATTTTCTTGTGTAAGTCCTTCCTTTGAGGTTGGAAACCTGTCTATTTCCTTCGTGGATGCAGTAGCTGGGACTGTTATATTGTTTTGTGCAACACTCACATACTGTTGATCAAAACACTGACCTGGTTATCCTAACTCGAAAGTGCATTTGTTTGCCTATAAGTCCTAGAATAGACAATTTCGCCTGTTTGACTCTTCCTATGCCAAACCGCAATTCTGAAGAGAATCCTCCACTCTGTATTGGGGATTGATGCTCAAATTTGATGCTACACAATGGTGAAGACATTTTATTCTCTTCTGCTCATACTGAAAATTTTCATGTTTTGGTCAGGTCATGTTCAATGCGGTGTTGGAGAATGCCTGCAGTGAGCAAGGTGCAAGGATGTCTGCCATGGACAGTTCAAGCAGAAATGCTGGAGAGATGCTTGATCGCCTTACACTCACTTATAACAGGTCTCTTCTTCCCCCATTCCCAACCACACACCGCATTTGTTAAATTTATTACATTTCAGAAAGTATGCTTTGTCTGATCTTATCTTGTTAATTGGACTACTTTCTTTCTGTCTTTGTTAACTCCTTTACTATTGAGATACTACTACTAACTCGTTGGATTACTCCTTGTCTTATACTGTACACGACTGATTTTTCTTTGTTTATATCATTATTTGGTATAGAACTCGTCAAGCATCTATCACCACAGAATTGACCGAGATTATATCAGGAGCATCAGCACTGGAGGCGAAATAAAACTGTCTTAAAGTTTAAGATGTTAACTCTGAGAGGCATTTTGTCATTTGTAATAATTATTCCAGGGTTAAGTTCTGGGAGCTAAAAGTTATATCGATGATGGTTTAAATTGATGGTTCTGGGATGTCTTTTTCTTTTGTTAAAATTCCGAACACGAGAAATTCGTCTAAAATAATTGAGGATTGTATAAATTGTATCGATTCATTTTCTATGGGATAAAGTTTCAAAGATGATTGGTCACCAGCTTTCTTTCCTCTTATATAATTGCTTTTGTTTGCTCAATTATCATGTGTTTCTCCAATGGCTGCGTCGAGTTCTCTTTGATTCCAAATGTTGTTAGCAGCTCACCTTTTGTATAAGACCGTCGATGCAAGTTAATAGTGGGTGTTTGAACATCTTCATTGCGTGAAACCCTTCGTGTAATGTTTCTCACATAAGATTATGTTCGTGATTAAGGGACAATATGTTAGGGAGACCACTTTATCCTGAGTGAATGAGTAAAAGAACCATTCGTACATACTGTTAAACCTTGTTGGGGGTGGCTATATTCATGACCTTCCAATTGGTGGATTTTGGTGCATACAACATGGATTGACATTGCAAGAAGTATATACTTTTAATCCTAATAATTCTCCTTGTGAAATACAAATCTTGTAGAGGTTTTGGTGGAAAATTTTGTACACATTCTCTCCAACTCTTTTGCTGGGGAAGATGGACCACAGTAGAAAACCCCTGTCCAAGAAAGGCCAAATTTTCAATTAGCATTAAGTTAACAATAGTGGTTATCAACATAAACAAGTTTTTTTCATCGATAATGTGTCAATCATTGTTCTTATACTACAGCCATGCGCACATCCATAAAGAGGAAAACAAAACCGCATCCTCTCTTTTTGCATCTTACCAATCCGTGCTTCTCTTTGTTTACTTGCCAACGTTGAGAAGATGCTGAACCAGTTTGGTCTAGCGAAATGTGTGCGTACCTGAAAATTCCACCACAAAACATTTCGTATACATAGAGACATAAAATTTTCGGTTTTCTTACCACCACAATAGGGATGAAAGGAAAGGGTGTATGCAGACGTTCAAGTCTCCGCAGATTGCTTTAAGTAATACTACAGGCCAAAGTACTAGGATTAGGCATTGTAATGCAGTACTTACCGAAGTTCGAGACACAAAATCTATACCAGTTTTGGCATGGTGCAATGCTTGTACAGCGCTTATCAGAACCGAGCGGGCATCCCCCTCTTGGTACACGCAAGTTAAGAAATTGTGAATCTCTACAACAGACTATAAGGATATATGATCACAATATGGTAATTAAATTGCGTGGAAAATGGATTGTAGAATGATTAAGCAAACCTTTGACTTGATTACAGTTTACCTGCTTTTGGTTTGAGATTGATATTTCCTTCGTGACGTCTCGAAACCAGTCAAAGGAGCTTTGCTCTCTTGTAACCCAATACAGATAGGCTTTCAATGGAGCCTTCCTTGAGCTGCATTGTCTGCAACCAGTCTATTTTGTATGCACATCAGATGGATTTGTTAATTTTCTCCGACAAAACACAACTTGAAAACCATTGGCCAAGCCGAAATTCTTACATGATCACAATGTGGTTTTTCAGCAGCATTGACAACGTCTTTGAGGATGCTGATGAAGGGTGTAGTGCCTATGCCTAGACCGATTAGAACAACGATGTCATACTTGATATGATCTTGAGAGGCAGCACCATAGGGTCCATCGATGTGTACTTTGGGATAACCCTTCAGTCCAGATAATGTTGCCTGTAAAATTGGAAGAAAGTCACTGTAATGCATAAGCATTTTCACCATTCAAGTATTTACATTGATTTTTCCCAACTTTTACCTCTTGGAAAAGACTGTATATTTGGTAACTCCAGTCTCCAGCAGTTCGAATATGCACACTTAGGTAGTCGTCTTCTGGTGCCGAAGTTAAGGAAAAAGGGTGCCTGAAAATGAACAAAGAAGAGAAAGAAACAGAATTCAAAATACAATGGCCTATTTCCCAATTTTAGATAATTCACAATCAGTTGGCATAATAAGTAACTTTTTGGTGTTTTTCACCAGCAGAACTCTAAGCAGATGGATGCTTAGCAAGTTTAAGTGCAGACTAACCATTCCAGTGGAGAAATTTGAGGGCATTGAATGAATATGTACATGCCACTCAGGTACCTAAAACCTTCTGGTTTTTGCAATTTGAGGGACACAACTTTTCCTGGATAAATACTTGCCTGCAGAATTTTGTGACATGAAAAGAATTGAACAAAGGGATGGATTCCCGACCAACTAAATGGACAATGATAGTGTTATACCTTCAAAATCTCCCCCTCATAAAATCCTGATCTTATGGCTCGAAAAACTCTTTCTCCGGTATATAACAGAACTGGAACAGCAATGTACATCCATGTCTGCTTGAGACGATTCATAACATCAGAATTATCTATGAAGGTAAAATTCCAGCACATGGAGGCAAAATGAATCTCATTTCCGGGGCAGCAGAATTACGAGCTTACCGTTTTTTCTGTTACATTGTCTGTTAGGAAGAGGAACATAGAGTGAAGAATAAGCAATGCATACACAGGAATGAACAAATGATGTGAGTACCAAAAGGTATTATAGCCTGTGACACTCCTCACGGACTTTGGCAGCAATATTGATTGGCGGCGTGGCCATTTTGTTGCCAGTGAAAACGCTATGGTCATTAGTAACACCATAGCAATCCCTGTTGCCACCTCCTTTGTGGCCAATATCTGAAAGTATGATGGTTGATGGTATCCAAAGTGCGTAGCTATTGTTTGCTCGAAGATTAAACGATTTGAGTCACTAATTCTTGGAAAATCACAAGCAAGGTGAGTACCACCATGGAGGATAACTCCTACTACTATTGCTCCTGCAATCATCTACACATTTTCAACAAATAATTTACACATCCTTGTTACTAAATTGTGTTTTGTAAAAAAAAAATTGTTAATGGTGGAACTTTTAATTACCTTGTGGAAGTTGATGTTGTCATTAAATGGAATGATTGAGCTGATCGAAGGGTTCTTGCGCAGCCATGTAATTGTATTGCGACAAACTGGGAGGAGAACTAGAGCCATGTTGAATTTCAAGGTTTCTGCAGCACCTTTGGCAGTGGGTAGGCAGTACCCCATTACTTGAAAAGCTGCTCTATGGCGATATTGGATGAACTTCCAAGTAAATAGTGCACTACATACGATCAACCACAGAAAAACTATCCATGCACGTCTCCAATAGGATCGAAATAAAACCTCGATCTTAGACCTTGGCTTTTGAAATGGATCAAAATTGTGATATGGAGTAGTATGTCTCATTGGAAAGGAGCCCTTTGATAAGCTAACTTTGAAGAGAGTCTCAAGTTGAGGGAGCTGCAGTGGTAAAGATTAGAGGAAGTCAACAATACAATCTTCTTGAACAATAGTTAACATGGAACAACACAATTAGATGCTATTAGCTTCTCAAAGATGGTGATATCGTCATCTTCATTTCCTGAGAATTCATTTCCATGATTGAATGATACCTCAATGTAGCCCCGGTTTTCGGTGTCAAGCAGTTCCATGACTAAAGCAGCATAGTCTTCTGCTTCCTCATAAGACAAAGATAACTTATTTGTAGAAGCACTTAGTAAAATAGTCTGCAAATGTACCAAATTCGAAGAAAGTAAACATGAACAGAAGTGAATGATTTATAAACCTATACGGAACCATGGAAGTTCAGCATATTGAAGTACTTTTCCATACAATCTGATACAATTACCTGCTTAAGATCTTTCTCTGTTATTCTTCCATCCATGTTTCTGTCACACCTGAAACAAGTTACAACCTTAGAGAAAAGTCAATAACAACAGGGTTTTGATTTCTTGCTATGAAAGCAATCTTGTTGAAGTTACTGAGGATTATTACAAGTCAAAGTAAATCCGTATCCTTGAGTCGAAGCAAGGGTCAGCCATAAGACACCAGTATCTATGCAGTTCGCCTTTTTGCATATCAAAATTCCAATCCCTTGTTCTCCTTAGAGCCCTCAACAGCTCACTAGCAAACTCTGTGGACTGTTGCATCCCTACCAAACATGACCAAAGTACATATATTAAATAACGAGTTAATTTATCTCCTATGACAAAAATCGGTTTGTCATAAACCTTTTTTTCCTAGCAACTATTGATGCCATAAATTATCAACTCTAGTCCTCTAGTCCAGCAAAAGGATAAGGCCATAGGGTCAAGCTAAAGAGAGGAAGCAGTCAGCGGAAAAAACAAACACATTCTTCAAAAATAATCCCATTTCTGCAGAAAATAAACTATCAAAAAAAGCATGTTCTAAAGAGAATAAACAGAACCAATCCAAATGTTTAAGTATATGTTTGATACTAATGGAACCCAAATTCATATGCTAAAAGTTAAAGACATGAAATTTATGATAACATATGAATCTATGATATACTAAGTTGGATTAAGTCTTGGCGTACTCACCTATACACAGACCAAAATCAGACCACTTTATAACCGGTTCAACACCGTGTCCGTTCAAGGCAAGCCGGTCAAACCGCTCCTCTACAGCTTTCCACTCCATCCCACCGTTTCTGGTAATGTCAATAAATCTCAGCCATTCGATTTCACCGGCAGAGCCAACAGTGGATGCTTCCTCATTCTCTGTCGTGTACGAGAACGAAAGAGGAACAACACTGCCACTAGAGCAAGATGATGACGAAGAAGAAGAAGACGGTGACAGAGGCGATACAGAGGTTTGGTGAGTAAATTGCTGCTCAATATGTGAATGTGCCTCCATTGAGATAGACTGTATCAAATGAACAAGCTTCTTGGTGATCAAGTTCTTATGGGAAGAAAGAAATGTGGTGGTGGTTTTGACGTGGGAGTTTTATAGAGTGCTTTATAACTTGGTTGCAAAAAATGCATGATTTTAACCAAGATGGACAAGATAGTTGGCAGCAATTAATTTATTTGCTCAGGTATACAAGCTAGCTAAGGGGTTTGCTTGTGTTGAATGGTATATGTTAAAGTTTTTGGTTTTCTTGGATTTGGGTGGTTGGGTAAGAAAATTAAGCAAGACAAGTTGAAAAATGAGAAGTAGAAAGGAGGTGAGAGCAGGTGCAGAGTAATGAAAAGGTTGTGAGTTTCCAATCAGCCTAAACCAAAATATATATGATAATAGAGGGAATGGTTGGTTCACCTTGCAAGTTAATAGCTCGATTGGTAAAGAGAATTCCCATGCACTCGACATCAAGTTCAACTTCACGGAAAATTCTACAGTCCGCCAACTCTTTTTAAAGAGTAATTTTGAAAAGTATGTGCAAGGCACATGATTTTTTTAAAAAAAAATCAATTAGGTAGACCAATCCACCAAGCGGACTGTAGAAAATGCCTTCAATTCACTCCTTCGACCGCCAATATCCTCTTTCATAAGAAAAGAAAAGGATTAGGAGAAGAATTGGTTAGACAAGTCATAGTAGGTAGCAGCTCCATATTTGGACCCCAACTCCATTACTTTGGACTTGGTGCATTGCATGCCTATATAAGTTATATTCTGTAGACCAAAGACAAAGGGTGTGCTTATTATAGAATTTATTCGAGTTTAGTTCAGACCGAGTTACCAAACGAAGGCTATCAATTGTGCACCTAACACTATCATGATTCGTGATCTGCTGCAAAGCGCATATCAGATTTGGCAAACTGGTGAGACACATAACTTCCTCAGGTAAATATGCAATGCATACAATTTGCAGTTTATACCCCTTGTAGAAGCTTGCAACATCAAGTGTTCCACTTCAACCAACCAATATCAAATGAAATTTTCCAAATATGATCACTGATTAAAGTTTGATCCACATATAGATAGTATCTAAAGACTGCTAGAATGTTCAGATGTAATTAAGGTGAAAATTAAACCCCTACTTGCCTTACTAGTCTTTCATTCAAAATCTCTGTTTTCTCTGTACTCCCCTACGTCTTTATAGGTCTTTCATGTGCATTATGTGCGCTTCCCTACAAAAAGTCCAGTTGGGCTGACCCAATCTGATTGACCTGAGTTGGGTCCCTAACCCACCAACTACACTGAGGTTAATTTCGTAATAGTCAAAATCCTCACCAAACCTCCTGTGAAAAAACAAACAGAAAACAACGTTTGATTTCCTTTCCAACATTGAAGGTGGAGGGAGATCTGAGAAACAACCCCAAAACCAGTTACCTACAGAGGTAACTTTTGCATTTCGATTTACGTTTCTTCTTTTCATTCCAATTTTTTTAATCTTGTGTTCGTTCCATTTCAACTTTTCGTTCGTAAGTTTTAGTTTTACACTGGTTTTGATAATTCTGCTTTCTGTTTGGTTCCTGAGAAAATGTAAGGAACGAAAGTAATTGTATGCTATTAGTGCGTCTTGTTGATTGCATAATTCATGGGAGGTTGCTAGTTTCTGCAATTTGGTGTTCGTTTATGCATATGACATGATGTATGTAAGTATTATGTAACGTGGGCATGCATTTGTTTTGCCGAAAGGTGTTGAAATTTAACATTTTTGGCTGTTCGTTTGCTTCATTCGTAGGTTTAGACAATTGGGTTGTTGTGTTTTTTCCAGTTTGATGGTAGATGTGAAAGTAATGGCAATATTATTCAATTTGTGTGAAAAGTTGGAGCCTTTTGTGTCGAAGGATAGTTGTTTATGATTATTGTTTTTGATTTGTGGGAAGCAGATTTTCTATGGAAGGATTAGTGGCTTCTTCGCGAGTCACCCCAGTTCGTACTCATTTGAGGCAATGGAGCGTTCTTCATGTTCCTAACTCTTCACTGCACTTTACAAAAAGTTTGTATAGCAAGAGAGGTCAAGTTGAAGTGAAACAACATTGCAAGCTTCCCAAGCCAATTTCTGCTTCAGTTCAACCATTAGAAGCCTCCGCCTTGAGCCGTTTTGACAACATGGTACCGTCCAAAGGTAATGCGATTGATTGAATATGGAAACTTGTAATTGCATATGTGGTAAATTGGTTTGAGGAAAAATGTGTGGCGCTGTTGTTTACTTGCTTGTTGGATCATTGAAATGGTACACTGAAATTAAGCATAACATTAGACTATGAGATTACATAGTGAGCTATGAATAAAGTTGAGTAGTGAGACTTTGAGAACCAAATGGCCTTGAGTGATGATTCTTATTTTCATGTTAATAGAAGTTCTTGATTTATGGAGAACTGCTGATGCGGTGTGCTTCGATGTGGATAGCACGGTTTGCCTGGATGAGGGCATCGATGAACTTGCAGAATATTGTGGAGCTGGAAAGGCTGTAGCAGAGTGGACTGCTAGGTTAGGGCTTTACTAGGATTGCTTTCCTTTCTTTCCTCCTATTGGATTTTCAGCTCTGACTACAGTTCTCATCCTTGCAGGGCAATGGGTGGTTCAGTACCTTTTCAGGAGGCTTTGGCTGCTAGACTATCCTTGTTCAATCCTTCCCTGTCTCAAGTCCAAGATTATCTTGACAAGAATCCCCCGAGGTAAGAGGGCTACTTTAAATTAGCTTGACTTGAGTGCATGCAGGCTTCCTTTTGATCATATTTAGTTTATGAAAGGGGAGAAATGAAATGAATTGGGGCCTGCTTATTATTTGCACTTCTGGAAATGTGGCAAACAAATATCTTCTGAATCAAATTGTGGTGTACAATCCAAAGCAGGCTTTCTCCTGGCATAGATGAGTTAGTCAAGAAGCTGAAGTCCAAAAACAAGAATGTTTACCTGGTCTCTGGAGGCTTCCGTCAAATGATCAAAGTATGCTGAGTTTCTTTGTTCTTGTGCTATGTTGTTTGTCTCATTTATCATTTGTCAGTAGAAGGTTACTACACCAAGAATAAATGGTCCCACTTCCAGTAACTCCAACTTCATGATATTGTTTAGTGTTGTAGCTGCACATGTTAGCAAATCGCAGACAGATAGGCACCAGCTGTAGACTAGACAATGTAAAGAAGTTGACGTCCTTAACATGTCTGAACATGAATAGCTTCTTGATTCCATGCTCTGCAGGTTTTTGTCATAAGGACTAATTGAAATTAAAAGTGATAGTGAGCAACCGTTCATTTCTGCTGTTCATGGTTCCTACACCCATCAATAATAATGAATGAAAATAGCGTGCCTGCACCCTACAATGCCTTCATCTTTCAAAATTATTTTTGTTTTGGGACTCATTAGAGAACTCTTTTGTGCCGGATCTCGGATACAGCATACAGAGTTAACTTGCAATGGAGAATAAATTGACAACTCAATATCCTCCTTTAATAATGTAATTGTTAACTGAGTAACTTCTTGTGAAGCCTGTTGCATCGATTCTTGGGATACCACCTGTAAACGTGTTTGCCAACCAACTTCTATTTGGAGCTTCTGGAGAGTTTTTGGGGTTCGACAAAAACGAGCCCACTTCAAGGAGTGGTGGAAAAGCCACTGCAGTGCAACAAATAAGGAAGGTTGGTCCACATTAGTTCACTATATCTTTTAGTTGTCAAGTATGTTGCTAAAGCAGAGTAAACTGTTTTCCAGGCTCACAATTACAAGAAACTAGTCATGATCGGGGATGGTGCGACTGATCTTGAGGTAATTAGTCACTCAAATGCCCAAACTGATATTTTGCAACAAGATTTGTGTTGTGTTTCCTATGTCTCACATACGAGTATCATTCGTCTCTATATTCAGGCACGCCAACCAGGAGGTGCTGACCTCTTCATTTGCTATGCTGGTGTTCAACTTCGAGAGGCTGTTGCAGAAAAGGCTGATTGGCTTGTCACTAATTTAGAAGACTTGATAAGTTCCTTGGACCAGTAACTTGTACTCTTTTGCGCCCTACTCATAGGTATTCTGTCCTAAAGTTCGGAAGTAAAAAAGCGTACTACGTGAGGCCTCGCCAATTGATAGGGAGGACCCATATTCTTTCCCAGGCGTATAGTCAGGTCTTGGCGCCCTTTCGGGGTCTCTGGTTCCAATTTGCTATGTTGTGCTGCTGCCTGCATAATCCGCTGCATTAGTACAATTACATTGTTGGTCTTTGCACAAGGTGACATATATTCATTTACTGTATAAAACTCATAGGAAGATGAATGAGTGTGCTTATAGTGTATCTTAGGATGCCATGTTCTTGTGAGTCGATTGTGGCAATGAATCCGAAATGTATTGTGGCGGAAACTGGTTTTAAAGTTTATGTAACCAATTCCAATTTTTACCCTGAATTCCTGTGAGGTTGGCCCATGTGTGCAAGAATGTGTAAACGCAAGCAGTTTCCCTCGATATAAGAAAGAACAGTTCCTTTTACCGAATAATTGCTGCTCCTCATCAAACATAGGTCTATTTAAGTTAGCTAAAATAGCGTGTTCTCACATCAGAATTCTCTTTCGGGATTACTAGTAGGCCATTGTTTTTGATTGCTTCGTATAAAGAGGTGGTTTGGAATCACTATATTCCCCAACTACAATTCTCATCCATCAATGCTTTGGGTCTGGGGCTAATAAGACCAATCAACAAACCTAGCTTGGCCAACTTATTAAATTGTTCTAGGTGACTAGTATAGATGTCGTTTTATAACAGATCTAAAAACTGGAGAAAAAATCAATACAAGAACTAAAGAATAAAAAAAACTCCAATATTGTATCAATATCCGATAATTTGGTTTTGCTTTGTCAATGGCCGATGATTAAAGGGAACGTGAGAAATATCAATGTCAAAATATTTCAAGAACTTTTTGATAGTGAATATGATCCCTTTGCACATTGTTAAACAGTCTGTTTTCATCTTTTCGCTGCTATGTCATAATCATATGTCAAGCACTTTAGTGTGCTCACTTTAAGTGTGCTGTTAAGGGGTCCATTATCCATGTGGGTTGCTTGCTTGGTCTCACTCCAATTGGTAATCAAGTTAAGTAAAAGGTCTCTCATTTCCTACCCCGTTGTCTAATTATGCGATATCCATTGCCTTTTCCCTTTTTTGATATTTTAAACTTTATTGATACTATTGAGAAAATCAAAGTCAAAATTTCGGGGATAAATATATGTTATAAATTCTTTATTTATGTCTAATTTAAACTTTTCATAACATTGTAAATATATAAACCCTCTCCATTTCTCTCCGTACTTTTTTTTAAGGTAATAATTCCCCAACAATGTAGGAGTGTTGAGGTGAAGATAACCATTCACAATGTGTGTTTTACAAACATTTTCTTCTGTTTCTTTAAACTTTGTCAAGGGCGACTATATCTAAGAGTACATTAGAGAAAAGCCGACCAACTTCTTTTCAACAAATACCTACTTTGAGAAGGACCCAAAACAACACACAACTCGATTTATCCCGGCCAAAAAAAGTTGAGGGACAAACACACGATAATAGAACTTGTTGAAGAAAAAAAGCAGACAAAAAAACACATTTTCAAAAATAGAAAATGATATTTGACATGTACACCATTTCTTTGAACATTAATGAAGTATTACAGCGAAAATTGTCGTATGATCTTATCTTATAATTAAATAATACTAAGTAAGAATTCATTTATAATCTATACCTTATGAACGGTGAAAAATTACTAAACCAGTATTTTGATTCATACGTACAAAATGACACAAATTTGAGATATTTTTCATTTATTTCAAAATGAGAAATTTCATCAAACAAAATATTATTTGACCAGACAACAATAAGCCTCGTTTTATCAAAAGTTAAGAACTTGGTGTGTGAGGTGTATCGCTCTGTAGATAACAGAGCAGCGGGTGTTATTCCTCCGCCCAATTTGATTCCTCAAGATTCACCAAAAATCGTATTGGAAAGTTGGGTTCTGTTTAGATTCGCCTCACGAGCTCGAAGCTTCTTCAAAGTAAGCATCTTTATTTTTCTGAGTTCGTTTTTTTTTTTTCCGCTCTTCTCCATCGCCAAGAAGACGAAAAGTTGTGTATTTATTTAGCTTGTAATTTCGATATCTTCAAGTTTTCTGAGGAAATGGGGGTTGTTTGGGTGCATCTCAGTGCAGTGGGTGGAGTTTAGAGTTTTGGAATTCATTGGAAAAATGGCTGCTTTTTTTGTAATATGATGTTGTTCTTGTTGCTATTGGTTGATTGTCTTTTCCCAAGTTGAGGAGTTTGGTTGTGGAGCTTTTTGCTTCTGGAGAAATTGATATAGGAAAGTTCTGTTTTTGCTGAATTGGGTAGCTGTTTTTTACTTCGAAAAGCTGGATTTTTAGTTCAAGTATGCATTTTCACAGCAAAAGGCTTGAAACTATGAAGGGTTGCTGATACTTTCGGTTTGCATTTTGGTTCATGGGGAGTATTGGTGATGGGTTGTTGATGATATTGAGGATTGAAAGAAAGAGGATACTTTCTTTGGTGGAATCCAGGTAGTGCATTTTTCGGGTGGAAGGGAGAGCAGATATGGACTTGTGGGTTGTTGCAGCTGCTGCAGGAGCTGGATATTTGACTAAGTATTGGCAAAATCTTTCCAGGAATGTGGATAGGGATAGCTTATTACAGTTGTCTTTTGGGGATGCAAATCCTGACAAGCCGGAGTCCCCTAGCCATCCCTTTCGTAGACTCGCACATAGGAAGAAATTTGGTGATGACGTTTCGACAGATAGAAAAATGGTCACGAATGAGAGACTCACAGATTTTAACCATTTAGAAAGTGCTTGTGGGACAGAGGTGGCCTCTACTAGTGGGTATGATGGTGAAAAGCTGGGAGGTTTGGTGAATTACAAGGATTGCAATCTACTTTCTCTATCAAATGTATCACCTGTATACTCAGGAAATGAAAATGAGAATTGGGATGGAACTGGTCTAAGTAATGCCATCGATGATAGTACC
This sequence comes from Spiraea crenata, assembly GCA_033992175.1. Taxonomy (NCBI): domain Eukaryota; kingdom Viridiplantae; phylum Streptophyta; class Magnoliopsida; order Rosales; family Rosaceae; genus Spiraea; species Spiraea crenata. Next base: position 2,187,814 of record JAVBHV010000078.1, on the reverse strand, counting down.
GGTTCTGTATTGCCTACATCTCCAAATGGTGAAAGGGGCTCTGTACGTGTTCCTCTGAAGAACAGAAGTTCCATAAGAACTGAACGGTCATATGGGCACATTGTTAAGCCAGTAAATTCCTTACAAAGTTGCCTTATGGCTCAATTGTATAATGAGCGTACTGAAATGGCAGAGCACGTGCTTAGCCTTTCATCACCATCCGCTCCAAGTATGAGGCCATTGTTTGTGACTGATGGAAGCCGAATAATCAGCAGAGCAAGTGGTGATCGTTTCACCACTCATATTGGAATCGATGAAAATGTACTGCAAAAGGAAGCCTATATAGAAACAGAAACTAATAAGAATGCATGTAGGGTTCCTCCACGACCAGAACTTCGTTATTTGGATCTCCCTAAGAAGACAAATGTTAAGACAGAAAAAGGGCGGAATGGAAGATTGAACAGTTCCAGTAAAGCAGTCAATGGCGAACACTTCCATTCTGAAGGTATTCTCTTCTCATATGCAGGGTAAATTTCATTTTTGGTGTAATTCTCATTTATATCTAGATGTCTCTACACTAGAGTTCCACATTGTGAGGGTAACCTGGTTGTTCGGTTTAGAGGCTATTCATGCATGTCTCGTTGCTTTAAACTTTATGTTGTGTCATTGGATTGGGAAAATCAACTGCCTACTGTTATTCTAGAGAAGGGGGTGCACGTTTTCCAGTGTTATTAGGCTTCTAAACAATGCTATCTTCCATTAAGTTTCTAAGTACAAGAGACTAAGAAAGGTCCTAAATGCATATCTGATTCAGACGAACTTAGATATTTCTGCCAATGTACCATAAACTAATCAAATTTCTTTTGGTTATAGTACTATTTCTAACTTATCACAATCCATGTCTAATGGTTTTGCCTTGATCAGGTTCACTTGATGGAGCAGTTCTACTTTGTCTTGGGATTTCTATTGGCATAATATCTTCTTTTATAACAAATAAAAGAGAAGTCGACAAGTTGAAAGATTTATTGAAGCAGACTGAGAACTTGGTTCAGGATCTAGAGGAGGAACTTGAAATGAAAGATTCGGTAACAATGCAGGAGATAGCTAAGGAGAAGTATGATTCACAGGATACTTGTGATAAGTCAGTTGATAGGGGACCAATTTCTTTTTCTCCAGAACAGTTTATGGATTTATATTGTGACAGAAATTCATATGACCAGAAAGAAGAAGAGGGTTCAGAAGCTATGAGTAAAATAGAGGCAGAGCTTGAAGCTGAACTTGAGAGGCTGGGCCTAAACATGAATACTTCTATTACCCATAGAAGATCGATCGATCTTGCTGAGGTCAGTATGTGTGTATTCTTTTATTTAAGCACCACATGTTGTACTTTTACATTGGATCTTTGTTTGAAGGGTTCAAGTAACGCACTGTATATACATTCATCATCTACTTAAATCACTTCCAACTAAATGGAATAAGAAAAAGTTCTATTATTTCTGCGTAAAAGGCTTTGAAAAAATGTTTATTCTGATTTTTCACATATTTACTATTTTAATATCATGTATTTTTGAATTCTAATTAACTGAGAACTGTGAAGCATTAAGATACTTGAGTTTAGCATTTTATTGTTGGCTTGTTAAAGTATTTAAATAAATAGTAACAAGTTTTCTTCTTTTCCTTCCATCAGTTCTAGTATCATGTCTTTCTAGAACATGCATTTTTCTTGATAAAAAGAACATGCTTTTTAATCCCATTAGATCCTGGCATTACTCCTATTCTTTAGTTTTAAGTGCACTTTTCAGCCACTAGGGTAATCTATCAAATTCTTGTTAACTGCTAACAACCTAAGAGATGATGTTTTTGCAGCTTGACCCGGACTTGACGGCAGGTTTTGCTCAAGGCGAGTTGAGAGCTGACTTGGTCGGTGGTTTAGGTGTTGCCCAAACCAAGTCAAATGAAGACGCAAGCAGCACCTCTCCGGCTCATAACTGTGAAAACTATGCAGTTTCTCCTAGAGAGCTTAGCTTGCGTTTGCATGAAGTTATCCAATCAAGACTAGAAGAACGTGTCCAGGAGCTTGAGACTGCTCTACAAAAAAGTGAACGGAAGGCCCGAGTTGTGGAGTTAAAGCACAGGAATTCTTGGAGAGATTTCTCAGACAGCCATATCCATTCCACAATCCAAGAAAGTACAAGTTCTGACGAAAAATGCAAACCCACAGTGGAGCCTCTAGTCATGAATTTGTCAGGAGAAGCTTTAGATGCATACAATGAGGCTTATGAAGAGTTGGTAAGGTTCAGTGGGTCAGAAGAGGAGGATTCTCCTTCTCATGTTTTTGAAGCATTCACGGCCGAAAGTCATAGTCAAACTAGGAAGCAGATAAATGGCTCCACGGGACATTTAGATTTCAAGAAAGATGAAATGGTAGATGATGGCATCTTTTCGTTCGAGAGCAGAGTAAGAATGTTGGATGGGGAGCATGTTTCCGGGGTTCCAGTTTCAAATAACATCTCTGTCAGCGGGGAAGAGAGCACTGATTCTGATGCCGAGATGGAGAAACAGCTGATAATGCAGATTGTGGAGAAAACCAAGAAAGGTTCTCCTGTGGTTCTGAATGCACAAAAGTGGTTGTTTCAATCAATGGATGAGAAGGAGATTAAAAATGAAACAAGGTTGAAGTTTTGAAGTGTATAGATACACAACATATAGAAGGGGTTAGGTATTCAATCTACAGCTTGGCTAATCTGCCATTTGTTCGAAAGTTCTGAAGTTGTACCGATGCATTTTCAAGGTTTTACCTTATCATTTATAAACATGTTAAATTCTTTAGTTTTACTTCCTTCTCTGCCTCCAATTCCTCTTCTTTCTTCACTCGTATCGAAATGGCTTCTTATCGAGAGTCCAAACTCGAGCATATCCTCCCCGGATTGGATTCTATCAACCGGCCTCAAAAGTACAAATGACAAAATTACTGCTTTCGCGTCATTGAATCCAGAAATTATAGGACAGTACCATCATGTCATGATCTGTAATATAATAAGGGAGGATGTCGTGTGACCAGGTTTCTAATCTATTACTTCAGTTTCGGCCAATCATTGCACTTCAACTCAACTAGAACCTGTGCTGATAACCTTTTAATTTCTCTTTTAGAAAAAGGAAAAAGATAACAAGAGAAGAACAAATGGGCCAATAATCACAATTATTTCCACAATTCAGGTCGTTCATTGACAAAGTACACACCACAAGGTGCATGAAGTTCTTTCATAGGCAAACTCGACACAAATAAAATAGATAGTTCAAGAAGACGGGGAGGGGGTCACTAGAAGCTATTACCAAAAAACAAGACCATCTACTTGTAGAACTGCAGAGAAGCAGAATTAAATTGCTCCGTAAATCTAATATTATCAGGCCCTTTTCATGATATCAGTGTCATCGTCATCCCTATCATTTCCATCCAACTGATCATTGAAGTTAAAGCCGCCTTTGTCCTCATCGAGTGGAGCTCCAGCATTGCCAAAGCTGTTGTCGCCAGCACCAAAGGTATCAGCACTGCCCGCACCAAAGGTATCAGCACCGCCCACACCTCCAGGAGCACCGTAACTGCTGCTATTGCCAAAACCAGTGTCCCCACTTGCATAATTACCACCACCACTGCTGTAGCCAACTCCACCTGCACTGTTTCCACCATATCTGTCACCGCCTCCATAGTTCCCATAACCACCACCGCCGCCTCCATAGCCGCCACCACCTCCATAGCCACCACCACCTCCATAGCCCCCTCCGCCTCCACTGTAACCGCCATCGCCATAGTTAGGGCGAGGCCTATCAGTAGCATAATTCACCCTTACTCTCCGTCCATGAAGCTCCTAGAGAATTTTCAGAAAAATAATCAGAGTTAGAAAATTTTACATGAGGAAAGAAAACCAAAAGAAGAAAAACTATGATAAGACTAATCTACCTGCCCATCCAAGGCCTGGATGGCACTGGATGCCTCCTCACTCCTAGCGTAAGTGATGAACCCGAATCCTCTAGAATTACCAGTCTCACGGTCCACGATGATCCTTGCTACACAATCAACAGGTAAATAAGGAACCAAATTATGGCAGAAGTTCAAGTTTTTCGAACAGATAAGCTAGGACATACCGTCAACAACGTCACCATATTTCGCAAAAGCTTCCTTCAGACTCTGCTCATCTGTCTGGTATGAGATGCCTGCATTGCAAAAACAGAAACCATCTTAATACAAACTTGCCCGCAACAGATGGTAATAATCCTATTTGCAACTCTTAAGCTATAATCCGACAGCACCTCCAATAAAGAGTTTTGAGCTGGGCATGGATGACATGAATCTTGTAGCCTGATGGATATACAGTTTGAAAGGAGATAACTCGGAGCTAATCTGCCTGTTTGCAGACTGCCTGAGTATAGCCCCCACTTTACTTAAGAAAGCCATTGCAATAACCTGACAAAAAAAAAAGATTTCGCATATAAGTTGCGAAAAATGCAATCTTTATCACAGCATGAATAGGTACCGTACCCAATCATTGCAAAATCTACGAAAATGTCGTGAATGAATCTACAAAAGGCGATTAACAGTTTGCTAACAACCACATGGGAACTCGTGGCAAAACGCTGTTAATATTTAATTCCGTGTTCTACCATCTGTGGCTCCTGAGACAATATACCAATTACAAGGTCTCCCACAAGCATGTATTGCATTTCCTAACTTCAATGAGGTCCAAATAACAAACCGAAAATCTTCGGTACCAACTTTCTTTTGCATTCATCGTTTGATAAGTCGAAACACTACGACTTTCACAAAATATGACTCTACAAATACGCTTGGGCTTCAGCTCATTGCGGCTTCATAAAACCCAGAAGTCAAAATTTCAATTTTCGGGTTTCGTCACTTCCCCAAACAATAATCACACGCATGCATAGACAAATATAAACATATTACCAACCAAACCCACAAACTAAAATCCCTTGAAAATAAATAAAGGAGCAATCTTTAGCCTTTTGAACCAAAAATTGAAACCAAAAACAATAAGAATCGTAGAGAACAAAGAGTATCGGAACCCTAACAGTAAAACTATCAAACGATCTGATGTGGGAAATCGTCGAATCGTACCTTGTTCGCTTCTCAGTCTCTGCAAACTGTGATTTCAGCTACCGGCTAAAACCCTAAGGTTTTGATTCGAGGAAATAGGGTTTATGTAGAAAATGGAGCTCGGGGGATGGCTTATATCGCGATCTCTAGAAAATCTGAGCCGTCGAATTTGGGGATAAAATCGCAGCCATTGGATGAGGTGATGTTAATGGTTGTGGATATATTGGTTGCGCGGTGTACTGGGCGTACGCGGGAGGTTTTTATTGGGTTGTTTTAGAGCTTCTGTGACAGCCGGAAAGGTCTTTTAAGACATCTCCAATGGTGGAGTGTCATTTGAGCCAAAAAAACCTCCCAATGGTAGTATTTGGTCTGTATATTCCGGCTCAAATTTGAGACTGGAGTCAAATTCTGGGTTGAATTTGACACAAATTATGACTTCATACTCATAAATGGAGCCCACCAATTTTGACACAAATTATGACTCCAATCTCACAAATTATGACTCTAATATCAAATTTGAGTCTAGAGTCAAATTCCGCACCTTTTATTTGAACTCAATTTTAAACCGAATGATAAAAAAATTGTCAAATTTTGAATTTTTTTAGGTTGGAATATTCATAAAATTAACTTAAAAAACTCTATCTACAAATTAACTTGAGAAAAAAAATTAATTGACAAAAAATTAAGGTTAAACTCAATTAGTTAAAGTATAATGTTAAATTTGAGTCTTTCATCATTGGGAGAAATGTCAAATTCGTATAGATGAATAGTTGTATTTTGTGATGTCAAATTTGAGATTATAACTCCAACCATTGGAGATGGTCTAAATATCTGCCTATATAGTAGGAGTGGGCATTTGGACCGAAAACCCCGGACCCGTATCGCAACCGTACCGGATCGGCACCGCAAATTACCAGTTGACTAAAAAGTCAATAGAATCGGGACCAAACAGGACCGGAATCGGCTAAATTCCATTGATTCGAATGGAATTGGAGATTTGAACTGTACTTGTAATTTGTCACTTATGAGAAACGTGGGTATTCTTGCGACATTGATTGTTAGCCAATGTTGAACAGCTTTTAACCAAAAACTTAATCCAGAAAAAAATTTCCTTAAAAATGAATACCCGGTTGTTCACAACCATTTGGATGTCTCTGTGAACATGTGCTAAAATGTTTATGGTTGTGCGTATATCTCTCGTACTACATCCTGGAAAGACCACTAACACAGATGTAAGGTAGATGGAAGTGATGAGATTATTGGATAAGTATAAGCTATTAAAACTCTTAATGAGACTTGAGATTTGGGTTCTCTTCAGCTCCTGTCATGTATTGAATTTGTAAAGAAACAACATAGAATCAAATTGTGATGTTGCAAGACATCATAATAGCCAATAGGGCTGAGTCAGGATCACGAAGACACAATTAATGTATGCTAATTCATTTCAAGCTTGATATTAGATAATTAACCAGCAAAGAGTAAAACCAAGCAAAGACTAGTCCAGTTAATTATTCCAGCATGTAAATACGTTGGGAAGCAAGGGAATGGCCACAAGACGACTGTGCCGTGTACAAAAAAACCTCATGAAGGGCTTGAGGAGGACTGTCGGTTCTTTCTTTGAGAGAGAGAAGACCGAACAATTAGAGAGAGTGTTAAAAATAAGCCAGCTGAGGTGACGAGCACCTTCCAGCCTCTGTGACCCCAATTGTTGCTCTTGCTGCCTGTCATGGCTGCAATTGCGCAATCATCCCTTTGCTCTTCTTCTTTTTTTGAAAGAAATGTTGCAAAACAGAAAATCACCACTTAGTAGAAGAAATTTATAAAATAAATATGGACCAACTTATATAAAAAAATTATATGGATCAACATTGCAGTGTTTGATGTTGCAGTATTATCAACAACTTACATTAACATATGGAAATAGTTTAGTAATTTGTCAATGGATTTAGTAATTTAGAGTGAAAATCAAAAGGGCTGGTAAACAACACACCTGTATCATCATCAGAGTCTTCTTTTTGACTTGAACCAAAATTAGTGTCATCCGAAAACTTATCCATCCAAATTGGTAGTCTCATATATGGATAACAAGGATCCATGGAGTTGGGTTGGGTAGTAGTCATAACATTATGCTCTTCTTCCTCGTGCACAAGCTGGACGCCAAACTCCTTTACCCGAAACCCAGGAGGTCTCAAGATTACTGAAACAACCACTTCATCCCCTTCTTCGAAAACATTCTCCATCTTCCAGTGGCTTAACCATATCATGTCTTCTCCCTTGCCTGGAATACCGTAGAATTCTGGACGATAGATCCACTTCAGACCCTTGCTCTTATTACTGACTTTAGTAATTACTGGACTTCTTAATTGATAATTAAAATTTGCATCAATACAAGCGGTTTCAGAGATTGCATAAACAATAAAGACATTCAGGCCTTGGATTCGGTGATTAAGAAGTAAAGGCACAATAAAAGATATTGGGGGCCCTCTACTTGTATGACTAAATCGCCCTGGAATCTCACTACCAGCATAAAATGTGCTGAATATACCATTCTCATACAGTCCCTATATTTGCAACAATAACATATTAGTGCACTCTTTCCTATAATGATAAGACAGACAGGGAGGAGAGAAAGACGAACCTTGATAGGACTCCACTTATCCCGTTGGGGTGCATATGGCGTGAGCATCCGAATGGGTGCCAGCGATTCCAAGTTGCACAAGCCCAAAAGTTTAATAATTTCTACATCAACTCTTTCAATGGGTTCTAACTTGAAAAGGGGCCAGAGCCGTGGCTGACCATGTTCCAGTCGGCCTTCAAGAACCGGGCCCCCACTTAAAAGGGGGCCTCTCAAAATTTATTTTCTTTTCTTTTTTTTCTTTTATTACTCAAATTCACATGTATTTAATTTAAGAAAAAAAAATATTTAGCTATTTATAACTACTCTCGGTTTTGTTTGCTGGTGTCCATTGATTCAAATTTCAAGGTTAGGTTTGTAGCTTTAATAAATTAGCTTAGTTGAATGTTGAAATATTTGTTGGTTTTCCAGTACATTAGTAGGATGTTAAAAATTTTAACTTTGTTGCTTTGTGATTTTTTTGTTTTGTTTTGCTATCAATACTTTATCTTAGATTCAATCATCTTTTATGAAGTCTTAGTTTGTTATACGTTGTTAATTTGTCATTTACCTTTTTGTTAATTAGTAGTTGTTTTAGTCTTTTTGAAGATTAGTTGAAGGGCCCTGGTAAAACTTTTGAACCAGGCCCCCAAATTCTCAGTCACGGCTCTGAAAGGGGCTCCCACTCTTCTAGGTTGGGATGGTCACCGAGGAAGGTGGAACGTGAAGGAAGGCGCTCGTGCGTTATTTTTTCCAATGATATGCAGCCCTGAAGATCCAAGAGGTCTACTTCTGGTAACTCAATAATTGATCTGAGCATCGTGCATTTCCAAAAAGACAGTCTCTCGAGCCTCTTTAACCCTTTGATACAATCAGGTAGCCTATAAATTGGATTAGAGTCTAGACTTAGTCTCCGCAGTGAGGATAGATTTCCGAAGTCAATAGGAAAATCATCATCTGAAAGATTGCACCCACTCAGACTTAAATCCACTATAGAGCATGGTAAAGCACTCAAGACAAATGCACTTCCTCCTGTCCGTAGTTCTCTTATTGGAATTCCATCTATTTTAAGCACTTTCAGAGATTCCATGTTCCTCATCATCATAATTGATAACTCATCAATATTTGAACAACATGATAAAATAAGGGTTTCGAGTGACTCAAGCATAACCATGTTCCGAGGAAGCATCCTCAGATTTTTGCAATCCTTCATATTCAAGTAAACAAGTCTCTCCAAGTTTCCGATGGATCCGTGGGCATGAACCAGGCTTGTGCAATCTACAAGAATCAATTTCTCCAGATTGGGGCAAAATGAAAAGTTTGCGGTGTCGGCCAGGCCACTAGAATGGCTAAGATCAAGGATCTTTAATGATGGAAGACACTGATAAAAAGAGAAGGAAAATAATAACTTAGGAAGTACTTCTAATAGGTACAATTAGCTGTTGAGTTGAAACAACAAAAAGGAAATGTAATTCAAGGACTAACATACTTTAGTTCCTTCGAAGACTCGTATCAACCTGCTATGTTGCATTTCAAGAACAGTTAGGCTTTCCAAATGAAAATCAGTCGGTACAGAATCCAAAGGAAATTTAAGCCAGCACAACCATTTCAATCCTACAGGAAACTCTGCACAGCATCCTTCGAGTTGTACATGACTAAGATGTAGTAGTATGAGTTTGTGCATTCGAGCAAATGCACTGGTTTCGATGACTCTTTCATTTGTTGGACTGTTTGGCTGCATCTGTAGGACAAGACCTTCAATTGTTCGTGTACCCTGAAGAAGCAAGGGAATACATTAATTTAGATGATTTTCGCAAGAAAAGCCATATAAACACATACAATGCATGCTTCGTTCTTACATTTTTTTCTCTCAACACTCTAAAAGAATCCTGATTGTGCCATAGTCTACTGCGTTTCCCAGGATCTTCTGATTCTTGCCGAACTATTCCTCTTCCCATGTCACGAAGCATGTCATGGATATTCACCTTGCCAAACTCATTGAGTGTCACCAAGCATCTATCAATGAGATTTTGAATTCCAACAATTGTAAAGAAATGGCAGCCATCGAGTATCCTAACAATGTAATCTTTTTCCTTACCGATCAAGAAGCAAGCAATGTGAAGGAATAAGTTTCGGTCATGGTCATCTTGTAATGAGTCATAACTTATTCTTAGTTTTTTCATTATTTCATCATTTGGAATAGCTTCTAACTTCTCTAATGCACTTTTCCACACACAGGTACTTTCTCCTGAAAGGGAAGACCCCAATACTTGAAGAGCTAGTGGAAGTCCTCCAGTCTGTTGCACTATCTTTTCTGAATACCCCATGTAACCTTCAATGGGCTTGTCCTGACGAAAAGCATGCCAACTGAAGAGCTCCAATGATTCATTATAATTCAACATTCCAACTTGATGCACTTCATTGACTTGATGAGCCTTTGACAATTTTTCATGCCTTGTTGTGATAATGATTTTACTTTCTGAATGAAATCGATCTTTCATCCTTAGTACTGCATCTAATTGATTCAGATGGTCCACATCGTCGAGAACAAGAAGAACCTTTTTACAACCTATGGCATCTTCAATCTTACTCACTCCCTCACTAACACTCTGTATCTTCACTTTTCCCCCGTTCAAAACATCAGAAAGAAGTTGTCTTTGTATCTGAACCAATCCATTCGGTTGCTGTGAAATATCTCTAATGTTTTCAAGGAAGCTGCTTCCTTCAAATCTTCCAAAGTTTGAATTATAAACAGACTTTGCAATGGTTGTCTTCCCTATGCCACCCATCCCATAAATGACAAGTATGCCAACATCAGTTGATCCATCTCTTAGCCATCTGTTAATTCTTTCAACCCGAGAGTTCATTCCAATCATGTTAGGGGCAACACTTAACGGTGTGCGACGAAGTTTGTCTTTGATCACATAAACAATTTTCCTTATGAACTTTGACTCATACCTAAAATTTGCAGTCAAGATGAACGAGCAATCAACATGTATGATACCATGAAACAACAAAAGTCAAGCAGATCCTAGCATATAACAATCAAGTAGGAGATCTGAATCTAATTAAATGACGGTATAAAAGGATTTGTAGAAAAATGTGAAAGTAAAAAAAATATACCCATTAGCTTGATTTTGTAAGACCATGCCTCCAAGATCTGCAAACTCTGTAAGCGCCTCCCTCCATTTTTTCACCTTCTTCAGCGGTTGTGTTTTCTCATGTCTAGAAAATGCTTTTGCAAGACTTCCTGTCTGCTTTCTGACATGGGATGGATCGATGTCATAGAAGACAGGTAAGACTACATGGTCACCAGAAGTCATCCTCTTTTGTTCCAGGATCAGGACAAGCTCGTCAAGGCACCATCTGGACGATGCGTAGTCTTTTGAGAACACAATAACAGATGTTCGTGATTGTTTGATTGCTTTCTGAAGTCCCGGATTGATATCTTCACCTCTCTCGAGTTCGTCATCATCACGAAAAGTGCGATATCCGGCGTTGACCAGGGCCGTGTAGAGGTGGTCAGTGAACTTCTTGCGAGTATCTTCACCTCTAAAACTTAGGAACACATGGTAACGACAGTACCGAGAAGTGTCAGAAGAGGAGGTGTGCTGAGCTGTTTTCACAAGAGCCATCTGTGTTTCTACTTCCCAGATTGTGTAATCAAGCAGCGCATGGATGACTGAAATGAAACGATCATCTGCCTATGAACTTGAAAAGGCAATCATAGAGTTTATTTAATGACTATCTGCCTATGAACTTGAAAAGGCAATCATAGAGTTTATTTAATGACTATTTTTTATGTTTTAATCACCATATAGCTCAATTTTATTTTTTTTGGTGCTAAGGAGGGCTAAAGAGCCCAAGAACAAACAAAAACAAAGCCTACACAACTACAGCTCTTGTACGACTCTTACAACTTTTGTCATCTAGGATAGTGTTCTGAATACTATTGGGAGCAGCCATTAGCTCATGAAAACCCAGCATTAGAGACATGGAGGCAGAGGCAAGATGGTCAGCAGCGTCATTAGCTTCTCGATAAATATGAGACAAAGTGACATCCCAATTGAGACCCAGAAATTCTTTGCAGTCAGTAATTAAATTCCAAAGAGGATGAGAATCAATAGAGGGGGAGGTTACCAAGTCAATAACGGCTTTGGAGTCACATTCTACTTCAATAGCACGAAAGCCTTTTTTCCAAGCAAGCTTCAATCCATAGTACAATCCCCAGAGTTCAGCTTGAAGGATTTGCCCCTTCCCTAAATTTGCAGCAAAGCCAATAAGCCAATCACCATATAGCTCAATTTCTCTATGCTAAACAACCAGAAGTTTTTTTTGTCCTCTTGCATTGGCGATGGTGACAATTTTGTCTTTAAACTCTAATGATTATATAATTTATGTCTAATGACAGACAGCACATCTCCTAATAGTTTATGTTTATGATTATCCTACTTGAGACCTTTCTCTTATAGCATTTCCACCCATCAGGCAAAGGCAAAGGCAAAAGCAAGAGGCAAGAGAATATTTCCAAAAAATTGATACTATTCACGATTGGCTCACTAAAATAGTAATCGCCTTTCGTTTTTTATTCCACCCGCAAAAGGTAAGGGCGAGAGTGATTACTATTCACACATTTATTTTAGTAGTTGAATAAATATGGAAGTTTGAATAAATTTGGTGTTTGAATAAATTTGGTGTTTGCATAAATTTGGTAGTTATATAAATTTGATAGTTAAACAAATTTGGTAGTTTGAAAAAATTTGGTGTTTGAATAAATTTGGTGCTTGCATAAATTTGATCATAAATTTGATAGTTGAATAAATTTGGTAGTTGAATAATATAACAATTTTTATTTAAAAGCAAAAACCATTACATAAAATTAAAACGACACTACATAAAATTAAAACAACACTCTTGCGGAAATTAAATACAAAATAAGAACGGATAATTGGTGCAATTTATTCTTCACCCTCCTCATTCCAATTTGTCTGTGGGTAGTATGGTGCTTGTATACTTTGGCCAATGCTTGACTCTCCACCAGTGTTAGGATCATCAATGGGAAACAATTATCTCCCCATGTCTTCCCTACGTTTTCCCTTCCAATAGGAAGCCGTTAGGGGGAGAAAACTTGGTGATATCCATTGACATAGTTTGATAATCTTGGGCCTTTTGGTCTGAAATGGCAAGTTGCTCCGCATTAATTAGGAATTCCGTCTTTCTTACCTCTTCTCTTGCCCTGTTGTCTTCAATATTGATTGCACCTTGCAAAGCAAGTTGTTCAAGGAATTTTGAATTCTCATTGGGAGTTTTCTTCCTTGCCGATCTAGCTTCCTTTGCCGCTTTTCTCCCTTGAGGCCTTATTACCCTAATTGGGGTGCCATCATCGGATAGATTTTGGATGGCGGGGTCATCTTCATCGGGGATGTTGGTATTGATATTGAGTGGCACATCATCTACAAGTTTGAATCGATGACTATGCTTCACAATCTCCCAATAAGCCTTGTTGGTGGAATTCTCGTTGGTTTTTGCTTCTATTTTGAAATATGTTTGTGTGATGTCTTCCTACAAAATAGACATGTAAAATTAGTAAAATATTTGCAAAATAAATACAACACTTTTGTATTAATCACAAGGAGAAAAGAAAATTACCAAGGCTTTCATATTTGTACCACTTGGGGGTAGAGCCTTCTTTGCTTTTTTCAGGGCATACTGCCATGCATTGAACTCCTTCCTCAAGTTTTTCCAATGGGGTTGTAAAGCTGGGTCGGTGCGACATGAATCGGGACATCGCATGTTGAATTCATCCTTGATAAACTTCCACATGTTTTCCCTTTTCCTACTGTTGCCTCACCTGTCTTCTCTCCCTCACCTCACTTGCCTCCAAAAACCCGCCTCCTCTCCCTCACCTCACTGGCCTCCAATAACCCAAATCGGCCTCCAATTGATTTGCCAGCCTCCAAGCACCTGAACGCCTAACGCTGACCTCCTCCACCGCTGGTTCCATCTCGCTCAGGCAAAGATCAATCGCTTCTGTGGGTGACCTCCTCCAACTTGGTTTTGGCCTTCAAAAATTGGGAGTCTCCCGGTAGCAAGAGAGAGCGGTTTGGGGACAAAGAGCAATGGAAGATGTTGAATTGAGCTTTTTGGGTCTCAAATTGCTTGTTAATTTTGTAGTTTTTTTGGTGGTTTGGTTGGGGTTTTTGTTACAGATTTGATCTCTGAATTATGTTGGATTGTTACAGGTTTGATCTCTATAATTCTGTATGTAGTTTTGATTTTGGATCTTCATTTTGGTCCACAAAAATTGGACAATTTTCAATTCTGTTTTTTGGCCAACAAAATTCGAGAGATACTTGGAACCGCACCAGACCGTCCTGAAAACTCGGGTTCCCCGAGATTCCAGTACTGGTTATAGGTTGGTGATTTCACATACCCGATAGTTTGGTCCGGGAGTCGGGTTTGGGGTCACTTTCGACCGACCCGGGCCGAGCCCAGCCCTACTATATAGTAGGACTGAAAGCCCAACAAGAGCAATCCGGGCCTAGTGTTAAAAACAAGGGAAATTATCCAAAATAGGTTGATAGTAAAACTTTTGTTCTAAAATGGACGGGTAGTCAAACTCATTCTACAACTAGGCAAAAGTTTTGCCTAATTGCACTAGAAATCCCTCATGCTTAGTCAATGGCTAAACTCAATCCTCCATCTCTCGCCTCTCTATCGCCATCTTCACAGCTCGACAACCACCACCCACTGATCCTCCATAGTCGATCCCACACGCGGCGTCGCTCTGCACCCTTTGCAAACCCAAGCCCAGCACATCGAAAACTCCAAACACCCAATTCACACCATTCAAAAATTCACCTTTGTCCATCTCCAAAGACTCCAAACATTCAGTCATTTTCACTTGTCCGAAAATCCAAAACAAAAACTAATATTCAATTGCAGCAGAGTCTTGAAAATTCACTCTTTGCTTGCAAATCTTTTGCTTCTCTTCCCTTTCCAATAAGATTCTTATTCCTCCATAAAACACTTATGCTTGTGTTTTTTTCTTCAATTTTGGTTTATGGCTTCGTTTCATCCATTCAAACTTCATATGGGTACACTCGATTGTTCTTCATTTGAAAATCTTCACTTTTCCCATGCTTCAATCGAGTTCTTGGTGACCCATTTGAAGATTGGTTGGAGTAATGATTACAAGTTTGTAATGGTCGGTGGTGGCAGCGGCGACGGAGGACTGGAAGTGGTGAAGAGCAAAGGGTGCTCTAGGCTATCATCTCCGTTGCCTTCTTTTAAGTCCCTGCAACCATTTGGGCGGGCGTCTCCGGCGACATCATCTATTGGGTCAGAGGCAATGGGCCGATCAGAAGCGTCGTTTTCCAACCTTGTTATATGCCTTATATCCAAAGGTTAAAGACAACCCTTTAAGTTTTTGTTCATGTTAATCTTTTGTGTGGCTGCTGCTGATGTTATTTGTAGTGTTTGGAGTTTTGAATGGTATGATTTGGGTGCTTGGAATTTGAGTGATTTGTGTTCACTTTCGGATTATTGAATTGAATTATGAATCTGGGTTGGTGTTATGTTGATTAGATGGGAAGAATGACGTGAAGTTGCCGAGTTACATAGGGGATAATGTGAATACTATAAGAGACTATGTGCATACCATAAGAGACTATGTGCATACTATAAAATACTATATGCAAATTATGAATAGTAATTAATTTTTTCAAAATGGACTATGACCACACTATGGTGGACTATGACCACACTTTAGGTACACCCAGGGATTTAATTGCAAAGTGGGAATATTAATTCGTTTTTCAGAAATGGACTACGACCACACTATGATGGACTACGACCACAGTTTGAGTAACTAGGGATTTAATTGCAAATTGATTATACAAATTTGTCTACCATAGAACAGACCGCTGCCCATTGCTTATTTTGGAAAACATATTTCCCTATCAGCCTATTTTGGATAAAATCCATAAAAACAATTAGCAAAAGCCCAAGCCCAAGGATTAATGAGGGCTAAAGCACTGGTTTATTGGCTAATTCTAAAAACAACATCCTAGGCATTAGCACCCACCGGTGGCATTGCAGTGCTAACCCTTAGAGCATTTGCACCCATAGTTGCGGGTGTAAGGGGCAAGTTTTTTGCCCCAAGTGTGGATACTATTCACGTGAGGCCCACTCGAATTGCCCATGCCTTTCATTTTTTGTTCTACCCCAACAAGGGCAGAGGCAATGGACACAAGTAATCACTATTTACGAATAAATATCAACAAAATTTCCACCGTTATGATTTTAAATAGATGTTATTTGTGATACTTATCGGTCTAATTGAATATCTATCTATCTATCTATCTATATCTTTAAACAAATTCTGCCAAACACAGCAGTTGGAGGTGAAACATTGGGAAACCCGAAATTACCCATGATTACACCGAACAAAAAAAATGACAGTTATCCTAGAAAAAGGGACAAAAAGGTCAAAATTGATAAGCTGAAGCAGATCTTCATATAGAAGCGGGTAATTGAAACCCACGATTGGAGCGGCCTCCTCCTGCCTCACACCCACGTTCATCACTTTATTCGGAAACTGCCCTAAAACAACGATGGAAACTGCCTCGCCCCTTTCATTTCATTTCGTTCGTTCCAAAATTGGAGAAGAAGGCGTTCATCAATTCTTCAAGTTCGAAAATCGAAGTGAGTTGCTCAATTCTGATTCTGATTTAGAAGGAGTTTTCCGCCAAGTTTTGCTGTTACCTTCAATTTCCCTCCGTTTTGTTGTATTGTTTTGTCGTGATTTTTGGGTTTCTCAATTATTTGGGTTGAATGAATGAATGTGCAGTATATTTTTCGTGGGTTGTGGTTGGAGAGAGCGGGGGGAGTGGTCTACGCCGGGACCCCGGTGACGGCATTCAATTCTCATCAGGAATTCGATTCAGTTTGGGTAATTCGACGTTCTCGCTTCAATTTGAAAACTTTTGTAAGGTCTTCGTTCGTACGAGGTATTACAATGCTTCTGCTCTCTTTTGAAGGTTTACAACAATCGAAGCAAACCAACAAAAGTTGCGCTCCACATCTTGGTCAATTCGTATCTTATGCGACCCATCATCTTGGTCAATGGTGCGTCTCTTGTATCTGGTCGTCAAGGTTTGACTGTTTGTTGTGGTGTACTAATTTTACATGTTTTTAATCTGTTAGTTGTTCTACCTGTTATGTGTTTAAATTCTTGACCTTTTAAGTATTTTGTGTGTATATAATGTTTGTGAATTGTCTTTGTATGGTCAGATTGTATTGTGGTTTTGATGATTACGAATTGTGATTGTAAAGCAAATTACGGATTCGGGCCTCCTTAGGCAGCGCACCTATTGTGTAACAATGAAAGTTGAATAGGCCTACAGTCTTTACCGATTCAATCTTTCAGTCTTTCTTCCACCTTCCTGATCATCCATTGTTATGTTTGCAGAAGGCTTTATCAGGTGCGGCATAAGTTGTATGAGCTACTTCTTAATTGTATTCCTCCACAGACCATCTCCAAGGTACAAATATATTCCTATGTTTCTATTTAGTTAGAGTTCTCTCCCGACCTTATAAACATTATGAAGTGTGATAAAATTTGCTCAAAACAATCATCAGTGAACCTAAGGAAAAGATCACCAAATGTGTTGGCAAGCAAAATATTATATTCGGTAAGGATTAGTATCTATGGTTTCATTTTGCCTTCGGATTATCTTCTAATTAACACCAAATCCATTTTTTACTTTTTCGTCTTCTAATGTTTATCTTCATTCTGTTTTGTAGGCACTACATTTTGGATGCCTGCACAAGAAAACATACATTGGGCCAACTGAATAGGGTAAACAAGCTTAGGAGTCTATACTACAATCACCTATAATTAGTGAATGAAGAAACAGAATACCATCGGTGCAATTGTAACTTTTCTAAACATTATTTTGTAGTAAATGAATACATGTTAATATACGGACATAAATACAAATTGCAAAATGCACTTTTCCAGTTTCGTGCAAATAATTGTTACGGGGTGCAATTGAACAATTTCCTGACCAAACTTTGCTTTCATTTTGGTAAAAGAATAACAGAGATGTCCTCCAAAAATGCAAAGTACTTTTTTAAACAACAAATCACTGTGAGCTAAATTCAACTTTCGTTGTACAGTTCTGAATGGCGACAATCAATGAACCCCGAAGAACATCGAAATTACCAAGCTCGCCGACGTACACTAGCCCGAGAACAACAACTAATGAGCCCCGATGAACACCAAAATTATCTAGCTCGACGACGTGCAATAGCCCAAGAAAAGCGAGCAATGGTGGATAATGTCCTTGCTGACCATAACGAAAATAGGCAACCGCTTATGCAAGACCAAATTTCAAGTAATTTAATACATATGGAAAACCAATATTCTCATGCATAGATCTTCCATGATAAATACATTTACACTACCAAAAGATAACTATAGTAGATGTGACTAACAATGTGCACATTGAACAGCTCCATTGCGTACCAATGTCCATGGTGTGGATCAAGTACCTGATTATCATGATAATGATGATGCAATCCCAGCTATTATGCACGTTCAACTTTTAGGTAATTCAATAAATATGAAAAAACAATACTCTTATGCTTACATCTTCCATGATAAAGTTCACTTGCAAGAAGTCACCATCACTTTTACAAACGGAACACACATTAACCCACCCAAAAATCTGAAAACATTAGCAAAACCAAAAGAGTGAAATCACCTACATGCCTCCCAACATTAACCCCAAAAAAGCCATCTAGGTGGTACTGACCCATAGGGATACACCTGTCACATTACAACAAAAAATTGCACAGTTAATTTATATACATCATCATTGCATTCTCATAGATACGGTCATGTGCAGCTGTACCTTCCAAATTTGGTACCAAACATTAACATCAATCACTTCATGAATTTCGTACCATATCAGCTGATGACCAATTGAGTTGCCGAACACTTCAATTCAGAAAAGCAGTCAGCAAAGCAGTACAATACCAATTTTTCTTCAATACATGCATGTAGTGAGTGCAGTCACCAATTGCATTTATATACAGCTCAAAAAAAATTGTTGGATTACTTGCATTAGCCAGTACCGGTCGATTTTAAACACGTGGAGGTTCAGGAACGCCAAACTCGATTGCGCCGTCGCTGGTCCTCGCCCTTCCTCGAGTCGACACTTTCTTCCCCACAGGGGCGGATCCATGTGAGAGCGGAGGTACGCCTCCGCCCCTCTGCTCGCCCGAAAAAACCTGAAGCGGGAGCGGATTCGCTCGTCTCCGCACCTCTAGACCGCGCCGGAAAGCTAGACCTCAACCTCCATTGTTGAGTGGCGCGCCTCTCTGCAATTGCCGAGGCTTGAGGAGGACGACGCACCATCAAAACGTCGCGTTTCTTCTTAAAAGAAACTGCACGTTTTGATCTTAATGAAGCAACGTCGAGTGACATGTCGTTTGGTAGCTGGGGCAGCAGCGTCGTTTCCTCTTAAGCCGCTCGTTTCGTTTCGTTTGGTAGCTGGGCCAAGGTCCCGCCGGCGCTGCTGCCATGCATGCAATCCATTGAAATAGAGAGCGTCGTGAAATCGCAGAAGAGCAAGCTGCTTCAGGAAGTAAGTAATTCAGCTCAGTTGGTATGCTAAATACGAAATTCGGGTTTCGAAATGTTTGGGCACTTGTGTGGAATTCAAATTCGGAAAATTTCAAATTCGAAGATGCTTAGGTTCTGTGATTTGGGCATTTTGTGCAGGTTAAAATTCTACACACTTTGGATCATCAAAATATTCTCAAGTTTTATTGGTGGTAAGTATTAGTGATTAGGTAATTGCTCGTTGAATCTCAGTAATTGGGTGTGTTTGATTTGAGATAACCACTGGGTTATATATATGTTTCTTAGGCACGAAACTTCTGCTCACTTGTGGTTAGTTTTGGAGTACTGTGTTGGAGGCAATTTGATGACATTGTTAAACTAGGTACTAATCACTTAGTGTGAGCTTTAAAGTGCATTTGATGTGTATTTTGTTTGCCTAATTCGAATGGTGCACATGTTTTGTTGAAGATGATTCGATGTATCGAGTGATATCTTAAGATTTCTACATTTGGATTTGGAATGCCGGTTTGGTTTTGTATAGGGATTATACAACTGTGATACATATGTAATTTGTGGATGATTGCAGGATCGGCAGCTTCCTGAAGAGTCAACCCACGACCTTGGTTGTGACCTCCAATTCGCTGCTGCCTCACCATCCCAAGATTCCGCCAGCGTGTTCCTCCAAGTCCAAGGTCATTCTAAATCCCTAAACCCCTAAATTTTGAATTGATGATTGGAATGGCATTGTCGTTGGTTTTTGATCGATTTTGTCATCTATCCACTATTTTTAGCAACAAATAAGTGCGTAATTGGTTTCGTGCTGCTTGCGCTGGCAAATCGGAAACCTCTAACGGAGGGAAAACACTGGTCCAAATTTCCGCCTCTGCTCCAAAATCCTGAGCCACTGCTTCCCCAGAGTGTTGCCCAACTCAGAAGCGACGGCCCATGGCGGCGGGCACCAATTTTGAGGTCGGTGAGCAGGTGGA
Organism: Spiraea crenata; assembly: GCA_033992175.1. NCBI lineage: Eukaryota > Viridiplantae > Streptophyta > Magnoliopsida > Rosales > Rosaceae > Spiraea > Spiraea crenata. The sequence continues at coordinate 2,167,493 of JAVBHV010000078.1, read as the reverse complement.
GGTCACCAGCCCCAACCCCAAGCTCCGCGGCACGCTCTTCCCGGCGAAGATCATCCGAAAGTCCAAAAACAAAGCCAAATTCAGAGTCGAGTACCACAGGGTGAAGGCCAAGTTCGACCGGCGATCAGCGGGAGCCTCCGCAAGGCGGCGGACGAGGAGTTGGAGGCGGCACTGGTTCGGCCGCTCCCGTCGCGGGAGAGCGAGCACCGGTTCAAGTTCGGTGACGTGGTCGACGCCTTCTTCTGCGGCGGGTGGTGGGAAGGCGTCATCACTGACGTCGTCGACGCGACTTTCGCGTTTTATTTCCGGTTCGCTAAGGAGAAGTTCGAGTTCGAACCGGAGGAGCTGAGGATCCACCGCGAGTGGGTCAATGGGTCTTGGGTTCCACCTCTTCAAAATGAGGTTAGTCATTACTATTTGATTCTGGTTGATAATATTTTCTTCATAGTTGAGTATCTCTTTTGTGATTTTGTTGTATTCTGGATATGATCAATTTTTCAAATTTGTCTAGGGTGATTAGTCAGCTTAGTTTGAGTGATCTTATTCAATAATGTGAACAGAGAGGGATACCAAAGCAGGATATTGATGACAGAATTTCCGATTTTCGGACACTATGTTTCAATATCAAATGCCCCATTTGCTGCTTAACTTTTTTTTTGGGATAGTAGATGAGCTTTTGCTTCTCCTCCCAGCGTGTTTGATAGTGTGGAAAGAAAGATGTTTTTCTCCTTGACATATATAGCTTGAGTTAGCTTAGAGGACTGAATGGTTCGATTATGAGATGCGTTCATGATCTATATATATGTTGTTGTCCTCTTGTGTTGAAAAAGACCGATAGATACTTTTCCTTTTTGGTTTGACGTTTCTTGTTTCTAATATAGCTGAATGGAAATGGATTCGTAAGGGTTGAAGACTGCAGTTTCTTACACTTTGTCAGATGATTCTTTAGTTTTTATTAGAAACTTGACCTGAAATAATCAGTCTCTTCTACAGCGTATGATTATTGTTGATGTCACTTACCCGACAAAGTTATATCAACGGTTAGGCACATTATGAATTTATGACTATGGGATTTTGATGTCTCGTTTAATAGTGACGTATACACTCTAGCTGACATGAACATTCACTTTATTCCATTCTTTACTCTTATCAACTATTTTGTGGAGTTTGTCTATCTGAACTTGACTTCAAACTCGGCTGATGTGGATTGCAGGATGTCTCAGATACCAAGAAAGCAAACCCAATAATTCTGATCGGTGGTGATCAAGAAATGTAAAGAAATAATTGAGTCAGTCAGTCGACCACAACCAGGTTTTGATACTGGGGCTCAGATATAGCTGCTTCCATGACATGGCGGGGGCCAAGTTGGCCATCATTGTCCAAAAAAGCCTTGAACAAGTTGTTAGAGAAGCCACCGAAGGTGGCCACCCCTGGTCGACTACGAGGAACCTCTAACATCTCGAAGTGACTACGGAGGTTCCAAAACACCATCTGCGGCACCGCGTCTTGGTCGTACCCTTTCTCCTTGAACTTGGCCACTATTGCCTCGTAATCAGACTCCCAGTCGGGACAAAAGTCATCAAAATCTGCAATGCGGGTTACCAAAAATACCTTTTTGATCATTTGATCCGGCCGCAGATTGGCATTGACCGCCGCTTGGAGAATCAAATCAAACACCTTGGGAATATCAACATCAACGTCGCTGTACATCCTCCTCAGGAAGGCGATTTTGGACACAAGATCAAGATCAGACGGCAGATTATGCAGCTCAGGGTTTTGATTATGCAGCTCAGGGTTTGGACCGGAAGTGATCACCTTTCCTTTCCACGGCCCTCCGCTCAGATGAGAGACCAAGATTGCCAAAGACAGCACCACATAGTCATTTAGGGTTCCTAAGAGCCTGAACCCCGTGCACACAACCAAGCAGTTTTTGAACTTGCCGTGGACGTCCTCCATCATCCTCTCCCACTTAAGTTGGGCATGCGCTACGCCTACGCCGGCCTCGTCTAGGGAATCTGCATAATCTATGATCTTATGCGGAAGCAGAGATCCGGGCTCGGCTTTCGAAAAGTAGTCCCAATTCTTTTCCCTAGCAGTATTACCCACATCTTGCAAGCCTGTTCCGTATTCATTCAAGGGCGCCAGCACCTCGTCCCGGAGCCGGTGCCGGACCGCGTCGGTATAAAGGGAGTCTTCAAGGCCTTGGTATTCCGGGTGCGATTCTCCTCGCGGGAAAAACTTCTTGGCAATGCTACTCCAGAGTAAGGTGGCGCGGTCCTCAGCCGAGTCCATTTCCGGTATCTGGCACTCGTAATGACTGATAGGCTCCTGCTTGTTCATGTCCTCAATGTTTCTTCTCAAGTGGTCCGCGTAGAGATCGGCAGCCACGTCGCGCAAGCGCCGATAGTCGTCCGATTACGAGACCCGAGTCCCCGACTTTGCGAGGCGGTAGAGGATCACGGCGAGGTCGTATAACCCCCCGACGCAACCGTACAAGTCGTTGGAGATGGCGAGGGCGTTGGAGGCTAGGGTCTTGGGGTGGTTGTGGTGGAGCCAAATCGCCGCCCTGTGGAACGACTCTGAATCCCACTTCCCGAAAGAAGTGCGGTCCGATAGGTTGCAGATGAGCTTGAGGGTGGTGAGGGGGTTGTGGGACCACGCCGCGGGCAGAAGTTGCTTCAGAAGACGGTATTTCTTGGAATTCGGGGTGCCTCGTTCGACGCCGAAGAACAGATCAAGGCAGGGGTCACCAAGACCCAATGTTTCTGTTGTTGTTGTTGTTCTTGTTCTTGTTCTTTTTGTTGTCGTTGTCGCCTTGGACTTGGGCTTGGGATTGGCGGCGGCGGCAACCGTGAAATTATTAGAATTAAGGTTACCTCGTATTCGAAGATGATGATCAGCAGTCCTGGTTGGATAAGGAGAAACCGCCGCCGTCTTCATCATCAGTCTTGTGGACTGGCTGCTTTTGTTGCCGGCGGCTTTGAAAACTGAGAGGGAGTTTGCTGCATTCATCGTCATCGGATTCGAATTCTTCATCATCATCAGATTCGCAGAGTTCAGCATCATATTGTTCATCACCATCGTCGGCATCGGCGGCGGTGCGTCTAGCGAGGGTTTCTCCTGTGTCTAGCTGTTTTCTCTTTTCTAAAGCGAGGTCCAAGGGATTAGACTTAATGTGTACTATACTATTCTTAATCTTTGGGTTTTATTGATCTTTGGGCTCGCAATATTACCAAACGAAACATTAGCTATATTTCTACAAGCGAAACAGTAGCTGGGCCAACTTGATTGGATCCCAAGTATGGACGAAAGATTGAAAGCCCATCTGATCAACTGTTGATAAATGCATAAAGTTGGCGAAGACTCTGAGCCCCGCACCATGGCCCAAACCAATCAACTTTTTCGATTTCCCTCCATTGTCCTTAATTTCTTTCCTGCAATTAAGTTCAAATCTGATGGCTGTCTGATTAGCTGCGGTGTAATCGTGACAGCCATCCGATCGATCTTCTGGTGGAAACAACCTGACAGCGATCGATCGACCTTCATTGCTGGTCTAATTTGTTTCTGCTCTTCATCCCTGATAAATGGTTATTGAATTCTTTTATTTTACTTAGAATCTCATGCCAATGAATTGACTGTGATTAGAAACTCCAAAATCAAATTGGGGGGAATGCTGCTGCATCAAAAATTATGGCATTGAACCAAACCAAGAGTTCAAACAGGTTCAAATGTTGACGAAGCATCCCTACGTTTTCTAAGGTAAAGCAGATTTTAATGAAGTATTAATTAGTGTTTCAACCAACAACGCAACAACGACAAAGAACAAACCATACCCAAAACAGATCAAACCAGTAACTATTGAAACAAAATCTAATTAGTGTTTCAAACATCACCTCCAACTAACATTTGGACCTTCACATCTTTCTCCTCCTCATCTTCTTCATAATCGCCGCCGATCTTGCTCTAATCCCCATTGCCTATCAATGCAAGGGTCGTCTTCCAAACGTGGAGTCTAAGATTTGACGCGAAGCCGCCACCTGTCTAATTTCCCTTGCCCACGACACCCCCGTTGTGTTCCTCTCTACCTCTGCCTTCCTCGCCAACCCAACCACCAGGTTGTTGAGAATGTGAAAAATATTTATCTCACATTGGCTAGTGAATGGGCATTGTTAGTGCTTATAAGAAGTTGTGTTACTTCTCCCTATTGCGAATTGGTTTTGGGGTTGGAACCACAACCACCTTCATCATGGTATCAGAGCGGGTTTGCCCACGTATTTGTGAATTTCTCACCGCACGTGCTCCGCGCCCCCGATTAATTCCTCAAGGTAGGACACAATAATGACGCCACGCTTGAGGGGGGCATGTTAAGAACGTGAAAGAAATTTATCCCGCATTGGCCAGCGAATGGGCCTTGCTAGTGCTTAGGAGTTGTGTTACTCCACCCCATTGCCAATTGGTTTTGGGGTTGGAACCACAACCACCTTCATCATAGGTTCGCCGCCATCAACATCGAATTCCAAAAGGCCATGTTTCTTCGTCGATGTCTACTTTGAAACCCCAATTTTAATTCAAGCAGTGAAAATCCCAATTTGATCTAAATTGAGATTTTGAAAAGAGGACTGTTATTTCCACCTATCATTCTTTTCTTTCCACCCACCACTTATAATTAATTGAAATAAAATTATATTATACATATTTGAAATTACATAAACGTACAATTGTTTCCTCTTCGTTGTCTCGTCGCCAATTTGTCTGTTTCGGTTTGAACTTCGAAAGAGTTGAATTGGAAGTAGAGATGCTGAAGAAGAAACCAATCCAAGTGTACTACACCTCCATTATGAAAGCATGGCAGCGAAGCAGCTGTGATCAAAGTGTGTTGTCGAATACTAGAATTTCTTCTTCATCACCACCACCAAATGCTACCACCATCACCACCGCAGCCGCTAATCAAAGTATCCAATTCCGAATACCAAGGCTAGGTGATAATCCCAGGGTCTTCGCTGCCAAACACAAAAACCCATGCCTGGATCTGTTTCACAAGGTCAGGAATGCTGAGACCAAGAACGAGATTCCCATCTACTCCCAAGAATATCTCAAGCAATTGTTGCCTGAAGCTCATCGCCAATCTCCAGCAACATCATATGAATGGGCCCGGGAAAGACGACATGACAGGTTTCGACGACGACATATTAGCTCTACCGTGACCACCAACATTAATACAAGGGAGCTAACGGCGATGCTCGAGGCGGAGAAGCTGATTCTTCTAACCGGCTTTCTTGGGAGAATGGAGGAATGGAGACTGGCTTTCGTGGGAGAATGGAGGAATGGAGAAAGAAGACGATGTACATTTATGTCATTTCAACATACATAATCTTCTATATCTTTAAACAAATTCTGCCAAAACAGCAGTTGGAGGTGAAACATTAGGAAACTCGAAATTACCCATGATTACCAAGAACAAAAAGAATGACAGTTATTCTAGAAAAAGGGGCAAAAAGGTCAAAATTGATAAGCTGAAGCAGATCTTCATATAGAAGCGGGTAGTTGAAACCCACGATTGGAGCGGCCTCCTCCTGCCTCACACCCACGTTCATCACTTCATTCGGAAACTGCCCTAAAACAACGATGGAAACTGCCTCGCCCCTTTCATTTAATTTCGTTCGTTGCAAAATTGGAGAAGAAGACGTTTATCAATTCTTCAAGGTCGAAAATCGAAGTGAGTTGCTCAATTCTGATTCCGATTTACAAGGAGTTTTCCGCCAAGGTTTGCTGTTACCTTCAATTTCCCTCCGTTTTGTTGTATTGTTTTGTCGTGATTTTTGAGTTTCTCAATTAATTGGGTTAAATGAATGAATGTGCAGTATATTTTTCGTGGGTTGTGGTTGGAGAGAGCGGGGGGAGTGGTCTACGCCGCGACCCTGGTGACGGCATTCAATTCTCATGAGGAATTCGATTTAGTTTGGGTAATATTGAAGCCGAAAAAAGCCTAAGGCAGGGATCAGTCAATTTCAATGTCCAAATTCATGCGAAGAGTAGTTTTTTGGTCTGGTTGAGCGACCAGGAATGCGTTGAGGATATTTGTAATTGCGAAGATGACAAGTACGAGATGTGGCTCAACTGCAAAAACTTGAAGGTTGCATTTTCTTCAAATTCAGCAACTGCCTCAATGTTGCCAGGAAGGGCGGGCAACTGCAAGAGACATTGGATTGGAGACGTCGGTGATACATATATAGGCATGCACATTAAATTGATTAGCTAGATTTCGTTTTAGTATCCTTCTTTCTCTGGTCATCTGAGATTTCTTCTAGTCTTAGTCCGGACTTACTCTACTATTTTATTGTCTTTCAGATTTCAATGCATGTTTCTTTCTTTGTCATTTTTTTTTCCTTATACAAGTGCGTCTGAGCCCTCCACTTTATATTTTATACTTGGTGTTACTTGAGGGTCCTCTCCATATACAGGCCAACTCAACTAGATACGATATCCACTAACAATGTGAAAACGTTGCTTGCTGATCATCCACTAAAGACACAACCTTAATTAATAACTAGCATCACTATGCAAAGCGTATAGGTTTTTGTTTTTGTTTTTTTGTTTTTTGTTTTCAATCACCGGCACTGACCATCACATCACGTGCTCTTAGCATCCAAAATTCATCATTGTTGGTTTTCTTCTAAAACTTTCCAGTAGAGTATGAATAGAGCGCGTTAGGGGCAAATTGCTTCGGAGATGGATTTGTAAGAAAAGAAAGGAGATGGACTTGGTGGAAAAAAGTGGTGTATTGAATATGAATATGAAACTGTTAGCGTAATCAAAAGTGGTGATTGACGGTTTGTTCGTCTGAACTTTATTTTTATTTTTTTTTTATTAAAAGAAAATAGTAGACTTTGATAATTTTACTATTTTACTCTTAGTTCTTAAAAAATCATCCTTTGTTTTGTTCTTTGCACTCAAGGGCAATCTAGAAATATTGAATGTGCGCATTGCTATATACCATACTTGCTTAATATATGGAGATGTTAAATAGAATACACATATTGTAAGATGCATAATCAACCATATGCCTTAAAAACGCATTTTTCTTGTAGCAACTGGATAACGCCTTAAGCAAGTCATTCATTTTTGACATTGGCGCATTATGGCGCTTCCTCCGAGATTAGATCCTCTATTGACCCTTCCCTTATTGATCTTGTGTTGATATGTAAAACTTCATTGCTTGACAATAAAGTACAATGATCGGAACCGTTCATTTTATAATTTATGTAGTAAAGATCATTTCCTGAAAAAATCAATCAAATATGAGATCAGTTGGTCAACTGGATAACGCCTTAAGCAATCCGCTACGCTATTTTTCAAATTTAGCCGATGAGCCGATGCGAGTCCAAATTATATAGTTATTCTGTTAGACTCGATAACCCACGGCAAAACTAATTTAGTTTTGATAGATATTAAAACATTTACGAGTATTTAGTTGTCGTCCATTGCAGCATTTACAAGTTTTTAATAGTCATCCACCAAATCGTTTACAAGTACACAATGGCCACTCATCGCTACACTTACAATTTTTAAGTGTAAATGTTTTCGGTGGCTCTCCAAAAATCATTTACAAGTATTCAGTAGTCGTCTGTTACAACCTTTATAATTTTTCAGTGATCTTCCACCTAAATGATACTAGCATATTTAACGTTTGTTAGATGCCATGTCTAAGCCGTCCACCCAAATCGTTATACCCAATGTAGAAAGTACCCTTCCACTTTGGTGGATTGTTATCCAATTTATAGCTACGGAAAAACACATTTTCAACACTTTGCTACCAAGAAATACCACCGACGGATAAAACTTCAGCAGTTCACAAAAGAACAAAAGTCAGTGAGATGAGCGGTTAAGATCCGTCACCATAGCCATCGACCAGTCCAATCAGTCAAAACGAACCAAAACCTGCGAAAATTTTCTTAAAACAGAACTCTCAAACTCCCGACCAAATCTCGGAACCCAAAATCAATCCGCTACCCGAATACCCAATGGCCCAAACCCGACGGCCCACAACCGTTCTCGAATCCCTCGGCGAAGAACTCATCAGAATCATCACGCCGGTCTCAATCTGTATGCTGCTGGTGGTCGCTTTAGTCTCAGTCCTGAACGCCGACACTTCGTCATCGTCGGAATCCATGGCGTCAATCGCCACCATGGCCTACGACGAGACCACCTCGGACTCCACCTGGGACAAGTTCGTAGGTGCCCTCTTGAACTCCCTCGTATTTGTCGCTGTCATCACTGTCGTCACATTTGTTCTGGTCCTGCTTTTCTACTTGAAATGCACAAGGTTCTTGAAAATCTACATGGGTTTTTCGTCTTTTATTGTGTTGGGATTCATGGGGGGTGAAATTGCGCTGTTTTTGGTTGAGGATTTTAATGTTCCGATCGATTTGATTACGTTTATGTTGGTGTTGTTCAATTTCACTGTTGTTGGTGTGTTGGCTGTGTTTATGTCGAAAATGGCGATTTTCGTAACGCAAGGGTATTTAGTTGTGATTGGGATGTTGGTTGCTTACTGGTTTACGTTGTTGCCTGAATGGACCACTTGGGTGCTGTTGGTTGCAATGGCATTGTATGATCTTGCTGCGGTTTTGTTGCCTGTTGGGCCGTTGAGGCTGTTGGTTGAGCTCGCAATCTCGAGGGATGAGGAGATTCCGGCTTTGGTTTATGAGGCTAGGCCCGTGATTGAGCAGGATTCGAGGAATGGTGATGGTCGGAGGAGGGTTTGGAGAGATAGGGGGATTGAGGATTCGAACAATGTGCCTCATTCCAATGGAAATGTGGATCCTAATGTGAATGGCAATGGTCAGAATGAGAGGACTTTGGTTAGAGCAGAAGAAGGGCGGATTCCAGATGGGGATGAACAGCTTGCTGTGCCATTACTTGAGCGTGTAACGAATGTTGGGCAGCGTGGGCTAGAAGAAGCTGTGGCAAGTGAAAGTTTGATGTTGGAGGGTATTGGATTGGGGTCATCTGGCTCAATCAAGCTGGGATTGGGAGACTTTATCTTCTACAGTGTTTTAGTTGGGAGGGCAGCAATGTACGATTTCATGACAGTGTATGCATGTTATCTCGCGATTATAGGTGGCCTCGGAGTTACTTTGATGCTACTAGCTTTGTATCAGAAAGCTTTGCCGGCTCTTCCCGTGTCCATAATGCTCGGTGTGCTGTTTTATGTATTGACCCGGCTCTTGCTGGAAGTTTTTGTTGTACAATGTTCTCTGAACCTCATCATGTTCTAGAAACGAACACATGTCGTAGAGAGCAGCTGCATTGTATATGTAAAGCATCAGATTATATATTGTATCTAACTGATGACTTATTGTTGCAACTTCCATATCTTTTTCATTGAAGTTTTCCACATTCAAAATTGCTGAGTAATGTTGATGAGTACTTAACAGTTTACACTTCACGTCGCATCAGTCAAGAATTGAAGAAACAATTATAAACAACGTGATTTTGAATTTGATTCGGAACCTCTGACAGAAATCAAATGAATAAAAATATTTACAGCCGCACTAATTCCTGTCCTCACAAAATAAGAGGGGAATCACTGAAAATGGAGAAATGAATCACTAGAAAACCATAAACTACACCTTCAAAAAGTTTCCTCTTCTGCGTGACCATGTATTCTGCAATGATTTTGGTAACCCTTCAAAGAGATCGAAAAGATATTCCTCCACATCTTCAACACTGTATTTGATGTCCTTATCACTAACCATGCCGGAGATGTCCTTCAGAAAAGTTCGATATGCTTGGATAACATTCTGTGAAGTGAGGATTCGCAGACCTTCTCGAAGCCTAAGGTCCGGGATAGACCACCCTGTTTGGCTCTTGTATACCTCCTCAAAGGCAGTACTGAATGCCCTGCACCTCTCTCTAGCATTTGCTTTCGAGAGAGAACCATACTGAAGCAAAGAAAGGACTGAACTCCAAGTGGATCTCTTATAACTTGTTGCATGCAGCTGGACTTCAATAATATGATCTCTTAGCCATTCATCACCAAACAAAAGCATAAGTTTCGAGGAGCTCTTTACCTTTTGGACCATGTAGTGAATGTTGTTCATCAAGAAAATATGTTGTAAAGCATTATCTTTGTACAACTTGGATCTGCTATCAAGATTGGATGTCAGGGTAGATGCAATTGACCGAAAGTGGGGAGCTGCTGGATAATTAATCGAAGAGGTCCCATCTCCTATCTCCTGCTTGTTCTCAAGTTCAAATATTGGATTCGAGAAAACACATTGATCATTGATAAGAAAGCTGAGTGTACTGACATATTCTGTAAGGGTCTCAATGTAGTTCATCACATATCTGGTGAGAGGATGAATGCCACCTCTTTCAAATTGTTTTGATGATGTGTTAGCAGCAATGGCATCCTGAAATTCCAGAAATGTAGCCTTTATTGTACTGCCTAAGAGCTTCATAAACTCGTGGAATTTAAACCTTATGGCCGAGCCGGCATCTTCCATGAACAAAACATCTATCTCAAGGAGAAGATCTGCAAGAACCTCATACATGTCAAGCAAGGCAAACAACTTCTCCGGCTGGCGGGGTCCAATGGCTATGACTTGACCAAAACTCAAGAGGCATGCCATTGCAGCTTTCGAGGTCTCGATGAAGCAAAATGAGCTGACATACTCAAAGTCCCCCAAGATCTGGTCACATAGACGTTTCTCGCTTGCAAGATAGACCCGAATGATGATCTTCATTATCCAAATCCATTTCTTGATCTCTAAGCTCAAGCTTTCCCATTTCATTTTAGTAACATCTTGAATGCTGAAGTTTCGCAGCCTAAGAACATTCAAGTATTCATTCAAGGCATCTTTCCTTGTGTTGATATAAGCTTGGAAAAACTCATGGCCATAGTTTGAAGTAAACATAGCCTTTGCAATGGACTTGAGATGGGGAATGGCCAAAGGCTGCACCAAATCTAGAACGCAGGAATCTTCTGATTCGTTGGCAGTACTTATCCTCTCCGATGACGATTCAAAGACAGATTTAGAATCTTCTGATTCATTGGCAGTACTGATCCTCTCTGATGATGATTCAATGACAGATTTAGACTCTTTTGATTCGTTGGCAGTACTTATCCTCTCCGATGACGATTCAAAGACAGATTTAGAATCTTCTGATTCATTGGCAGTACTGATCCTCTCTGATGATGATTCAATGACAGATTTAGACTCTTCTGATTCGTTGGCAGTACTGATCCTCTCTGATGATGATTCAACGACAGATTTAGACTCTTCTGATTCGTTGGCAGTACTGATCCTCTCCGATGATGATTCAACTATAGATTTAGAATCTTCTGATTCGTTGGCAGTACTGATCCTCTCCGATGATGATTCAACTATAGATTTAGAATCTTCTGATTCGTTGGCAGTACTGATCCTCTTTGATGATGATTCAACTATAGATTTAGAATCTTCTGATTTGTTGACAGTACTGATCCTCTCTGATGATGATTGAACAACAGATTTTTCTTCACTTGAAGTTGAAACAAAGGACTTGTCATACGCAACATCTTGATCTTCTCCAGATAAATGAAAAGAGATGTCTTCGGGATCAAAAGACTTCTTGTAACGAACAAGAATGTGGACTAACTCATCCTCTAGCCTCGGCATTGCCAGCTGCAAAACGCTCTCGGCTCGGTAAAGAAGCTCTGTGTGCTTCCCCAATTCATTCAAAGACAAGTTTCTCAAACTTTGTATCACACTTTGGATCTCTTCGATGGCTTTAAAATACTTGGAAGCTTCAACAGGGCCAGCGTCCGATATCATCAGTTCACTTGACTCGTCCCAACTAAGAACCGTTTCCTCAGCATTTTTGAACCGCTTCTCAAACTCTTGAAACACTTCTCTCTTACTTGGAGTGGTGGCAGAAATGAGAGACAGTCGGGTCTCAAGATGAGAAAGGGTCTTTCTCAAGTCTTCTGTCAAGGAATTGCTTGCCCCTAGTGCCTTCATTATGTGTCGCGCTGCAGCAACAACATGGTGTTCTTCTTCACAAGTCGGAGTACAAGATTTGCTATCTCCCATAGATAAAGAACAGAACGGACAATGTGACCAAACGAAATGAACAGAGAAGGCACTTGATTGATATCTGCAATATATAAACTCATTGTTCAATTCGATATGCGTTTTGCATCTTCCCTATCACCATATTGTAATAAAATACCGAACAAAAGAACAGAACAAACCTATCAAATTCTGAAATCTAAAACAAATTAAAAGGTATAAGCTTGTTGAGGAGATGAACCTGAAACTTGGGGCGACGGGGGTTTGGTGAAGCCTTCAACTTTTCACCATAGCTTTGTTTCCGAAACCGTAATCTTTGACATATAAACATGCTATTATAGATGGAGTAAAAAAGGAAAGAACGATGATCATTTTGTTGACTCCAATCTCTAGTAATTTACGGTGATCAAAATGGGTATGCACATTCAAATTTGAATTGCTAATTGAAGGATGAAAATGGTAAGTCGAGTTAGTATTCGATTTGCAAATCCGAGCTTACCATTAATTCTTATATATATCACATTTAGGGATAAGATTCCTATTATTTCCTAACCAGTTTATCAAACGATCAATTTGCATACCGATTTAGTTGGAAAACACAAGAACTAAACTAGAAGTCAAGTACACTTGAACATGGAAAGTTTCAAGAATGTTACATAGACGTCATGACAGTACAAGTTCATAGCTCTAGGGACATAGAATGAATCCGACCCCCTTTTATTGCTTACAGATAAACAAAAACTTCACCGGCCTTGCATACCAGAATTATTATTCTTATGAAACGGCGATTATTTACAAATAAATTCCTCAAAACTCTTTTATTTCATAATGAAATGTTCGTTTTGGTAGTTGGAGTTGTTGGTTCTCATTAGGCCAAGCTCGTAGGAATATGACAATCTTTTAAATTTAGATTGAACCGAAATTAAAACAGGTATAAATGGTCCGAAAATAAAAAGTAATTAGCACTGAAAAAGATGAAAACAAAAGTACAAAAAGTGGGAAATACAGCCTAGGAGAAATGGAAATTAGAAATCAGTTAAGATGAGGACGCGCAATATGGCGCGAAAAGCCAACGCCCTCCTAACTCTGTGCAACGCCTTATAATTCCCTCGACCCCAGTTTTTAGCTGTCCTCAATCTCCTTTTTGTTGTTTTTTTCTCTTTTCGTTGTGGCTTTTCTTTTTTCTCTGAATTTTCAGCTCAATTTACTGCCCGATATATCCATTAAATTTTTCTTTGGCGTCAATATTGGGAAACCTGAGGCTGCTGATTTGCAGGCCATCCAGGGAGGGTAGTTTCGGTTTCGAAAGGCCGGAGATTGGCAGTCTCTTGGAGGGCACGGCAGGTTGATATTGGCACTGGTTTTGCATGTAAGTAATTTTGCAATGTTCATACGATTCTTTTGTTTAAATTTTGAAATGAGTTTTTGTTCTAATCTTAATTTCGTATTCTTAGATTAACTTGACATGTATATGTTCACTTGGTTGTCTTTGAATCGTAATGTTAATGGTTCATGTTTGAAATTTATTCATGTTCATGAGCATGCAATTTATGTTTTCATACTCAACAGATGTTTGAATGAAGCATTGTGACGAAACCAATGCATTCATTCAAGTTTTAGTTTAAATGAAATGGCTATTGGAATGAATTCAACTTTTTTCAGGCAATGTTGGGTGGCAAATATTATGAAGAGATTATCTTGGGATGGATAATCATACAAACGCATTCAATCCTTTAACTCCAATGAGGTTTATTTGAGCTTTTAGCATATGTGATTGGCTTGAAAAGCTTCCTATGTCGATTTTGTGCTTTTAGTGTGATTGTCAATGGAAATTAGAATGTATTGACCTTTTCCCCACAATTTGAAATGGTAAATATTAGGAAGAACCTCCATAATTCCATAGAACATCAAACCCTGTAAAATGGGACTTCCATTTGAGTTTTAGCTTATGTTTCTCGATTGAAAAGCTTAAATGTCGATTATGTGACGTGTGTAGCCAAGTTGGCTAGCGAAGCATTCATCTTTTCGATTAGGTTAGATTACCGCTTCAATCAAATGAAACTTATGGTTTATTGGTTTTACAGAAATCTGATGGTCTTGGACTGCCGGAGCCAGAACCAAGACGAGTTTTAGGTATGGAATCTCCAGATGAGGGGAAAAGGTTAAGCCCCCTCTCCTCATCACCAGCATCTTCAGACTTTTTAGAGGCAGCAACCATAGAATCCCCTGAGAACACAACTCTTCCAATAAAACATAATCAGGACAATGCCATAGGAACTTTGGAGAAGACATCACCAGTTGTAGAACCTCGAGATGGAAGAAGTGCCGGTGATGTGTGGACAAGTCCTGCCATACCTCCTGCTGGAGTTGATATTGCAGGCAAAGGATTAGGCCCTTCATCATCATTACCTGAAAACCCCTCCAAGTCGAATGCAAGTGTAAAAGGCAATGATTTGGAGGCACATCCTGCTACCACTCTAGGTAATCAGCCTAATGGTTCTACCACAGAAGAAAGGTCGAATCGCTCTGCATCTGATTATTCTGAGGCCACTAGTGCAAGTGGAAATAGTCCACCGCAAGCAAGTGTCATTAGCCCCACAAAAGTTGTGGACTCTCAGGTGGTTTCAGGTTTCCCTGACGAGGATCTTCTATTAGGCTCTATGCCGAAAAGTGAGCAACCTCGTCAATTATTAGCAATTGAAGGCCAAATTGGTGAATTGAACTTGGGAACTGATTCAGCAGAAACACAATCTCCTCCAACGCAGATAATGGAGCGTCCTGGTGATCCCGCTTCTTCTCCATATAGGATTCCAGACTATGTCTTTGCCAGGAACAAATCCACAGCCCCAATGGAATGGAGTACTGCTTCCAATGAGTCATTGTTCAGCATTCAGATGGGCAATACGAGTTTTACCAGAGACCAGTTTGCCTGGTTAAGTAAATCTGGTGAGCTGGGTTTACCCGGTGAAGTGAGTTACCTGCCTAGTAGTCCATGCAATATCGACTTCAATAGTAACCAGCCTCCATCTAAGCAAATAGCATCTGAGGTTCCCCAAAAGAGTGGCAATGTGGGGGAGCAACCGAGTCCAAGAAAAACCGAAGCGAAAGCTGCAGAAATAATGAGAGAGGTCATAAGGGAAAATTCAGAAAACCGTGACAAAGCAAATTCACCACTAGTGCCCGAGGGCAAGAACCATTCAACTTGCCTCTCTCATGCTTCAGAAGGGAGTACAAGATCTTTTGCATTTCCAATGTAAGTTGCTGCTTTCCCATCCCCCTTTCCCTTATGTTAGTAATATTAGACAACTAAGGAGTTAGCTTCAGTTACTAGCTTCTGAGAATCTCATCTGCGTAGTTAGAATCCTAATCATGAAAATAGTCTACTTCCTTGAAAGCTACCCAGAATCCTCATCCCAACATACTAGAGTATTTTTAGACTATTGTTCATTAGTACACACTAACAAAAAGCTAATTTCAATTAAGTAGTATATATTTTTGCACATTGTCATGTTGAGCAAACAGCTGAATCTTTCTTTCTTGTTACATGAAGATTGTCAGGGGAAGGAGATATAAGTAGTTCACGGAGAGGAGATTTAGCGAAACAAAAACATCAGTACACGTCGCCAAAGCCACGTTCGCAGCATGAATCACGGCCGCTGACACCTAATGAAATTCCAAATGCATCTCAGCCCCCAAAATCGACCTCAAATGTACCAAAATGCAGCTGGGGGCTATCTTGCTTCTCTTGTTGCCCGTCGTGCTGTTCTTGAGAGACTTTGTCCCCGGATAGTGGTACAGTTTCGCCTACTGTATGTTCTTAACAATGTTGCAACAGACAAGCACCAAAAGAAATCAAAGAAAATGTAGATTAGTAGTTTCTCTGATCTTGTTGTACATTACACATGGAGACTCAGAATTTTTTCTCCTCGGAGTATGTGAGAGGTTCACAAGTTCTTAGCATTAATATTTAGAGAGAATTTAAATGAATCGTTTAGGTCCTTCTGTGTGTTTCTTAGGGAATGTAAGTATTTGACCCCTCATTATACAATACTTCACTCAATGGTATTATGTTATCATGCATGCTCTCCATTCATTTTCGTGTATATCCATTGTTTCATCTTTCGATTTCTAAGACTTTAGTCGTTTTAAGAGTTGGTGTGTTAACTTTTTTTTTGTGAAATGAAATTCGGCTATGTATGTTCAATTTTTTACTCTGTTTGTATTATATTCACCGGAATTTACGTATGTACATAGTTGACTTTGGATACAATACATTTTGGAAAACTATTCCTATAAGGTAAGACACTAAAGACAATTCACAATGGAATTGTACAGGTGCTGAATTCATGCACTGTCAATAATGGATGAATCAATGATGAACCAAATCAAGGAGATCTCATCTTTATGCTTAGCTAATTTGGAGGGATTGGAGATTGACTTCTAACACAATCCACCAAACAACCTTGTTAGCACATATTTGTCGAAAAATACAATATCTCATAGTGGTACAAGAGCTATAGGAACATTTGTTTAAGAGACCCAAGTCTTTTGGGCCTAGTTCGTGAAAGGCCCGTGGTATTGTCGCCCAATCCAACCAATCCGATCGTAAAGAATCCACCAAAACAGAAGGACAAATTGGTCAACAACACGAAATGAAATCTAACTGGCGCCAAAACCTAAAACCGTGGGAAAGTAAAAACTTGGCGCCAAAACGAGGTTAATAAAAAAGCTAATTTCGAGGGAAAATTATTTCGAAATCTCCCGCCGAAATGAACTAATACATAAACCCTCCCGAAACTCCAAAACACAGAAATTAAAAATCTCTTCGTCTCAACATTTCTAGAGAGAGAGAAACCCTAATTCTAGAGAGCGAGAGAGAGAGAGAGAGAACCTTGAGAGCTCCGAAATGGCGAAACTTGCGCCAACCCCAGATGCGATCTCGACCGTCCTCGCGAACCCACAACCGGAAGACGCCGTAGATTTGCCGGAGATTGTTGTTCAGGTCGTCGATCTCGTCCCCATGGGCAAATCTCACAAGTAAGCTCTCTCTTCACCAATCAATTTGATGTAAAACTTGTTAGGGTTTGGTATTTTTGTATGTGTAATTAGTCGAATCTTTGGTGTTTAGATTCAGATTTAGGTTGGATTGATCGATGATATGCAAAGTTTGGATTTAGGGTTTTGTTTCTTATTGTGATTTGGTTGTAGATTTATGATTATGTTTGGATTAACTGATGATATACGCTGTTTGTCTTATGGGTTTTCTAATTTATTGAGATTTGTTTGTGGATTTTGAGTTTTGATTCCGAAAGGCCCTTACTTGATTAGATCTGGCTTAGAAAAAAGCTTTTGTGTGATCATAAGGTTTTTGGACTAGTGAAAGTTTATGGGTATTGTTTACTTGGGTTTGAGTTGAGCTTACGGTGTGTGTAATTTGGTTGTAGATTTGTTGCTACTGATGGAAAGAAGAAGCTGAAGGGGATGTTTCCCACACAGATATCTTCCCAGATTCTGTCTGGGGAGATTCAGGACCGGTGTCTTGTTCGCGTTCTAGATTATGCGCTGAATGACATTCCTGGCAAGGGTGAAAAGTAAGCGATCACTGGATTAATAACTCTTGAATTGATTGGGTTCAATTGTTAAGTTTTGTATGCTGATTTGTGTTTTACTGTTTCAGATATCTGTTGGTAACAAAATGTGAGGGTGTTTCACCTCCACTTGAGTCAGATGTAAGCAATGAGGTTAAGAGTGAGGTGAAACCGGAAGTGGCTGGCATTATTTTGAAGCCCAAGCAAGAAGTGGTTTCGAAATCAGCTGCTCAGATTGTGCATGAGCAGAATGGGAAGTAAGTGTTTTTGTTCATTGTTGTGTATTGGGTTTTGAATGTGTACTGAAGTTTGTGGTTTTGTGTGTTGATAGTCTGCTTTTTGTTTGAATTAATTTCAGTATGGCCCCAGCTGCGCGAATGGCCATGACCCGAAGAGTTCATCCACTTGTTTCCTTGAATCCTTATCAAGGAAATTGGACCATAAAGGTTCGTGTTACAAACAAGGGGACTATGCGTACTTACAAGAATGCTAGAGGTGAAGGCTGTGTTTTCAATGTGGAGTTAACAGATGAAGATGTAAGAAAATGATTCATTTGATTTTGTTGACATTATTATATTTTGCAGTCCTATTTTAATAGATGTGGCACAGTGGTTCTCACTTTTGTGTAAAACTTGTTTACCTTCTTTCAGGGCACACAAATTCAAGCAACAATGTTTAATGAAGCTGCAAAGAAGTTCTTTGAGAAGTTTCAATTGGGGAAGGTTTATTACATTTCAAAGGGATCTCTAAGGGTTGCTAACAAGCAGTTCAAGACAGTTCAAAATGATTATGAAATGACTCTAAATGAGAACTCTGAGGTGGAAGAAGCTAGCAACGAAGCAGCTTTTGTTCCTGAAACGAAATTCAACTTTGTTCCAGTTGATATGTTGGGTCCGCATGTTAATGGAAATGAACTTGTGGGTAAGTAGCTACTCTCAGAATTTGTTTTAGATGTGGTCTTGGCTATCTTATTCACTATTTTTTGCCCTTGGTCTCAGATGTTATCGGAGTTGTTCAAAGTGTGTCCCCTACAATGAGTATTAGAAGGAAGAGCAACAACGAGAGTATTCCAAAGCGTGATATTACAATTGCTGATGACACGTAAGCCTATAATAAAGCTTGTTGACCATATTTTTAAATGTTAAAGCTTTACATTCAACCAATTGGCATCTGAACTGCAGGAAAAAGACCGTTGTGGTTTCTTTGTGGAATGAGCTTGCCACTAGTGTAGGCCAAGAATTGCTTGACATTGCTGATCAATCTCCCATCGTTGCTATCAAGTCCCTCAAAGTTGGAGACTTCCAAGGTAGCCTAAAATTTTACTCAGTAACAGCCCAAGGGAGTTATGTACATTGGAAAAACAGTAGCAATAATCAAAGTTCCTATTTAATGTTCTAGTTTATATACTGTTGCAGGTATATCATTGTCAACATTGAGCAGGAGCACAGTAATGGTAAATCCAGATTTACCTGAAGCAAAGAGGTTGAGGTCCTGGTAAGTTTTCTTCTCAGCAGGTTATTTCCTTCTCCTTTTCATCTGCGTGTTATGGATGACTAAATTGTCAGAATTGGTAATGGCAGGTATGAATCTGAAGGCAAAGGGACGTCAATGGCTTCTGTAGGTACTGGTATGAGCCCATTAACCACGAGTGGGGCAAGGTCCATGTACTCTGATAGAGTAACACTGTCTCGTATATCAGAGGATCAATCCTTGGGCGAGGATAAGGTATTACATCTATTAAGGAATTAAGGGTGGCTACTAGTTACAAAAGAGTCTTCAGTCAAATACAATTTCCTGACATGAACCTTGAAATTCAGTTTATTGAATTTATGATACCTCAAAGTCACTTGTGATCGTTCTAAATATTTTGTTTGGTCTTGGGCAGCCTGCTTTTTTCAGCATCAAAGTGTTTATAAGTTTCATCAAGCCTGATCAGGCACTGTGGTATCGTGCTTGCAAGACTTGCAACAAGAAAGTGACTGAAGCTATTGGTTCTGGTTACTGGTGTGAAGGGTGCCAGAAGAATGACGACGAGTGCAGTTTAAGGTAAGATTCAGGTTCAATATATCATTACAAGGATGCTGTTGGTGTTCTATACAGATTCCCATATTCTCATATATATTATTATCAATGTCCAGGTATATATTAGTTGCTAGAGTTACAGATGCAAGTTCAGAAGCCTATCTTTCTCTATTTAACGAACAAGCAGAAAGGGTCATTGGCTGCTCAGCAGATGAGCTGGAAAAACTGAAATCACAGGTATATGATTGTAAATTAATTCACTGTGCCTATTATAGGTAAAGCATGAAAGATTAGCAGCTGATTTCCAATTCATGAACATTGTGTTTGCAGGAGGGAGAGGAAAATGCGTACCAACTAAAGCTGAAACAAGCTACTTGGGTTCCTCATGTTTTTAGGGTCAGTGTTTCCCAGAATGAATACAATGGCGAGAAGAGGCAAAGGATAACTGCCAGGACAGTTGCTCCTGTTGATTTTGCTGCTGAATCAAAGCTTCTGCTTGAAGAGATTGGGAAGATGAAGGCTTCCTCTTAGAGTTTGTTTTCTTCTAGTCGAAAAGTGGTGTGCAAAACGCCAGAGGAAGAAGCCAATCAGCGTATAAGATATTGGTTTAGGTTTTTGCAGGTTGGGGAAGGGCAGCTGGGATGGATTGCAAATGTGGGTCAGTAAAATTTATGCCATTCTCATGAGATTAGTACAGGTGGTTTTGTATTACATTTTGGAGATGTTTGGTTGTTAACTGGTTGTAAAAATGTAGTAGATTTTATATTGTGCCCATTACCTTCAGTTTCAACAATCTTCCTTATTAGCATCAGACAGTATCAAACAACATTTACTCGTAAGTGCTCGACTCGACTTGAAGGAAACTTAATCGACCATATTGAGGTCTCAAACTAAGTGTAATCCATCATAGATTCCTATCATTAGAGTGTTTTTTATTTTTTTTATTAAAAGGAATTTTTATTAAAGAATGAAGTCTCTAAGGCAATTGGAGTTTATAATGTCAAATAAAAGGGTATTTTGGGCAGTAGTAGAAATGGTGCCTTGCCATACATAGATATTATTTATGAAATGACCTTGATTGATAATCGTGTTAGCATCAAAATTTGTTACTCTGAAAATATGCTTTTGAGTGATGGAAACAAACTTTGAATCTAACCCCTTAATATTTTGAATAATCGTCTTCAGAGTTCAGGAATAGAACAATTTCCAACAATACAGTTAGTGATTACTTTGGAGTTTCCTTCAATATTGAAATGAGAGTAACCTTTTTGAGTAGCGAAGAGGAGAGCATCTCGAAGAGCTAAAACTTCTGCAATTGGAACAGTTACGGGGCCAACTCTTCTAGCACCAGCAATAAGTGGAGCTCCAACATTATTATGCATAATGAAACCATCATTGACACTCGAATGAATGACTGGTCCATCAAAGTTGACCTTTAGAGTATTAGGATCTGGAGGTTGCCATTTGATATTCTTTTGTGAGATGGTAGTGGTTGTGGAAGCACTCTTGGTGGCTGCTTGAAACAATATACTGAACATCTAGTAGAACACCTATAGAATACTTGTAAAATATTGTGTAGAACACCATGGTAAATATCATATTGAATACCATGTTGAACACCTTGATGAACACCTTGATGAACACCTTGTTGAACAACTTGTTGAACATCTTATTGAACAATATTGAAGACGTGGTTGAAAACCATGTTGAAGACCTTGTTGAAGACCTTATTTAACACTATGTTGAACACCTTATTGAACACTATGTTAAACATCATGTTGAACAACTTGTTCAACACCATGCTGAACACCTTGTTGAACATCTGGTTAAACACCTTATTGAACACCAAGTTGAACATCATATTGAACCCCAAGTTGAATATCAAGTTAAACACATTGTTGAACACCATGTTGAACATCAAGTTAAACAACTTGTTGAACACCGTGTTGAACATCAAGTTAAACACCTTGTTGAACTGTGTTGAACACCATGTAGAACACCTTCTTAAACACCTTGTTGAACCATTTTAAAGACCTTCTTGAACATCATGTTGAATATCATGTTGAAAACCAAATTGAACATCATGTTGAACACCATGTTGAACATCAAGTTAAACACCATGTTAAACCATGTTGAACACTATATTGAATACCATGTTAAACAACTTGTTGAACACCTTATTGAACCATGTTGAAAACCATTTTGAACATCATGTTGAACATCAAGTCAACACTTTGTTGAACATCATGTTGAACATCAAGTCAACACTTTGTTGAACATCATGTTGAATATCTTGTTGAACAATGTTGAATATCAAGTCAACACATTGTTGAACAATGTTGAACACCATGTTTAACATATTATCAAACACCATGTTGAACCAAGTTGAACTTCTTGTTGAACCGTGTTGAACATGTTTTTAAACACCATGTTGATCACCTTGTTGAATACCTTATTGAACACCTTGTGGAACACTATATTGAACAACTTGTTGAATACCTTATTGAACTATGTTGAACACCTTATTGAACACCATGTTGAACACCATGTTGAACAACTTGTACAACACCTTGTTAAACATTTGGTTAAACACCTTATTGAACACCAAGTTGAACATCATGTTGAACCCCAAGTTGAATATTAAGTTAAACACATTGTTGAACACCATGCTGAACATCAAGTTAAACAACTTATTGAACACCGTGTTGAACATCAAGTTAAACACCTTGTTGAACCGTGTTGAATACCATGTTGAACACCTTCTTAAACACCTTGTTGAACCATTTTAAAGACCTTCTTGAACATCATGTTGAATATCATGTTGAAAACCAAGTTGAACATCATGTTGAACACCATGTTGAACATCAAGTTAAACACCATGTTCAACCATGTTGAACACTATATTGAATACCATGTTAAACAACTTGTTGAACACCTTATTGAACCATGTTGAAAACCATTTTGAACATCATGTTGAACATCAAGTCAACACTTTGTTGAACATCAAGTCAACACTTTGTTGAACATCATGTTGAATATCTTGTTGAACAATGTTGAATATCAAGTCAACACATTGTTGAACAATGTTGAACACCATGTTTAACATATTATCAAACACCATGTTGAACCAAGTTGAACTTCTTGTTGAACCGTGTTGAACATGTTTTTAAACACCATGTTGATCACCTTGTTGAATACCTTATTGAACACCTTGTGGAACACTATATTGAACAACTTGTTGAATACCTTATTGAACTATGTTGAACACCTTATTGAACACCATGTTGAACACCATGTTGAACAACTTGTACAACACCTTGTTAAACATTTGGTTAAACACCTTATTGAACACCAAGTTGAACATCATGTTGAACCCCAAGTTGAATATTAAGTTAAACACATTGTTGAACACCATGCTGAACATCAAGTTAAACAACTTGTTGAACACCGTGTTGAACATCAAGTTAAACACCTTGTTGAACCGTGTTGAATACCATGTTGAACACCTTCTTAAACACCTTGTTGAACCATTTTAAAGACCTTCTTGAACATCATGTTGAATATCATGTTGAAAACCAAGTTGAACATCATGTTGAAGATTTCGGGGTTTAAGAACTTGAATTGATGTAAATTCGAATTGGATTTGGAGAATTTGGGAGATCTTGAAAGGTTGAATTTTCTTCATTTGTTATCATCTAAAAATGAATTTGAGAAGAAGCACTGTAACAATATCATTTCTGTGTTTTTGAATCCATCGTTGAGGTCGTTGATGTTGGGGTCGTGATTTTCTAGGGGCGGAAGCGGTGGGGGATCGACGTTGTCGTCGTGTAGGGAAGAACTGGAGTGAAGACGACACAGAGGAGGGTAACAAAAAAAATTAGTGGGAAATGACTATTTTGTCCTCTTTTTAACAGAGATTTAACTCAACTTAACCAGGTACCATTTTGTCTTCTTTTTGTAAGTTCAAGTATGAAATTGATCACTTTTAAAGTTCATGTACCATATAGTCCGGTTTACAAAAATTTGGGCACCACTCATGATAATTACCCTAAACAATTTGTTGAACATCAAATTGAACACCTTGTTGAACATCAAGTTCAACACCTTGTTGAACACCATGTTAAACCTTGTTGAATCATGTTGGACACCAAATTGAACACCATGTTGAATCATGTTGAACACCTTGTTGAACACTATGTTGAATACCATGTTGAACACCTTATTGTTTACCATGTTGAACACCATGTTGCAGATCAAGTTCAACACCTTGTTAAACTACATGTTGAACACCTTGTTGAACAATGTTGAACATCATGTGAAATCTTGCTGAACCATGTTTAACACGTTATTAAACACAATGTTGAACACCTTATTGAACACCAAGTTGAACATTATGTTGAACACCTTATTGTACACCATGTTGAACACCTTATTATATGTTAAACACCATATTGAACATCAAGTTGAACACTTTATTGAACGATGTTGAATACCTTGTTGAACACCATGTTAAACATCAAGTTAAACACCTTATTGAATACCATGTTGAATACTATATTGAACACCTAGTTGAACACTTTGTTGAACTCCATGTTGAGCACGTCGTAGAACACCTTGTTGAACTCCATGTTGAACACTATGTTGTACACCTTGTTGAACACCTTGTAGAACACCTTGTTGAATTTCTTGTTGAACACATGTAGAACACTTGTAAAACACCATATTGAACAACTTATTGAACACAATTTTGAACACCTTATTGAACACTATTTTGAACACCTTAATGAACACCATGTTGGACACCTTATTATTAGTTAAAGAACACATCCTTTGTGATGAGTAATTTGTAGCTTGGTGATGGTTGTTTTGCACATTTCTATTTTTCCCTCAATACACGTTCTTCTCTTTCCATCATTAGGACTTTGATATATCTCTGTACTGCCTGCAAATTTAATTTTAGATTCTTAATTCCATTGTTGTGAAGTTTTAAAAGAGCCAAATAATTCCCCATGTACAAAAACATTCTGCCACCCTTAGGTGTCTATATGTATGTAAATACTATTATCTTTATTATGTACATATATTTTTTTTGTTTATTATACAAGCTCTTTAATCACTCTTTACATATTTACATACATCCAAATACTTTTACTACACCATGCTTTTAGCCCCGCCACAACGCGCGGGCGGGCATTTTTGCTAGTGAGTTACTAGAGTTAAAGACTCAAGTTTGGAAGAATATCGCTCTATTTAGAGAGGGGGCCATTGGACAGCAGATGAGCTGGACAAAATTTCAAGTTCGCGCAAATGATTTCGATTCACACTATGAATGAGAGTAACTTGCTTTGACATAGGATGGTACATCATGCTAGTATACTTGAAGGCAAGAAACTAATTGAGCAGGGAATCAAAAACCCCGGAAGCAAACTTTTATGAATGCGTTGTCCAGGGTTGTACTTCTTTAATAGGACAATTAGATAAAATGATGAATGTAAATGTACCATCTCAAGCCTTTTGGTAGGAAGAGACCATTGAAGCTATTTTATGCAATAAATTTGATGCATTAGTGATATCACTTTCGTTAAAGGCAGTCCACTGTTGATAATTATGCAGACTGCCGGTGAAGTCTGTGAAAAGTCCATCAACACCTATGGTGTTTATCCAATAATCGTACTCTGCATATGGATCTTGATGAAAGTCGAAGTGCAGGAAGGAGTTCTCGTTTCGGTACGTGTATGGGTGCACCTGCACAGGAATTGAAGAAGATGAAATATAAGAACACCATTTTGTTTTGTATTGCATTCCACAAAAGAATCCCCTCATTACATTATCTGAAGCACTCATAGTACTGGTAACAAACTTTTATGCTGCTAAGGATAATCTAGCAACAAAATCATAGTCCCAAATCTAATGTCACGAGCAACAACATGAGCTAGATTAAAACATCGTTATTTGAGAAGTTGGTTCAATTCTCACAGGGAAAGGACTCACGACCATGGCTATTTAAACTTCTCATAATCACATTGCCCAATCAAACAGTAAAGGATGTATGGAGAAGAAATCTACCTGTAGGTCACGTGCATGGGCTCTAGAGACCATATCAGTTGGTGTTAACTCATAATTGTTGTCTACTGGCACAATATTATCCTTCCATGGCCCAATGCCCACCACATAATCTTTAATGTAGTCAAAGTAGGCATCAGAAGTAATTTCCCAGTAGGACTGCAGAGCATCAGTATCATGTAAAAAGTGAGGATTGAGGAGTATATCAGCTGTAATTATGATCTGTATGCTGCATAAGTACTCCATGGACAAACAACACTAGAAAGAACGCACACCTGATTAGTGTCTTGAGTTGGAATTGTAACATCGTCAATCAAGAAGACCTTTGGCAAGTCTGTGAGATTGGATATATATACAATTGAAGTTGGAGCAAATGACTGAATGAATGCTGGTTGTTTCAACCAATCTTTTGACATGTATGAACCCTTGTATCCGTACTTCTTAAGTGTCTTGACAAACTCGTCCTCAAATCTGTGACCATTTGGCCAAGTTACCTGCCATACATTAAACATTAGCCAATGTTCAAGGTTGTGTTGAAAAGAAGAAAAAGATACGTATCAGATTCAGCATCAATGAATCAAAATTTTAATACTAAATGGTGGCAGACATTCCATGTGATGATGCTGTCTTATGCTAGTAAGTATAACACTGCTGTAAACAGCAGGAAGAGCAATCCACACCGCAAGCAGTAAAGCACGTCGTACAAAATAAACTAGAGTCTTCTCCCTTACTCACACCAGAGGAGGAAAAGGTTCTTTCATTACTCATAGAACTATAGACGATGCCATGAGATATCAGAATAAATATGAAACCTTTTGGGTGCTTTCTTAAATATACCATCATTTCCGAACGAAGGCATAATGCTAATCAGTTTATTGTTTGTGGCAGATTCCAGGGTACTTACATGCTGGTTGATCAATACTGGATTCTTTATCTCAGGATATATTCCAACAACTCTGGGTGCGTCCAGTGCTATCGAGATGAACTCTTCAAATGTAATAATCGGATATTTTCCTGAGAAATACATCAGAAAAGAATATGCTTAGCCATCAATAGATTTTGTCCCTATAGAAACTGGTATCTTTTACTCAAAAAAGAAGATACACCATTTTCAGTCTAAATAGGTGTAGCACATTCTATATGCAACAACCTAGGAACCACCTACAAAGTCATCACTTTAACTGCTATTAGCACCATGCGTCTAGTGATGATGTGACTTATAGGCAAGCTCAGGTACATAATCTCAGTCAAGCAATCACTCGACACTCAAAGGTAAAGCTAACAATGTAGAAATGTAAATAGTTATGCATGAATCACAAGCACAAGATAAAGCTCTTACAGTTAGAACTCTAATATTCAAAAACGCTCAAACTCAAGAGTAATTTAAAGGAAACGTGAACTAACCATTATACTGTTGATCCCGGAATGGATACCTCTGTTTCACTCGCAAGGACTTCAGTTCGTTGAGTGTAAAATCAACTGCATATGGTTATAGCAAGTTTGAACTCAGTGATGCTGAATGCAATGTGTTTGATATTCAGTCAGATCAATAACTTAAAAAGATTTGAAAGTAGAAGAGCTTTCCATACCAGTAAAAAAGCCGGTAGTGTTGACCCCTTGAACTTCATAGGTCCTTTTGCGATCAGCAAATTCCTTGTGTTCTGCAACATCAGTTGTAACATCGAGTGTTACATCATGGAAGCATATAAGAACACCATCTTTAGAAGATAGGATATCTGATTCGATGAAGTCTGCACCCTCCTCAATAGCTCTCTGTGAGAATGAAAGTTTCAGTTGCAGATTTACATAGATTCGCTTTTCATCAAGTCGATTAATAAGCATGAACTTATTTAGCTAATTACCATGTAGGCAGGAGCAGTTTCTTCAGGAATCTCTCCATTTGAACCTCGATGAGCAATGTTGTATGGACGAGAAGTTTGAAGAGGCTGCCTATTGCCATTGGCTAATTTACTAGGAAGTGGATAGAATGGTCTTGCGGAGCAACAAGCAAGGAGCAGTAGGAACACAAAAGAACCAAAGCCTGCCAAATATTGAAAAACATCACTAAGCTATCAATTTGAGACCTAAGAACGCTGCTGACCTACAATGAATAAAAATACACATTCACACAGTTTGCCCACATTTCATATTTGAAGAATAAGTATATACAGAGTTTTACTATCCTAGGTGGTAAAGGGAGTTGCTATTTTCGATTGGCATCCAATGAATCTTAACTAGATACCATACATGTAAACCAAGATCAATATACATTATGGAAATTAATCTGTCCCTTCCCATAAATAAAGTCTTGCATATTTAGAAGAACCAATTGTCTCATTCAACTAAAACCACTTGCTTATAAATAGTACAACAAACCGCATTACACCTTTCTCATCATTTTGTTAAACCAAGGAAGACTTAAAACTGAAAAACTGAAAGTGTTTTCCAGCAAAACAGAAATTTCCCCAAAATGCAAAAGTTCCAAACTCTCCAGAACTATCCAATTCACCTGTTGCCAAACTAATTTTCGCTGTTATTCACTAATATACATATAACAACAAATCAACAACCAGAATATACAGAGTGATCAAATGTCATCTTCAAACAAACCAATGCAACCCAGATAACAAATTTCCCAGGAACAACAAGATAGATAACCAAGATTGAAACTTCACAATCATATCAACTGCCAAATGAAGTAAAGATCAAAACTTTACAAAAAACTGCAGAAACCCAGTAATCTTTCACATGCAAACAGTTGAAGACTCAATGCATCAACAAGAAAAACACTAAGAAGTTTGCAAAAAAATCCAAACTTTGGAATGAAGTTTGCAACTTACAGTGTGAAGAAGCCATGAGCTTGTGTCTGCCCCTGCTGTGTTCCTGGAGCTTTTCAACAAGTAATCAATGAATGAGCTTCCTATGGTTGGGTACAATCGTGTGCGACCGAGGTTTTTAAAGTCTGATAGGCTCGAGACTTTTGCGCCATGGATCTTTCTGTACACGAAGAATATTCTTCGAACAGATAGCGTTTCCTTTTCACTGGGGAAACTAATTTTTTTGTTTTTGTTAAGTAACTGGGGGAAATAAATTTTTTTTTTTTTTTTTGTTAAATAAACTGGGGGAAACTAAATTGGCAATGTTCAACCAAAGTCCAATAATGGCCGTTGGGGTGGGGAGGTTGGACACGTGGAGGGTGGTGATTGGGTTTGTTTGACCAGATTGTTTTGAAGTGAGGTTTGGATGATTGCAACTCTTTGCAGTGGGATGCTGACTGAGCGACCAGTTGGCGTTGACTGAATGGTGATTTGTCATTTGTGGCTTGATAAATAATTTCTTTTGAAATACCTCCTAGTACGATATCATCGACATGTTGGCCTGGAATTAAGAATTGGTTGTATCACTCAGTGGCGGAGCCACCACAGCGCAGTGGTCAGCAACCGCTCCCCATGTCGCCAGGAAATCAATGGACTGGGAGCGGATCTGTGCTGGTTCCGCTCCCCATGTCCGCCGGAAATTGAAGAGCGGCTCGGCGGAAATTGAAGAGTGCGGCGGAAGTTCTCTGCAATTCTGGGCAATTGCGGATGCGAGGAAGACAACCCAAATTTGGGTTAAAACGGCGTCGTTTTGACTTAAATGGAGCGGCGTCGTTTTGGCTTTGTTGGGAAGCGGCGTCGTTTGGAGTCATTCTTCTTTCCTTCATCAAGTTGCCGAGTCGCTTCTTTCCTTCATCAAGCACTGCCGCGACAAACACAAACATCAGCATGATTCCGAAAATCTTCGTTGATTTCGGCTCTCATGATTCCAAGTAGGTTCGAGGCAACAAACTTTACTCTCTTCTCTGTTTTAGAGTGACAAATCGGCCATGGCCGAGCACCACGGCGACGATGGCTGCTTTGATTCTCTGCAGGTGAAGATTCTTTTTTCTTTTTTATTTGTTTGGGAATTGAAGATGGTGTGATTTTTCAGCTTTTGATTTTTGTGTTTGGTGGTGGGATTAATCATTAATTAATGGTGGCCTGGTGATCTTGCGTGGTTGATCCTACAGGTTTGGCCTTTCAATTGAGCGGCGTCGTTTGGCCTTGTAGGGAAATCGGCGTCGTTTGGGCTTGTTGGTTAATCGGCATCGTTTTGGAGTCACTCAGCCCATCTTCATCAGGCCAAATGACAGCTTCCCCAGCTGCACCTCACACCCACCAATCAGGTAATCTAAAATTTCTCCACTTTTCTGTCAAAGTTTCAATCTTTTTCGGTTTTGATCGGTGCCCATGTGATTTTTATGCGTGCCCATGTGAGCTTTGGTCTTCATTTTGTGGTTTGATCTATTTAGCTCTAGTTTGAAAATGTTGATGTCAATTTGGATGATTTGGGTGCTTAGAGGAATTGTGTTTTTGGATCTGTTTTTGACTGTGCAGAGATCGATTTTGTGAAGGAATTGGACTTCACTTGTTCTTGGTTGCTGTTCTGAGCTTCTGTTAGTTGATTATGTGAATTATATTGATTCGTATTTTGTGATTGTATAGGGGGGATTGGATGAGCAGAACATATATAGATAGTGGGATTCTTTTTTTGTATAAATTGGTGGAGTTTGGGGGTTTCGATTTCGGGATTGGATCATAGGGGATATAGTATATCAGTACTTGATTGTGAAAATGGGAAGATATTGTATAGGGTTTATGAATTTTGATTGTGATTTTCTAAGGATCAAGTTGTAAAGGAAAATATAGGTGTTCGATAAGTGGTGAAGTGTTGAAGTTAGGATCTTGTTTGGTGGTAGAAACAAACAGAACTCCAATTTCCCAACAACGATCCGCGCCGACGCCTTGGAATCCACCGATGGTGCCTCTGCAGTGCCGCCACTGCTTCCACCGCCGTCCTTTCTTCCAAGTTCCGCTCCCCTGGTCGGGAAATCCTGGCTCCGCCCCTGGTATCACTTAAAAACGTAAAATTAAAAATGATGAATTTCCTGCTTTGAAGAATCAGTGGGAAAGTAAAAAGGAAAGATGAAGATCTACAGCATTAAAAGCACAATCAAGAAACAACTAAACTATGAGATTTTGTTTAAACGAGACTTGATGATGAATGAGATCTGAAAATTGATAGCAGGAAAAGAAGAGCATCCAAATTGACTATTAAAAAGGAAACAACTGAAGAAAGGAAAATATCACTAGAGCCTAGCTAGTGGTCAACTCTCAAGTCACCTTCCCTCTCTGTTCAATGGTGGGGATGAAGCTATGATGTCCATGAATGATGTCGGTCGAACCCAAGACCTGTTGAACTTTCGATCTACCTCAAATCCAACAAGTTACAAGGGCATCAAAAGTCTGCTTGATATCCATTGTTTCTTCTGCTATTGGGTAACAAGACTGACCAACAGTTTATCTTATATCTCCAAATGCAAAATCTATAGCATCATCCAATATTTCATCTATAGGATGATATACTAATCAAGTAACCTTCATTATCCATAAAAATTAGAGAGCTGATATTGCTCAGCTCAGGGTGTTTATCTTTTAATTAACAATGCAAAGGGGCGACAGAGCCACCACCATCAACCTAGTCAGAAGGAGAGCAGACAACAGTTATGTGCCTCATTGGGTTTGCCACTTCACTTCCCCCAGCATGCTTAACGAATTCGGCTGGGGAGTGAAAACTGCCATGGCAAACACACTTGATGCTCACATGGCCTTGGTGATAGTTGTGGAGATTGCCTTCAATCATCCTCCCACCAGCTCCAACGGTTCTCACACGAGGCATCTTTGATATCGCAGCCTCTCCATCATTGTCCCCAGCCTTCCCGTTCGAGCCTTTTGCCCTCTCTGAAGAGGTGAGGACAGGCTTCATGTCCCTTTCGACAAGCACAGCCTGGAATCTGCTTGTCATTCCCGTTGCACTTCGTGCTCCTGCATGGATTTACAAAAGTTCAAATCTTTGAGGAAGAATGTACAATAGAAGAAACTGAGTAGAAGCAAATGTAATAAGTCAAATCAAATACTCTAAATATGAAAGTAGCAAGTTGTCTCCAAATGTTATTGTTCTTCTTGCTATAATTCCATGAACTTGCTGCAGTCATGAATGCTTTGTTGTATTTAAGTAATTCATTCTGGGATTATCATGTATTCAACATAAAGTGGCAGGATATGAGATATTATGTTTTGAGAATCAGAAATCTTTCCTAGTTTGCTTTCAGTGCCACATTATCCTGAACGAGAACCCATTAGTGTATCAGAGAATTAATTGATACGTAGATACAACTAAGGGAAAACCAATTTTTATGTTTACAATGGTTTAAACTACCTGCAATTGAATCTTCATAACAATGTAATTAACACATTTTGAGGAAAGCTAAAGCAATGCATCATTAGCAAGTAGTCGGGAATAAGGATCAATTCAGTAGTGAAACCAATGACATTTGTTACCATGCGGCATGTTATCATGACATGTTGTCATATGCGGGCACAGAATGAATCAAGGAGTAAGGAATACACATAAGCAAATGATATTACACGCAAATTTTGTTTAGAAATGGATTAATTAACTTGGTGGAGGCTACTCTAAGTTGCTGCTACATAGAGTCAAGAGATGAAAGAACCAAACTCCTAGGGACATAGAAACAAGGTACAGACTACATAACTGAACCAAACTCCTAGATATCACTAGTTTTTCTACTATGCACCTATGAGATCTCTACAAGGAAACTGCTACAAAGTATCAACTAACCTTCCAAGAATGAAGAGAGGGCACAAAACCAAGCATATATTCAGTAAAATTCAGTTACAAGCATACTCTGTGGTGAAGAAAACCAATTCCATCCAGAACATGAACCATTCCATAACGGCAAACTTTTGGAAGGTCTCTTACACATCATGCATTACATGTAATCAGGCATTCATATATGAGAAAGACTTTCTAATGCCAGAATGGACTATGAAGATGAAAATTTTGTTACCATCCATATGTGGTCAGATTCAAACTCTCTATTAGGCGCATTTTGTCGGTACATTGTTGGACATCAAACCTTTTCTTAATGCTTGTCGATTAGCTAATGAATACATTTCCCTTTCCATTTACACATTGCCGTACACACATTCTTTCTTACTTTTTGTCGGCACAGAAATGTTTCCTAGATTCAATGCACGGTTCACCAATCATACCATCTTGTAACCGTTAACAAAGATAGAAAACGCTCAGATCATCCTTCCATGCATGCCGCAAATTCCGCAGTCTTACTCCTCCTCATGCTCCGCCATTTGTGAAACTTTTATGATCGAATCGAATATATTAACTACCAAATCGTATCTAATGAAATTGCGAGGACAAAATTTCCTCTCCCATGAACAATTCGAACACAATTGTGGTTTTCTACTCAAACTTATGCCTTAGTACGCTAATCCTCTTTGCATTCAACCATGAACCCAATTTTGAAAATCCAAAGGCGAAAAACAAACAAACAAACACACACACACATGATGATCATAAAACAAGGAGAACTTCCATTCTATACCACTCAAACACATACTATCTTCCTCATGCAACTACCTGTAAGAACTTATGCGATCCAAACTAATATGAACCTAAGATTAAGGAAAAACAACAATCATAAGTATACATTCAACCAAACCCCAATTCATCTCAAGCAAAATAAGGTAAACCGAAAAAAAGGGTAGGAAGACAATTATCTTCAAATGTAGCTTACCGTTTGGAGCAGTAGACACACTGAGATATCCCTCTACTCTGTACTTGTAAATGGCGGAACTGGAGGCCCTGGTGACTTCAACCAAAGGCGCTGCCGGTGCTGCAGGAGGAGGCATTCTCTTCTCTTGCAAAGAAGCTGCTGCTGCTTCCTCAGCCCTCCTTTCAGCCACCCTTTTCTTGGCCTCCAACCTTCTCAACGCCCGCGTATCCTTGTGCCTCATCAGCCATTGGCCTGGTTCCGCCGGAACAAAACTTGAACTTGCCAGCTGGGAAGGATCAGAAGCAGCTTGCTCCAGGTCTCCGGCTGATGA
Source organism: Spiraea crenata (assembly GCA_033992175.1). Lineage (NCBI taxonomy): Eukaryota > Viridiplantae > Streptophyta > Magnoliopsida > Rosales > Rosaceae > Spiraea > Spiraea crenata. Next base: position 2,133,758 of record JAVBHV010000078.1, on the reverse strand, counting down.
TGAAAACCGAGCCAGAGGGTCTTCGGCCGGCCTTCCGGTGAACACCCCGCCGAGGGAGAGCCAGTCGTTCAGTTCTGGATTCTGCTGGTTTTCCATGGAGGTAATGCTGGGTTGAGCAACCTCGTCATTGTTTGAATAGTTTGCCTCCGCCATTGCCAACAGAATTTGAAGAAATTGGACTCCTTAAAAGCTTCCTTTAAGCCTCTTCTGCAAGCAAGACGATCACAAAGTAAGTCACAAAAATACACATAAACATTTGATCTTGATTGAAAACCAATTGAAAACTTCAGCTGAAAATGAACATGAAATCATAAAAGACTGAAAAACTGAGAAAAACAAACCAAACCCAGATAGGCTAGCATGGCATTTTATAGGAAAAACCATGAAAGTTTTGATCTTGACTGAACCCAACTGAAAACTTCAGCTGAAAATGAACATGAAATCATAAAAGACTGAACAACTGAGAAAAACAAAGCAAACCCAGATAGGCTTGCATGGCAATTTATAAGAAAAACCATGAAAGTTTTGATCTTGATTGAACCCAAATGAAAACTACAGCTGAAAAAGAAGGAAGCATTCAGCAAAACGCAGAAAAATTCTTACATGGGTTTTGTGATTCTGACAGACTAAAGCTGCAAACACTCTGCTACACAACTTGAGGTCTGCAAGTGATGAGAGGAGTGGGGTATTTGTACCGGAAAAAGGGACGCAATTTGGAGGAGGTGTTGTTGCAATGGCAATGGCGCCCCAGCTGAAATTCGACAACGCATTTTGGAGACTCCACGTGGTTATCGGAGGACGAAGATGGCGGTTTTCGAAATTTTGTACGGTTACTCTTTTCATTCATCATCATCTTTTTGCATCTTTGTTCATCAAGTTTTGCAACTTGCGGAGCTGTCCATGAAGGCATGAACACCACCTGTACCCAAGTTTGGCCGTGCCTTTTGTTTGTAATTTGTGGGGGAAATCGAGGGCAGTTGTGGAAACCGAAGGTGGTCGGAGCAATTTCGCGGTATGCACGGCGCTGCGGCGAGTCCAAGAGTTGACTCCGCCGGAGACCGCGGTGTTTGGCTTCTGTGTTTGCATTGTGTTTGAGAGGCACGTGGGACGTGTAGGAGAATAGGGGATTGTAACGCTAAATGGGGATTTTATAGGAAAGTCAAATTAAGTAATTCTATTATAATTAAAATTACGACATGATATGTTAGAAGAATTGACATGTCAAGTGCCATATGTGTTGGTATAAAAAATTTAGTCAATATTTTGGTGTCAATAGTGTTATAGTTTGGATTTAGAGGTGCATGCTCTCCACTTGTACGATATCACACTTCTTGAACCTTTTAACAGAGGTTTTTAATGCTAATCTTATGACTTAGGCAGATTTGGACAAGTTTTAATGGCCTTTCTAAATTGTAAACCGTGAGATGTTGATTTAATCAAGGATTAAAATTTCAGTTTCGATGAAAATTTCAATAGCCAAAATTATGGAAATTTCGGTAAACTTTGATAGTTTCGAGCCTCCAAAATTTCCGATATTTTGATGGAAATTTCGATGTTTCGATGAAAATTGTGTTCTTGGATTTAACATAGTTTTTTTGACGTGAAATTACGTTGCTTTTTCAATTCTTACAAACTAAACTAACACGACTAAATGCCCAATTTAGATTTATGCTTAAAGAAACTATCGTTAATATACACCAATGCATAATAGAATCATTATAGCCTTTGAAAGTTGGTTTGGCGATTCGAATTTGGTCCTGATAATTTAGCATACTTCTTTGTTTGCATTCTATTGAAAGAACAAATCTAGCTGGTTGGGCTACTAAGTAGAGATGTATTGACCTTAGGCCAATCCATTAAATAGAGAACACATTCACTTGATATGTAAATATGCAACGGCTAAAGCCTAAAATCAAATGGATGAACAACGAATAAAAACCATTTCGGTATATGAAAGTGAAGTAATTTCATTCATTACCAAAAGTTTCCAAGAACTCAACATACTCATGGGTTTGGACACTCATGTCATTAGCATAACCACAACTGAAACTAAACCGGAAACTGTTATTTAAAGGACTGCCACCCAAATGAGCAACAAAGAAACTGTAGCTAAACAAGACGACCTAAACATATTAGAAAAGCTCATATCGCCATCAGATCACCATAGCTCCTCATCAAAAGAATTGATCCTGCAAACAGCCCTGCAGCCCTCAACAGTTTCTGCAAGAAAGAAAACACAAATTCAATTCCCTTATCCTGTTTCCTCAGCTAAACAATGTACTTATGAATGAATATCATCTGGAATCAATGCAGAACAAATAGTACTGAGTTCTAAAAGAATAACAAGGTGTAAGGAACATCATGTCACATCGTTAAGCATCACTTCCTGAAACATATTATACAAATTCGCAAACCATACTCATGCCGAAAATCTGAACTCTACTACATACACAAAAGCAGAAGGGTAACATAACAACCCTTGCAACAAGAAACTTATCCGGCTGTAAGTCACCATTTTCCATGGATACCAAGATCTGTCGATAAGGAGACGATATATATTGCCTAGTCACATCACTCTTTGATAAAAGTTACCACTCAACCTAAACTTCATTCCAAAGTTCCAACATGACCGAACTACGAACCTCAAATTAGCTACTTACTGAACCTATCATACCCAGTACTCAAAACCTACACCTAACACATTCCGATATCGAAAACACTTTAATGAACAATGTCTTTGGAAAACCAGCAGACCCATCACTAATTTCGTGCCAATGGGCTTACAAGAGGCATACTATAGACAAATCATACGATATCGCAACTCGCAATCGAAAAACCCAGCAAAATTATACATTCTAATCCAAACTAGAAGGCCAATTCCAACACCCTATGAACAAAGATACGAACTTTCACATGTTTACGAACCAAATCACGCATAAATCAAAATCAAGAGATTCCAATTACAAGTCCTCGAGCTCGAATAAAAAATTGAAGAGTAGAGCGATTGTTTTCGGAAAGTACCATGTTCAGGGCCCACTTTTCTTCGTCGTGGTACTGCGACTGCACGAAACTCTTGGCCTTGTCGAGTGAGATTGGGAAACTCTTCGCCATTGATGCGTGGAGAAGGAGCGATTTAGGGTTTTAGGGTTTGGGGTTTTGCGATTTGGAGAGCGTTCGATTCGTAAAGATTGCGACTTTGTGCTGCGGAGCTCTTTTAAAAGGAAAGTAAAGTATCGAAATTACCGAAACATCCCCACTTGTACAACAAGATACAAATTCGTATGGAAGGAGAAGTACGGACAAAGTTTGAGAATACAAGCAATATTGAAGTAGACTAAAATCGAATTCAGAACCTCATGTGTATGTTAGACGCTCTTTAACTGACTGCGCCATAAGCTTTGTACACTCATTTAATTGTTTCTATGTAATCATAGCTCTTAAAATAGAAGTGTAATTGTTGAAACAAAAGTGTAAGTGAATCACAATCTAACTCGATTATAATTTGTAAGTTGTAACTCAAACAGTTCATATACCATATGTCGTTTAGCTCTAGAGGATAGCTCTACTATAGACCAACGGAGGAGATGGTGCATGACATAAGTACCCAACCAATCCACCAGTCCACCAAGTGACACGTCTGCAACTGAACCTGATCTTCCTTGTCCACTAATTTAAGCCCAGACCAATCTTGAAGGTAGGATTCAATCACATTGATAGAAACACAGTGAAAGCCACCAATAGAACAACATAAGAGAGATAAAGAAACCATGGAGGCGAAAGCAGCATTCTGCAGCAGCGTCAGAGGTGTGCCGCCATTCAAAGCAAGCCCCATCCAATCCATGGCCACCCAGAAAGCCATTCCTTCAGCTACCAAAACAGTCAGCTCCAAGAAGGTCACTCCATCTTATCCCCTAATTTCATCAGTCTTTATGCACAAGTAAATATTGGGAAGGGAGGAATAGAACTTGGGAATTGTGAACGTTCTTAATCGACTAATGTACAAGTGCTTTTATTTTTCATATACAATAGTTATAGCCTCAAAATGCTCTTCTTTTAGACATGAGCGTAGCCAAGATCACGATAGCAATGTGTTGTATTGTGTACTTGAGTTCGAATCTAGTAATTCCTCGTAATGTAAATTAGATTAGATTGTCGCTTCAATTCAAACAGAAGTGTTTTTGCATTGATCAACTCTAGTTACATTAAAATGGAATGTGATATGACCAATCAATCAGAATGTTGTCAAGCTATAGACTAAAATGTGAACCATTTTATAATGCAGAAGGGTGAAGTGAAGCTGCTAACGAGGGTGGAGCAGCTCAAGCTACTGACCAAAGCAGAGAAAGCCGGTCTGCTATCCGCAGCAGAGAAGTACGGGCTCTCACTTTCTTCGATAGAGAAGCTGGGCGTGCTTTCAAAGGCGGAAGAATTCGGAGTGCTATCAGCAGCAACGGACCCCGGAACTCCGGGGACATTGCTGACTCTAAGCTTAGTGCTGCTGCTTTTGGGTCCTTTTGTTGTTTATCTTGTACCTGAAGATTACCCTGTGGAGGTAGGGGTGCAAGCTGCTGTTGCTTTGCTTTCTATTGTGGGTGGTTCTGCAGCCTTTGCTGCATCAAGTTTTGTATCCAACTTGCAGAAATCAACTTGAAAACTTGATGAACTCGGTCTCTTTTGGATAATATCACACTGACTGTATTTTTTCCATCTGTAATGACTGAATGCGCCCAATTTATAATAAAGACCGCGTTGTTTATACATCACCAATATTATGTCAATAATAGATTACAACACTCCATGTAAACAAGCATGAATTAGACAATGTCAGAGGGAGAGATTTCATTACCAAAATGACAAGAGTATATAGATTTGAATTTCATACAAATACAGTGAACTAACACAACTTACTCACGCCATCTAAGCTCTATAAGATAATCTAAGAGAAAACATAGGTTATCAAAAAGAAAAAAGAAACATCTTTTTGGAGAAACTGGCAAGTACAACAAAACCCCTAAATTTCTAATGGCTCAATACAACTCTTTGTATCCGACAAAATGCAATTGGAAGGAAAGGAGGGGGAAAAATTGACCCTTTGGTTGTGTAAATGAAAAATTTGTCTCTCCACCACTTTCATTCTGAGACGTTAAGTAGGAACAGAACCACGAGCTGCACCACCACGACGCCCACCGCCCCTTCCATTCTGATAACCTTCCCCACTGCGGCCTGTTGAACCCCTGCCTCGTCCAGAAAACTCCCCCTGGTTTCTGAATTCATTCCTGCCAAAGCTACGGCCACCACTGCCATAGTTCACACGGCCTCGAAAATTGTCATTCCGAAAGCCAGCTCTTCCTGAAGAAAACCTCCCTCTACCACCATTGCTAACTGAAACAACCAGCAGCTTCGTTAGCTTTACAGCTTTTGGTATCAGTTTGTTATCTTTTTCTAACCATTTAACCTTCTATTACCTATACCCAGCTTACCTCGCGTAGAGGTTCTCTTTTCCTCAATCACTGCTGGACGATCCCCGACAGTGATAGGTGAAGCCTGCATTGATTTTCAATTAGTTCAAAATAGATAAATATGCAATCAAACGTCTAACTAAACTAATAGTAGGCATCTACACCTATATTAATAAGCGAATTACAGACTGCAAATCCGTCAAATGGCAGTTCATGAAATGCATCATATCATTAAACTGCCAGTGTGTTACACCCCAATAATGTTACCCAGATATCTGAATGTTCTAAATCTTCCACTGCCATAACAACATATCTAGGACATTAGGCATTTGAAAAGGGTAAATAAATTAAAGATGCTGTTATTGGCACTCCAAAAAAATCACTGTACACTCCACTTCTTTATTTTTTACACTAGAGTTGAGTGCACAATGAGTTTTTTGGAGTGCTAATAACATTTCCCATGATTAGCAATTGCTAATCAACTGGGGGACTTCTAAGTCAACTTTGTGAAATCTTGGCTAGTATTGTTACACACTTCTACAGAAAAGCCCAAGGGACAATGCCTCCTTTTTCTTTTCAACTGGACAGAAGTGCTTTCTAGAGTAAGCAAAGATGCCCCTTATGGTAATACCAATGAGGGCTTAATGGCACCCTCCTAATCCTTATGAATGCAAAAGTAAGCAACGAGGTCCCGGGTTTAATCCTGGTCCTTATTTTTTCTTTTTTCAGGGGCAGGGGTTGAGGCTTGTGTACTTCACAGCAGAAAAAAAACTTTTCTTGGGTTGTTTATCTAAACCAATGATCCGAAATCCAACACTAATGATTGACTAAAAAGAAGACTTCCACAAACTTCTTGGAAATTTTGACAACTGAAATAAGAGAGAGAAACACACTACCTCAAGTGCACTTTGCATGGAACGCAAGGTTTCGAATTCAACAAATCCAAAACAGAATCCTTGCTGCAAGAAGACAAAAATATAGACCTGTAAGTTACCATCCAAGAAGCTGGATTAAGAAGTGCATCATATATATGCAGCAGACCTTACTACTCCTGACTTGGATCCCATCCTTTTTAATAGGCCCAAATTTCTCAAACTCCTCCTCAAGTTGTTCCACTGTAGCATCATAGGGCAAATTCCGAACATGTACGGAGTAACCTTCAACTTTAAAGAATACAGTGTCAATATAATATAATCTATAACACAAAAAGTATGATTTTAGTTTTCACATGACAATAGATAGTTAGCACAATAGACTTCTTTCATAAAAGAATACATGAGTATCTCAAATTCAGGCAAGCGTTATGAGCACCAACTTAGCAGATAGCAACACAACCATTGAAAGGTGAATGCTATATTTGTATTTTGAGAGAGCAATCTTAGTACCTTCCTCATGAGCATTAGTACTGTCACTGGCAGTATCGGCACCAGGAACTGAAGCATCAGGTGCAGGAGAAGGTTTTGCAGGACCAACGGATTGACGGTCAATGTTTCCGGGTATTGTCCTCACGGTGCGGGTAGGAACACGGACAGGAGTGGGTGACAAAACACTTTTCATAACCTTTACCTAAATGAAGCTTCATTAAACAACCACCAAAATGGGATTCACATGAAAAGTAAAATTACTTGTTCAGAACAAGAAACCAATCAGTTTAAACGTACAATGGATGCATATGATTTCTTCGGAGCGTCCTCCTGGGTTTCAGGGACAGGATCAACATCTGCAAGAACTTCATTGTGACTTGAGTGAGTTGGGGGATCCACAATCACTTCTTCTTCAGCTTCCTCAATATCTGAAGGATCGCAAACTTCAGGACCATCATTGAGATCTTCTTCCTCAAATGGAGTTGCGGGCTCCACCACCAGATGATCAGGAGCGTGAGTAGGCTCTGGTGATAAACATAGAAGCAATATGAAAGGTAAAGCTAAAGCAAGTCATGAAAAGGTACACAGCAAGAAAGAAAACTCATGCCAACCTGGTTCTGTTGGCAACACAGCTTCCGGAGTGCTTTCAGTAACACCATTAACTGTGACACTAGTGGTCTGGACTGGTTCATTCTCCTCAATATACCTAAAGACATCATTTAAGACATAGAATCCTTTCTCCTGAGGAGCTAGAAAGAAAGTTTGCGCGAATTTTCTTCCCACATTGTCCTTTGAAGTCAAGCATCCGGTCACAAGAACAATTACCCCTTTCTCATAAGACTCCTGAGAATCTGCAGTTTTTATTTCTGCTGTATAGTCTCCATAATTTAATGACTGAATTGTTTCATTTATTGCCTGTTGTAGAAGATAATCAAATGTTAAACATGTACTACTTTTCATCAATATTCTTACTTACAATGATACTTTTGGATTCTCAATCCTATTTACAGCGAGTCCAATAAGTGATGCACTACATTTCAAAACTCTCAAAGCAAGTGAAAACTCTTATCTATCTATGGTAATGAACTGTACTGCTTCCAGAAGCTAATTCAAATAGTTCTTATGTAAAACCTTGATAACATCTTTTAGGCTAAGAGTAGCAGGCATACATAAAATTCCCAAAATTTTACAACATTACAAATATCAACTTTACTTCTCAAGGAAACTGATGCCACTGAAAAGCATGACCCATACTATACTTCTAAACCTTAAACCATACTAAAAGGTTCACTTTCCCATTACATGTAAAGCCCCAATACTTATTATAAGCTAAACTTTCAGTGAAAAACTGGACCATGAACATATACCAGAGTATCAATCACCTTGAAGTTCAAATGGAATCATGAACACAGCTCGAAATATACTCACTTGCATGGTTGTCACTGTTTTCATATTGCCATTGATGTCCGTTCTGCTCAGAGAGCTTGAATCTTGATAAAATCGGTGCACTAACTGCGGAGATTCATGCAGAATATGATAATATTGCTGCACGAAGGCATTGCCAACAAGTTGGGCACTAGGAGGAGAGGCAGGAGTTTCTTCCTGCATGGCTATCTAGAGAAAGTTCAAAATCGGTAGTATTAGTACAGAAATATATTGACCGAACCACTTGGAGGATAAACAGAAAGACATAACAACAAGAGATCCATAATGATAATCAACGAACGTACTAGTATAACTAACTGACTGCATTGAACTATAGTATCTGTAATAATTACACTACAAAAATAAGTATACACGAACACTTTTAACTGCCAACGAATGCACAAAGGCTTCATCTTTGAGCTCGGAAGTTGAAGTCTTATGAGCTAAAACGGTTTTGAGCACTCAATCAAAAGTATAACACCACATGCCACACATTGGGAACCAATTACCACATAAATGCTCAAATCACAGAAATGCTCAAACTTTTATAAGCAATTTAGCAGACTCAGAAGTTTTAATTGGTTTTACAGTCACAGCAACCCAACTAAATCCCAAAATGGAGCAGACCAAGTGAATTTGACCTCAGAAAAATGATGGATCAGCTGAAAAACTGAAGAAAGCTGATAGCTTTATACATCAATATAGCAAACAAAATCATATCTGAACACAGTTGGTGATTGGTGTAAAGCCCTAATACAGAAAAACATGAAAAACCCAGAAATCTATCAACACCAGCATCCAAATTAATGAAGAAATTAGACATGGGAAACATGGTATTGACAGATCAATCAGCTAAATGCCATGTTGACAAGCACAATTAAAGATGAAATTAAGCAGCAGAGGTAGTAGACAGAGACAAACTGAACCGCAGAGAAGGAGCTGGAGTCACCTGCTGCTAGTGATCTGAGCTGTGGAGGGAGAGATCTGTGGACTTGAGAGAAGCAGCAAACTCAAGTTGAAGATACAAATGAGGAACAGTACTGAGAAGATAGGAGAAATTGGGGAATGACAAGAGGAAAGATGCCTCAAGCTTTTTTATATATTTGATGATTAGATCACAAGAGAAAAACGCAATAGCTTCAGTCTGAATGATAAAAAAAATATATAGATATGTTTTTGGAATAAAAAATAATAAAAAGTTGGGTAAATCAGAGTTTTCACACTGGAGGAAGAAAGAAAAAGAGATTGGGTTACTTTTCAACCTATTTACAGAAATTTGGGGATAAAATATTTCCATTCTGGGAAGGGAGCCCTTCTTCTCGGAATACAAGTCCATGATTTGGGACGAGACAGTACATAGAAATATATGAAAATCGTACAATGTCGGGTCATCTCATCATGACTCTTTTGAGTGGTGTATTTGATGATGAAAATGGTGCAAAATCATGTGAAAATACTCAACAGTTCAAATGCACTACTTAACAAATCAAGAAATATATATTATTCTCATGTATTCGTATTTGACAGTATAAAAGTTGATCTCTAATGGAATATAATACTTTAAAACATAAGAGGAGAGGTATGAAATGGATCTCAAGTGTTTGAAAGGGGAGATGTATGAAATGGTGTGTTGATGAGAGGTCTTGAGCTTTTTTTATAAAGGGTGTGATAAGTGAATGTTAATATCATTGATCACTCATTTCTTCTTTTCATCTAACTTCTTCATCTAACCTTCAATTGATGTCATTACTTTCATTACACAAAAGTATGGTAGCGACCAAATATAGCATACGTAAGTACTCTCAAAGTCTCCGACTCTCGACACCCTTGGTAATCCATTCGCATGATCACGAGTCTTCTTTCACACTATTCGCAATTTCATTCGAAGTCGCAGTGTTGCTGATGGTGTACAGTCAAATTGTCAAATGGCAATACATACTTTGAAATGTTTTGTTCGTTGACAATATTCAAAATTACGAATTTACCCTTTATTTTAGCAAACAAACACGTGCACATCTTAAAACTCATTTTCCACCTAGAAAAAAAGGAAGTCCCAAACTCTTCAGAGTTTTTCACCTGATCTGTAAAATCTCGACCATCAATCAATGGCGAAACCGGTGACCGCCGCCGCCTCCTCCCTCGTCCAAACTCTCCGGCGGTACATCAAGAAGCCGTGGGAGATCACCGGCCCCTGCGCCGATCCCGAGTACAAGCTCGCCGTCCCCGGCGCCCTCGAGTACCGCGTCGAGTGCCCGGCGACCACCAAGGCCCAGGCCATCGTGCCCTGCTCCGACCCGGAAACCGTCTTCGACATCAAGTACTACCCGCGCGACCAACGCCGCAACCGCCCGCCGATCAAACGCACCGTTTTGAAGAAGGCCGACGTGGTGCGGATGATGCAGGAGAGGAAGGCGTTCGATCCCTCGGAGTTCCCGCCGGTGTACTTGGCCGACGCCATTGAGGAAGACTACAACCACCACGGTGGCGGCTACCAGAAGTGAATTCGGTGAGCTTTCGTTGTTGATTTTGTGGATTTCGAGTTGAATTTTGTGTTTTTAATTGTTTCGATTTTTTTGTGAAAATGTGCGAAATTAGGTGTTTTTATTCAGTGTTGGAATAGAAATGGCTGGCCTTTATGCAGGAATTGTGTGCTATGGCTTTTCGAAATTGCGAAAATCGGACTAATTGAGTGATTTTGTATGCAAAAGTAGGAATCTTTGTTCAGTATTTGAGATAGAATGTGGATGGAGTTTAGGCTAGTTGTTGACATCTAATCTGTGTATCCAAGTTAGTTGTTTGCACTTTAGTTTGGTTAATGGCTAGACATCAATGAAAATGTTTTCATGCTCTACTTTTTGCGGGATGAAGGTTGTAGTGTTCGTTTCTAGTTTGCTGAGTTTGGCTGCGTCTCCTTTGTGGTAGGTAACTCATGAAATGATGAAGCAAGGGTTGTACCTTTTGCTTAGTTTCTCTGGAAGTTTATATCTTTCAAGGTTGATTGGTTAGGAAGTGCTGCTTTGAGCAGCGTTTTCGCTGTAATTTAGTTTTTCGCAGAATTTCAATTTATATTATGCTGAAGCAGAATGTATTTTAATCCACCGACCAAAAAATGTACTTTGATTCACCAGGCCTTAAAGAGGTGCTCCATTGTTGGGAGTTGCGACTGTTTTGCCTCAGGAAACCATGGAAGTTTTCGATCCATGAGTCTTAGTTCATACAGAATCTGAGATTGTAAATGCACCACTAACACTATAGATTACACCTTGAACCTTGAGGCACACACCATGCCTCATTGGAGGATTCAAAAGATGGCTTTGTTGCTTAATTTTCGAATACTTTTCTCTATGTCATATGGTCTATTTCGTGAAGCTTAATTGAAGTTTTCACTTAGTACCCCAAACTTTCTTCTGTTTGGTTTGGCTGTCTTTTACCTCATGAAGTTGCCTGCATGAATTCACCTACATGTTAGATTTGGAATCCTTTCGCAAGCTGAGAAAAAAAAACAATTAGAGCTTGCAATCTGAACTCTCATCCCTAGTATGACATCGATTTGGTGTGGAAATGAATGCAAATGTCCAGCCAGTATGTGTGTGTGTGTGTGTTATCTAAGGGCCCATAGTCAAGTTTCATTCGGTGCTTCAATCCGTTTGTTGCACATGCAGCTGTCAGAGTCTGGCATAGTCTATGCTTGGGTTAATCTATGCTCGGGTTAATTTTGGTTGGTATACTGTTTATATATGTATGATTGGAGTATATGATCTCTGATAACGCAGGTATTGGAGTACATGCGCTGTTAGGATTGGCTAGATGCACATAATAGATAATGCAGGAATTTCTTTCTCTTCATAGACATTTATAAGTTGTACGTAACAAAACATGGATTGACTTGATGTACATGACAAAACACTATACCATCTGTTGTGGTGATGGTTCTGAAGTTCCTTTTAGCTATCTGGCCCTGCATCCGGAATGTTTAAGTTCATTCAGACTTTTTGTATAGATAGTTGAGCCATTCAAATTACATAGGGATTGAAGCTATCCACATGGTCTCTTGTGATCTTTTCTTTTCCTTTGTTCATCTCTTTGGTTCCTGTCTTGTATTCGACTATCTTGCCATCCTTGCTAGTTCCTTTGTTCATGTTTACTTTTTTTTTCTTCAAATTTCACATAACATTAAATCTTTTGTGCGAAAGCCCACATCCTTGACTCTTTAATAGCTTGCTTTGGGCTTCTTTCAGGCTTGCAGGGTTGTGGAAATGTCTGTGCTCCAGTGTTTTGCTCCTCTCCTGTGCTCTGTCACTGAAGAGGCGATGTTCCTTCTAGCATGGATGTTTGCCTAGTCGGCTGACTTATTGAAATTCTATGTTTGACATGAATAAAGAGTATTTGATGCAACCATTTCCCCCCCTTTTGTTTGTCTAGGCATGTATCTGTATAAAATCCAACATGCAAGCGCAGTTGGGTCATGAATGAAAGTACAACTAGTTCTAACATTTGTACTTGTTGTAATCTTGAGTCTTGTCTGTGCCATTGTGGCTTTCTTTTACTCGGTGCAGCCATATGAACAAACCGAGATTTATGATTTATAATGAGAAAGGCCATATGTGCAAGCTTCTCTTGTCTATGTTTCATGCCTTTCGACCTAGGCAAGACGAATTTGAACCCTCGATAGTTCTTTGTTTCGAACTATACCGGTTTTCAAGACCGGAGCTATCAACCACTCGGCCATCTCTCCGCCTCACCAGTTGTTTGTGTAATGACAGTACTGTTGTGATTATGTCCTCAATTCCAACCGTTCAGGTCTCCTTGAAAAGGATTGGTTAAAGTGGATCGTAGTGTTCCATGATAGTGATTGAGATTTATAGAGATGCTTGACTGCTAAAGTTTCGACGACTTCCGTGGCCACGCTACTTAATCCTAGTTTCTCAAGGACTGTGCAACAGGCCACCCAATCAGTTCCTATACAGACAAATTATTCCAATATGCAAGAATAAATTAGCTAGCATTGATTGATACAGTTCTAAATACGCCAATGTATATTTAATTAAGCACATTTACTCATGCATTTGGAATCCTGCATTCTCTTCCTCTTTCACTATCTAAGGTGGCAACCATATACATAGTACTCCAATAGCATTGGATGAGACGAACTTACCTTTTTCCTTTGGAGATAGTAATTTCCATTCAATTTGTGCTGTGTACATCGTAAATTGTCGTACGGCGGAAAGTCTTGTAAACTTGAAAACTCGGGAACTTGGCTGGAAAGATGCTGCTCTAACTCTTGTTCCGCTTTTTATTGTTACTTCACTTTCATGTGTTTCATGTTGGACCGACAGTGATCTGGTTATTTTGTGGGAAAAAGCGTAAGGCATGAGCAGGGAAAGTTCCGTACGTAGTCTAGATATATGAAGTATGAATGAAGCAAGAGATCAGAAATGGGGAAAGATTTACACATGTCACTAAATGGAAAAAGGTCCACACTCTACACAACTTTTACTTTCCATTCTTTAGGGAAGACACACAATAATGTGATGCATGCAAAATAATGCATACATGTCTCAATCTAAATCACTATTATGTGTATAAATGACCGCAAAATTCGTATTCTGTAAATATCAAAGAACATAATAATTAACTCGATCTAAATTTATCTCAATTTCCCGCCTATCAACAAACATAGGCCTAGTTTGGTATAACTTAACTTATTTTTAAAGTTGATTTGAAAAAAAGCTGTTTATACTTTAAGAATAAGCTGCTGTGAAAAAAAAGTTGTGAGGTGTTTGGTAAACTAATTTTGTGAAAGTGTTTAGTATGAAAAAGTGTAGGAAAAAAGTTTAAATAAAAAGCTTCAAAAGTGAAGCTTCTTAGCTTCCTTTGTTTTTGCTACTTCTAAAAAAAGCCACTTTTGAAAAAAGCCAATTAAAAATTAGTTACCAAACACATTTTTTCATTTTTAAGCCATACCAAACATACCCATAAAATAGAAACCAAAAGTTTCGGAATGGGCAGTAAGCTGTTTATGCGAATGTTATATCTGCACAACTTATTCTAACAAAACTGTCTAATAATGGAAAAGTTTCTCATGTGCTTGTATACCAAATCTACCAAACGGCCCTAAAAAATGCGCATCTCCCCCTTTTTTTTAATCAAACCACACTCGGAGAGAGGTCGGGGGAGGAAGAAAATGCAGTTTACTTTGTGTTACTGCAGAGCAGTGCAGTAGCTTTGCAGCTTTGTATTATTCACAAGAGCAAGCATTTATTGCTGTTTTGACCCTTGTTGCTTTTTTAATCCCCTAGGGTTTGGGTTTGGTCATGTCGCTTTCACGCGTCAGAAAAACGAGAACACAGAAGGGAAGAAAAAATCAGAGAGAAAAAGAAAAGCAAAATGGAAAGTGTACAGTATGTGTACCCTCCTTTCGTTGTACCTCATTAGCATTATTTTTTGTTTCTAGTTTTTGATTTGGACCATGGACCAAAGTGTGTGATCAATCAATTCTCAATGAAAAAACTCCAGCTAGAGAACATTTTTTCATATAATTATACAAGTGAGATAGATTTAATTTTATGACTACAGGAAAATTATTTATTAATAAATATATAAATACAAATATTAATCTTTAATTTGTTATTTTTTTACTAAGCTTGCATGTATTTATAGTATTATAAAAATATTTAAACATCTCAATTTCAATATTGATGAGTTATCACTTATCATCAAGCTCAAAAGTGTGGCAACAACTTTGAAATTCAAAACATTTTTTAGATGACTTTAGAGATGTCTTTTATTTCATATAATTTTTAGTGTTAAGTTACACATTTTTTATTAGTTATGACTATATGAAGTTAAATTTTTAAGAATGGAACTTCCAAAGCACATGAAATATGACAATATGAAGATTATTTCCAAAATATAACTGACCCGAGTTAGGACTGAGAAATTTTATGATTAGATAGAGATTATTTTTTTATAGAGTATTCTTGTACGGAAGATCGACTGTATTTGAATTGTTGATTTTTTTTTGGGTAAATAAGATAAAATTCCTTGGAATTGATCGATTTGGGCTTTCTATCCAAATCTCTCTTCCCAACATGAATACAATATAAGACATGCATTAGAATTTTGAACGGATCTATCTATCCTTGCTTCATCTCTCTCACACACAAAATACCCATTTCGTCATGATGACGATGACGGCGACTCTGCTGCACTTTATCCCCTTTGTTTCTAGGTTTAGATTAACACATTTGATTAAGCATCTTCGCACACTAAAATTTTATAATACATCACTGTATGCAGATTTTTAGAATGTTGGACAGTCATTATTTGTAATTTAGTCATTTAAGCCTGAAAGTCCAGTGTATTCTACATGATCTCTTATAAACATTATAAGTTGCATAACGCAGCAATTTCCAAAATAGTGGTTTTACACTGCAGTTTGCTATGAGTTAATGCATCGGAACTATATTTTGAAGACAGTAAAAAAAAAAAAAAAACTATATTTTGAAGTATCAATTGGATCACAACTCCCAGTGGAATTAACGAAAAGGAAATGCAGGATCAATTTATAAACCGACTTGTTCTAATTGTTCGTTTGATCAATTAATTGACTTTTCTACAGGATGTTTGCTTGTTAGAGAAACTGAAAGATTCCGTTTCTGTTGTGCTGCGGTGTCTGCTGAATCTGCAGCAGCAGCATCTCAGGGTGTCTTCTATTCTATCTATCTCTTGCTTTAAACTCCGAGTGTGAATTCATTTTACCATAAAAAGTGAAGAAATTGATCAGTGGGGGTTTCCTGAGCGAAGTAACAGATGCTACCTCTGCCCATTATTTCTATTATTTTAAGTTCATGAGTATTTAATTGCCTGAGCAAAAGTAACAGATGGTGTTACCAGCAGATCGACCAAAAATAACATCACACACAAGAGATATGTAACCGGCCTTCTCGTGAAGCTCACAATGAGATAGCCTCTGCTATCTCTGATGTCATGAGCAACTTTTTCTTCCAAGGCGTTTACTGTTAATTGCTTGAAAACTGATGGTATTAATTGAGTTGCCGGGAAAATGTCAGTGCGTGTGTGTGTGTCGGCCCTGCCCTTGAATGCAAAAGTAGAAGAGAGACTACAGCTTTTGATTACGTTTGAACTGCAGTCATACCTTCTCAATTATTTTGTTCATCAAGATTCCATTTTTCTTGATTGTTGAGGGCCCTTTTGTAATTGATCACTAAAGCCCTATAGCAAGCAACCGCTATCTGAAAGTAACACGGCCAATTATGACTACATATACGTATAGATTCTCTCCACATTAGACACTTGGTATCTATAAATTATGTCAGTCTTCGTATCCATATGTAAGATTGGTAGATTTGGTGCATGATATTGATATTGTCACATTATCGAAGAACATACACTTGACAAGAAAGCATTCAATGGCGGAGCTAGGAATGCTAACTTGAGGGTGCGAAATTGTAAAATCTTCTTTTGTTGCCAAAATCTTGTTTCTTTGTCTCAACCATTTTCTATGCCAAATCAGTGATACTTCATAAATTTGAGAACCTAGATTCGAACGCATATCTACAATATACTTGTCAAGCTGGACACAAATATGACAAATCATTCGTATTTCCCAGCACTTTTTTCATTACATGTAGGCTGAAAACAAACACAATTGTCTGAAGATAATCAAGTAGAATCCTTGCTTGAAGTTTCTGTCCAGGAACCCTAAAACCCATTTTATGTCATTGCACCTCACCCTTGTGTTATCTCCGTTCCATATTGAACATCATATACAAAGTCGAACTGTACGTATATATATTCACACATAGGGCAAGTTGGGGGTTGGGAAAATCTCACTGCAATATATTGTGTACAAATATAGTGGTCCCTCTGTCTCTGCGTGTGCATTCAGTGGGGTGCTTTTAAAGAACTTGCTTTGGTCCCTCATCTACAGCTCTATGATCATCTACAGCTTCAAGCTCTCGACAGCAATATTACGATATACATGAATCCCCTCATCTATACGCTTGCACTACTGCATATCTGTTAATTATGAAATTATGAAGTTTCTTAGGGTTTCATCAGTACATTTTTAGTAACTTAAAAAGATTAACATTACATTCCAAATTTAGGGTTTCATAAATCCTTTTCTTGAATAATCAATAGCATCCCGCTGTGTGGATTGTGGAATACACCGATAAAGCTAATTTGTAGTTGCCGATAAAGTATACATATATATATGAGGATGGTCCCCCTTAAAAAATAATACCCTAGGTATAATGTACTTCAATCTACTGAATAGTTATGTACTGACCAAACTTAATTATTTCACTAGTTAAGCATTGATGCTTCAGTCTGTGGTATGAACACATTCATGAAACTTATTCTACCATATATTAGGTTAATTTTCGAATTACTGACATGTCAACGTACAGAGATTTCACGTGGCTGCGAACGCACCATACCTTTTCCTTTTTCCTTCTCATGCAACATGGGGGTGGTAAATTCTCCATTAGTTATATCTAGGTAGCATCTTTTCATCATCTTTACCAAATTTTTGAGTTATTTTCTTTAAAAAGTTTTTATTCTCTCTCTCTCTATCCCTATCTCTATCTATCTGCAGCTGAGAGAGATTGAATTTTGGGCAAGAAACTCCAAGAGAAGTAGCATACCGAACATTTTTTATACTTACTTAATTAGCAAGAGGTTCGAATTTCACTGTAGACATCCTCTTCTTTCTCTCTTACTCCTTGCTCTAGCTAAATTCGTTTTCAACCGCCGGGAACTCAATCGGATCAGCTGCTGCAACCTCAATTCTCAGTCTGCTGTGAGTAGAGTTCATGTGTTATGGTGCTAATTACAGATTCCACCTTAGAAAGGTAATTTAGGGTTTCCGGTTTTGCAATTCGGATGAATTTCAGCTAGTTTTTTAGCTCTATCATGCTAGTTCAGCTAAATAATTTTAGATTTTAGTTCTTCAATAATTAATGGGTCAAAACCGTTCATTTCCATGGGATATGATGCTCAAAAACAAAATCATCACCTATTACATGTAATATTTCTTAAGTTTTGAGCGCAATTTTTTTTCAATTTTCAGTATTCAGTATTCAATAGTCTTATTATTGAAATCATTTTTTAGAATATAATTTTCTTTATTGTCGATTTAATCGATAAATCATTTAGATCTTGAAGAGTAGCGATAATCTTCTTCTTGTTTTTGTTTTCTCTATTTCAGTTGAATCCATTTGAGCTTGATGATGGGAGATTTGATTCGATGTTTACAAGAATCGAAAGAATGATATGAGATTGTAATCACAATCGCATTACAAAATGATACCAAATTCAAGGGAGAAGGGTTTCCAAACAAAGCAAGAGGGCCATAACAACAACAATAAGGATGGAAACAGTAGAACTGTTCTCGACAAGGCATTATCCTCTACAACCACTACTTCAAGGCAATGGTCGGGGTTCCGAAACCCAAGAATTGTGCGTGTGTCGCGTACATTTGGTGGGAAAGATAGACACAGCAAGGTCTCCACAGTGAGGGGACTGAGAGACAGGAGGATTCGCCTTTCGGTACCAACAGCCATCCAATTATACGATCTTCAAGACCGCCTCGGGCTAAGCCAACCTAGCAAGGTAATAGACTGGCTCCTCAATGTCACCGAAGATGACATCGATAAGCTCCCGCCGCTACAAGTCCCTCACGGGTTCGGTCACCATCAGTTTCATCAGCAACTGATGATGAATCTTCCGTTTCATCATCATCATCAGCAATCTGCTACTACTAACTCTCTTGCTGCTGCGTCTTTCTTTGATGTGACGGAGGATCAGCCAGCTGATGATGAGTTAGTAGGTCGTCATAAGGGAAAGTCAATCGAAACAAACCAAGATCAAGATCGAGATCGAGGTCAAAATCATCATCATCATCAGGATCATTATGGCAGTATTATTGGCCCTCAGAAGTTTTTTCCTCTAGGGAATCATCCTTCTTCAATACCGGGCCTTCTAAACAATGCCATGGCGTACAACTACTTTCCTAATTATTCGGACCCTTCGAGTTTATCTCTATCTCAGTTCGGTGGTAGCCATGGATATTCACCGGGAGCAGTAGTACCTCAGATGGATCAACAAAGCCAGATGATGAGTACTAACGCCATGTCGTTTACAACATCAATGCCGGCGTCGGGGTCTCAACTGTTCTTCTGTCCATCCACCATGACTCCTCCCTCGCTTTTCGGTCCGTATCCTTCGTATGTTACCAACTTAAGAGGAGTGGAGAATGCTAGTACTAGTGCTACTGATCAGCCAAGGTCACAACTAGCCAACCATTTCCAATTTTTGGGGTCCTCGAATTCGCAGAGTTTTCTATCGAATGCTTTCATGCCTTCGCTTCACTCGATTAGCTCGTCTTTGAGATCTTTTCCTGGCTTGGCTAATTCGAAGCAGCTCAACTCGCACTCACAAAATGGCAATGGAGGCCAGCCGGAGAAGGACCAAAGTTGATCTCATGTTCTTGCAACAACATATATATATATATATATATATATATATATATATATATATATATATATATATATATATATATATTCATGCGTCGATTTTCGGCAACAATAATATCGGGAGATGATGATTGAATCGTGACATGGTTATGTATACTGAAAGCTTTGTAAGTAGAACAAAATGTTATGTAAACATTTGTATACTTTTGATTGATTAACTAGTGCGGGTATTACAACTTCGATATTAGCATTTATATAGTCGTCAAAGCTTGATCACTAAGTTAGAATAATATTTCTAACTTGTATATAGTTCATTTTGGCACACCCTTTTTCTCATTCTGCGCACTCTTGCTCAATCATGTCTATCTCGATTCTCCTTAACTCATCTAATCCAATAGCCGAAAATTCAAAAGGGGTTTGTAGGAGATGAAAAATTGTGTGTGTCAAAATTAGCTTCATTTACATATACATATAATACGTACTAGTACATCATAGTATATGAGCTTCAATAAGTTGTGTGTAACTGCAAAAAACATTTAGTACTAAAGCTTTGGATCGATTGATCGTCAAGACTCAAGTTGCCCATATATTGGAGGGGTTTGATTAGTAATATCGAGTTTTTCTGAGTCTGCTAACATCATACAATATATCTTGTACAAATTGGACATGATTATAATTTTTTTTTAATAAAGAGCAGCACATGTATTTATAGAATTCTAATAGTACAATGTAATATTTACAATGGTCACAACAAATACCTCTAATCAGTTAAACTCATATAATCAAAACCTGATCCCAGACACACTTGTGCAATATATAGGCACTGTTGCCTCTTTGTATATGCATGTGTGGTGTGGGTGAAGTTAATTTTGTAGAGAACTCTTATTTCTTCAATGCTTCCACCGCTGCCAACGATTTACGTACAATGGCATGACTAAATGACCTCAGGCTAGGTTAAATCTAAAAACTTCAAACGTGTGTATCCATGTTTTAAAATGTATTCCCGAACCAGACTCTACATTTGTGCACATATAGACTAGAGAAATCGAGATCGACTGATTGAGAACTTGATGATTAGTGAAAGGAAGATTGACTAAAGGGAGGGGTTTGGACATATAGAATGTGCAAGCAAGTGGTGTTGTGATGATGAGATGGTGAAAAGGAAGGAAGAGAAGACTAGAAGAGCGAGAGTCCCAGAGAGGCAGAAAGGACTGAGTTGAGAAGCAGTTTCTCTCTGCTGTCTGGTTCTCTGAAGCATGCACAGCAGCATTATGTCACAGGATCCAAGATACATTCAGGCCCAGTGAGTGATCCAAGTGAGTGATCCAACAGTTCTCTTTCCCTTTACATAATTGCACCCACGTGGCATCTTTCAATAGGCCTCATTTCCAACTGCTAGTGCTAGCTACTAGTTAGTTATGGTCCTACCTACCTAGGTTCAAGGCTTCTTACATACAAATACAATATTATGAATGATACCTAATATATCAATTATTTAGGTTGTTGAATATAACCAATTAATTTATTTGTCGTATAAATATGATCAATTTTGAATTTGCAATATGAGATGAACATTCTTTTTGGGATAAAAGCAGAGAATTATTAGCATGCATATGGAAATGGCATGATGAAGAACTTGAGAGTTACTCCTTTTTTTGTTTTTGTTTGTTGGTATTGTTGGAGGAAGATAAGGAAATGTGGGGATTGTAGGCATGCGGATAGGTACTAGTACTACTGCAAGTTCTACAAAGATTATTTATGGAATTCTTTTTTTCTGTGGTCCTAAGTCTAGATGCTATGCTAGCTATAGGGAACATGGACCACAGGCTTCATCCTGCATGGACGCTTGCTTACCCAATTTGGTTTGATTTTTCCCTTTTCAACTTTTATTATCTCTTTCATTTGCAGATTGATCGGGAATTAGAACAAAAGGTAAAGAATAATGCGTTGGAATTCACAGTCGTTGGTTTGGTTAAAGTGAAATGACGAATTGGACCGTCAAAAAATGGATTGGGTTAGAAACAAAAAGCAAAAACGACAATCAAAGTCCAGCCCGTTTCGAAGAGGGAGCTAAAAATATAAAATAGAAAAGCCCCCGGCGAGGATCGAACTCGCGACCTTTCGCTTACGAAGCGAACGCACTACCACTATGCTACGGAGGCTTGCTTGCCATTAACGATTATCTTTTAACATAATATCCCGGTATAATCTATGTTTCATTTGGCAGAACATTTGATTTTCTTTTCGTTATATTGAGCTCCATAGCAACGTTTGATTTCCCAATTTTAATCACTAATCTATTGCAGCAGATTCCGTTGATCTTTATTTTTGTACTTTCTTAGTGTGTTG
This sequence comes from Spiraea crenata, assembly GCA_033992175.1. Lineage (NCBI taxonomy): Eukaryota > Viridiplantae > Streptophyta > Magnoliopsida > Rosales > Rosaceae > Spiraea > Spiraea crenata. The sequence continues at coordinate 2,111,660 of JAVBHV010000078.1, read as the reverse complement.
CATCTTTTTTTAGTCCTTTGATGACTGGGGATAACTCTATAGGCTTAGAGCATCTCCAACAGGTTGTTCAAAAATAAATTGATCCTCAATTTATGGAGCCACATCAGCAAAAATATTACAAAGTCTTTTCCAAGAGAGTCTACAAGCCTACAACATATTGAAGAGTTTGTAGATCACTCTTCAAACCTACAACTTTGTGAACTACTCTACAAATAATTTTTTAATATTAAAATGCACTCATCTCAACTTTTACTCTTCAACCTTCTGATTTAAGAGGCTGCAACAGATTCCAAGAAGCTTTAATAATTACATAAAATATTAATTTATGGTGTTTGTTGGAGAAGAAGTTTTGCACTTAACAAATTTTAGTCCACAAATTGACACAAGGATCTACAAATTGAGATTTGTGGAGTGAAATTTACAAACTCTTTTGGAGATGCTCTTATCACACAATTGAAGAAATCCACTTTCTGTTTCCAATCAATTTAAATTCTGATTGTCCCAAAAGACGTTAGAATCAGGCTTTTTTATGTCCAAAACGAGCCACTTTACTTTGCTCAGTCTCTGCTGAAGTAGTTGCATAAAAGTAGATGATAAGATCCATGCAAACACAGCTCCTTCTCTGGAATAATGAGGGAGAATCGGGAGATTAAGATCTCATATATTGGTCTTCAAATATACTTTTAATCTTTCAGGGACTTTAGCAAGTTAACTTCTTTACAATCCAGCATCAACAACTGCAGATCTTACACACAACATATTATTCTTCAAGAAAAAAAAATTGATTCACAATGAACATCAGAAAAGGAGAAGAACTATATAGACTACTTAGCAAACAGTTGCCTTCGACGCCTGGCTGGCTTTGCCCGCAAACTAGCTGCCTCACCAATGACGATTTCGTCAACTAAATCCTTAAAGATCAAACGTTCAACATCTAACACTACCCCGGACATCTCACGATGGAAAACTGTCCAGCTTTCTGACCGGTGCAACACATCTTCACACAGAATGCTTTTCAAACCATCATCCTCATCCTCTACGCTACACTCAAGTTTCTTGCCTTGCAATTGTTCTATCTCACAAGACAGTTCCTTGAGAAGCTTTTGTGCATTAAGGGTCTTCTTTGCCAGTTTGTCGGGCTTCAACCATGGCTCAGGAGTAATACCAACTAAATCCAACTTCTCAATAAGAATTTCATTGACAGCATCAAATATGAGTTTTCGATGAAATTTCTCATTCTCTTGCTTCGAATGGGTTACCTTTTCAGGAGCAAATTCTTCTTTTGCAAGCAAACTGCTTGCCTTCGTTTGCTCCAAAACAAAGAACAACTCAGGGTTGATGGGGTGGCCTGATGAATGAAGCTGAAATATTGTCAAGCTGGAGCCAAGGTCTCTGAGTAGGAGACCTGAAGCTAACAATATCTCTGAAATGTATCTGTGGTCTGGATTGGTGTTCTCGCAGAGGGATGCAATATAGTCTGTTCTAGCTTCATCATGATTAGAGTTCAATCGTCGAAGCTTCTGAACTAAGTTTTCAATGTTCTTCAATTTCTTGCGATTGATCTCCGAGGTAAGACCAGATCTCGTGGTGTCAAGTGTATCTGCGGGGCTCCATTGATCTTCACTTTCACTGTGGTTGGAGACTACAGCACCATCACCTGTATGCCAAATAAGTGTTGAAGTCAGATTTGGTGGACGAAAAAAGGCTCTCTGTTTATAATGTCATTTTGATCAATAATATCAAATCCTGGTATACCATGACCGTCACATTCAACATCTGTACCATATTACCACATCATGAACTATGACTAACGTGCGATTGCGCTTATAAGACTGAGTGCACCAAACAACCCTTATAGTGAAGGATTATTGTTTTAGGAATATAAACCAATATCGGTAACCCTAGTTCAAATCTATTTAACGTTTCTATGAAGATGGTTTTGCAAAATAATGTATTCTCTTGTACTCAGCAAGTTGAGTTTAATCACTACGAAAACCAGTGCTCAGTATGTGGTCACATTCGGTTTTGCTACATCCAAGTGAAGAAAGTTCAAAGGTACCTTTGAGGGCATTGGGCATCTGCTTGATGGGAGATAATGCATCGTCTCTATATACTGAGGCATCAAGAACAGATACAGGACTAGCATGTTCTGGGCCAACAGTGGCAAGCTCTGCAACAAATCCATCTTCTTCCAACCTTGCAATTGATTTCTGAAAAGTCACAACATAAAAGAGTTATAAACTAAAGTATTCCAAGTGGATAAGTAGAAAGAGAAGAAAAATACCAGTAAAACACCTACTTGCTGTATTGAACCAGAAGCCAAATATTTGGCAGCCTTCAAGGATGGACTTTGGCTGTCATTTGTCTCTGTAGCTTTCACAATACTGGTGACTTCGATATCTAGGTCATCTCCTTGAAAACTCAAAGTTCTAGAATCATTACTTATCTCACTCAGTTGGTCTTCATTTTGCTGCAAGTTAGAAGATTTTGACCTGAGTTTTCCGCCTGGTGAACCTGATTCTGTCGATTGCCTGCTGGATTGTCTTCTTGATTTTTTTGAATCAGATGGAGGGGTAGGTGGACGTGATGACTTTCCTAGCTCAAGCTTCTTCTGCTGTAGTCTTGGACTCACAGATCCTGAACTCTTTACTGAATTTGTTGCAGTGTTTTCCTTTGGCAGAGTGTGTGTTGATCTTATGTTCCTGCCACTTGCTTTTTTGTCAGTGGAACTGACAGCTGAGTCCTTCCTACTGCTCTTAGAATGCTGATCTTTAACTATCTGGTTGGTAGTTGAGCCCCTCTTATTCTCTACAATTCCTCCTCTTTGACGAGTATGGGAGTCAGAAAGGCCGTCAACTGAAGTTAGTGACGAAGTGCGAATACCGGATCTTTCAACAAGTTTGGCAGGTTTCATGATAACAATAGGGGATTCGAAAGTCCTAGAGGAGGCAGAGCCTCTACTTGTGGAATCAATAACATGTTTGCTAGTGTTTCGTTGGTTTCCGGACCTGGAATTTTGATTTGAACTTGTAGAGTTCGATCCACTGTCTCTTTGAGATCCAGAACTTGAAGTCTGTTCTTCTTTTTGGGTCTCTAACAGCCCTTTTGCTTGAATTGCTTCCAATATCTGTTTAAGAGCTCTGAGATCCTTTCCAGATTGCTTAAATTCCAGATCTTTCAGTCTCTTGTCAATCTCACTATAAACAGAAGGGAAGGATTCGGTAGACCTTGCTTGGACTTTTACAGGTTTGGACAATGGCTTCTGGGAAATTCGACTTCCATCCTGCATTCTCCACGGTGCTGGTTCAATTGGAAACCTTGCACTCGAAATAGGTCTCATAACCAAATCTGGATTTTTCCACCGTGGTGATGTTGGGTCTTTCAGAGAACTTCTTGTGGTGTGAGGAATTTTTATAGGCCTGTGCAGATTGTCTGTCTTCAGTAATCTTAAGAAAAGACCACTGTCTTCAACTGGGTATGTGTTCATCACACTTTGGTGACTATCACTTGCCGCTGAGGAACTTGGCAAGGCTTCCAAACCCATCAACTTTGCTACAACACTAGGAGGTCGATTATGAGTTCCGGATGCCTGGGGTAGATTAGGTTCTCTGTCATGTGAGTTGCCACTATTCTGAAAACCTTTTGAAGGGTGACTTGATCTTGAATCGGAGAAAGAACCCCGCATTGAACCTTCTCTACTGTCCAGTGAATGTCTTGGCGGCAACTCTTTTAGCTTTGGGGTTGATTTGAAGTTATCTCTTGAATCAAAGGACAAGCGACCTCTCTCTTTCCCATCATAAGAAAAACGTGGAGCATCCTTTGAAATTGTATGCCACGAACTATCTTTCGCTTCATACGATGATCTTGGAGGGTCTCCACCATCATCATTATACCAAGGTGCTTCTCGAAGCTTAGCAAGAACTCTAACAGACTCCTTGAAGTCAGCAGGTACATTTTGCTTCCCACTGATCCCAATTTCATTAGACTCTTCCACTGATTTGGACACCTGTAAGGGTCTTGGAGAATCTCGGTGCTTCAAGGCACGGCCTGCTGTTTCCTCTTGTGTTGCAGTTTTAACTGATAGTCCCCTGGCTTCCCTACGCATAGAGTCCTTCACTACATCCCGGAGATCAAAGGACTGCCTCCCTAGTTTAAGAGAAGAACTTGATTGGTTAAACACTGGGTCCCTTGGGGGAGTTTCAGGAAAAATGGTTCTGTCAGAGGAAGAGGTTCCTGCTTGAGCTGTTTTATTGCATTCCAGAGATGATACGGAAGAACAAGCAGATGAGAAAGACGCTCTGGATGATTCTGTTGAGATTCTTTGGTTATCATTCACATTCTTGTTCAAATTCATTTCCTGCAATTACATGCAGTATGAATTTCGGTTTATTCCACACAAAAAATTCTGCTAAAGAAGAAAGGATGGAAGGGGCCGCAGCCCTCCCGCTTACGAATTTATCTATGTGCACCTATCATCAGATGGCAGATTGGAAAGGTATATGCTATAATTTACTATCTGATATAGGTTCTGATATCTGATCAATCGAAACTTAGCATGTATGACAGGTACACAGAGAAATTAACATATAACAGTAAGTTTTAAACAACATGGATTTCATGAGAAAGTCTTGAAGGTTGTAAATTAGCTAGTTTTTACTTAAGATGTATTTTGAACTTACTGCATAATCCTTGTACATAAAACAAAGAAAAGCAAAATATTAATTCATTGGGTAGAAAGATCTTACAGCTACTGTCTGCCGATGGTATGCATTATTATACTCTCTTTCCAGCACCCCATTGCTGAATTGCGAATTCCCTGTGAAATAAAGGAATGCATTGGATGTCATAGGCTGCAATGCTGACCATTCAATCAAATATGCAAACAAGGCAAGATATATGAAGAATAAAATCCAATTTTCTGATTGACAACATTCATAAAAATGCTATACAAACATCAAAAGAATTTCGCTGAAGATGGGATGGTGCTAGAGCTGCATTCATCAAATAGGTAAGTACCTGGGGGAAGCCTCTTGTGGTGGCTAGCCCGCCTACCACTAGTGAGTACATGGTGACGATCGAAAATCTGGAAAATCCCATTCATGCATCCTATTTGCTTCTGCAAATCCGGGTTGTCATCAGCTAAAGAATGCAGAAGTTTTGCAGCCATCTCCAACTCCTCTGTTAACTACACCCAACTACCTAAACATCTACTATTCTTTCTACAAGCCAGGTAATTAGATCATTTCAGCTACCATCTGCAGGAAACTTGAATCTGAAGCCCTTCGAAAATGTCGACACACTCAAAACCAAGGTTTACAATAGGCAATGCAATTGCAAAACTCTTTGCTATTTCTAGTTCTTCAATTCGCAATCTGCAAATCTATACACCTCACTGACCCCTATCTACACTGACACCAATGATGAAGTTCATGTACAAGAAAAATCCAAAGCATCCTCCTTTGTTCCTTCCCCCTCCACAAAACGCAAACGCAACAGCTAAATTCTTGGTCTTTTCAATCCATTTTCCTCATTCATGTAATTCCAAACACAACTTGCCAACAGAACTTTACCACAAAATCAAGTTACCCACGTATCACTCCTCAACCGCACAAGTCTTCTGAAAAATCACTTTCTCCAGCTAACTACAACTCAAAGAAGAAATTTTTCTTCTTCAAAAATACTACTTTCCAAAAATTGTCCCTTTCAATCGAACATCCAAACTTTTCCACAAAGTTTTCTCTTACAACATGAATACCCAGTTGGGTTTTACCCAGATTCCCCAAATCTCAACACTTTCAACAAGAATTCAGTCAAAAAATAACAAAAACCCAGAAACTAAAATAGAGTCAAACCCAACAGTGGGTTTCACAGAATAAACCAGACAATGCCTTGAGTTACAATCACCACAACAGGGCCAAACAAATTGGAGGGGGCTGGGGACCCATTTACAGCAACAAGCACACAGCAGCATCCAGAGTTATCAAAAACATTACCTTTCAAAGTTGCCTATAAGAAACTAAAACCAATGCAACGTGTAAAGGAATCTTTTGCAGATCCAAGGTGGGATGTTTTGCTCAAAGGAACAAATGGGAAGACAGCTATAACAGATAGGAAGGTTTGTTGTTTTATGAAAAATTGTATAATGTGGTTAGCCAATCTTATGAGAGTTGAAGAGTTTGGCCCAAAAATAATAAGTTTTTTCTCTTTTTCTACAGAAAGAGAAAAAGGCTTGGGGTTGTGTGTGGGTCAAAAGCATTCATCCATGTGGGATGAGGCTGTGGGTGGGTCAATAGCTGTCTGCATGTGCATGTGATTTTGTCAGGAGAGGAAGATGGAGATAGATACACGTAATATTGTATATGAAGACTTTGGAGTTGGAAGCAGAAAGAAAGCACTGATCCCTTCTTCTACCTGCAAAGTCCAAGTGCTCCTCTTGTCTTGGTCCAATTCTGTATAAAATGTACAAAATCTGATAAATTCTTCCGATATGAATATGTCACTGTTGTGGTAAGATATCATTGTCCAAACGTCAGTGAAATAATACACTTTTTACACTTTTATTGTCGCAAATAATATGAATGCATCCAGCCCTTAATTAGAAAGCATACCTTAAGAAGAAAAATTGAAAATGGATGAATCTTGTCAGTCTTCTCCTACGTGAGTAATGTGAGTGATACATGACTGATGAGTGGTTGCTGGTATCTATCTATGATTGAATATGGCCACTTGCTCAAGTGGAGGTGATTAATTGCTCTTAAAAAGATTGTTAGCTTATTGTACAGTTTGTATATATATGGACCATTTCGCATCAAATGAAAACCCATGACAAAGGGAAAGTTCTTTAGAGAGGGTCTTAAGTTATTATATTTTTTTAGGTTAAATTATTATTAGCTTATTTTGATAATAAAACTATGATTACATTTGTAAGTTTATTGTTAAAATTGCTTAAAACTAGAGGCTTACTGAAACTCAGTCGTCAACTCTTGCACTTTGGCCGCCCAAAAGGCATATCTGTTGGGAATATAGTATTTATATATGCTTGATGATGGTTTAAGCAGGTAATTTATCAAGAATATAATGCTCGAAATTATTGTAGCAGTTAGGGGATATAAAATGCCAATGTGAACTTCTCAAGACATGCAAACCACTGTTACCTCATCTTAAGGCATCATATACATATTCTCAAGGCATTAACAACTTAAACAAAAAACAGCTTACTAAACTCATACATAAAGGCATATGTATGTATTTGAGATTCTAAGTTCTATTCCCTGCTCGCATGTATGCCCATGGCTGCTTTTGCTGCAATTAGGTTTGGATTTTTAACAAGAAATCTCTTTTAACAAATGTTGAGCTCTTCTTTTTGTTCTTTTTAGGTGAAGATTCTTGGTTGCCTTTTCAATAATTAACCTTTGTTTAATTAAGGCTTTGGTACTATATAATATAGTTCGCTTTTTGGACTTTTAATTTGGAGGAAAGATCCATGTGCGTGGTAGCTAATCACGGACATACTGCTGATGAACTAAGAAAAGCCAAATGAAGAAAAGGTGATGCTGATGGAGATGGAGGTATTGATTACAATTTACAAGGGAGGAAGATTGAGCAGAGGAATTCATGCATGGAGCCTTCGGCCACATTCATGTAATTCATGAGAAAGTAGAAAATAGAAGAAGTACTTACACGTGGTGTGCCTCAACTCCATTAGGCAAAACCAACTAACCATCTCAATCATCATAACCTTGTTTGAAGGAACACATATCTTTGATTGGCACATCATGCCTTACTTTCCAATTCCCCAACCCTACCAAATAATCATCTTCATCATTGGGATATTGCCCCCACTTTGTATGACTACTTTAGGAGAATTTACAACTGAAGTTGTTATTAGCATTCCAAACAACATTGTTTGTAAAAGAATAATAGAGAGTATTGAACAGTGCAAGAGTGTTAATAACATCTTTTTTTGAAGCTTTAGACTTTCCTACATTAAGTTTTTTTTTTGTTCCAGCTACTCAGATGCTGACACGAGGCGAATTTATGATAATTTTTGCACACATATTAATTTTCAATTGGCTTGAGACAATAATATAGCTATATAATGAGTCCATGAAAGTTTTCCTTATAGAATGGTTCATGTTTGTTTGTTTCTCAAACATAAAGTTACAATTTAGGCATTTTCGCATTAGTAGAAATCATATTCATGATAGCCATATATTGCAATCAAGTGTTAAGCTCTACATTTTCTAGCCATGGTGTGCCACATATTGAAAATTTAAGCCCTACCAAGGGGCACATTCTAACCAACCGCTATATGAATGAAGCCCGAATGGCAAATGTATCCTTCCATGATTATATACACATCAAGTTGAGACACAAGAAATACCAAACATGCAAGCACGATACTCCGAGGTCATTGCAATTGTCTTTGACCAGGTTCAAAGCCCTATAATTAGTAACCTGCTTAAATTCCATATATAATCAACATCAAATTCTTCCGTCATGAAATATAAAGAAGTTATCATTTGGCAGAGTTTAATTTGCCAGGTAGACTGAATCCAATTTCATATGCAGCACATGCAAATTGATTCCGTTTACTCCTGAGTTGGTAACTTCGGGTTAATTAGATTTAATAGGGTTCTTCGCGTTGTCACTTCGAAACAATCAAGCGCAAAGACTCAACCAGTTTTGCTAGTTAGAAAAGTGGACCAAGATAGATTTAAGTTTTGGTGGGTCCGAAAGGTGCACATTAAACTTCAAACAAGCTGGACAAAAATTTAACAAGATGAAGTAAGGCAAGCACATGGAATCTGTGATTTGGCCGGTATGGTATGCAATGCATATCATATCCGAGCCAATAAGATTTCTCTCAAATTCAAAGCATAAGATCTGTAAAACATGGTGGTTGGGTTACAAATTTCTATCAAGTGTCAACACCAACTACCTACATGAGGTTGAAGATGGCGACACTGTAGAGGAAGTAGCAGAAACATGAGTGTCGTACTGACCGTTGTGATGGCTGATAAGATCGGGACGGCCTCTTTTGACCGATGATCTTCATTGCTTGCCATCTCTTACAAACTCTGTCTGGTATGTCACATGAGCATATAGGAAATATCATATGAACTTACAGATTATGAATCAAGAATTTAATGAGCAAAATTGATCGACCAATTCCGGAACAATGTGAATGATCCTAGCCACGGAAAAGGCCTTCTTGCGGTAGAACCGCCAAACAATTTCATTTTGGCGAGAGCAGCAAGGGTTCCATGTGGTCCGAAACAACTTGCGCAGTTGTCCACTGGCATACTTGGTTCACAAGTGTTCACCCCAAGAAACTGAATTTAGAACTTACAAAAAGAAAGAAATCAAGAGCCATTTCTGGGGTAAATTCAGTGAAGTGCGGCTCTGCAGGACAGTGAAAGCACCATTACCCATTCGTAGGTAACTGTACTCCATCCTCCATAACTCTCCGATAAAACTCCCATGAAAGGTTTGTTTTTGTGATAGCTCCTTGGCCAAACGGATTTTGCTCCACAAATTTTTGAACATTGTCAGCATCAGCTAATTTTACCAGATATTTACGAAGTCGACCAGAAGGTCCTGCATGATAATCATAAGTGTATGTTAGCATCTTTCACACAGTCATCATGTAAAAGCACTTTACAGTGAAAACTGAATTGGTGCAGAAAAATAGATACTGTACAAATGCTATCTAGAAAATATAAGGGGCGACATGAGATAACAGTCAGGTAACAGGATGGTCAGTGGAGGAATGCACAGGGGCAAAAGCTAGCAATATACACCAGGGAAACCATATAGACACCCCTGGAAGTTAAAACTACACAGCAAGGGCATTGTAAAATGAAATATTAACTGCTTACAAGTTAATAAGAACCTTGAGGATAAATCAAGTGAAAAAAAAAATAAAAAATTGAAAGCCTAAAGGAGGAACCTACAGACAGAAAGCTTCAAAGCCACCCAACTTACAGAATGCTTAAAAGACTTAATGTAAAGACTAGGTACAAAGAAGGCTCTAATTTTGACCTGCATAATTAATTCAACAGAGATGAGTAAAACCATAATAACATAGCACTACTCTTGATGGTGTCTTACCTAATGCTTGATCATTTCTCTCCTTGTAGTGATATGAGTAGGGGAAAATTGATGTATTCACCTAAAGAATTAGAAGCAAAAGTGTCGGACTCAGCTTCTAATCATTGTAATAAAACCACGTCCACAAGGGAAAAAAAAAAACAAGCGTAAAGAGTTGATGAATTAACTGGATTGCGTAAAGCTTTGTATGGGGAGTCATCCAACAATATTGTGTTTGATTCGTTGTACTCTCCCCTCACCCATGGAAGATCAGGATCAAGCTTCTCCCATAATTTTCTAAGCTCTTTCAAAACAATGGGTTTGTCCTGGTTTTCAAGGGTCTTGAACCTCGTAGGAGTACAGTGTTTTTGGTCCTGCATAAGCCAATCATCATAAAGTTATGTAGTGGTCACATTAAATTCCAATACAAAGTGACGATTCAAGAAAGAGGACAAAAAGCATATATCACTGGAATTACTTAGATTTGGCGATATAATGTGCCTAAATGCACCACTATGGCTATTTACGCCATCCTTTTCTGTCTATCTTTGCACAATATAGTAACTAGCTATACTATCCAATCCAATGCAAGGAACAATGACAAAGGCTCAAGCCAACAAAACCACTCCAAAAACTGATCAACTGCATAAATATAAGCTTCCCATTAAGCAATCAAGTCAACAATTTGACAGTTGATGACCCTTAGAATCTTAGCCTATTTTCTCAGATCCTGGGTCAATTTGCAAAAACAAAATCAGGAAGAGAAATACTAGAAACAAAAGGCTTACAGTTATTGAAGAATGTAGAAAACAAATAATAAGAAAGTCAAGCAAAGACGGAATTCAAAGAATTGGTGATACACACTCATAGAAAGCACAGCCGCATGATAGAGAGTGAATTCAGGCAGTTATATAACCATTGCTAAAGTAAAGTTAAGTTACTGCAAGTCTCTGTCCAAAGAAAGATGGCAGCATATTCACCAAAGATTGTCCTAATTGGAACAGTAGTCCTTAAGCGGTTAAGATGGTTTACCCAGCAAAAGAGCAATTTGTTTCTGGAATCTCCAAAAAGAAAATCTACAACCATGTCTACATTCTTCCTGAAAAACAAAAGTGTAAATGATCATACAACCAACAAAACAAGAAAAGGAAAAAAAGGCAAAGGTATGTCAGTCCATGCATGAAGCTTACCTGGTTCTTGAAGACCACACCCCCACATTAAATTTGTCAAAGCAGAACTGTAGAAACTCATCACAATATGGCCTCTTAAAAACTGTAAGAAAACAAGAGGATATCAAATTTCATTAAAGCTAGGGAAAAAAGAAGAGAATAATTATGAAGATACGCAGAAATATCAATTATCACCTGCTTTCCTTGAGATTGTAATGTCCGGTTCATATCGCAGGTGGACAGAACGTTCTATTGAAACAATATCAGCAAGAAGCCCGTTTACATCAAGAATGAGAAGCTTTTTCTTAGAACAGCTAACAAGAGATCTATCACCTCCAGAGTTTGATATCTGTGAAAGGTTGGCCTCCTCGATAACAGCCATATCAACATCAACTTTTACGGCTAAAAGTGGTAAGGAAGAAACCTCAACCTTCTTATCTGTCAGTTCTGTCTTCTCTTGTGAATAGCTATTATCCTCATTACCCTCTGAACTTTTTGTGCTAATTCCCACCACAAGGGGTTGAGGTAATTCTAGCTCTTGTTCTAAGAATTCTGAGACTGGGGGCTGCTCAATGGGTGGCATAATATTATCCAGTGAAGAAGTACCAGCAGAAAGATCACATCTTTTATTCTTACCACAGATTTCATCATTATTGTCATGGGGTTTATCATTTCCACAATTGTCGTCGTCAATCTCATTGGTTTTACGCCTTCTCTTCCGGTTCTTTTTCTTCATTTCTTGTGAGCAACTCAAATCTGCAATGGGTTTGACAGCTTCTGAACTACTTGTACTTGTGCTAATTCCGTTCCTAGCTGGATGCGTTACGTCTTGCATTTGTACCGAGATTTCTGAGGCTGGAGGCTGCTGAGAGGGATCTAATCCTGGCATAATATTTTCCACTGAAGTACCAAGAGAAAGATTGCATCTTTTATCCTCGCCACAGCTTTCATCATTTCTCTCACAGGTTTTATCAACACACCCTTCATCCTTACTCTCCTGGGTTTTACGCCTTTTCTTCTGGTTCTTTTTCTTCTTTTCTTGGAAGCCATTCAAGTCAGTATCAGGTTTGGGGCCTTCTGGAAATGGGCCAATTCCTTCCACAGATGGATGTGGTATGTCTTGCTTTTGTTCTGAGAATTCCAAGACTGGAGGCTGCTGAGAGGGATCTAATTCTAAAATAATATTTTCCAATGAAGAACCAAGAGAAAGATTACATGTTTTATCCTCTCCACAGCTTTCATCATTTCTCTCACAGGTTTTATCATCAGCGCAGCCTTCATCATTACTCTCCTGGGTTTTACGCCTTTTCTTCCGTTTCTTTTTCTTCTTTTCATGTAAGCAACTCAAGTCAGCATCAGGTTTGGGACCTTCTGAACTTGTTGAGCTGACTCCCTCCTTAGCTGGATGTGGTAAGTCTTGCTTTTTTTCTGAGAGTTCCAAGATTGGAGGCTGCTGGGAGGGCTCTAATCCTGGAATAACATTTTCCACAGAAGTACCAAGAGGAAGACTACATGTTTTACTCTCGCCACAGCTTTCATCATTTCTCTCACAGGTTTTATCATCAGCACAGCCTTCATCATTACTCTCCTGGGTTTTACGCCTTTTCTTGCGGTTCTTTTTCTTCTTTTCTTGTAAGCTACTGAAGTCAGCATCAGGTTTGGGACCTTCTGAACTTGTTGGGCAAATTCCTTCGTCAGCTTGATGTGGTAAGTCTTGGTTTTGTTCTGAGAATTCCCAGACAGGAGGCTGCTGAGAGGGCTCAAATCCTGGAATAATATTTTCCACAGAAGTACCAAGAGAAAGATTACATGTTTTACTCTCACCACAGCTTTCATCATTCCTCTCACAGGTTTTATCAACAGCATAGCCTTCATCATTACTCTCCTGGGTTTTACGCCTTTTCTTCCGGTTCTTTTTCTTCTTTTCTTGTAAGCTACTCAAGTCAGCATCAGGTTTGGGACCTTCTGAACTTGTTGGGCTGATTCCCTCCTTAGCTGGATGTGGTAAGTCTTGCTTTTTTTCTGAGAATTCCAAGACTGAAGGCTGCTGAGAGGGATCCCTTCCTGGCATATTATTATCCACTAAAGAAGTACCAACACAAAGATCACATCTTTTATCCTTACCACAGCTTTCTTCATCATTTTCACAGCTTTCATCTTTATTCGCATTGGTTTTACGCCTTTTCTTCCTATTTCCTTTCTTCTTCTCTCGTGTACAACTCAAATTTGCAGTGGGTTTGGGATCTTCTGAACTTGTTATGTTCATTGTCTCCATAATAGGATGCGGCGATTCTAGTACTTCTTCTGAGAATTCAGGGACTGAAGGCTGTTGAGAGTGATCTATTCCTAAAACGATATTTTCCGCTGGAGAAGTAATATCATTACCACAACTCTCATCATTACTATCGCGGGATTTACAACTTTTCTTCAGTTTACCCTTCTTTTTTCTCGAGCAACGCAAATCCGCACTGGGTCTGGGATCTTCTGCACTAGTTGTGCCAATTCCGTCCCTAATTAGTTGTGACAAATTTAGCTTTTGCTCTGAGAATTCTGAGGCTGGAGGCTGCAGAGAGGGATCTATTCCTGGAACAATATTTTCCACTGGAGAAGAACCATCGCATATATCATTACCACAACTTTCATCCTGACAATCACGGGATTTACACCTTTTCTTTGGTTTCCCCTTCTTCTTTCTTGAGCAACTCAAACCTGCAATAGGTTCAGAGCTTTCTGAATTTCTATTCGTGCTATTCCCCTCAGTACGTGGTTCTGATACTTCCTGCTCTATCGCTTGTTCTGAGAATGCTGCAACATGAGGATGTAGAGTCGAATCTACAATTGGAATACAATTTTCTGCTACCGAAGTGCCAATAGAAATTATTGGGGCACTACTCTTTTTCTTCCGCTTTCTCTTCGGACCTTCAGAAGGCAGGGCTTCCACTTGAAGCAAATCTGAAATAACATTAACTGAAGGCTCCTCCATCAGTGTATCCTTCATAGAAGAGGTCCCCTGTGCACACTGTAAATTACTTTTTCCATGAAAACCATTGCTCTCATTCAGCTTCTTCGAGCCCTTCTTTTCTGACTGTGAATCTGGTTTTGCATTACACAACGCAACTTCCATATCGATCAGTAGGTAATGACTGAGGGAATCTCACTCCCATTTATGAAATTCTCATTAGTATAATTGATCTCCTTACAAGACCTGAAATAGTGATCAAAGCATACCCAAAATAAGTTCCACAAGACATTGGAAGTAAAACTTGATATTCGCACACGAATAACGCCATAAAAGATAAAAACACAATGCACCGGCTCTAGCTTGACATGGTTCAATTGAGCAACTAACTCTTCAAGTTCCCAACTTCAACAAAGGGTCCTTAATACAAGTGAACACCAAAATCAACAGGACATAAACGAAACACGAAAATACGAGATAAGAAGAACGGATTGAGCAGGACCGACACCAGACGACTAAACACTAGGCAGACAAAAGATTAATCAATTAAAAAACACTTAATTCCGCTGTAATTAAAAGCATGCTTAATTCTTCAGCACTCGCATTACTATCTGATTATTCCAACATCTTCCAAACGCAAAAATTACATTCATTCAGCTCATATACAAACGAGGATCGATAAATGAACAAAATTCAAATGATAAAAAAGCAAGAAATCAACAACTAATACTTCAAATCAATACTTCAAAAACAGCAAAAACACGCACCGCTGTTCAATCGCGAATACGAAGCAGATCTCCAGAAGCTCAATCAACGAATCGCAGAAAAGCGAAACGAATCCAAATTTGAAGCGTCGAGGAATAAATTGAAGATTGAAGAGAGCTGAAGATGAAGCGAAGAGTCGAAGATGAAGGGCTTCACTTTGGTTACTGTGTGGTGGCGCAAAGTACGAACTGATGTGGCTTTTTATTTTTCACTGTACTTTTTTTGGTTTCCTTTTACTTTTTTACCATTGCTTTAGGGTTGAGTAATCTAGCGTTGTTCTCCAATTAGGTTTTTTTGTGTTTTACTTTTGACGGGATAATTGACGGAGTTAGTTCCAGGACCCATGGTACAAACGGAGTTATCACCGAAGGGTTTCATACAATCAACCATATGGTAGTACTAGTTAGGGGTGCGCAACCAAACTGAAAAACCGCAAACCAAACCGAATCAAACCGTTTGGTGCGGTGTGGTTTGATTTAAATATTTTTCTTAAGACATGTGGCTTGCAAAACTGAACCACACCACTTATAATGGTGCGACTTGTGGTTCCCAAATATTCAAAACCGAGGTTCACCACACCGCACCGCAAAATTAATTTTTAGTTTAATGTATATAAAATAATTAATACATGTTATCTTTTCATTAGTTATTATTGTCCTACCATGCATCCTTCACAAGTAATCAAACACTCAACTCTAATTAATACATGTTAGCTTTAAAATAATAATATTTTATGAAGAATTTTGATCTTGAAATGAATTTTGGTCTACTTATATCATGTATGGATTCATGAAATTTAGAAAATGCATACGAAGTCAAACCAAACCACACCAAACCGCTAATTGTGGTTAACCGCACCACTTGAAGTTGCTAATATGTGGTTTGACTTTGGTTTGAGATTATGCTAAACCGCATAGAATGGTGTGGTTTGCGGTTTCACCCCAAAACCGCACCAAACCGCACCACGCCCACCCCTAGTACTAGTCCACTTCTTACTGCCAAAATGGTAGATTTTTACCGTTCGCTTTTCATTAATCTATTGAGCTATGAATATAGTGAAGTTTCATGTGTTTTTGCTTTGCACCTCATGGACTTCTCTCTATGTCGCTTGATTTCAATGTTTGAAGTGTTTGCATCTGGTGGAATTGAGATTGCCAATAGTAATTTAGGAGGAGTGACATCAACTTCTATGAAGAAAAACGAAGAAAACCCCTCTTTCAGTGAATATATGATGGTGAAGATTTTTAATCCGCCGATGATAGTCTTTTACCGTGGTTAGCAACGGTTTTGGTACTTTTAGCGGCCATTTTTAGGTCCTTTGCTTGTAAAAAGTCTTCCGCAACGGATGATTTCGCCGCTAAGTGCTGCGAAAGCTAGCATTACCAGCGGTCTGTTTTTATTGTCGCTAAAAGTATTTTGGAAAAATTAATTCGCCTACCCTCCACGGCTGTATTTCCCTTTGGAGACAACCAAAAAAATTACACTCCTTTTCATTATCTTTGTATGTTATACACGTATTACATGATAACACTACTATAATTCTCTTGAAAATAATTGCTTAAATACAGGAAAATAAGCCAAATTGCTCAAGAAACAAGACGAGGAAGTAGAAAATTCCACCGGAAGACCCCTTTTTCTTCAGTGACACGCTACAACTTCTTGAGTATTATCACTGCTTACTCCCATCTTCGAACAGCCATTGAAGAGCTGAAGCTGGTTTTGGTTTGTACTGCAGCAAAGGTTGCAATGCTAAGTAAAGTGCCGTCATTATCCTCACATTAAGCCTTCTAAAATGGCATACTCCTCCAACAAAAGAGAAACTGTACAACCTAAAACAAATGATCTGATGTGTTCTACCAACACCAGTTGAAAACTACCATAAAGCTTTGTAAACAAATCCAATCAATTCCAGAGCTCCATCAAGTACAGGTCGGAATTCCAGATGATAGGGAAACAGTGTACTATTCTGATCAAAATCGTCGGCCATGGGGCATTGGTTGGTTGCATGAATCACAGCTAAGATCTATACGTTGACAAACTTGTCAACATAACCCTGTCGAATATATAGACAAAACAGTGATGCAAACACATGTTAATACACCACCAGATCATTCCAAAGGCAGAAATGAAATCGTAATAGGAATTTACCTTCACCAGCTTTTTCAGTTTCCTCTGTGATGAGTCAATATACTGATTTATCTTTGCCTGAGATTTGGGTATCTGGTGCTTCTTCATGGCTCCCGAGACCTTATCAACAGTCTTTTTTACAATGGTCTTAAACGCTTCCTTGCTCATATTACCCTGCCGCCATGACGGCTTCAGCATTTCCTTTACAAAATCTGCAATAGCACTCTTGAAAAGTCTCGTTGATCTGGAATCTTTTTTCTTCTTGCTCTTCCCTGCAGACTCCCTTTGATCAATCTCAAACTCTCCAGCAGCCATGTTTGGTACACCATCAGGATCACTAAGACTCTCATACTCAACGACGCCCACTTCTGCATCTGCTGTCTCACCATACTCATCAATATCCACAGATGTAGCTGATGCAACAGTGTCAACCTCTTTGTATTTGTTCTTCTTTTCCACATTCAATGGCTGATGGGAACCACCGGGCCTCTCCATGATGTTCGTGTCACTGGGGAATTTCTCATTTTGACCATGACAACTCTTGTTAAGTTGATTAGATGATGGTTCATAGCCGTCCAGAAGAGGGTCATACTGCTCAGCATCTGAATTAGGAAAAGGCTGACCAACAGCTCCAGCCAAACTTGGCGAGGACGTAGTCTGTCTTGATCCAACACTTCCAACACCTTGTTCATCAACAGGGACTTGGCTCAAAATGGAGGGAGCATTATCTTCTTGATTAAGAATGTTGGAACTAAATTTGGAGCTCAGTGGCTGCTCAAAAGTAGATGCATACGGATTATGATATGTGGGAATTCTAGATACTCCAAAATCCGAAAGCTGAGACGACTGATTTCTATCTATACTATCAGTAGAGTATTGGGGCATAGGACCAGCATTGCTATCATTTACAGGGTATTGCACACCAGTATTCCCCGGCACACCCGAAGTGCTATTAACAACGTGGTATTGCATACCGCAGGTGGCTGGCTGTTGGTTCTGTGACATAGAATCAATCTGTGAGAATGAATTCAAAAGTTCGCTTGAAGGAAAATTGTCCCCAGAGAAATTTTGCATTTCGCTTATTCTTGATTCCCATGGAGGAACAGGTTGTGGGTGTATGTTGCCATGAGGGAAAGCGTCTGAGGAATTTAATTTCTGTCCACGAGCACCTGTAACTTGATCCTCGTGCACAAGACCAGGGCCCCCAATTGGCTGACTTGATAGGTTGCCTGATCCTAAATTGCCCCTGTGCAATAGATGGCCAAGAAAATCCCGCACCGGAGGGTGTATCTGATGCATATAGCCTCCAGCCTGAGGCAATCCAGTCGGTGAAGGCCGGACAGAAGTCTGAGAACCAAAGTCACTCCTTGGAGCCAAATGACTCTGCTGAAACTGTGAAGAAGAACCATACTGTGGCCGTGGAGGTGGTGGGGGCAAGGATGTCCATGGCTGATTTGGTGGTAGAGAGAATTGACTATGTTGGTTGGGTAATGAATCTTGACAAGAATGATTGCTTCCTGTAGGAGTGGACTGAAGCGGATAGGGTGGCATCATGTTGTGATCCCTATGCACCTGCTGAATATGAACAGCACCTGTACCTTGTGAGGGTGGAGGAGGAGGAGGGGGCAGCTGTGAAACATACGGAATATTTGCAGCAGAAAATCTGGGACCTGGTAACTCTACACCAGTAGGAGCCATTAATTGAGATGAAAACTGTTCTGATGGAAGAGGTTGGCCATTAGAACTTTTCACGGGCCACAGAGGAGTCAATGAGGTTGTATTTGATAAAGATTGAACACTGGCAACCTTCTTGGATGCTGGCTCTGGTGACAAATCAGAAAAGAGAGAGTCTTCCATCTGCTTAATCAACTGACCATCTTTTCTAGCAACAGGCTCATCTTGACAGAGTTCCAACTCCTGATCTTTAATATCATTGGGCAGACTTGTGGCAGATATATGTTTAACCTTTTCCTTCATCCAAGAACTTTTCAAATTAGGTTCACTTTCCAGCTGCTTTTGATTGCTTCTATGGTGCCTTGAAGTGTCATTCTCCACATTTTCATGGTGCATATACCGACAAGATGCTCCGCGGGAGCATTTCCCTCGAAGGAAGTCAAAGCACCCTGGAATTTGGCGCCTGTCCTGTCTCTTATTGCCATTTCTAAACCCACCACGCCTAAATGTGGGAGACCTGCTTCTGCTTCTACGCCTAAAAGTGGGAGAGCGGCTCCTGCTTCTACGCTGAAAAATAGAAGACCTGCTCCTGTTTCTACGCCTAAAATTGGGAGACCTGCTCCTGCTTCTACGCCTGAAAGTGGGAGACCTGCTCTTGCTTCTGCGCCTAAAAGTGGGAGACCTGCTCTTGCTTCTGCGCCTAAAAGTGGGAGACCTGCTCTTGCTTCTGCGCCTAAAAGTGGGAGACCTGCTCCTGCTTCTACGCCTAATATTGGGAGACCTGCTACTGCTGCTCCGACTAGAAGGGGACCTGCTCCTGCTTCTATGCCTTATACTGGGAGACCTGCTCCTGCTGCTACGACTGCTCCTGCTTCTTTCATTCCTCAAAGACCAACTGGTTCACAAACAATCAAGACATGTTATGATTCTCCAAAAATAATGTAATGTAAGAAATGTTATATGAACATGATTACAGACCGAGGCAAATTCAGCCACTTAAGACCTAAAATTAGGTCAACATTAAGTTACATGCCAACCAAACAGAAGAACATACCTGCGAGAACGACTTCGCTTCGCTCTTCTCCTCCGTAAGCTCCTCCTGCTGTCGATAGGAGAGCGGCTGCAGCTGCGGATTCGACTTCTGCCACTTTTATTATGCCTCTTATTTTGTTGTGAATCATCAGAGTTACTGTTTATGGAATCCTCTCGAACCAATCTACCGAATTCATCCACCTTCGGATGAAATGGTTCAAACTTAGCCTGTCTACCCTCCTGAGATTTACCCCTCCTAGAAACATCAATACCAGCACATTCTGATGCATCTTGTTCCTGGAAAGCTTCATGACTCTCTATTGTGATTAATCTTGTACAGGTATCCTCAACTTCTTTTTTTGTACATACAGAAGATGTTCCAGCCTTATACGACTTTTTAGATTCTGAAGGTGGCCTAGACTCTTTATCAGTCATACAGGAACTCGCAGATCCCATATATGCCTTCAATTGAGACCCAGTATCTTGTTGGCTAATATTAGGAGCATGGGTAACTGAGGGTGGAGCTCTTATACCATTAGCATCTTCTACAAAGGCTTCGGCATCATTTTCTGAGCTGCTGTCAGATGCATAGTCTTGTAGAAGTCTAAATGGACTGCCGACTCTATTAAATTGATTGCAAATACCATCTGAATTGTTGGCTTCAGCAGCTTTAGGAGCAGTGAATGTATTCTGGTCATCAGCTAAGGCTAGATCGGCAGGCAAGGGGCATTCAGCAGCTTCAGGAGCAGTGAATGTCTTCTGATGATCAGCTAAGGCAACGGAAGATTTCTCTACATCGGCGGGCAAGGGGCATTCAGCAGCTCCAGTTGAATATAAATTATTAACTTTGGAAGGCAACTTTTCAATAATTGACCGTCTTTGTTCAAATAAGACATCTCGCCCTGTATTTCGATACAAAAAAGAACCATTTTTAACTTATTGAGCATACAAAAGAAAAGGCTTGTGATAAACAATAAATACGAGAAACCCTGAGGATAATACTCAAATCTCAGCATTGATCAAGGATCTCAATGTATATATTAACCATTGATGCAGCAAAGCAACTCTAACATGAGCTTAACACTTATATCTGAACATTACAGCCATTGGAAAAGGATGAAAAAGGTGAGTTCAGCAGGGTTTGCAAGATTTTAAATGCTTTAATGGTGTATGTAATATTAAACAGATATGTCTAATCGAAGGTTGAGGTATATATTTAGATACCTTTCTGATTTCCAGGACTCTATACATAATGCAGAATACTCAAAAATTTGTCTGCCTGTGTGTGGATGTGCATGAGAGAAAGAGAGAGAAGTTAAACCTTGACTTATTTCGCACAGTTCTGAGGATAAAGAGCATGGCACCTTCTCACAAGAGATACCTTGGGCTGTGGTCCTTTCTGGTGAACTCTGTGGCCCACATAGCTGGTTTTTTCCATCAAGCTCCTCATCGATGAAGCTATGCTTATAGTTTAGAGCGTCAATTGAATCACTAACTCCTCCTTCTCTGTCAGACAGGGTGATATCGTCTTGAGTCCACCCACAGAAATGGAATTGTCAGCTCTAATTTTGGTTACTTGACAAATACATGACAGAATTCAAAGAATAATTTGCAAAACATACTGCCATAAAGTATTATTAGCTAGCATCTTGGAATATCAAGTATCTCGGTATGAGGTCACATGAAACAGAATATTTATCATATGTCACATGTCACATGTCACCAGAATATTGTGCTCAGGATTCCGAATAATAATGGCCAACTCCTCACATATGTACAATACGCGACAAAACTTTAGTACTATGAGAACTGAGGAAAAAAGGCAAAATCACTTTGGCTAACCTTCCATCTCCATGTCAGAATCAGCAGTCAAACTACATCCGGATGAAATATTCAAATGTTCACGTTTTGCTGAAATGTCAATCACCAATGGTGAATTATTTTCTCTTTCAATCTTATGAACAACTTTCTCACCCAATGGCTTAGGTGGAGGTGGAGAAACATTCAACATCAAACTCCCAGTTGATGATAGTCCATCTCCAGCGAGAGAACCTTCTTGGCAGCCACTTCCATCTTCATTACTTTCGGTGCCCTCATGAACAGCTGTTATATATCTGAATTCATTTCCAGCTTTGGCTTCATCAAGAGAATCCGGATCTCTCATTCCAGACATGGGAAGTTTTTTCAAGCTAGCAGCAGAGTCTACATGACCAGGGAAATCAGAAGCGGCAAGGCTTGATGATGAAGATGAAGGTGGAGCTGTCGGCAAAGGTGGCAAGGGTAGCTGAGGAGATGCTGGTTGCAGGGGAGCCATGCAAGGCATACGAGAATCTCCGACAGTTAAATGCACAGAGCTTCCAAAAGTTTTGGGAGTGGAAAGATTAGAGGCTGGAGGAGGAGGAGGAGGAGAACGGAGTGGTGAGATATGCTGAAAACCCTGTGTACCACCACCAGTATGTGGTTGTTGAGGATAAATAGTTTCATATGATGGTGGTCCTTGTGTTGCAGCCACAGGACGAGGAGGAGGAGGAGGTAATGGACCATGAGGAGGTGCAGATGCTGGTGGATGCAAATTCTGGGTCCCTGCATGTGAAGGATGGGGCAATGTATGCTGGGCATTTGAGTACCATGGCGAGACCAAGTTACTTCCATGGCCTGTTGGTGGGGGGTGTCTATAAGATTGACCTGTATTTGACATCCCACGGAGTGGAATAGGTGGAGTTTGATGAACAGTGGGATGTGGGGCAGGAAAACCATGCTGATATAAATAGGGCCCCTGCTGACCTATGTGAGATGGGACAGAAGGTGTACCATGCTGAATCATAGGAGGCAAACCGGCTTGGAGACCTTGTTGGTATTGCCCTTGCGGTGGCGGAGGCAGAACCGGTGGGCGCTGTTGGTTTGCAGGTGGCACGGATGTCCGAGGACCCTGACCAAACTGAGGAACATAATTAGGTTGGCCATACATTGCAGATGGCTCAACTTAGCAACTGCTTCGAATGTTATAAGTTCCTTGCATAAATCCCAGTTTGCATAGTCTTGATCTTCCGCTTAAGCTTCAACAAAATTCCTTAAAAATCAGTACAAGGAAAATAACACGTATAGTGAAGAGAAGCTAAAAGAGAACTTTAATTGAAGAAACAATAGAACAAAAAATCTCAACCACTAATTACTGCAAAGCTCGTGGTTACTGTGGTTCCAAACTTCTTCAACCTACCCATTCATGTATCAAGTTTCAGTCTTTTTCATGCCTCAAGATCCAAATTCAGTAAATAACCCACATTACAATCAATTAAACCTATCAATCAGTCCAGAACAGGTTTCGAAAATCGAAAACCCAAGCCACAATACTCTATCAATCCAATTACACCAACCCAATACAATAAACGCAACAAAATGGACACAAATTGACAATAAGCAATCACCAAAAATTGTTGCATACACTTTAATGCATTCAATATAATCAAAGTCCCAAACTTTAACCCCCTACTCAGCTTCAATGTCTCGGAAACCAAACACCCAACATGTAAAAACCCATAAATTACAGTTGGGCACAAAGCAATTAAGCTGCGTAACTTACCCAATTAGAGATTTTCGACGACCTGGAAATAAACCCTAGAACAATTGGGAATTGAAGGTTTTGTTCTGTTGAGAAATTTGCAATCTTTTCTCTCGCGAAGGTTAGTGAGAGAATGAAGATGTAAAATTCCGATAAACGCCTTCGTCTTTCTTCTGTCGTCCGTTTGATACTAATCGGAAGTTCTTAGTTCTTTTTTTAACAGCCTCAACTGCGTGAGAATAAAGGAAAAAAATCTAAAACTCTTCTTTTTCCAAAAAAGAAAGGTATTTTTGGGTTCTTTTTGGAAAATATGTATTCCGGCTACAAATGAGTCTCAAATCATTTTTTTTTAACCAATAACAATGTTCACTCTCTACAATTAAGGACGCTTGAATTCTCTCGATTCTTCCGTCTTCGTGTTGATAATAACCCTAGAAGTTCAATTTTCAACATGTCTTTGAATAAACAAGAGAAAGCATTGGATGATCAACTTGGGGATTAAGCAACAATATGATTGTATGTCTCCCACTAGGGAAAAGTAATCACTTGGTACATACCACCCTTTAATTGGGTATTTTAACTACATAGTACAGTCAACATGTCCCAAAGCATATTTAGCTTCATAATCAAAAGAACAAACACACATATGTAGCTTGAGATAGTGGTTATGGATGACTTAATTTGCAATTTAGGCTCAAACTAAGCAACTATATAATCTTTCAACTCCTTTATGAGTTACATAAAATATAAAGTTGTGTTGGAATTTGAAATTCAAATACGAGTTTAATCTTAAGAAAATTCAAAATTCATTTACAAATATAGTCGGACTCTAATCAGACTTCATCTCAAGTTGCCCTTTAACACAAGTTTCAAGAGTGATGCTTATATTCGTTGAAGTAGATATCATCCTAAGATACAAATGTTAATTATATTATAGGGTGATCGCAGTCATAAAAGCTCTATAATTCAATACTTCAAAACAAAAATTCCGAAAATGGTATTACTATGTATTACTATCATTTAGAATTATTACATCCAAGCTCTTGGATCCAACTATTTATCTTCATTTGTTGGTTTGCATGTCATGAAAATTAGAAGAAGTAAGTCGCTACAACAGATTGTAAGATTGAATGTGACAACTTCCAACCCTAAATTCCAAAGCAACAAAAATTGTAATTAACAAAAAGTGCGTATCATCTATAGCGGTGAATAAAAGTATCTGTTAACTAACGTATTCGAAAATATCTCGTAGTGGGCCCCAGCCCATGCGATTTGAATTTCCCTATAAATACCGAAATGTTGCCGCTGGCATTACCAGTCCAGAGAGTGCTCACCGACGACGACTCAGATCTGATTTTTCAAGTCCAAACAATTCAACCTAGGTCAGATTTTTTTTTTCTCTCATTTTTCGAATTTCTTGTTTGTTTGCCGAGAAAACGAAGGAAAATGAATTAATCAGATCATCTGAACTTAGAATTTACTCTCAATTTGGTGGATCTGTGCCCAATCGGTTTTGGGGTTTACGCTAATTGCATTTTTGTGAATGTATAATATGGAATCGTTTATTGTTGTTGCTGTTGATGATTACTGTTGTAATTACTGTTTTTTCACATTGGATTTGTGGATGATTTATATTGGATGTTGATGATTATTGTTGTAATCACTGTTTTGAAGTGAAATTCTGCAATCTGGGTTTGGTTTGGAATTTGGTTCTGGAAATATAATTTCATGTGAAAGTGATTTAAATGTTGTAATTAAATATGAGATTCTGGGAATAATGGGTTTGTAGTTCTCACTCGATTTGAACAATTTTGTGGTTTAATTGATGGATTATGTTCAGAGGCTTGAAATGTTACGTAATGTATCGGAGTTAATCGTAGAACTGTTGGGTGTGAAATGGCATTTTGATGCTTCTTTTTTGTGATTCATTGCCTCCTGAATGATTTTTAAGTTGGTGTTTCTGTTAGTTTCATTGATCTGATTGATTGGCACAATGTGAACCATTCTGATGCTTCTTCTTGTGATTCACTGCCTCCTGAATGTTTTTAGTTAGTAACCAAGATATAATTGGTTGGAAACATGTGCAGCTACATTCACTCGAAAAGGGAACATGGGTCGCGGAGTCAGCAGTGGAGGAGGTGAGAGTTCTCTGGGATATCTTTTCGGAGGTGGAGAAGAAGCTCCCCCCGCAAGAAAGGTTGCTGCTGCTCAGAACCCGGCTCAGGTTCCAACCAATGAACCACCTGCTCAGAAGCCTGCTGAGGCCGCACCACCTGCTCAAATCAATAAGGATACTCCAGCAGGCGTTCCTGGGAACACTTCAAACAACTATTTCCGGGCTGAGGGCCAGAACTGTGGCAACTTCCTCACGGTATGATTATGATCTTGTTCGCAGTATTGTTTTGTTCTGAACCAGATGTTTAGGCATTAAGCTATGAAGTTGTGGCAAGCTATGTCAGAAAATATTCATGGGGATTGGGGTCGGTGCTATAGCTGCCTTAACTTGAAATTTCCTACTTGGACTTTTTTAGTCTCATGCTTCTTGGTTACTTAAATAAATATGTTTGTTTATTATATAGTCCTACTGCTTATTAACTATTGAACAGCAGTTGGTACCAATTAAGAATTTAAACTCCTATGATTTCTTGAAATATAATAGTCTGTATCTTCCCTCATGAAGAGGTTGTTCTGCTATTTTGTGATTTAAATATTGTTGGCTGTTCTAACATTTAAAGAGAACATGCTCTGTCCGGTAAGAACTTCTACTCTTATTTTTCCGATGTTCATAGTCTACTTTTTTGCTTGACAGGATCGGCCATCAACAAAGGTGCATGCAGCTCCTGGTGGTGGCTCATCCCTGGATTACCTGTTTGGCGGTGGTGGCAAGTGAGGATCAGGCCATTGATGGTGGAATTGTCAGTTCGCAAGTTCGGTCCCTCTGTAATTTGGACCTGTGTAGATGATTTCGGTATTGTCATATTCTACAACTTCCTGATTTCTGTAATTTGGACCTGTGTAGATGATTTCGGTATTGGACCTCTGCGAGGAATTTGTTGCGTTTGAGCTTTCTTACTGTTAAAACTTCTGAATTAAAGTTGGTCAATGATATTACTCAACTTGACTATATGATCTATCATTTGGCAAGTGCATTAAGATCAAACCCTTGTCCCCAAACCCTTTCATATAGAATTGGATCACATGGGGTCTACTCCACAACGAAACAGTGGGGAGATTTGACGACACAATGAAGTTATATGTTGGCATCCTTATGCTTATAGTTCCTAGCCGAGCTTTTAAGTATGTGCATCTATGAAACAAATTCGTACTTAGAAGAAACACAATTGATTAGGTATAGTGTATCTATTTCTACTAGAGAAGTGTAAATCTGCAATCAAGATTCAAATGTATGGAAAACTTGAACATAGAACAAATTTTCAGAGCAAAGTACCACAGTAAATTTCCACCAAACAGATTGTAATGGATAACACTAAATGTAACATTTAAGCGATCTTTGATGTCTAATGGAAATAAAACCAGCAGAAGAATGTGCATCACTGTTCTGGACATACACTCTTGCTGTAAAAGGGTAAGATGAAAATTATGAGAGCCGTCAACTTCCGATAAGTAATTTCATTTCCTCGTAATGTATGAAACTGTTAGGAGCTAAAAAAGTTTCACCAGGTTTAGAAGAGCACTACATATAACTATAGAGTTTTAGACCTACGACTGTTAGAAGGTGGCAAATGAAAACAGTCTGCAAATTCTGTATATCCACCGCCATATGCATCATGATTGTTTCGACGCAATGAATGTACAAACAGCTGGTGCTTTTTGTTTTGGATTATGTTCAGACGTCATACTTAAACCAAACTGTTTCAAATAGATGTTGATTCCGTCTGTCCTTCAGCTAGTTTCCTGACATCTACAATCACAAATTGGACAGCAATCAGAAGATCATATATCTTCAAGCTATAAGTAAGTTCAAATGAGGAACCAGATTTTAGCCAAATAAGACTAGTTACGCTCCTACCTTTGGTTAGGAATAGCAACAGAGGTATCTGCTGTGGCAGAAAAAGATCCAGTAGCTTCAGTGCCGAAATTTGGTGAATCGTTTTTCCTGTGACTGCTGCCGTCTCCCACAACTTCAGCGTTAGGATTTGGAATACTGTTTGTCTGATTATTAGCCACATTCAAAGGAACCACTGACTGCTCAGGTTGTTCACTAATCTGCATGAGAGTCCAGATTTCAAATTCAATCCAATCTTATCCCAAGATCATGTCATTCATTGTGCACAGAATAAACTGTTAGATTAACCAATTATCTCAAGTTGCAAGGGAAAACTGCAAACTGAATAAGAGGCTTCCCCAATGATCTATCTGCCCAATACGAAGGAAAGAATTATCTGACCTTATGCAGTTGAGAAGCATCAGAATGTGCTTGATTCTTTGAAATAGATACGGCAGCAGCTTCCATCTGCTCATTTGATGCGGATTCCTTTCCATTAACATTATCTGCCACTCGGTGATCTATCATTGTCTCATGCCTTATGCCTCGAAAAGTTTTTCCTTTGCTGTAGTAATCACCATTTGATATTACACCACCAGAGTCGCTGGCAGCTCGCTTCCTGAGATCAGAATCGCATGATCAAAGTTAAACAAGTGCTCTAGGAAAACCTGACATAGTGAATGATATTCGAATAAATTAGCATACTAGACAAATAATTTACCATACTGTTACCTGCTGGAAATAGGAGTAGCTACGTCGTGGTGGTATGATTTGTTGGGAAAGAGAACACCACGAAGAGGCTTTCCATCAACAACAGTTTCCACCGTATATGCATTGGAAATATTATTCAAGAACCTTGCCTCAAATGTCTTCTTCTCCGGAAGAAGTTGGGTTTGACTCAATGGGATGTTCTGTCTGTCTGCAATTGAACCACTAGATTTTTTGAGGTAGATGCCAAAATTTCTCCTCACGTACATATTTAACCAGTGTTACTTTACTTTTTTCTGTTTGTCGAATAGATAACCAACCAAGTCCACTGTGACCAACACTAGTCCCCAGAAATGATGTAGAATTTAGGAGTACCACAAGTCAAGGGTAAACATCAGAGACTAAAATTCCTAAATCAAAGACCTCAAAAAGAGGTACACCGAGACTCGCAGCAATCCTAAAGTAAAATAAATTTTCCTCTACCTAAAAGTATTAGTGACTCACCACCAGAGATTGAATGGAGAAGTAAACAAGAGATCAAATGGCATGTCCTAAAGCTGCAGGTAACATTTCGAAAAACACTGATGGATAATAACATATTTATAAATTAGCCTAACTCCCCGTTTTCTTGTCCATGGAGAAACAGCCTTGTTCTCTCATTAGCTAAGAATCTATATCATAGTACATTAGAGGTCATATCAGTTGCTGGTCCTTTGAAGCAGTTGCTGGTCCTTTGAAGCGGTTACTGATTAAAAGACTACATGTTTAGCCAGTTCAGAGCAATAGCCCCGGAATCCAATAAAAGCAGGGACAAAGTAATATTTATCTATAACATTCACTTACAAAGACGCTAACAAAATTAAAACAAATAAAACTGATAGCAGTCTCTCAAGATCTGTTTCCATGGAGTACGAGTACGACTACTGGATAGTGACAGAATAAAATAATAACTTACCTTTTTATCGGATCCTTTCCGAAAATGTACATGCTGATGCCAAGAAAAATTAATAATCTGTATCTGAATCATAATACTTACATGGTTGGGAATTAAATGAAACTGGCATCAGTTGGGCCATATCAGCACCAGTTCCAACCCTAACAAGAGGTCTGCCGTTAAAAGAAGTTTGATTTTGTTCTTGGCACTTCAACTTTAATTGTTTCCTTAGAGATAATTTATCTGGCCTCCTCTCACTCTCCCTGGCAAGTCCTAAAATTAGAAATTATATAAGGTCAGTACATCTTTATCAGATTCCAAGCACAATAACGATTTACCATAATCAAATGATGTAAATAATTGAGGGAGAAATAATTGAAAAGATGATACTTAACCAGTGTGTAAATAATGCAAGTCATCCAATGCTTCAAGACTTTTATTGCAACCACCAATAAACACAAGAACACCTTCCTTCACAGGATCCAGACAGTCCCCAGCAACAGAAAATCTAGCAGAAGGGCCATCGCCTACAGTAATAACCTTGGTCCATACACCAGTATCTGCACCAAAATTCCTGATATAGATTAGGCATTATCAAGGATAGAATTTCATTAGATCAATCCATTAACAAGAATCTAAGCTAAAACACAAAGTATATGTAACCAAAGGGAAATACACAAGAAGGTGGACCAAAAGGTGATGGTTCAAAAAAGTGATCGACTATACCCATAAAAAAGATTTTTTTTTTTTTTTTTTCCCTTAAGTGCTCAACATTCTCGTGCATGTCAGTGAAAATGTCACAAAGAAAACAAAATGAAATCTTTTCCAATGCCACACAATTTTAACAAAAATGGAATAAGCTATCTTTAGTCATCAATCAAACTTTGACCATATAGAACGTACGATCTTCTTATTGCAACCTTGAAAGAGGGAAAAGGAAATTGTTTCTGTCTATACCAGTCGTGGTGGGGGTTACAAAACCATTATAGTGTATAATAAGATTCATTTTACCAATACATTTCTTTATCAAGAATCAGATATCCTAGATTATGTTACCAAAGCAAGCTCTTTCACTTCCAAGTCTGGTCCCTTTTCCTCCAATTATGATCAGAGAGAAAGTTACAGACAAAGAGACCGATGAAGAGGCACGGGAAAGGGAGAGAAAAAGAAGAGGCATCGCTTTATGTTAGCAAGAAAGTAATAAACAGAAAAATAAAAAAGTGCCTTGAGACTCTCTGCTGTTACCAAACAAAATAATGAAAGCAGATTTTCTTTCAGGTCAAACAAATAGTACATTTGGATGGTAATAATCTAAGGGTTTAACCCGTGTGAAAAATTGTGCTATTAAGTGTGTTCCTTGAACCTGAACCGTACTTATATACAGACACAAAGGGTAGAAAGACATTAATATGTTTCAGAATGCATACCAACATCAAGCATGTGGAGGTCATTATATAGATTTTGGGCATCTGTAAATCCTCCAAAAACAAATAAGTTCTTCCCAAAAGAAACAGTTGAATGACCAGCTCGTGGTGGCAAATAATGTCCTGAAGTGTCCAGCTCCCTCCACGTAAGTGTATCTGATGACGTAAAATCATGCCACAGAGATAATAAGCAAATACCATATGGCAATAGCCGCAAAGCTAGCTACAAATGATATTTAAAGAATGTTATAAAATCATTTAATATATGTGTAACTGGTCACAGAAACATGAGAATATACTGATACCTGCATCAAGGATATGGACATCTGACAAATAGTAATCATGCTCATCTTCACCACCTATCACAATCAGTTTGTTGTTCCAAGATGAAGAAGTATGGCTATCTCGTGGAGATGGTGGCTTGCCTACTGTTGTAGCGCATTTCCAAACAAACGTTTCTACAAGATAAGGGAACAAAAAGATTATAACATGATCTCAGTTATAGTCAAGAGTCCAGGACCTAGGTAACAGCTGAATATGATGTTCCTACGCCTACAGTACTCCCTCCCTCCTTCCTCCCAGTCTAGAGTGTACAAAGACAAAATACTTATAGACTTTACTGAAGGGCACGAAAAGAACATATACCATAACAGCACATACATGCTATCCAAACTACTGATTCTAAATGAGATGCATCAAATAAGTAACCTCGTGACTTCCATGTCAGTAGTACTTCGTAAATGTGTAATTATTGTTTCCACATAAAAGTTCAACGAAAGTAATTAAAACCAATCTTCAACGAAGTAATTCATAAACTAGCCTTATATGACCTTATCAAAAAGCATAAACTAACCTTATACAGGAAACTTTACCTGTATTCAAAATGTAAAGATCATTGTAGAACTCTTCATCATTTGTAGCAGATTTTCCACAGCCACCAAATATAAACAGTCGCCTCCCAACAAGGGCTGCGCTATGACCCTCCCGTGGCTGTGGCCCATCGCCTCTTATACTTGGAGATATCCATGTATGTGAAGCTACACAAACATTAAGAGCATAAGTGAGCAGAGTGGTGGTATACTTAGGAAGATATCAATAACAAAGAAATGGATATAAACCGTAGAAGGTAATGCTATCGGAAAATGCCAGAAATTGAGTATACCAAGTTTCGACTCTTAAGCCTACATCCAAGGTAGATAAAGAAAAAGTTACTTGTCACCATTGACTTAAATTCATCTCATTGATTTACTTAATCCAACATTGCATTAGCCAGCTAACAGTGTGTAAATAAACAGAAATACGAGAAACCACTCACAGGTGTCTAGAATATGCAAATCGTTTAGAGGCTTTGTCCCATCAGTTCCACCAAAGACAAAGAGATTATCACCAACAGCAGTGCAGGTGTGGCTGTCCCTTGGCGTTGGTGGGTTGCCTTTTGTCACTGGCTGGCTCCATGTATGCGTAGCTGCAGTCACCAAATCAAAATTCAACACCATACCCAACAAGCATTTACACAAGTATAACGAAATCAACCCATCACCACATTGATTCCAAACAAGAAATTTAACAAATTAAACCCAACAAAAACCCTAACCACCATTAGAAATTAATCTAAAACAGGGTCCCATAATAAAGATTCAAACTTTTTCACACAACAATCACAACCCACAATGCAAAACCAAGATTGAACAAAACCCATGTAGAAAATCTACACAAAATAACAAAAAAGCCAAAACCTTTCAA
The DNA here is from genome assembly GCA_033992175.1 of Spiraea crenata. Classification (NCBI taxonomy): domain Eukaryota; kingdom Viridiplantae; phylum Streptophyta; class Magnoliopsida; order Rosales; family Rosaceae; genus Spiraea; species Spiraea crenata. Next base: position 2,079,468 of record JAVBHV010000078.1, on the reverse strand, counting down.
AAAATTTGAGCAATTGGGAGGGAATTAAGAAGACCCACCAGTGTCGAAGATGTGAACTTGGTTGGTCTGACAGTTATCTCTGCCGTAACCACCGAAGACGTAGAGCAACCTCCCTTCTTTAATGGCGTTGCAGGTGTGGCCCCACCGCTTTCCGGGCCCAGAAATCTCACCCACCACCACTTCCGGTTGCTGCGGTTGAGCTTGTTTGGGCTGAAGCTGGACGACCCTTTCCCACCTCATTTTTTTTCTCGTGGGTAAAACAATGGGGTGAGATTACACCAGCTGGTTGGTAAATGAGGGAAATGTGAGACGTTGGAGTACAGAAGATGAAGAATTTGTTGATGGATTTTAATCTGGGATGGCTGTTTTGAGTTCATGCAAAAGGGGTAAAAATTTGCAGTAATTAATGACAAGGGTCTAAAGACAAAGCGAGTAAATTGTAATTGGGCTGAGAGGAAATGTATTTATGATGTTGACATGTAGAGATGGATAGTATCTAAGTTACGAAATCAAAATTAATTCATAATATCGCTTGTATTTAAGGATTATTATTTTAAATTTAAAATATTAAACATCATTCTCAAAATAAATATCGAATATTTCGAAATGGTTATGAAACAGAGTAAAAATTGGAAACAAAGGAACATATATGATTGAAAAAATGAGTTCAACGCCAAGTGTATGGATACATACCGCTGAAATTACATACATCGATATTATCAACTAGTTACATGAGTTGGAAGTTAGAATAAACACTAACTGAAGTTAAGTTTTTCTAGCAAACAAAACAGGTTGGATGATGACAGGTTTACTACAGTACGGGGTAGATTGTTAAATACGTTACGACGTCATTCTATTGAAGAGAAACATAGTTGATTTGAACGTTGTTTGAAAAAAAAAAAAAAAACGTTGTTTGGGAATCTTGGAGTAACCATGGTGCCATTAATTACAATCCTGACAAATTTCTGTAAACAGGTTGGGGACCGGGTGGGAAAGCCTATGTGCAAACTTGACAAGTCTACATGCTACATGGCCCCACGCGGATTCAATATCTTCTTCTTTCGACGATGTTAAGGATTGAATGCCTCTTCAGTTCAGTTAGTTCGTGGTCCATGTCGCGTCAATGCAAGATATCAGATGTAGAGAAAAATGGATTCTTTAAACCAGCTCAATGAACACTAGTTGTAACAGGAAAAAGAACAGTCGTTGAGTTCTGATTTACAAACCATAAGCAAAGATATTCATTTGTGTGATGTAATCTAATAGAACTTTCATCAACTGGGATCATGAAATGTGTTTGAATCATCAGAAGATGGGATTTCACATTTAGATAGGCATTCAAAAATTTCAGCAACGTTTCATCTAGTTTGTGTCAATGTAGAAACACCAGCTAAGACAGGGAATAATACTAAAGATGCGGAACTGTGTTTCCTAGCCACAACATCTACAAACTATCCTATATGTAATCTGCAGAGCCGGTACAAGCTTCAGAAACGCCCCTTCCGAAGTCGTGCCCAGGCTATGGCTGCAACTGCAGCACCACCCAAGTGCGCGGATCCTGAGATATGACTATCTCCCTGCAATAATATAAACATTTTATAACTTAACTTACTAGAAAAGAACAATGACATGGTTTTGATGGCATCAGGAAGAGAAAGCCGGAGTTCATGATAATGCAGAAAACTAAAACAAAAACAAACGCAGTAAATAAGGTTTAACAGTAAAACTATTGATTGTTTTGAGAAACATTGAGAGATGATAACCATGACTCAACATCTATTCTGTTCCGCGGCAAGTGTAAACTCCACACATGCACCTTGAACACACACACACACAAAAGGAAATGTGACAACGGGAAGATAGCCAGCATACCTCTATTATCCTCAAGATGTCTTTCCCAATTAGAAAGATCCCCTGAAATGGAAGAGAGGTTATTTGAAGTATTCTCTTGACACGCTTGACAGTCCGAACCGATCAACATAAAATCACACTTACCAACAGGATGGCTGGAACTGGTATGATAAACTCAAGGTAGAGGGTGTTTTTTGGGAAGAGGAATATATCAAGCAACATGATAGCATTAACTGCCCCACTTGCGCCCTAAATGTCCCAAACAAACACGAGAGTGAAATTAAGTTTAAAGTTCAACAAATGTTCCTTACAGAAAATAACAACTAACCGAGTCAGCTTCAAACATCCGTGAAAAGAAAGAAACCAATGGAGAAAAGATCCATGTGAATACATCCATAATTTCTCACCACCACATATCTTAGCTTTATGCATAACGAGCCAGGGCAAGAGAAGAAAAAGAATCTCAAAGCTCATGCGTATATAATTATCCTATTTCTAATTCCATGCAAATGCTGGACGGGATGGCCAGTACTGAACCAGAACGCTAATTTTGGGATTATAGCATCTCATCTTTCATGATTTACTGTATCTTATACTTTCCATTATCTCGACTGTTGTTCAGATCTTTGTTGGGCAAAAGATAACCAGGGAATCTGCTTTCATCTAGTTTCCCAGTCTACTAAGAAATGTAAGGCCACAGCCTACAAAGAGTTTTGAAAGCATACCAGTCCCGGTATCTTTGATGAGTCCATGTTCCACGGCTGCCGGCCCTGGAAACAGAATATTGTGATGAAATACTGAAGACTGTGTACTCATAAAACCATCCAGGAGTTGCCATACTCTAAACTTGCATTCGATAAACAAACTACTTGTGTTTTCTTCTGTGAACAAGTTTATCTCCCGATTATTTTTTTGAGCAAAGCAGCGCAATTCTTAAGCTGAAACTAAATTTTCATTAACATCTTACTTTCGAGGATGCAGCCATGTAGGCTTTGTGCACCAAGAAAAAGACGGAGCCACCAATAGCCCCAGCAAGATACAACTTTAGCAAAAACTCAGGACCAAAAACTCTTGCAATCTGCTCAGTCATTAAAATCAGGCAAGAGAAAAATTATAGTCAAGCATGCTTAGGTTCAAGATACTTGTCCAACAAGATGATATTGAAACAAAAATCTATAGCTTACACTCATATAACAAATGAAAAAGATTCTGAGGAAATCAGCGTACATTAGTCCCGAAAAAATATAGTCCAATCATGTTAGAAATGATGTGCCCCGCATCTATATGACTGAATGCAGAGGTAATCACTGTGTGCAGACGTCCACTTGTAACATTGTCTAATGAAATCTGGTAGAAAGAATCAATGAGTTAGGAAAATGAAGAGTTGGAATCTCATCATACTAGAACAATTAAAAGATGCGAAGAGTTCATCCTACAAAAAACTTGTTTCAGTGATTCTTTCTTTTAGTTGAAGTTACTTCTAGTAAGCCTATGCAATCCTTTGTAATGAAGAGTTGTCAGCAAACAATGTCACATGACCACTTGAAAGCATTCAGTACAATCCAAATTTAGGGACTCACAGTAAAATTCCTAGTCATGAAGCTCCGATCTGCAATCCTCCATAAAAGGAAAACAGCGACATTAGCTATAATCAATCCCAAAACTACGTCATTATCCGATAACCTTTGGAACCATGATCTCCTGTAAACAGAAGAACGATAATGTGTTAATCATTTCCCTATTGTAATACTAAACTGCATTATCATACAATGTGGGCAAAGGTTTGAAGTTGTCATCAATCAACTTTCAAAATGGCAAAGATCAACATTTGCAGCAGTCAAGCAATGCCGGGAATTTCGACAAATGTGGTCCTTTCCTTTCCAGGTATAAATTAACCGAAAGTTCAAAGAACCCTAACAGAACCACAAGCATTCTCTCACATTCTCCCCAGAAATTTCACATTATGTTTAGATCAAAATAACAAATTGACTGCAGATTAGCATTTTACTGATGAGAAATCATACGAAAAATGAGTTATACGCAAAGGAAACTAAGAACTGGTTGCTAAAGTTACTAGCTTTCCTTCATTTTCTTAAACAAACAGAAAATCTTCGATGATCAACAGAAAAAAAAAATTACCAGGGACTTCGATTTCGAGAAGTAAAACTTGGGTTGAACTTGAAATTTTGTTTGGGAAACTGAGCTTGGAGGAAGCGGATTCTGCAATCCGAAAGACTCTTGCTTGCGAATCTCCAAAGGGTATTTGAGAAACCCAACAACAGGGATTGCTTTTTGATTAGTGGGTTGGAGAGAAAGCCATGAACTTTGTGCGGTAGAGTGTGCTGCGACCGCCATGGATGAGCTTGATGGCGAAGTAGGTGCGTTGGAAATGAGCTGAATAGGTGGTTTTGGGGTGGTTGGATGAGAGAAGAGGTTTTGAAATGTTGAAAGTTTGGACCTTTAGTGGCGGTGGTGGTGGAATTTGAGAGATTTTTGGGGAGGCTTGAGGCAAGTTTTAGAGAAAGGAGCCTCTGCATTTTTGAAGTTTTGAAGAACAGAGCTCTTTGGTTTTGGAGTCGTTTCCCTTTCTTTTTGTTAGAGAGAGCACAATATGGACCTGTGAAAGTTTCCTACACATTTACAATGTTATGTGACAGCATTGAAAAGAAACTAACTCGTAGCATAACACTGTACAACATCATATGAGATGCATGAATTAATAAGGAGAATTTTGCACTGCTTAAGGCAAAGCAGTGCTTAAGGCAAAGTAGCCAACCAAGGGCTGCTTCATTTCCATTTTCCCACTTTCTCGCAAATTCTTTACATGATCGGAACCGTTCACTTTATTTATTGACATGTCAAGATCGTTCCTACAAAAATTCAATCAAAATCGAGATTGTTTGGTTATGTAACTTTGTAAAACATATCGACGGTTCCTTTAATGCCTAATTATACCGTTCATATAATTCATACAGTTAGATAACCAAACGATCTCAGTTTTGATTGAATTTTTGCAGGAACGATCTTGACATATTAATGAATAAAGTGAACGGTTCCGATCATGAAAAAAATTTGTGAGAAAGTGGAAAAATGGAAGTGAAGCAGCCCTTGGCTGCTTTGCCTTAAGCAGCGCAAAATTCTCCAATTAATAATTTGGGGATAATAAAAAACGAATGTATAGATACATATTCAATTTTCGGGCAATGCAGTGTGAGGGCACTTATTATCAATTGAATGTGTTGGCTAATCAGAGTTTCATATTAACATGGGGCATGCATTACAAAGTTTAGCATGGTTATGAACTAATGAAGGCTGTGGCAATTGAGAAACATCAGCTGGAAGGCACATCCTGAATTGAATTATCCTAGTTTCCAAGCCACAACATCTACAGAACCGGTGAGACAGTTCAGAAAACGCCCCTTCAGAAATGTGTAGGCTATACATATTTATCCTCCTGCAATAACAAAAGTGGATACAGAAATTTACTACTGAAAGTCTTACCTCGTGCAGTTCAGAACATATAAGCAGACCATTCGCGGTGTCAAAACCAAATGTTGATGATTTTAAGTAGATAATGGGTTTCCACCCCAGCAGCCTAACAATAAACAAACCATTCTCCAACAGCATCCAACAATGAAGATTCCAAAGAACAGAAGAAGTACATTACTATTCTAGTTGTAGATGTTCAAAGATAATTAGTTGCATATCTGTCCTCAACCTGACAGACTGCATAACGACATGTTTTCGAATTACCACAACGCCATAATGTGCATGATATCTTGATCATGTACATCTAGATGTACTCTTTTTTCAGTAAACAAACACAAACATATTTGATTCATCAATTTCGGCATAAAGAAGCAAACACATGAAGGATAAGTCTAATATATTATCATCACATAACACAACTGTGGCGAAAAGGGATAAAAAAGACAAAGATCGCAACTTATTTAATTGGACAAAATAAATAACTGATGATACAAACATAAGAGGATAGGATGGAGGTGATCAAGATATGTATAGAAATAATCGAGTCAGTCAGTCGACCACAACCAGGTTTTGATACTGGGGCTCGGATATAGCTGCATCCATTACATGGGGAGGCGACTTGAAAAAGTTGTTGGAGAAGCCAGCCAAGGTGGCCACCCCTGGTTGACTACGAGGAACCTCTAGAATCCCGTAGTTATGGAGCCTCCAAAACAGCATCTGCTGCACAACGTCTTGGTCGTACCCTTTCTCCTTGTACTTGGCCACTATTGCCTCGTAATCAGACTCCTAGTCGGGACAAAAATCAATTTAGGTTACTAAAAATACCTTTTTGATCATTTGATCCGGCCGCAGATTGGCATTGGCGGCCGCTTGGAGAATCAGAATCTGAAGATGCTACTACCTCTTCACAGCTTCAACAAACCAATCCTTCATCTTCTTTGCCCTCTTATCCACCTCTAGCCACTATCACTGAATTAGATGAAGATGAAGAAATGGAAGATGTTCAGAATGAACCTACAATGATTCCAGAACCTCTACAGAACATGTTGAAAATCAAGTTCCAGTAGAAAATCCGGTCCCATAACTAACAATGAGCCTGCAGTTGTCCAAGGACCACAACTGAGGCATTCAACTCGCACTAGGAAACCCACAATAGGCCCTGAGTACCATGTTTACATCAAGTTGATGGAAACTGGTGACTATATTGAAGAAGAGGATCCACAAAACTACAAACAGGCACAAGAGAGTACTTATTCATTTATGTGGATGGATCGATGCTATGAAAGCTGAGCTTCAATCTATGGAAGATAATGAAGTTTGGGATTTGGTGGAGCCTGTGTCACATCAAAAGGCAATAGGGTCAAAATGGGTTTTGAAGACCAAGAAGAAATCTGATGGGAGTATTGAAAGACATAAGGCTAGGCTAGTTGCAAAAGGTTTTACACAGCAAGAGTAAATAGATTTTAATGAAACTTTCTCTCATGTTTCAACAAAAGATTCATTTAGAATAATAATGGCACTTGTGGCACATTATAACATAGAATTACATCAAATGGATGCAGAAACTGCCTTCCTATATGGGGAACTTGAGGAAGAAATCTACATGAAACAGCCTGAAGGTTTTGCAGAACCAGGAAAGGAGCATTTAGTTTGCAAACTTAAGATATCCATTTAGGGATTAAAACAATCCTCTAGGCTGTGGTATCTCAAATTTGATGAAGTAATTAGAGCTTTTCATTTTGAAGAAAACCAAGTTGATGAATGTGTATATCTGAAAATACACAAACATCACTTCTTTATGTTGATGATATCCTCTTGGCAAGTACTTCTATGGATTTGTTAAGAGAAACAAAATCCTTCCTATCAGAACATTTTGACATGAAGGATTTGGGAGAAGCATCTTATATTTTCGGCATAGAGATCATAATAGACAGAAAGAATTTTACTTTAGGGTTATCTCAAGCAAATTACATCAACAAGATAATCAAGAGATTTTCTATGGATGGAGCAAAAGGAGGACTTGCATCAATGACTAAAGGAGATAAGCTGCATAACGCAGCGGAACAATATAACAATAGGTTTAGGGATCCACACGTTCACCCTAAGCAATAAGAAGCCTGGAGTCCACCAGAAATTAGAGAAAACTCTCAAAGGTTGAATAAGATTGTTGATTGATAAGATGATCCTCCTAAGGCAGTGTTAGATGCCTTTTATACATGAGCAAAACCCTAGCTAAAAAGGGAAAACAAATAGAAAGGAAAATAGAATCACAATCCTACCAAAACTACAAAAGTAAATAAATTGCATAATTGATCTAGTAAACGAGGGATTTCGGCTATAAACCGTCAGGGCTCATTGCTATACAATGAGTCTTGTAGATCTCGTCGTTTCCCTTGAAATCAACATATTATGGGCCTAAATCCGACAATTCAGTCCAAAGTTACAATGTTCCAGCCGAATCCGAAATATCCAATAAATCTGATGCTTGTCCTTTCCAGCGGCAAGAAACCTTCCTATACTTGAATTCCCAATTCTCAATTCACTTTTCTTGGCATTCCGAAGTCTTCGTCTTCGGACCTTCCTTTTGTGTATTTTACCCATTCTTCGTCCTACATCAGAAGGACTGTCCCACAACTCAAGTTGATAAAGATTTCATGAAGAAAGTACCATATGCTCAAATGATTGGGAGTTTAATGTATGCATGCACATGTTTGCACTCGACCTGATATTGCATATGCACTTGGCATTCTTTCACGTTTTCAGTCCAATCCAAGTGAGCCTTATGGGATTGCTGCCAAGAAAGTGCTTAAGTATTTGAATAGAACTAAGAATCATATCTTAGTTTACAGAAGAGTTAAGCATTTGGAAGTATTAGGATACACAGATTCAGACCATGCTACAAACTATCCTGATACAGGAAAGTCAATATCAGGATATGTGTTCACATTAGCAGGAGGAGCAGTAGCATGGAGAAGTCACAAACAACCTGATTCTGCAACTTCAACAATGCATGCAGAGTACATATTTGTATATGAAGGAGTCTGTAAAGCCATCTGGATGAAAAACTTTCTTATACAGACCAAGATGGTGGTTTCATTGAATAATAGACCTTTTAGGATGTTTTGTGACAATTCAGCTACAGTATTCTTCACAAAGACCAACAAGAGGTCGTCCAACTCCAAGGATGTTGACTAGAAATATTATTTTGTGAGAGAGAAGGTCAAACGAAAGGAAATTGCAATTGTTAAGATTGGAACTGCAGATCAACTTGCAGATCCATTTACTAAAGCTCTCACAGTTGAAGAATTTCATAAACACCTTCATAACCTAGGAGTTCTTCCTAGTATAGATTTCAGAAGATGAGTGGGAGTAATAGTTGTTGTGTTTTCAGTATAGAGCAAAACTTGATTCATGTTACAAATTTATAAAACCTGTAGTTTTCTGTAAAAACAGTGAGTTTTGATAAAACCCTGGTATTCAGTTCATTTTAGATTACTTGTTCAATTTTATCAGATTGTTCAGTTGCAAATTAAGATATAGTTTTCTGATAAAATGTTTTGGATTAATCTTAGAATCAATATTCAGTTCATCTTAAATACAAACATGGTTCAGCTTTCACGTTTGAAAGGATTCTGATACACACACAACCACTTCAGAGGACCAGTATAAATTGCAACTTCAATTCATGGTAACCTTCACAAGAGAACGAAAAGCAAACAAGAGAACCGAGAATCCTCATTTACCAGCAATAAAAAAATAAAATAAAAAAAGAGAAAGGAAAGAAAGTCCCTGGCCTCGCTAGCCGCCGACGATGATGATGAAGAAGACGACCCTCTCGGCTGTCAAAGCCGGCGGCCTATTCACAAGACTGATGATGAAGACGGCGGCGGCGCCTTATCCAACCGAGATGACTGAGCATCATCTTCGAATTCGAGGTACCCCTAACCCTAGTAATTTCACAGCTGTTGCCGCTGCCGCCGCCAAGGCCACAGCCAAGACGACGACGGAAACAACAACAACAGCAAGAAAAGGAATAAAAGCAGAAACGTTGGGTCATCGTCTGGGTGATCCGTGCCTTGATCTTTTTTTCGGCGTCAAAGGAAACACCCCCCAATCCGAGAAATACCGCCTTCTGAAGCAACTCCTGCCGGCGGCGTGGTCCCACGACCCCCTCACCACCCTCAAGCTCATCTGCAACATTCGGGACTTCCCCTCCGACTTCGGAGAATCGGATCGTGAATCGTTCTACAGGGCGGCGGTTTGGCTCCACCACAACCACCCCAAGACCCTAGCCTCCAACGTCCTCTCCATCTTCTGCACGCCCTGCAATACCGTCGGGCACCTACTCGACCTCGGTGAGATCCTCAAGCGCCTCACCGAATCGGGGACTAGGATTTCGGAATCGGAGGACTATCGGCTCTTGCACGATCGGTATTCCGATCTCTTTGCGCACCGCTTGAAAAGGAACCTTGAGGATATGAAGAAGCAGGTGCGTCTTAGTTACCGCGATTGCCTATTATACATGGACCATCCCCCTGACCGCACCATCTTTCTGTTATTCGGCGAGAGCATTGCCAAGAAGCTCTTCCCGCGAGAATTGTATCCGGAATACCAAGGCCTTGAGGAGTCCCTCTACGTCGACGCGGTCCGGGATCGGCTCCGGGACGGGGTGCTGGCGCCCTTGATTGAATACAAACCACCACTAAAAAGGGACTCCGAATTTGGGATTAAGAACATCTACTTGGAGTCGTCTTTGGAAGAAGCCGCCGCCGCCGCCGCCGGACCTATGCTTCTTCCGCACGAGGTGATAAGCTTTGCCAGCGACTCTGACAGTTCTGAGAGGGACTGGGCTCAACTTTATTGGGAGAGGATGGTGAAGGACGTCTACTTAAAGCAGGGAAAGTTCAAAAACTGCTTGGTTGTGTGCACCGCGGTGGGCTGGGCCTCGGGCTGCCTCCATGACAATGTGGCGCTGTCTTTGGCGGGCTTGGTCTCTCAACTGAGCGGAGGACCGTGGAAAGGAAAGGTGATCAATGCCGGTCCAAATGCCGGGGTCTGATCTTGATGTCGTGTCCAATTGCGCCTTCCTGAAAAGGATGGACTACGGACTCAAAGTTGACATTCCCAAGGTGTTTGATGTGATTCTACAAGCGGCCGCAAATGCAAATCTGCCGCCGGATCAAATGGTCAAGAAGGTGTTTTTGGTGGACTGCGATGATGCCCAAATACCGGCAGAGGACTCTTGGGAGTCTGATTACCAGGCAATACTGACCAAATACAAGGAGAAAGGGTACGGCCAAGACGCGGTGCCGCAGTTTGTGCATTGGAACGTCGACGCCTGGTTTTTTGTCAAAGCTCCTTGTAGTCGACCAGGGCTGACCACCTTGCATGGCTTCTCAGAGAAACTGTTCAAGTGCTTCGTGGACAATGGTGGCCAATTTGGTCCTCACCATGTCGTGGAAGCAGCTATATCTGGACAGCAGTATGAAAGCCTGGTTGTCATCGACTGACTCGAAACTAGTACCTCTTGATCACCACCATCCTTCCTATCGTTTATGTTTGTCTCTTTTCTTTTTCCTTTTCGCTATGCTAAGATGTTAATATAGATTACACTTCTCCTTCATGTGGTTGCTTCACATGTATTAGATGTACTTGCATGCCGAGATTTGCTGAATCAAATTTGTTCGTTTCTAGAAGAGAGAATGGACCCTGTAAGGTTGAGGACAGGCTAACTATTTAGCTTTGATCATCTACAAGTCAAATAGATACTAATCTCTTTCCTCTCTTCTTCCTTATCAATTTGATGAATGCTTAGCTTGGATATAAATCTGCATTCAGCATTTGTCCATATATATTCGTTGGACTCTTATTGACAGCATGTGATTGTTAAGAAGATTATCTCAATGTGAGCATTTTCACCTTTTCAAAAATTGTTATGTGGATTTACATTCTCTCAATTGCTCGTTAGAATTCTGAAATTGCGATATCGGAAACTGCTTCCCAAGTGGTAGCATGCATAATTAGGTCTTGTTTGGGATTGCACAATATGGACTCTTTCTTAAGTTCTTACGCTGTATATGTTTGTTTGAACTGCGGAGGCGCAGAAGTAAATTTGGTTAAAAGTGTAAGTACGTTGGTCACATATTCAACTGATCATTTTCAGAGGTCTCTTACATCTGGTTAAGTTAAAACATTGGAAGTGGTTTTTCTCTGGAAGGTTTTGGCTTTGCTGAAGACCGCAATAAACAAATATTACTGTCATAAATGAGATATCTGAGATCCATAGCGATGGAAAGAATGAATCTCAGAAAGTTACAACTTACAATGTAACAAAATCTCCTACATAAGAATACGATGGTGCTCTGCATATGTTGGTTTCAGGACTTCTCAGCAATTGAATCCTTTGATTATGCTCCACGTAACCGCGGACCCTAGCCGCTCCCTCTCTCTCTCTCTAAAAAAAACCCAAAACAACAAACCCCCGCCGCCGGCCCCTTGGCTTTGCCTTGGGGTCGGCCGGCCACTTTTCGTTTACTGTCGTGTGTTCTTTTGCAGGCTTCCCAACTCCGACCTCCACCTCCAGTTGCGTCGCTCTTCAGCTCCATGGTTGCTGGTGCCGTTCGCTGCCGCGGGATGCCTCTTTGGTGCTCCTGATCCGTCTCTGGTGGCTGCCGGTCGGCCCTTCGGCTTGGGCTTAGCGCGTCGCCGCCTGTGCCGCTCTCCCAAGCACAGAATGCCGAGAGGGATGCTACAGATCTGATGGCTCCGGCTCGTTTTGGGGAGCTGGGTTTCGGCAAAGGCGTGTTGCCGACGCCGATCCGGCCTTCCCCGACCTGTAGCAATTGGTCCGATCTTGGTTGTGGGCTAGGCTTGGGCAAGTCGGTGCTTGGTGATGGCTGGATGGTGGACTTTTGCTACTCGACCGGTTTTGGTTTGGAAGGAATAAGGATTGCAGGTGGCTTAGCTGAATAGTTGTTTAGTTGAATAGTTGTTTAGTTGAATAGGTGGTTTTGATAAAGTTGTCAACTTCCGGTTTTTATCCGGAAGGAAAGGTGTTTTGGTGCCGGGAAACCGGTGCTATCGTCGTCTAGCGCTAGTTTATTCTGGCAATCTAGTCGTCTTGGCCGAAAGGTCGTACTGGTGCTAGTCACTTGTTGTCTCTGGTTGAAATGTTGCTTTGGTTCCGTTGTGGAGTACTGAGTGTGTTTTGTTAACGACACTCAGGTTTTACTTGTACTCTATTTGGTTGGTGGAATTCCAACCCCAATATATTTTCCTTGGATAAAAAAAAAAAAAAAAATCCTTTGATTATGAATTCTGCACAGGTGCAGCAAAAGCAAACCGGCGCAATAAGAACGATGATAATGTCAAAATTTCATTCGAAATTTATAATAACATCAATAGGCATTAGTCCTACAGAGAGACTGGATATCGGTAGGTCTTTCATGGTTACATCATGATAGAAACTATCATTGACCTCGCAAGATTGGAACTTTCGCATTGTCTCTATGTTTCTGTGAAAGTCACCCCAGGAAGGAAGAAAGAATTGTGGAAGCAAAACATACCTCAAAATAAGATCACAAGACCAAGGTACATGGCTACGCAAAGAAACGCGAAAGATATGAACCCCCTGCAAGTAAAGCTCTTCAAAGTTAGGAAAAAAGCAGAAGTACGGCATAAGAAAGTCCCCAGTCAGTCTGCAGTCAAGAACCTTGGTAACAATGACAAGCTAACCAGACCATATAAACAGACCATTCGCGGTGTCAAAACCAAATGCTGATGATTTAAGCAGATTATGGGCCTCCACCCCAGCAGCCTAATATTAAACAAGTCACCATGCTCCAACAGCATCAGACAATGAAGATTCCAAAGAACAGAGGAAGTACATTACTATTCTAGTTGTAGATGTTCAAAGATAATTAGTTGCATGTCTGTCCTCAACCTTACAGAGTACATACATTAACTACATGCTTTCCACAACGCCATAATGTGCATGATATCTTGATCATGTACATCTAATACATCTAATATATATCTCAGATGTACTCTTTTTTCAGTAAACCAACACAAACATATTTGATTCATCAATTTCGGCATACAGATACATCTAATACATATCTTTATTCACAACATACTAAGCATAAAGAAGCAAACACATGAAGGAAAAGTCTAATATATTATCATCACATAACACTACTATGGCGAAAAGGGATAAAAAAAGACAAAACGATCGCAACTTATTTAATTGGACAAAATAAATAACTGATGATACAAACATAAGAGGATAGGATGGTGGTGATCAAGATATGTATAGAAATAATCGAGTTAGTCACAACCAGGTTTTGATACTCAGGCTCCGATAGTATGCAACTTTCCCTCATCTTTCTCGATAGACTCCTCTAGTTATAGATAGTTATCTCATCACATCAATATTAGGGTATCTCATCACATCATTATATATCAATAATATATCGATAATAACAAGATTGCTAAAAAAGACAATATAGTGTATTCATTTAAATCCTAAACATCATGTATAAGGGTTGGCTTTATTTCCCAAATAGCGGAAAGGGGTAAACTTTCACATTCGCGTTGGTTGGTAGGAAGGTCATACATGCATATAGTTAGTCGAAGCACAGACCCAGAATTGTGAAATGGCCACAAGCGTTCTAGAAGGATTCTAGAATGTAGCATATATCATAGCTTTTTCACCAAAAAGGATTCTAGAATGTGTTAAACTATCTTCAAATTAACATGAGACATTAGAAACATCAGGTGGAAGGCTTAATAGTACAACATCCTGAAACTATGCTCTAGTTTCCTAGCAAGAACATCTACAAACTGTCCTCTACGTGATCTGTGCCGGTAAAGGAATTCAGAAACGCCCCTTCCGAATTCTTGTGTAAGCTATGGCTGCTGCTGCAGCACCCCCTAAGTGTGCTGCTCCTGAGACATGCTTGTCCCCCTACAATAACAAAAACATGTGCCAATAAATTCATTACAAAACTCATCAACATTGTTTGAATCCTTTGACGGCATCAGGAAATGCCAGAGTGAAGACACATTCAGGTACAACAATGAGGCGGTTTAGTAATGTGAAAACTGGGAGATAACTAACGTACCTGTATTATCCTCAACATATCTTTGGCAATTAGAAAGATCCCCTGCAATGGAAAAAGAGACAGTAAAATTTCTGAGGATATTCTTAAGCTATTAACAGCTCTAAGCAATCCCGATCATAGAATCAAACTTACGGCCAGGATGGCAGGAACTGGTATGATAAGATCAAAATAGAGAATTTTTCTCGGGAAGAGGAATATATCGAGTAACATGATAGCATTAACGGCCCCGCTTGCACCCTAAACATCACAAACAGATGCAATAGTGAACTGAATACAAAGTTCAATATATATAACAACTAATCAATGATCAAGAATATAGCAACTGATCGAAATGAGCTTGTTGAGAACACATAATCAAGGATTGCACTTTCATCCAAATAAGCACCAGAGCATGTAGAGGTTCGGAAAGCATACCAGTCCAGGTATCAATGATGGGTGCACATCCCCCGGTTTTTGGCCCTGCAAACAGTGGATTGCAATCCAATACTCAAAACTGCACTTGCATTTTCTTGTGTGAACATTTTTATCTCTTGATTATCATTTTCTTGAGCAAAGCAACGAACTATATAATATAACACTATCCTGTATCAACTTCTGAGTATCGTTTTACCTTATTTAAGGCGCCTAGGAAGACTTTGTGGACCAAGAAAAACATCGAACCACCAACAGCGCCAGCTAGATACAATTTCAGCAAAAACTCAGGCCCAAAAACTCTTCCAATCTGGTACAAATAACAAAGAAAGATATCATAGCATAAACATGATTGAATATATATCAGTTCGTGACAATCATGCAAGAGTTGAATTTAAGTCAAGCAAGCTTAGCTTCAAACCAGAAAAATGACATTTGAAATTTGAGAGAACCAGCTTACACTCATCCCAAAAAGCAGTAGTTCAATCATGTTACCAACGAGATGCCCCGGGTCTATATGACTGAACGCAGAGGTAACTAATGTGTGCAGACGTCCTCTTCTGGTATGGTATAATGAAATCTGGTGGAGAAAATCAATTATGAACAGAAGTGAAAAATGGAAGCTTATCCTACTAGAATATATGTGGGGAAAGAGATTCAAATAGCCATTGCATTGACATTCAAATATGAAGGACTCACAGTAAAATTCTTGGTCATGAAGCTCTTATCTGCGACCCTCCATAAAACAAAAACAGCAACATTCACTACAACCAATCCGAAAACCACGTCACTACCTGATAGCTTCCGAAACCATGAAATCCTGCCAAGAGGAGGAAATAACAAAAGCCATCATCCAAATGTACAAACTTAATTTTAAGTTTATACTAATTTCAGAGTGAGGTCCACATGTAAAACTAATATAAAAGGCATCACACGAGACAGTTAGTCCAAAGAAGCATTTTTCCCCCTTGATTGCTTAAATAACACAAGCCATTATTCAAAAGTTATTGTAATGGAAAGAGCAACATTTGTAGTAAAGAAAGCAGAAGCTTTCATGAGGAAGAAAAGCAAGCAATGGCGGGTAACATACAAATGGAAAAATGTGTACAGTTAACCATTTAAAAGTCGACACGTATAGTCCTTTTCTGACCCTACTTTTTTTTTTTTTTTTTCTCATTGATCAAATCAACTGTAAAAGAGATCAGAACCAAAAGATAATTCCAACTATAACAGAAATCACAAACAATTTATCACATTCATGGAAGATGAATTGTTTTGACAGTTCTATTACAGATTCACATTAAGGCAGAGGAGAAATCATTTTCACGGAAGAAATCTAGGAATTTTGTGTAAAGACTAAAGTTACTAGCTCTGATTTACAATGGTTGAAAATGATACTATTACCAGAAGCTCTGATTTGAAGTAAACTTTGGGTTGGACTCAAAAATGTGTTTGGAAAGTCTCTTGCTTGAGCCTCTGCAAAGGATATTTGAGGAACATAGCCAAAAGTTGTGATTTCTCTGTGCTAGACTAGTGTACCCCGACAGCCATGGATGTGTTGGAAACGATCTAAACAAGTTGTTTTGGGTTTGTGTTTGTGTTTGGGGTGGTTTGGTGAGTGGAAACGTTTTGTAATGTTGAAACTTTTGACCTTTGGTGGCGATGGTGGTGGAGTATGTATGGTTTTTGGGGAGGTTGGAGGCAAGTTTTAAAGAAAGGAGCCTCTGCATTATGCTTGAAAGTTTTGAGAGCAGGGTGTCCTCAGTTCTCAGATACTAAAATCAATGGAAATGTGAAAGCTAATGAATATATGGAGAGAGAGAGAGAGACACACACACACACACACCAAAACAATTTGGGAGTGACTTCCTCCTGCAGTAGATATTGTTTTGCTATAGTTGTAAAAAATTATCTCATCATCAGCATCTCGACAATGATATCGACACAATATCTATAACATATAGATAATAAAAATTTCACACACGACTAGAGAATTGATTGAATTGGCAACAAGTGTAATAATAATAATACGAGAATTTATTGAAAACCGAACATTGGATATAGTGTATGCTTATTGTCGCATTTTCGAAGCGCCTCGACAATGATATCGACACAATATCAATAACATATTGATAATAAAATTTTCAGATACAACGGGAGAATTGATTGAATTAGCAACCAATGCAGTGATAACAATACGAGAATTTATTTAAAACCGAACATTGCATATAAAGTATGCTTATTGCCACATTTCCGTTGGTAGGTTATACATATGTTGTAGACTCTAGTGAGTGTGTTCTTCCCCCCAAGCTCAACTCAGAATAGAGAAATGGCCACAAGCGTTCTAAGGAGAGCCACATTTACCCGCTTCACTTCCATTTTAACCGCCAAGCAAAACTCAAATTTCTCAATCCAAAAGTCCCAATCGTTTTCAACAAACTCAATACAACCCAGAATTCCCCAGCAATCCCAATACAGGAAACAAATTTCCCTCGCAAATCTGCTACAAAGGTATGGCTTCCCATCTCCTCAGCTTCACAATTTCATCGCAAAGAATCGATCTTTATTGAATTCCAACTCGCAAGAATTAGAAAAGTCTCTTGCTTTACTGTTGTTATCATTCAAAATCCCTCAGGATTCCCTAGTTTCTTTGATTTCTGATTGTCCTGGGGTTTTGGATTTTGAATTCCTGAAGAAATGGGAAGCGGGCTTGTCGAATTTGGGGCTTTTGAGTGCTTCGCCAGTGATGGTTAAGAGTGTTTTGGAACAATCTAGGAGGTTTGAGATTGACCCAGATGGGGTTTTGAGGAGTGTGGAGGTTTTGAGGGGTTTAGGGTTTAAGGATGGCACTATTAGTAAAGTTTTGCAAGGTTTTCCAGGAGTTATTTTGATGAATGGGAGAGAAATTCAATGGCGAATCGAATTCTTGGCGGGGATTGGAATTGAAAAGGATGTGATTGATTGGGTTGTTTGTTCATTTCCAGGGGTTTTAGGATTTGGGGTTGAAGATAGGCTGAAGCCATTGCTTTCTGAGTTTAAAGATTTCGGCTTTAGTGAAAATGTGATTAGGAAGGAGATACTTAAAGAGCCAAGAATTCTTGGTTTAGAATTGGGTGAGTTTTCGCAGTGTTTGGAGTTCTTGAGGACTTTGAAATGTAGGGTACCAATCAAGGAGCAGATTTTCAGTGAGGGAAAATTCAGAGCTGGGTTTGAAGTGAAACTGAGAGTTGACTGCTTGTGCAAATACGGGTTGATTCGTAGACAGGCGTTTGAGGTGTTGTGGAAGGAGCCAAGGTCAATTGTGTATAAGGTGGAGGACATTGAGAGAAAGATTGAGTTTTTGATACACAGGTTGAAATTCAATAGTCGGTGTCTAGTTGAAGTTCCGGAGTATTTGGGTGCGAATTTTGAGAAGCAAATCATTCCCCGGTACAATGTGATAGAGCATCTGAGATCAAAAGGGGGACTTGGTTGTGAGATAGGGTTAAGGGGTCTGATCAAGCCTAGCAGGCTTAGATTCTATAACCTGTATGTCAAGCCATATCCGGAGTGTGAACAAATGTTTGGAAGATTTTCAGGAGATGGTAAAGTTCAAAGCCGGCATCCTGTTGGACTATGGAAGCTGTTCAAGCCACCACGGTATCCAGAATCAGAAGAAGATGTGAAGAACACAAAGCTATTTATGGATTCACTTGGTTAGTGCTGCATTTATCTTCAGCCATTCTTCATCATCCAAGGTGAGAACTTTACCAGGTAGACGTGCTTGTTGTAATATATGGATTCAGCTCTAGCACTTGCATCTATTATTATGCCTGTAGTGAACTAGCAGCTTCCTTTGGATCAACAGTACTCCATTCTTTACTGAATTGAAAGACAAAGAAGTGATTTTGGATTGGCGAAAAGTTGAATGATTGATTGCAATATCTTTAGACTGAATGGTTATAAGTTATAGTAATATGACATACAACTGAACTGAAGGGCCAGGATTTGTGGTTTCTGCTTGTTGTGGCTCAAATTAGTACCAATCTGCTTCATCTTAAAGCATATCTAGCGTTCTGGTAGCTGCTCTTTGCCAGTAACTTCGAGTCAGCATTACCCTTTTGGACCCCTATTGACTGCATTACCTTTGGTATTGAAGACAAGACATAGAATGAAGAAGCTAGTAGCGGCGGGGCAAGGAGATCGAATTTTCACATAAACATGCTCATGAACATATTGGATCAGGCTACGATGATTGGCTCTCAACCTTAAGGTATTGACCAGCTTTGATGTACAGGGGTAAGATACTTGTTTGAAACCAAAGACTGCAACAACTTGACGTGGGTTTTAGATAGGAAATGAATGAACATGAAGTTTCAAGACTCTGGAAGTTTTGCTTAGTAGGGGAAGACAGAGGCATAACGCCTCCAGAACTTGCTGATGGATGGGTCAAATGCTACGAGTTCGTTTCTTGCACAAGATGGCTGCAGATCATATATATGGAAACGATGTAATCCCATTGGTGCAGGGTGATGTCTTTGGCTTGCTTTTTTTTTTTTTTTTTATCAAAGCCTCCGTTTCTTTTGAATCATTTCTTGTATTTCATTTGCATACTACTATATGTAATCCTGATGGGGACTGTTATTTCCACCCCCCTTATCTTATTTTCTCACTCATCATTCTTTAATTAAATTTTACTAAAAATTCATTTATTATACTATTCCTAAATTACCCATAATATTTCACACAAGTTTTTCACCACGAGTATCGGTTCTCCCACTCAAGTCGAGATCAATCCAAACGCAACAGCTACCTTTTCAATGTGATGGCCTAACCTTATCGCCTTCTCTCCTTGCACAGATTCATCATCCTTTACCAAGGTCCATCTTAAGTCAGGCACATATCCTGCTCACTTCATTTTCCTTGATATCTCCTCCAAGTATTCATGAATTTCTAGTATCATCGGGTATGAAATTTCTTCCGCAACAAAATTTAATAAATTGATGTTAACTCAATAAATTGATGATGAATGTGTTGATGAGGTGAATCAGAAGGGGGGAAGGTCTGTGTTGGTGTGATTAGGGGTGGTGGTTTCCGGGAGACGACGGAGCTGAGAGAATTTTGGGTGCAATCTGGATAATAGTTTTGTTTACTTAGAATTAGGGTTTAAAATAGAGAGAATATGAGGGTAATTTTGGAAGAATATAACAAATTAATTTTTAATATAATTTAATTAAAAATGATGGGTGGGAAAATAAAACAATGGGGTGGAAATAACAGTCTCCTAAAATTAAATCATCATATTGAATGATGTTTGCAGCTACTTCTCGAAATTGTGTTTGCAAAGCAATGAGGATCTGAATGGGCCTCAACAGCAATATTGTCGCCTATACCCAACTATTGGATTATTGGGTTTTATTCACAATTGGGGCTAATTTGGAAGTCAATTGCATGTTCCTTCACGGGTTTAGATTCATGACTCTCCTAATTAATAACTTTCTACATTTCATTTTAAGTGAACATGTAATCAGTTTCAATTTGTAGATTAGATCTTCTAATAAACAATTCAACACCAGACCTTTTTTCCTTGTAGTACTTGTAGGCAATTGGGGTGACATCTACTTAGAAAACAAGCAAATGTCCCCGAGATTCTACCAAGTTTGAGCTGTAAAGATTCTCTTATTTGACCAAAAAGTACCCTTTTCAACGTCGTTGAACAATGATCTTACTGTCTGCAGGTCGTTTATAGAATCTATACATTTACCTAGAAAGATTATTACAGCTGCTTGGCAATACTTTAGCTCTTAAACTAGAGTGAAAAAAGGTGCTTTAGGTAAGTGTTGATTAGTGTAATTATGGGCAACTTACTAATTAAAGTAACTTTGCTTTAACACAATAAGTCAAGACTCAAAAGGTCTTCACATTGTGTCTCGATGTTGTCTAGGTAATTAGTTACATTCTAATACAAAAATTACTTAACATTATTATTATATCTCGCGCTACATTCTTGTGTTCAGCGAAACCCAACTTGTAGGGTCATTGTACAACAAAATTGTAGAATCAATCTTAGTACCAGAGATTGGAAGCAAAACCCTTTTTCCACATTGGAAACAAAATAAACAAGTCCCTTGAGATGATCATTTGCTACTCATTCAGCAAACATATTAACGTCACCAAAGGACTCTACTTATTATAATGCAATTTTCGTACATGAATTTAAGCACGCAGAGCTCAAGTTGCCTAATTTGCCAGATTTGGTTGGCAGACATGAAAACTATAGTTGGCAGAACCAATTGATTTCGGTTAGAAATTGAAATTCAGAGGAAAATACCACTAGGCCGCCGGTTAGTATACTTTGGTCCACGAGCGACTGAGTCAATGACAACTACGTTTTGAATTTTTAATTTGAAAACTCCTAGACATCTCTTCTCCACCTTAGACTTATATATAAGGTGTAAATTTTCATGCAATGCGGTCTTTTGTCGTGGAATATTATACTCAGCTGTAAAAAGTCGATAGGACTAATAAAATAACTGGCGGTTCCACAACGGAATGTTGATTGGGTCATATGTATGTAAGTCAAAATGGGAAAATGCCTTTCGAATTCATAGAGTACATACGTCGTCCAGGATGAAAGCGACATAATTGTTTATAATCCTGAGAGCGTTGTGGAACAAAACCCTCCACACAATTTACACCACAGAAGCTCTCAGTTCAATGTTTAAAGTCTAATCAAATGAATGAACTATCAATGTGCACAGTAGTGATCTATACTATAGAATCAAGTATCTAATTCATTGAAAAGAAGGTTGGTTTTGGTCGAGCTTGGGTTTTATTTCCATATATATATATATATATATAATTGGGCTTTTACGTGGCCTATATCTTTTTGCACAATTAGATGTTTGAGATACACGACTTTAGTTTACAGTAGTAAGTCTGTATACAAGTATATTGTATCGTATTAATATTGTTATATGATTTTAGAGTGCAGCTTCTTTTTACCATGTGTATTTGCTCATCAAATCTGAACCTTATCGCATTCACATCAACGTTTTCACTATCTGAAACAACTATGTTTAATTCAAAAAAAACTAGAGATTTCAGTATTTTATTCTGTAAAATACTATAAAGAAGGGATTAAATATATATATATATATATATATATATATATATATATATATATGCTAATAATAGTATATATTATGTGGCTTGTAACAATTTAAAAGGTTAATTTGTGGGGCTATACATCTCGTTTTCATTGTTTTACAAGAGGCTGTGGTAGGTTTGTGTGGACGTGGTTACGACTCTGTCACCACATAACTCCGCCCCTGGATAAGTAGATATATCGTTGTTTCTGCTAAGAGTATTATGGCCAGTTTTGGTGTGAATATATGTCTATTTTTGTCTATAGATAGAACTCGCAAGAGTACAAAAACTACAGAGTGTTGAAATCTTAAGATTACTATGAATACTATATGCTAAAAAAAGATAAGATTCTATAATTTGATCTGTATATAAAATTAATCTCACATACTATAATTGAAATTTTAGATCACAGAAGAACATGTATAACATATATATAATGTATGTTGGGGTATTAGCCAATTTTCCCCCTCAACTTGTACCGTAGTTTTGATTTGCCCACTTAACTTGCACTTTGGAAAATTAACCCCCTTAACTTGCATTTTTGGCCAATTTCCCCCCTCACATTCAAAATTAAGAGACTTTCATCTAATTTTCCGTTAAATACACTCACGTGACTTGCACGTGAAGAGCTTTTTTCATCATTCACCGCCTTTGAGACATTTATGTGTTATTGATTAGGTTGAAGTTCGTCGACGCCATTGATGGCGTTGCTAGTCTTAAGAAGAAGTTGACGAAGAAGAAGAGCAAAAAACATGACAAGATGTCCATCACATATAGGTTACGTAACTCAATTTGATGGAATTGGGTTAATTTTGGACGGATGAGGGGGGAAATTGGTCAATAATACAAGTTAAGGGGGTTAATTTTCTAAAGTGCAAGTTAAGGGGGCAAATCAAAACTAAGGTACAAATTAAGGGGGCAAATTGGATAATTCCCCATGTATGTTTTCCAGAATTTAAATCTCTCTTCTTACCGTTGTTGGTAGATTTAGAAACACTCATGATAAACTGCTTCAGGAATAGCAAGATTGCAATACTTGTATTTCAGTTAATTAGGAATATCTAATGTAACTTGTATGAAGAAAGAGAGAAAAAAAGTAAATATTTAGCCAAACGAAAGATATGCACACAGCTGCACAAGAGAGCATATATGCGAAATTTCATTTTGTTTATAGTGTTAAATTAGTAGTACAATATAAGTCGAATTTTCATGAAATGTAACTTTCCTTCTTCTCAACTCTGAAGCCTTGTTCATGCACTCGAATTTTCATGAAATGTAACTTTCCTTCTTCTCAACTCTGAAGCCTTGTTCATGCACTATTAATTTAACACTATTAATTGTAATTAAACCGTTAATGATGAAAGCTCATAAAACTTCAACATTAAATTATGCCACACGTACGTTTTCGTTAGCGAACACATTGGAACGGTCGAGATTTTCTCATCTCATTGATTTGACGTGCCTTCAACTACCTTGATTATTTCTCGTGCATGCATATTCCCACAACTAAATAACGAAAAAAAAAACCAGAATTTTTAGAAAGGACGCGGCGAATAATAACACAGAGAGTTCAATTCTTCAGAGTAAATGAAATTAATCTTGTACCACAGTAATAAATCTTTACAGCGGTTAAAATTCTTGAAAGAACACACTTTCCCACTCTATATAAACTCACTCTCTTCTTCCTCTTTCTCCCACCACAATCAAATCCCTATTCACTTCTATTGCCTTTTCATTTTCTCAATAACCAAACACCAACAAAAAAATGTCCATGGATTCCAGTTACTCTCTGTTCATTTCACCAATTGGTTTTTCATCCGTTTCAAGCATGGAGCTTTTCCTTTGTCTCTTCATCTTCGTTTCCATTTTCAGCTTTTGGCTTTTCCCGGGTGGCCTGGCTTGGGCTCTGTCCAAATCCAAAGGCCAAGCACAATCAAAAGCCGCCATCCCCGGCCCATCCGGCCTCCCTATTCTCGGTCTAGTCTTCGCCTTCACCGGCTCTTTGACTCATCGAGTCCTGGCTAAGCTTGCTGAGACCTCAAAGGCCAAAGCTTTAATGGCGTTTTCAGTCGGGTTCACCCGTTTCGTCATCGCCAGCAAGCCCGATACAGCAAAGGAGCTTCTGAATAGCTCGGCTTTCGCTGACCGGCCCATCAAAGAGTCGGCTTACGAGCTGTTGTTCCATAAGGCAATGGGGTTTGCTCCTTATGGGGAGTACTGGAGGAACTTGAGGAGAATCTCGGCGACCCATCTGTTCAGCCCGAAAAGGATTGCGAGTTTCGGGCTGTTTCGGGAGAGTATTGGATTGAAAATGGTGGAGGAGATGCAGGTGGTGATGGAGAGAAGTAGTGAGGTGGAAGTGAGGAAAGTTTTGCATTTTGGGTCCTTGAACAATGTGATGAGGAGTGTGTTTGGGAGATGTTATGAGTTTGACGGAGGGTGTGGAAATGGTAGTGAAGGTCATGAGCTTGAGGAGTTGGTGAGTGAAGGGTATGAGTTGCTTGGGATTTTCAATTGGAGCGACCACTTTCCTCTTTTGGGTGCTTTGGACTTGCAAGGTGTGAGGAAGAGGTGCAAGAAGTTGGTTGAGAAAGTGAATGCTTTTGTTGGGAAGATTATAGAGGAGCATAGGGTGAAGAGGAGTGGAAATAACAGAGTTGTGGGAGGGAGTGATGAAAGTGGTGATTTTGTTGATGTGCTTCTTGATTTGGAGAAGGAGAACAGACTTAGCAACTCTGACATGATCGCAGTTTTGTGGGTAAATATCTCGTCTCTATCAGATAACAAGAGTCAAAACTCAAAAGTTTCCGACCTACCATATGGAAGGCCTTAATTTTCCGTTCCTTTGTAATTAGTAACATAAATGTTTATTATGTAACGTTTTCTGTTTTTGTTTCAATGCTTGATCATTGCAGGAAATGATATTTAGAGGGACAGATACAGTGGCAATACTCCTGGAGTGGATTCTTGCAAGAATGGTTCTACATCCACAGATCCAAGCCAAGGCCCAATCCGAGATCGACGCCATCGTCGGCACACCCAACCAGCCCGTATCAGATTCCGACCTCCCCAACCTTCCCTACCTCCGTGCCATAGTCAAAGAAACCCTAAGGATGCATCCGCCTGGCCCTCTCCTGTCATGGGCCCGGCTGGCCATCCACGACACCCAGATAGGCCACCACTTAGTCCCCGCCGGCACCACCGCCATGGTCAACATGTTTGCCATCACGCATGACGAGGCAGTCTGGCCCGAACCGAACGAGTTCAAGCCCGAAAGGTTTGTGGACGAAGATTTTTCGGTTATGGGGTCTGATTTGAGGTTGGCACCTTTCGGGTCCGGGAGAAGAGTTTGTCCCGGTAAAGCCATGGGGTTGGCCACCGTGGAGCTTTGGCTGGCTCAGCTGCTGCAGAGGTTTGAGTGGCTCCCGTGTGATGGTGTTGTTGGTGTGGATTTGTCCGAGAGGTTGAAGCTTTCCTTGGAGATGAAGCAATCTCTTGTCTGCAAGGTTGTTCCTAGGGTTTGATGAAGCAATCTCGTACTACCTTAAACGCTTGAGCTTGCTAGATATTGCTTCATTTCCTGCTTTCTTTTGCCCTTTCTTTTGCCTTTATGTTATATCTTTTCTTAATTTTCGTTATAATTAATCCATGCTCAATGGTACATTATATATCTTTTTTCTATATATCGAAAGGAAAAGTTTATTTACACTCCTAACACTCCAAATTTTCATAAATTCATTCGATTTTTTTTTATACAAAACTATTATTTAACTTTGTCTAAAATTACCAATAAAGATGTAATATTTTTGTAACTTAAAAATTATTTTATAAATACACCTCAATTATAATCTCAATTACCTTCAATCCCACGGAAAGGTTGCTTCTTGTGCCGCCATCGTCCCCAAATTCTAGGATTTGTGCACAAAATCAATTAGTATTTTCCTGGCTTTTCTAGTTTTGTTTATTCACTACCATTAATGAGGTTTCTCTCCTTGATGAAAATTACTCTATTTCATTATCAATTTGGTGCTTTAGAGAGGAAGAGCCTCTCGCACTGTTCTTATTCGTTCGAACTATAAGTGGGGCTTCTCTCCTTGAAGAAAAATAGTTTTTCAATCAACACAGTGGGTGCTTTAGAGAGGAAGTACCTTTCGTTCTGATCTGTAACAACAAAGCTAAATTTACCCATTTGTTGGGGGATTAGAACTGCCCAGTTTTACTTCACGAACAACAAAAATGGTAACATCGAGAACCAATAGTGACAAGTTTGGAATGAACAAAGGCAAACGACTCCAAGCTCGACATTGACACATCTATATCATATTCATAGTTCCATATTATTTGGTGCACATAATTTGGTTTGTTTTCTCATTAAGAGCATTTTTGGTAACATGTGTGGTGGATTAAGATATTTTATTTAATAAAAAAGTTGATAACATGTAAATTCATAATGGGGTGAATTCATTAAAACTTGGTATGCAAATAGAACTTTTCATACTAAAATTGTGAAATAGTATGACATTATTGTATACGTGGGCCAAAAGGAACTTTAGTTAGGAATCACACATTGGATATGCTTCACAATTGGTGTCCTAGACATCCACATTTCCTCTTTTGCTGAGAAAATAGTTTAAGGACTAAGATTCCTGAATGACGAGCTAGATTCCATTATAAACAATGGAGAAGTTTTTCAATGATTGAGGAATATGAGAACCCTATAGGTCACCACCTGTCGTTTGTGAGAATCTCCTTGTGCAAGAATATATTTTGGAGATCGAAAGAAAGTGTTGTTAAACGCTGGCTCATCACGGGCTACTGCCAGTTGAAATCACTACTGTAGAAATTCTATAGGATAACATGAGCAGAGCGAGCGTCAATATTTTCAAGAATTCATCCAATCAATTCGAGCCAATTAAGTCTGGTACGTATATCGGAATAACATAACACGTCGTCTAATACCATGTTAAAGATCATAACCGCTATAACAATACAATACCGTGATTGATTAGTGACAACCCGATAAAATAGTAAAAATTCAATTATCTTGACAACGATGGAGACAAGCAACAACATAATTTTGTTGTTGTGAGTGGGGTCATAGTTAGTCATACTCTCAAATGCCTTGACCACATCGTTGAACTTGTCCTCGTCATCCTCATCACACGCACGCACCCGCAACATCCGCTAGGAACCTGTACTCCCTGGTCCCGCCGCATATTGACGGATCTCACCCCCGATACCTCTGTAATGCATCGCAACCGCATCCCTTTTGCAAAGTTGACACATTCCGGCATTCAGAAGATGTCCTTGACATTGTGGAGCGCAATTTCTTCATATTTGTCAATTGATAATTTTGATATTGTGAGCCGCAAAATGAGCCACTTTAAGCTTGCACTGGTTAGCCCAAGTCAAATTCTTCACATTGGAACAAATCAGCTGCCTTACCAAAATCTTCTTCAGATAGTTCGTATTTTTTCGTCAATTTCTTTATAATACTTTGCAGCCCGCAAAGCAATTTCACAGCCTCGAGTAACCAACGAATGGACATCATAAGGTTTAGGTGGAGAATATCGATTAAAACAATCCCTAGGTTTATATAAATTGCCTAATTATCTGGTTACTTTTATGGTGGAGATCAAAGAAGATACGATTAGCTAGATAGATTACTGTTAGCTTTTTCGTTTTTTCAGTTAATTTCGAAAGAACGTTTGTCCTTAATAATTAAGATCGATGATTAACGAAGCAAACTATTGTACGCACAATCCTATGAAAATTGTGAAGTACATATTTGTAGGTGGTCCACAGACTCTTAGTTAGGAACCACACATGGGATACTTCACAATTGCTGTCCTGGACATCCACATATTGTGCCCTTAATTAGCTTAGAGAATAATTACGGGTTAATTAAGATTTTGTAATCAGGGGGTTAATTTATAAGCAATGGAGAAGATGATTAGTCCAGAAGCTCGTGAATGATTGAGGAATAAGAAGCTTATTAATCAAAATGATAAGGGCAAATTACAATTACATACTCAGTAGTTTGGGCAAATTATAATATAATATATGTATTTTTTTCTTGCATTTCTGTACCATATACTTTCAAATCTTTGTAATTATGTTCCACAGTTTCTTCCTGTTCAGAGATGATGTAGACTCTGTGAGTTTAATTACCTGGTATTTGGGTAAATGGGTTGTGTATTTGAAGTAAAAGTCACGGTGCCGAAACTACCAAAAGTCGCCGCATTCTCCAAGGACTTAGAGCTACTCGATGTACTTGCACCACCGGTTATAGACCACATACGACAGGGAAGAGTGAAGTGAGCCCCACAAAGTCCACATAATTACTGAAGATCTAAAATTTACGATTCTACAAATAGTAGAATACAATTGCAAGGATATGTCAGTACAAGATACTGAAATTTGACCCAAAATTATATAATATTTAATTGTATTTACACACACAATAATATGGGTCACTTCTTTTGTGAGATCCAAATCTCCTTAATTGGTGCTAGAATATATTTTGGTGATGATGAAGACAAGATATGCCTGTGAAAAGGTTTGCTCCTTTTTTTCGAGAAATAAAGAAAGAAAGATGCAAAATCAGAAGATTTGAATATCCAATTAAACTAATATTATTTTTGCTTTTCCGCGTTTTTCTTTTAACTCATATTCTCTCAGTCACACTACCAGCGACCGTTCCTTTTCAGTCATTTTTCATCATAAAAACAGGAAGAAAAAAAAACACAATAAAAATGCCAAATTTGATGAATTTGTGGGTGTGGCCGGATCATATATGGTTCTGTGGCATATCCGTACAAATGAGTGTGCATAATAATGGCATGACCTAAAAGAATTCAACAGAGTGTTGACACACAATGAAGGTTTTGTTCACTTTATAATAGGTTCAATTATGTTTCAATTGAACATTAATTTTATTGAAAATATATATCGTTATTGCTGTTATTATGAGTTGAACATGAGTCTTCTATAACAATCTCTCAATAAAAATATATTTTATTCTCACCACTATTGTATCATCGAACTTATGCCACTAAAGTAGAGAGAAAATGTGCTATGTGAGATTTTGATGATAACATAGCACACAACCTGAAACTTTCCATATGATCAAATCCGTAGGGGAATATATAGCAGAATATATTGGATACGCAAAAAGTTTGAATATTTCATAAAGAATACTGAGTCACTAATTTGCATCCACTTTTAGGTATCTAGGTTACTAGGTATAGGATTCCAAAATTGCAAGACTTAACTTTATGAGTTGCAAAGGGAATTTGGTTTGTGTCGTTTGTGCAAAAACTGCTCTTGTTAAAAAAGCAATCATTCTTTTATTTGATCACCACCAATAACTACCTAGCGCCATCAGTCTTTGAATCCCACTGTTTCCATCTTCTGTATTTCCTGCTTTTAAATATATATTACTATAAGGTTGTCTTTGGTTAGGGGAATAGGGGTTGGTATATGAGAATTTGAATTGCTTTTTCATTTTCAAAATGTCTTTTAAATTATTTATTATTATGAAAAAATAAGGAATAAAATTTGTATTTTAACATAAATTCACATCTATTTTCCCATTCATACCTAACATAATAAAATAACAAAATTAATTTTATTATTCTCATTCCCATCTTATTCCCAGTAATCATATTCTCATCAATCATTTTCCACTTCTATTTGCAATAATTTTATTCTCATTAATCTTTTTTCATAAAATAAACACAGTCTAAGATAGAATATTACGACTGGTGAAAAATTCTAACGCAACTTATGTCATGTATTAGTAAGATTCGGGGGACACACTACATAACACATTGTTTAACACAAGCATGACAAGCATGGGGAATGGATGATGCCCGCATTGATCATCATTCCTGGCCCATGAGGAGATATAATGATTTTGTTCCAATTTTTAAAATAGTTGAGTACAATTACCAGGTATAAATCAACTATATTTAAATTTGCATGCGTACCTTTTAAAGTGGCCCGGTCATGATTCAAAGTAGTAATTCTGTATCATGTGTTCATAATTGCATTCTCTTGTTGGATGCTTCCCCAACATTTGCTTTAGCATCTTAAACGAAACAAAATTCCACTAGTTAGCTCATCATCGATCGCATGGACCACATATGTGTTTGTGATCCCATATGAGGATTAGTACTCCAAATTGTTTATTTTCATACTTGTACGATAACGAAATCCGATTAGTTTATCTTTGCGTTCACATCTAGAGGTCTATTACTCGATTCACTCCACACATAAGTTTAATTAGCACTGCTGTCTTGTTTAATATTCCTTAAGTGTGAAATGAGAGATGTCCCCAGTTATGCATTCCCTTCTTCATCTTCTTTACATCATTGTGTGATTACAATGATTATTGATGATTACGCGGGGAGGGATAGGGTTGAGAAAAGTTTCTCATCACTTTTCTTAGGGCTCAAGAAAAAGTTCAAGTTGTGTGTCTCTGTCATCAGTGCTACTCAACTGGGCTACTAATTAATCAAGGTGTCAGTGTTGCTATAGGCAGAGCTTTTGGCATAATGGTGTGCAACTAGTTCATGAACATGCACGCCTAACAAGTTGGATTTATTCGGTTTTTCTCTGCACAGTACATTTGATATCTAAAAAATAATCAAAAAAATTGATATGCACATTGTTATTGACGTTGGCATACTTACACAAATAAAATATCAATACATCTTGCTAGTGACAACAATAGTATCAAAATATTATAGTTGGTGCATCAACGAGAAATCATTTATTTGACTCAAAAAAGGAACCATTTGTTGGTTTCAAAGCTGAAAAAATAAAGGGGTTTTATCTAAAATAGGCCAACCGGCCAAATTTTGTTCTAAAATGCACGGGCAGCAAAATTTATTCCAAACTAGGCAAAAGTATGGCTATTTGCACGACAAGCCCTTTATGGACTATTGACTAATTGCATACAAACCCTTTTAAGGACTACGATCACACTATAATAGACTATGACAATGCTATGATAGACTACGACACACTATATTGGACTACGAACACACTACGAGAGACTAGCGTGAAAAGTGTTGGAGAGAGGACTTCGTAGCCCGAAAGCTGGTGGTGGTTGTGGTGGCG
Source organism: Spiraea crenata (assembly GCA_033992175.1). Lineage (NCBI taxonomy): Eukaryota > Viridiplantae > Streptophyta > Magnoliopsida > Rosales > Rosaceae > Spiraea > Spiraea crenata. The sequence goes on along the minus strand of JAVBHV010000078.1, from coordinate 2,048,341 downwards.
GTGAGGAGGAGGAGGCGAGGGCGGCGAATTGGGCTTTGTCGAGGTTGCTGCCTCCTCCGAAAGGCGCCGGAGATTTAGGTTTCGTCGTCGTCATTCGTCGGATAATCTTGATCCAGATCGCCGGCCTTCGCTTTTGAATTCTTGGGATGGAAGGTTAGGAATGGTTTATTTTCACACAAGCCCACATCCTCATCCGCTCCAAAAGCAGTTGGGAAAAGCTAGTAACAGCCCTGCTTGCAGAAGCCGACGGTGAAGGCGGAGGCGTGCACATAGGCGGAGAAGATTGGGGGCACTGAAGAAGAGAGTGAATTTGTGTTTTCTCAAATGGACTACGAACATACTAATAGATTACGATCACACTATAGTTGGACTATGACCACACTACACCTGTACTATAACCACACTACAGTGGACTACGACCACCAGGGATTTAATGGCAAATTGATTGTACAAATTTGTCTAGTGAAGAATTGCTCGTTGCCCTTAGCCTATTTTGGAATAAAATTTGACCAGTTGGCCTATTCTAGATAAAACTCCAAAAATAAAATGGGGAATTGGCAAAAATAGGCTCATAGCTAAATCCATTTGCCAAAATAGGCAGCGGGCAGCGGTTAGTCCTTCACTAGGCAAAATGCTACAGTAACTTTGCAATTAAATCCCTGGGGGGTTATAGTGCGGCCATAGTGCCTCATAGTGCCCCCATAGTGCCTCATAGTCTTTCGAGTACAGAATCGTTATAATTCATCAATGCCTTCATAGTCCCTCATAGTGCACCTATAGTGCCTCATAGTGCACCCATAGTGCCTCATAGTCTTTCGAGTACAAAATCGTTGTAATTCATCAACGCCTTCATAGTTCCTCATAGTGCACCCATAGTGCCTAATAGTCCCTCATAGTGCTCCCATAGTGCCTCATAGTGCCTCATAGTCCCTCTGCTTATTCTCCGAACTCCACCGAAGACGTTTTCGTTTGCCGGTGGCAAACCGCTGGGAATTTGGGGTTGAAACTTTGGGGATATATTCTTGAGGTCGGGAGGGAACTTTTTGTAGTTGGGGTTGTTGTCAATCGGTGACCGGAAAACATAGAACGGAGGGAGGTTTGTAGGACGGTTTTTGGCAAAAAACAGATTAAAACGTTTTCGTTCACCGGCGGCAAACCGCTTGGAATTTGGGGTTGAAACTTCGTGGGAGTGTGCTCGTGGATGTTGGGAAGCTAGTCCAGGTTTTCCAAACGGAGAAAGTGGCCGGAAAATTAGCGATGGCGGCGAGAACTCCGGCGGCTCAGTTTTGCGTTTGGTTTCACCGGCGGCGTTCCACGCTGTCTTTGGCTCTGAAATTTTGGGGATATATTCTTGAGGTCGAGAGGGAACTTTTTGTAGTTTGGGTCGTTGTCGATCTATGGCCAGAAAAGAGAGAACGGAGGGAGGTTTGTCGGACGGTTTTTGGCAAAAAAACAGAGCAAAATGTTTTCGTTCGCCGGCGGCAAACTGCTTGGGATTTGGGGTTGAAACTTTGTGGGAGTGTACTCGGGGATGTTGGGAAGCTAGTCCAGGTGGTTCCGAACGGAGAAAGTGGCCGGAAAATTAGCGACGGCGGCAAGAACGGAAAGAGGTTTGTAGGACGGAAAAAGGGAATTGTGAAGGGGCTTCTCCTTTGCAATTAGGCAAAAGTTTTGCCTAGTTTCAGCACAAAATTGGCTGACCCAACATTTTGGCAAATGAATTTGACTATGAGCCTATTTTTGTCAATTCCCCAAATAAAATGGACCTCCTCCTCAGCCCACATTGAGCAAGTCTTAACTTTTGACCCATTCTTTTGTCCCCGAAACAGCCCAAATTCAAACAAAACTCAACGACCTCATCAAAACGCGGCGTTCCATCTCATTCGCGAACGTTTAGGTTTTACACTCCCAACAATCAAAAACCCTTCGCTTCCCCTTCTTCTCTCTTTTCACTCTCCAAAAAATGCGGCCTTTAAACCCTCTCCAACTCCGGCGACTTTTGCTCCGCCACCTCTCCTCCTCGCCGTCGTCTTCTCCGCCGCTCCCAACCCACATTCTACCACAATCCACAAAACCCACCCAACATTTCCACCCGACCCGACCCGCCACAACAAGCTCTCAATTCCTTTGTCCACCCCATTTCTTCCTCTCCAGACCCTTCTCCTCCGCATCGCCGCCGCCGACGGAGGGCCCAGATCAAACCTCGCTAGCCCAATCGATCTCCGCCGAGCTCCTCCAAGACCCGACCTCCGACGCCCTCTCCGTCGTCCAACGCCTCCAATTGAGCTTCTCCCACATCTCCCCAACCGAAGCCCTAATCCAATCGGTTCTCAATTCGTCCCCCGACGCCGGCCGTACGGCTCTAGGGTTTCACCACTGGCTCGTCGCCAACCCTAATTTCAACCACACCGACGAAACGCTGTCATTCTTCGTCGACTACTTCGGCCGGAGGAAAGATTTTAAAGCGACCCACGATGTGATTGTGAGTGGAGCCGGCGCTGCTGGCCCCAAAACCTTCGCTTCCGCCATTGATAGGCTGGTGAGAGCAGGCAGGCCGGCCCAAGCTGTGTCTTTCTTTGAGAAGATGGAGGCTGATTATGGGCTTAAGAGGGACAAAGCTGGGCTTAGATTGGTTGTGGAGAAGCTCTGCGACTTCGGGTTCGCGAGCAATGCTGAGAAAATGGTGAAGGGTTTGGCCAATGAGTTTTTCCCAGATGAGTATATTTGTGATTTGCTGATTAAAGGGTGGTGTGTTGATGGGAAGCTTGAGGAGGCTAGGAGATTGGCTGGGGAGATGTATAGAGGAGGGTTTGAGATTGGGACTGTTGCTTATAATGCTATTCTTGATTGTGTTTGTAAGCTTTGCAGGGAGAAGGATCCGTTTCGGATTCATTCCGAGGTGGAGGAGATTTTGGTGGATATGGACACTCATGGGGTTCCGAGAAATGTGGAGACTTTCAATGTGTTGATTTGTAACTTGTGTAAGATTAGGAAGACTGAGGATGCGTTGAGTTTGTTTCGTAGGATGGGGGAGTGGGGGTGTAATGGGAATGAGACGACGTTCCTCGTGTTGATTAGGAGCTTGTATCAGGCGGCGAGGATCGGGGAAGGGGATGAAATGATTGACATGATGAAGTTGGCTGGGTTCGGGGAGGCTCTTGATAAGAAGGCCTATTTTGGATTCCTGAAGATTCTGTGTGGTATTGAGAGGGTTGATCACGCAATGAGGGTTTTCAAGAAGATGAAGGAGGATAAATGTGAGCCTGGAGTGAAGACGTATGAGCTGTTGATGGAGAAGTTGTTTGCTCACAACCGTGTTGATCGAGCCAATGCCCTGTTTAATGAGGCTCAGAAGAGGGGGGTGCCTTTGACACAGAAGGCATATCCGGTGGACCCGAGATTCTTGAAGAAGAAGAAAAAGGCTGTGAAGACGGAGAAGAAAAAGGCTGTGAAGACGGAGAAGAAGCGGGAAACGTTTCCTGAGAAGATGGCAAGGAAGAAGAGACGGCTTAAGCAAATTCGGTTGAGTTTTGTAAAGAAGCCGAAGAAATCCATGCGTCGAGCCTACTGATGTCACTAGAAGTTGATTTTCAAATTATGAAGGGGAATGTGATAGTTTTGATCAAAGTTTCTGTTTCCTGAAAGTTGATACTTGGTGTTTTTTGTGTGGATGTTTTGTGCGGTTCACTTTGGTCTTCTTGTTTTTTATACTACTTTTAGTATGACATTAGAAATAAGGATGTTTATATCCAGACTAGATTCATTTGGTTCTTCCCTCCATGCTTGACAATACCTTTATCTTGTAAGATTGTGCTACAATTCAGAAAGATTGATGCCGTAGTTTATTAGACGCAGAATGCGAGAAATCGTGCTGGAAATGCACCAGAAAATTGCTTTCATTTATGTATGCAAATATAGGTTAACCATGATCATCTCTATAGAAATGAAACAAGCAACAAAGATTAAGAGGAGTAGGACAACGGAACCAGTGAAAGCGTGCAGGTCCTCAAAAGAGGAATTATAGAGATATTTTGTTTGATCTGATGCCAGCTTGTAATCAGTGTTGAGAATGTGGTGTGAAAAGCCGCACATTGGTTAGTTAAGAGACCTTGGTGGTATTCATAAAGGATTGGGCTACTCCTCTCATTGTCAATTGGTTTTGGGGTGGAACCTCAATTTCCTTCATGGTATCAGAGCAAGGTTGCTCATGTGTTGGCGTAACGGCCGCACAGGCTCTCCGTCCTCGGTGTGCGTTGTTCACGTGTTGGTTTGAGAGCCCCCACGTGTGAGGGGGCGTGTTGAGAATATGGTGTGATAAAGTCCCAAATTGGCTGTAGTGAAGGTACCTTGGTGGTATTCATAAAGGATTGGATTACTCCTCCCATTGTCAATTGGTTTGGGGTGGAACCTCAATTTCCTTCAATCAGCTTTTAAAGTATAATGTCCTTTTGCCCCTGTAAAATCGCACATGCGCTCTTTCTCGCACAATGCTCTGCCGATATTGCTCTTCTTTGTTTGTTGTCTATTCACTGTCTTCACCATTCTGAGGGCATCTCAGTTTCAAGTCATATTTACCTTTTACGTTGTCGCTCTCGCCGCCAATTCCCACTTCGGTGAGAAGATCAACTATTTTATTTACCATATGTGATTTCGTTTACCAAAGGTACATTTGTTCGTATTTGTCTTTTCGGTGGTTGTTAATGTTTTGTCAATTAATTGCAATCGCAGTTTTGTTAAATGTGAAATTATAGCACATTTTCATTTCTATTTCTATACATAACGATATAGGGCGAATAGCGGATTTAGTATATTGCGTATCAAATACTTGAATTTGAGTTTTCGATTTGTCCTATAAATGACCATCAATTGACTTATTAGTAATAGTTTTATTGATTTGCAGTTTAATTTGGTTATTGGTTGTTTGCTGAGGCGATTTCCTTTTACTCTTAAAATAGTTTGGTGTTGCGACTTTTAGCTGTGCCATCATCTTGATCAAATAGAAATTTTTTAATTTTGTCATAAGGTTATGACGAAATTATGAACTTTTTGATTTTGTCATAAAGTTATGGCAAAATTTTTAATTTTTTAATTTTGTTATAAGGTTATGATAAAATTTTCAATTTTTTGATTTTGTCATAAGGTTATGACAAAATTTTGAAGTTTTTTATTTTGTCACAAGGTTATGACAAAATTATGAAATTTTTGATTTTGTCATAAGGTTATGACAAAATTTTTAATTTTTTAATTTTGTCATAAGGTTATGACAAAATTTTCAATTTTTTGATTTTTTCATAATGTTATGACAAAATTCTAATTATTTTTTTATTTTGTCATAACCTTATGACAAAATTAAAAAATTAAAATTTTTGTCATAACCTTGTGACAAAATAAAAAAATTCAAAATTTTGTCATAACCTTATGACAAAATCAAAAAAATTGAAAATTTTGTCATAACCTTATGAAAAAATTAAAAAATTAAAAATTTTTCCATAAGGTTATGACAAAATTTTGAATTTTTTTATTTTGTCACAAGGTTATGACAAAATTATGAACTTTTTGATTTTGTCATAAGGTTATGACAAAATTTTAAATTTTTTTATTTTGTCACAAGGTTATGACAAAATTATGAACTTTTTGATTTTATCAGAAGGTTATGACAAAATTTTTAATTTTTTAATTTTGTCATAAGGTTAGGATAAAATTTTGAATTTTTTTTTATTTTGCCATAATGTTAGGAGAAAATTCTAAATTTTTTATTTTGACATAAGATTATGACAAAATTCTAAACTTTTTTATTTTATCATAAGATTATGATAAAATTTTGACTTTTTTGATTTTATCTTAAGATTATTAATTTACTATTTTCAAACTTCAAGTTCCCATAAACCATCACGCCACTATTTTATACTTCATATTTATGTAAATATTACTATCTATTTTGAATTTCAATTCTATGTAAATGATACTATCTTCCTCATCAATATAAATAGATTTTTACAACTACTGTACTTTTTTGCAATCAACGTGCTAGTTGTCACCAAAAGATATAATTCAAATTTTCGTTTTTCTGATTCTTTGATGTTCGTACATGAACAACGAAGAGACTCAGATTGAAAAGGACTACACAGAAAAACACACTAAGGTCATTTGTAGGTTAAAATTCTAGTTTTGTGAGACAGGAGTACATTCTAAGTCAAATCACCAATCTATATTTCTTGACATCACCATCAGCCGATTTCTAGAGGCTTTTACCGACCTTCCTTCCAGAACCGAATTGATCTGTCAGTCCCACAGGTAACAAATGCTGCCTCTGTTGGTGAGTGCGCAAGCCAACGGAAAGCACCAATATGATTGGAAGGCCACTTTGCTACTTTCTCTGCTGTCATAGCATCCCAGATAAGAATCTGCAACCAGTCAATATACATCAATTGAAATCCTTTACTATTCGTGTTCCATATCAATTGCAACAACACACCACAATGTTTCACTTCAATAGAGTAAGAGTGAACGAACCTCATTGCTTGGTTCATCGATGGACAGTACAAATTCTTCAGTATCATTAAAAACAGCCTGCACAGCAAGCACTTATTACATTGGCACATGGACAGTTAATCACCAAACTTTAATATTTTATTGTTGAAGATGATTGGAAAAGAATTGTTTGAACATTTTAAGAAAAGAATCTCCAAAAAGGCCATTCTGGCATACCTGACACCGCATCTGAGTATTTGTAGCTCCTAGATATTGCTTAACCATTTTTCCAGTGCCAACTTCCCAAAGCTTCACAGAAGAATCCTTTCCAGATGAGAGAACAAACCTAGGATGCAGGCTTGTGATTGTGAGTCATATCACAGAGATTTTCTACTCATGAATGCATGTACACATATACAGTATCGTGCTTCAGGGCTTAGATCTATTCTACGATCTATACCTCTGATCCTTAGTAAATTTTGCACTGGTTGCCTCTGCTGTGCCATGTGCACCAACTATGGAGCGTACACAATTGGCAGTTACACCATCCCATAAACGAATAGCACCATCTTTAGAAGCTGTAACATACATGCCACCGGTAGCTGAATACCTGACCTGATGAACAAGCATGTAGGGGATTTAATAGCCCTCATCAAATAGTGCTGATCTGTGAATGATGGATAACATAATTTGCAACATGATTGAAGAGATAGGGTTAACCATACCTGATTTATTGCTCCATTAGCATCCATTTCTGGGGTATTCGCAGAAAGGTAGCACTGGAATGTATTAATATCATACAAGTGTGGGATTGGATGATCAGTCCCTGCACTTGTTCAGTATAAGCAATACTAGCATATACCAAAACAAAAACACAATTCTTTTCCATCGGAACAAGAATACAACAACTTTTAGATTACAGAATGTCAAATGAGTTAAAAGCAATACTTCATTACATCACCAAACAGAAAGAAAAGTGAAGAAGAGAGCATATCTACCAGCTAGAAGAAAATCTCCAGAAGGATGAAAGGATACTGATCGCACATTGTGTGTATCCTGAATCAATAAGAGGACACAACTTAATAAGGGAATGTCAGTCTATACTATGATTCAATATATTATGAGGGTGATCAGGAGAACCTGGATAACTCTGAATGCTTTCTTTGCAGTCATCTTGGAAAAATCATAGAACCTGAAAATATTAACAACAATTGCATGAGAGTTTGAAGTGAATTCTTATTTCGTTTTGAAACTTATGCTGGTAATGTTGAAGGACTTGAGAAAGGAGGAAAAGAAAGGAAAGCAAGTAAATAGAGCAAGATACTTGAATTTGTCTAATGCCGGTAATGTTCAAGGGCTTCTTTCGTTTTGCACATATTTTGTTACTGAAATTGCAAGGATATAAGAATAAACAATGGAACTTATCTAAGACCATAAAGAGATTCATACTTTATGGTTTGATCTTTTGATCTAGATGTAAGAACACTGTTCTGTGGATGAAAATCCAAGTCATTGATAGGCTGCAATTGAATCCGAATAACATTAGACATAACAGATACCCCAAGATCACGGTCGTCAGCGAAAAAGAAAATCATAAAACTAAATGAATTGAATCCAACTTTCAGTTCACAGAACAGGCTCAATCCAAATGCTATATACAGGGAATTTGACACTCGAGGGTTAAAGATGTTCAATGAATTTCATCCTACGAGTTTACTCAAGCGTTTTCTTTGTCTAATGTTCCTCGAAAGATTCATGATATAGTCAGCATAATAGGCTCGTACACAATGCCTCTACTTTAAGTATGTCTACGGTGGTGGAAGAAATTTTCCATAAGCAAAGCAATAGTAACTTTTCAAAATATTAGGTAATAGGTATTAAAGGTTGGACTTACTTGTGACTGGTCATAGAATGTACGTATGACAGGTCGGACAGGACCATCTCTTGCTTCTGGAAGCATCATTTGTTGAATTTTTGCAACCTGAAACAGAATATGACTGCTTGAGAATTAGGTTATACGACCCTCATGGGAGATAAAACAAATTTTATAACTAAAAGAATCAGCACCTCGAAAAGCTTTATTGATGTGTCAGCACTTCCAGTAGCAACAAAATTCCCATCCGGACTAAACCTTGCACATCTGGCAATATTCTAGAAATTTCATTCTATCAGACCAAGTAAGACCCCCCCAGAGGAAGTGATCTTTATCATGCCCAACTAAGAGAATTAATGAAACTAATTCGACATCTTATACAATGATCTCTTTCCTCTCTTTATGCATACCTTGGGCTCTGAAAGATGGCGTGTCTCATGCTTCGGGAAACTCTTTGATGGACCTTTTGTTTCCTGCACAGCACTATTTGCACAAAAGACGCCCAATGTTGGTTTATTAGGGTTCATTAGACAAACATAAGGCAAACAACACATGGCATCAAGCATTACGGACAGAGAAATCTATTCTGGGAAACATAATTACCCAAAATCAACAGCGGCAGTGCGAGAAGGTAGGACTGAACCAAATCCAGAAGTTACTGATGTACCCAAATCATGCGCAGATGAAGAAACCCCTCTGAACATCTCATCTTTCTCCACTGCAAGGCCCTGTTATCACCTTAGAACCAAAACTTTCTTCCGAGTTTAAACAATAATATATAACACTGAAGACGAAGAGAAAATCAAACCTTGGCCACCAGGTCAAGAAGCTTATTAGCCGGGGCTTCAACATTCAGTGATGTCATTGTTGCAGCAGTAACAACGCTTGGAGCCTGCAAATGAGAATGATCACCAAAAATGTCACAATCACAAAATGTGATATTAGGAATGGACTGATCACAGAATGAAGGGTGGCAAGCTATTAGGAATGGACTGATCACAAAATGTGATATTAGGAATGGAACTAATTCGACATCTTATACAATGATCTCTTTCCTCTCTTTATGCATACCTTGGGCTCTGAAAGATGGCGTGTCTCATGCTTCGGGAAACTCTTTGATGGACCTTTTGTTTCCTGCACAGCACTATTTGCACAAAAGACGCCCAATGTTGGTTTATTAGGGTTCATTAGACAAACATAAGGCAAACAACACATGGCATCAAGCATTACGGACAGAGAAATCTATTCTGGGAAACATAATTACCCAAAATCAACAGCGGCAGTGCGAGAAGGTAGGACTGAACCAAATCCAGAAGTTACTGATGTACCCAAATCATGCGCAGATGAAGAAACCCCTCTGAACATCTCATCTTTCTCCACTGCAAGGCCCTGTTATCACCTTAGAACCAAAACTTTCTTCCGAGTTTAAACAATAATATATAACACTGAAGACGAAGAGAAAATCAAACCTTGGCCACCAGGTCAAGAAGCTTATTAGCCGGGGCTTCAACATTCAGTGATGTCATTGTTGCAGCAGTAACAACGCTTGGAGCCTGCAAATGAGAATGATCACCAAAAATGTCACAATCACAAAATGTGATATTAGGAATGGACTGATCACAGAATGAAGGGTGGCAAGCTATTAGGAATGGACTGATCACAAAATGTGATATTAGGAATGGACTGATCAAGAAATCGAATCATGCCCATCCTCTCGCTGGGTGGGCGCTCCATGGCCAAGCTGCCAGCGATTCCAGTTCGCCACAGTCCTGTGCACCACATTCCCGTCTGCCACCTACCTCCAATCGCAGCCTTCCACATCCTCGGCCTGTCCATACTCTCAGACCCCAAGACGGCTGTCACTGACGAGGCCACGAAGGAGGCGGAGATCGGCGCCAAGGGCGAGTCGGAGATCGGAGACAAGCATATAAGTACACAAAAACTATCTGTTCACAAACAAGGCAGGCTGCGATTAGCATATGGGATACAGATACAGTTAAATGATTGGATTTCGGATTCTTATTCTTAACTGCAAAAGACAACACAACTTCAAAATTCTTCGAAGGAAAATGAGAGTAGGAAATAAACAGTTTCGAAATAATACATGTAGGTTTGTACTACAGAATTGAAGGGACATTCGTATAATGATAGGTGGCGCACCGACATCCGCTCCCGCAGGTTGAAGCAGGAACTTTTCATGTATGTTTGTTAGTAGAAGCATTTGGTACCGCCTGGAATGGTAATACAAAGATAATGAAAGAAACCTCCTGAAAATCATTATACGAATCTCCGACTCGCCCTTGGCGACGCTCTCGGACTCGCCTTGGCACCGATCTCCGACTCACCCTTGGCGCCGATCTCCGCCTCCTTCGTGGCCTCGTCAGTGACGGCGGTCTTGGGGTCTGAGAGTATGGACAGGCCGCGGATGTGGAAGGGGGAGATTGGAGGTAGGCGGCAGAGGCAGGGGCGGATCCATGTGAGAGCGGAGGTACGCCTCCGCCCCTCTGCTCGCCGGAAAAGTCAGCAAGTTTGGGACAGCTCCGCCCCTCTGCACGGAGAAGACTCCGCTCCGCTTTGGCCGCTGCTTGACGAAGAAGACGATCTGTTTTCACCCACAGATCTAAAATCCATTGAGTTTGCGCGGCGGAAGAAGGAAGAATTCTATTTTCTGGTTTCGCCGACTTTCGAAGTGGCGTGTGGAGGCAGGGGCGGATCCATGTGAGAGCGGAGGTACGCCTCCGCCCCTCTGCTCGCCGGAAAAGTCAGCAAGTTTGGGACAGCTCCGCCCCTCTGCACGGAGAAGACTCCGCTCCGCTTTGGCCGCTGCTTGACGAAGAAGACGATCTGTTTTCACCCACAGATCTAAAATCCATTGAGTTTGCGCGGCGGAAGAAGGAAGAATTCTATTTTCTGGTTTCGCCGACTTTCGAAGTGGCGTGTGGAGGTGGAGCTTGAGTGATCTTCCACGCGTGATCTCTTGATGTCTTCATGAGTCTTGCACGTGAGACACACAAATGGGCTTTGTTTCCTTTATTTTACTTGTTCCTTTTTTAAATTAATAGCACAAACCCAATAGCTCCTCCTCCATTAGTTTGCCGAATCACACTTTTGGGTTAATCAATTTGACTAAATTGTATCTACACATAATTCCAAGTAAATAAATCAAATCTAGTTTGACACATATCACTAAACCTATGTCGAGAAGTAAATAAAATTAACTCAAAATTGACAAATAAGTAGGCAAATATGTTCACTAGAGTGAACTTAAGAACAAGAAAAATTCCTTTAAGCTATTATCAAAGAAGGAAGATACTTTGTTTTGTAAGAATGTTACTTTTTGTGTGCTAAAAGTATGTCTATGAAAAACATCAATAAGTGTTGGCCAATATTGATTTTCAGCATGCTAAATATGTATAATTATTACGTATTTCAATCAAATAATTCAAAGTTTGCAAGTGCGTGTGAATTACAGTTACATTTTTAACATACTAATAGTATTCGTCAACTCACTCGATACTCATATTTCATTCACTTGCATAATGTACTGAAACTGTTTCGCTGATTTTTGGTAGAAGTAAAGACAATTGGTTAAGCAAGCACCATTTTAACTTTCATTAAAAAATTATCATTATTTTTATGTTTCTTGTGAAAATTTGACCACAATAGATTATATCTCAAAATTTTTATCGAAATTTCCGTACTTTTGAGTGTAAGAATTTTTCTTTCTTTCTTGTGCACAAAATGTGCATTTTAGATAAGTAAAGGACCTCACTCTTTTTTCTCCTCAGCCCGCACACACGCACAATCTGAGCACCTTCATCTCTCGCTCTCTCATCTTCCTCTTTAAATTTCCGCCCCTCTACTCCAAAATTCCTGAATCCGCCACTGGGCAGAGGGGAATGTGGCGAACTGGAATCGCTGGCGGCTTGGCCATGGAGTGCCGACCCAGCGAGAGGATGGGCATGATTCGATTTCTTGCGGACAACATGGCGGCTGTGGGCGAGTAGATATTTCGTATAATATCACATTTTATTACTAGTTCAATGCCACCCTACGAAAAAAGACTTCTATGGATTTAGTGTATTGCTATATATTATTGTTCCAAGCAAATTAAAAACCTCCATGCAATCAAAAATTGTCGTAAGTGTTCACTAAGTGTCGTTTTCTTAGTGGCTGAGACCAAAAAAATAAAAAAAATTTGAATTTCAACAAAATAAATTACGAAAATGTACTCACTTAAGAAAGTTACATCCCACTTAAAAAAGATCCTTTGTAATTCCAACTATTCACTTGTTCACATATTCAATTGAACATCCTCAGAGGTCTCTTACATCTGGTTAAGTTAAATTGTAAAGTATTGGAAGTGTTTTCGCTCTGAAAGTTTTTGGCTTTGCTAAAAAACCGAATAAAAATTATTGTCATAACTGGGATATTTGAGATCCATAACGATGGAAAGAATGAATCTCAGACAGTTAAATGATAACAAAATCTCCTACATAAGAATAAGATGGTGCTCTTTGCCTATGTTGGTTTCAGGACAGCAATTGAATCCTTTGATTATAAATTCTGCATAGATGCAGCAAAAGCAAATCGGCACAATAAGAACGATGATAATGTCAATTTCATTGTAATTCCATAATAACATCAATAGGTTTAGGCCCAGTTTGGCATTGCTTTCTCAAAGGTACTTATGGGTCGAAAGTATTTTCGCGAAAATTTTCGGCCAAAAAAGGCGTTTGGTAAATGCAAACGAAAGCACTTTCGGGTCATAAGCGCTTTCGCGAAAGCGAGTAAAGTGGCTTTCGAAAGCAGCTTTCATTTGGGACACGCTGGGAATTACCAAAATTTTTAATGATTTTTTTTTGTCCAATTATAGCCTTCAGCAGCATTTCAAATTACACATTGCCATTCATCACTCTTGTGCCGACCTCGACTCCTTCCTCAGCTCCCACCTCTCCGTCTCCGAGCAAGACGACGACGACGGCGGTGGCGGTGGCGGCGGCGATCTCGCCTCCATTCCCCCGGCACGATCGAACAAATCCACCGCCCATCACCTCTCGCTCGCCCACCGCCTCAAACATTTCTTCAGATCCGATCTCAAAGGCTCGTAGTCGAAGGTAACGTGTTTGTTGGGGTTCTTGGCGGAGACAGTGAGGTTGAAGACGGCGGCGAGGGGGAAGGAGGTAGCGTCGGTGTTGGTGGTGTGTTTGAGCTTACCAATGTGGAGGGAGGAGACTGTGAACTCCGGACGGTGGGGGTGGTAGAGGATGTAGACGGTGGGAACCAAATTGGTTGATTTTGCTTCTGGGTTTGTTCAATTTCAGAGGGAATCCAGATGGGTTTATATTTTTTTTGGGGGTTTTTTTATGCTGTTCTGGATTCGGAATCGAATTGGATTTATTGGGTTTCTGTAAAAATGTGGTGTTCTTCAACATTTTGCTTAATTTACTGGTATTGATGCTTGTTGGTAGCTAATGGGTTTTTGTATTGAAGTTCTGATTTGGTTATGGTCTTGTTTGATCTTCGGTATTGATGCTTTGATGCTTGTGAACACGAAATCCATGGAAACGTCGGTTCAGTCCAATGGTATGAAGTTCGATTGGAATGAGAAAGCATTCAAGCCTTTTTCCCCCATCATAAAATACAATACCCAATTCCATTGCTCTTGTTGGTTTGCTGGAAATATACCATTGTTGTTATACTCAAGGAACAAAATTTCGGTTTCGATCGATGGAAATTTCGATTAAAAAAAAAAAAGACGAAAAACATGCTAGAAAACCTATAAATTAATATTTCTATTTTCTTTAAGTTCTAAAATCAACTAGTAGTGTACTCAATTAACAAATAAGATATACCTTAACCTTTTGCATGCTCGAAAACTATGAAATATACTGTTTGGACGACAACACTTGTCCACATTATGACATAAATATCTCTATAATTTTTTCTCTATATTTCTTTAGTATTAAATATTAAGATAATTCAATGAATTGAATAGATTATTTCGTGTGAGAACTATTCATGGACTTCAATTAAATCACATACATACAATGTTGTCATTTGATAAATAGTAGCAACCTTCATTCAATCCCAACAATTCTTTTTTAATACCAAACAATTTATTCATGCACTCCATTCTATCATGTTTTAAGCATTTTCAGTTAAACCTGTATTGATAAACAAAATTGCACATTGTAATTTGCATTTGTTGAACCGACTCAGCTTAATCCTATGAGAGTATTATTAAGAATGTTAGAAAAGAACGAAAGTCAACCAACACCATTCGACATGGACAAGCAGTAAAATGCAAAGCACATAGATAAGTGTAATACACGTGCAGCCCTCTCTACCATTCATCCCATTACCAAAATGATGAAAGTGACCAAAAACTTGAGTAAATTACAAAATTGTCTTTCTTCATCCCCAATACTCTGACTTCGCCGCCGCCGTCACTGCACACACACCAGCCGCTGCACTTCGCCAATTTTTTCCAAATCATCACCTATTTTCATTGAAATTCATTCAAAACTATCGGAATTTCACCGAAACTCAACCGAAATCACCGAAAACATCGAAATTTCGGCTTTTCAGGTGATATCAAAACATCCCTCGTTTTAAACTTCGGTACCTCAAAAATCCCGAAATTTCGAAATTTTGATCGAAATTTAGTTCCTTGGTTATACTGTTGCTGCTCCAGCATTCCTTGTGGTGGACTAATTTGAGTAGTACTTCTGATATGTATCACTTCAATTTGATCATCATTTGCTTCTGTTATTAGTATTACTATTTGTGTTTCCCATTGAAAATGAAAACCATGATGAGAAGTTGTTGTACCGTGTGATAATGGATTGAGTAGTTAGTGAAAGGAAGTTGCAGCAATTTATCTGTTTGATGATTTAGTTGCAACACTTGTTCTCTTTATG
The DNA here is from genome assembly GCA_033992175.1 of Spiraea crenata. Taxonomy (NCBI): domain Eukaryota; kingdom Viridiplantae; phylum Streptophyta; class Magnoliopsida; order Rosales; family Rosaceae; genus Spiraea; species Spiraea crenata. Next base: position 2,033,074 of record JAVBHV010000078.1, on the reverse strand, counting down.
CTTAGAACCATTTCGATTTCAATTGCAGTGTTAGCAGCATCCATTTCAATTGCAGTATGTTTTAGTCATTATTTACATCTCACAACACTTTACTAAAAATATTTACCAAACGCCTAAAATTGCTTTGGATCATCCAAAGCATTTTTGACAGAATATTTACCAAACACCAAACTGATTATCGCGGAAGCTAATTTCACGAAAGTGATTTCGCGAAAGCACAGCAATGCCATACTGGGCCTTAGTCCTACAAAGAGACTGGATATCGGTAGATCTTTCATGGTTACATCATTATAGAAACTGACACCAAAAGATATAATCCAAATTTTCATTTTTCCGATAGTTTGATGAACACATGGTCGTACATGAACAACGAAGAGACTCAGATTGAAAAGGACTACATAGAAAAACACGCTTGGGTCATTTCTAGGTAAAAATTCTAGTTTTGAGAGACAGGAGTACATTCTAAGTCAAATCACCAATCTACATTTCTTGAAATCACCATCAGCCGATCTCTAGAGGCTTTTACCGACCTTCCTTCCAGAACCGAATTGATCTGTCAGTTCCACAGGTAACAAATGCTGCCTCTGTTGGTGAGTGCGCAAGCCAACGGAAAGCACCAACATGATTGGAAGGCCACTTTGCTACTTTCTCTGCTGTCATAGCATCCCAGATAACAATCTGCAACCAGTCAGTATGCATCAATTGAAACCCTTTAGTATTCGTGTTCCATATCAATTGCAACAACACCCCACAATGTTTCACTTCAATAGAGTAAGAGTGAACAAACCTCGTTGCTTGGTTCATCGATGGACAGTACAAATTCTTCAGTATCATTAAAAACAGCCTGCACAGCAAGCACTTATTACATTGGCACATGGACAGTTAATCACCAAACTTTAATATTTTATTGTTGAAGATGATTGGAAAAGAATTGTTTGAACATTTTAAGAAAAGAATCTCCAAAAAGGCCATTCTGGCATACCTGACACCGCATCTGAGTATTTGTAGCTCCTAGATATTGCTTAACCATTTTTCCAGTGCCAACTTCCCAAAGCTTCACAGAAGAATCCTTTCCAGATGAGAGAACAAACCTAGGATGCAGGCTTGTGATTGTGAGTCATATCACACAGATTTTCTACTCATGAATGCATGTACACATATACAGTATCGTGCTTCAGGGCTTAGATCTATTCTATGATCTATACCTCTGATCCTTAGTAAAGTTTGCACTGGTTGCCTCTGCTGTGCCATGTGCACCAACTATGGAGCGTACACAATTGGCAGTTACACCATCCCATAAACGAATAGCACCATCTTTAGAAGCTGTAACATACATGCCACCGGTAGCTGAATACCTGACCTGATGAACAAGCATGTGGTGGATTTAATAGCCCTCATCAAATAGTGCTGATCTGTGAATGATGGATAACAGAATTTGCAACATGATTAAAGAGATAGGGTTAACCATACCTGATTTATTGCTCCATTAGCATCGATTTCTGGGGTATTTGCAGAAAGGTAGCACTGGAATGTATTAATATCATACAAGTGTGGGATTGGATGATCAGTCCCTGCACTTGTTCAGTATAAGCATTATTAGTATATACCAAAACAAAAACACAATTATTTTCCATCAGAACAAGAATACACGAACTTTTAGATTACAGAATGTCAAATGAGTTATAGCAAACTTCATTACACCACCAAACAGAAAGAAAAATGAAGAAGAGAGCATATCTACCAGCTAGAAGAAAATCTCCAGAAGGATGAAAGGATACTGATCGCACATTGTGTGTATCCTGTATCAATAAGAGGATGCAACTTAGTAAGGGAATGTCAGTCTATACTATGATTCAATCTATTATGAGGGTGATCAGGAACCTGGATAACTCTGAATGCTCTCTTTGCAGTCATCTTGGAAAAATCATAGAACCTGAAAATAATCACAACAATTGCATGAGCGTTAGATGTGAATTCTTATTTCATTTTGAAACTTATGCTGGTTATGTTCAAGTAAATAGAACAAGATACTTGGATTTGTGTTTGTCTAATGCTGGTAATGTTCAAGGGCGTCTTTCGCTTTGCACATGTTTTGTTACTGAAATTGCAAGGATATAAGAATAAACAATAGAACTTATCTAAGACAGTAAAGAGATTCATACTTTATGGTTTGATCTTTTGATCCAGATATAAGAACACTGTTCTGTGGATGGAAATCCAAGTCATTGATAGGCTGCAATTGAATCTGAATAACATTAGACATAACAGATACCCCAAGATCACGGTGGTTAGTGAAAAAGAAAACCAATAGAAATAAATGAATTGAATCCAACTTTCAGTTCACAGAACAGGCTCAATCCAAATGCTATATACAGGGAATTTGACACTCGAGGGTTAAAGATGTTCTATAAATTTCATCCTACGAGTATACTCAATCGTTTTCTTTGTCTAATGTTCCTCGAAAGATTCATGATATAGTCAGCATAATAGGCTCGTACACAATGCCTCTACTTTAAGTATGTCTACGGTGGTGGAAGAAATTTTCCATAAGCAAAGCAATAGTAACTTTTCAAAATATTAGGTAATAGGTATTAAAGGTTGACTTACTTGTGACTGGTCATAGAATGTACGTATGACAGGTCGGACAGGACCATCTCTTGCTTCTGGAAGCATCATTTGTTGAATTTTTGCAACCTGAAACAGAATATGACTGCTTGAGAATTAGATTATACGACCCTCATGGGAGATAAAACAAATTTTATAACTAAAAGAATCAGCACCTCGAAAAGCTTTATTGATGTGTCAGCACTTCCAGTAGCAACAAAATTCCCATCCGGACTAAACCTTGCACATCTGGCAATATTCTAGAAATTTCATTCTATCAGACCAAGTAAGATCCCCCCCCAGAGGAAGTGATCTTTATCATGCCCAACTAAGAGAATTAATGAAACTAATTCGACATCTTATACAATGATCTCTTTCCTCTCTTTATGCATACCTTGTGCTCTGAAAGATGGCGTGTCTCATGCTTCGGGAAACTCTTTGATGGACCTTTTGTTTCCTGCACAGCACTATTTGTACAAAAGACGTCCAATGGTGGTTTATTAGGGTTCATTAGACAAACATAAGGCAAACAACACATGGCATCAAGCATTACGGACAGAGAAATCTATTCTGGGAAACATAATTACCCAAAATCAACAGCGGCAGTGCGAGAAGGTGGGACTGAACCAAATCCAGTAGTTACTGATGTACCCAAATCATACGCAGATGAAGAAACCCCTCTGAACATCTCATCTTTCTCCACTGCAAGGCCCTGTTATCACCTTAGAACCAAAACTTTCTTCCGAGTTTAAACAATAATATATAACACTGAAGATGAAGAGAAAATCAAACCTTGGCCACCAGGTCAAGAAGCTTATTAGGCGGGGCTTCAACATTCAATGATGTCATTGTTGCGGCAGCAACAACGCTTGCAGCCTACAAATGAGAATGATCACCAAAAATGTCACAATCAACCAGAAAGTTGGAATCAAAACTGCTTGAGCACCATGGATTGCAGCAAACAACCCTGGAAAATGCCTAATCGGCAATCACAGAAAAAATTGGTATCACTAATATTCAGCATCAAATAGTTCAGTAATACTTGGAACCCAAATTGAAATCAATTCAATCTCCAATCAGCTGAACCAGTTAAAATTCTTCCCTACATTCCAACACATAATCAGTACACTCAAAGACTCATTATATCATAATCTTCCTCCATGCTTTCATCAACCATGATCAGACATTGAACATCTTCTGCCGTAGCACAACTCTCAACAAAACAAAACGAACGAAAAATCGAAACTTTAGCACAGCCAAACTCTTATAAATATACCTCAGCTAAGTAAAGTTTACAACTTTCGATTCTGCTCTACTGATTTTCCTACATTTTCCCAGAAACTAAGAAATCTGCCAGCCAAAGGAGCGTGCTTCCAGATTGGCTACTCGTTACTATCCACCAATCGAATAAAAATCAAATCTTTATGGTGCAAATTCACTCTTGTGCTTTCATACACTTTCTCAGCAATCCAAACAAACATGCAAACAAACAATCAAAGAAGGAGAAGAAGTAGGATTGCCTGGTAGAAATTGTTGTCGCGAAGATGAGCGACGATGAGGGAATTGACCTGCCTGTGGAGCTTGGCCTCTTGCAGAGCTTGCTCCAACCTGCTCTTCTCCATCTCTCTAAAACCCTCTTCACCCCAAACCCAAAAGTTTTATGCTTTTACTTCAGTCAGTTAAACACCGAATATGAAATTTCACCGAAGAAAATGACGTGTATCGGTATACCGAACAGACTCAAAAGCCTTAACCCGAACCAAACTCAGTCAGTTAAGTATTGACATCCATAGATATTTAAGTAGTTCAAGTAAACATGACAAATGAGTGAAGTTTTCTAGAATATCGAATTTAGTGTTTGTTTGGCAAGTGATTTTTCAATATTAAAAGTGTTTTTGAATTAATTATAATCAGTTATGCACATAAAATTATTATTACCTATTCTAACGTATTTTTACTTAAGTGAGAAGCAATTAATATGTTTATTTTAAAATTTTAAAGATATCTTTGACACTGGAAAAATATCTATCAAACGAGTTCTTACTCTTTCGAATATTAGTAACTTCATTTTTCATTGAAATATCGAAAAAACTTTAGACTTGTGCTACATTTTAGTAGTCGGTGCACTTTTCCGTTGAAACATCGAGAAACTTTAGACCTTGGCTGCATTTTAGAGTAGGTGCACTTGATTAACAAAGAATCATAGCTGCATTTTAGTAGTAGGTGCACTTGATTAACAAAGAATCAAACTTGTGAATCACAAATATTGATTAAAATATAGGTGGGACACACATGGAGACCTTGGAAGAGTAAGACAGAAGCGAGGAGATGGCTGAATGATTGCAAAGCAAAAATTAAAAAAGTAATTTATGTTGTAATCTGGTGGTTAGAGCAAGAGATTTGGACAAATTGCAAAGACCCAAAACGCCCCCAAATTGCACATCTCTTTCCCAGTGAACAAGTTATTGAGTTTTCCCTCCACCGACAGTTGAGGATGCTCTTGTTGGTCCCACAACCTTTGCTGTCTCCCTTAACAGTCGTTTTATATGGTCTTTAACTTAATCGATTTTTCTGTAACAAATATGCTGTGTTTTTTGTCTGTTCCAGAAATGTCCATTGTTAAGAAAGTTTACACTTCTTGATAGAAAAGTAGTAAACTTTGTAATTCTTTGGTCCAATCTCTTACAAAATGGGTGCGAATATAGTCGATTAAGAACATAATGAACAAAATAATTACAAAATCATATTTGAATGTCGTATATAATTACAAACTCACGTTATTAAGTTGAGAATGCTTGCAAAGGGCATGAATGGAAACAGTGGTGCATTGTTGTGTCACCACCAACAAAACTTTGATTTTTAACATTAACTAGATCGACCGCTTCCACTAAAACAGTAATTAGAGTGATCTTTAAAAGTCACTTGCCATGTGAGAAGAAAGCCAACCACGCCCCCCAGTTGGCCAGCTCCACCACATCTCTCCCTTTCTTTCTCTCTCTGTCTTCTTCTTTTCATTGCAAGATCTTGAGCTATATCAGAACTAAGCAATCACAGTTTGAAACTAAATCTGCATTAGCAAATGGACCACCAGTGCTTATCAGCAGCTGGATCCATAGCCAAGCTCAGCAGTTCTGCCATTTTGCTTGTCTTCTTGCTCTCATGCTTCAGTTTTACTTCCACAGGTCAGTGTCTGCTTTCTTGCTCAAGTTTCTAAATTTGGTGTCTTGAAAGTGTGTTTTTTTGATGTTTCCCGTTTATGGGTTTCAGTTGTTAATCTGTAAAATGGTGTTTTTGTGTTCCAAGAATTTAGCTTTTGAAGAAATCATTTGTTGGTTGGTGAATCCTGTGGTGAAAGTTGAGGTCTTTAGTGCTTTCTTTCTGAATTCGGAGAGTTTTGCATTGAGTGATTGATATTTCGTAATTCGTATTTAGTCGATCTGTTTTTAGTCATTTGTTGCTGGTTTCATGGGGTGGAGATAAAAGCTGCAGATACTAGCTGGTGATAAAAGATTCTAACAATTAAGCTACAGAAGTCACAGCGTGTATTAATCTTGATAAGTTGCATGTCGATATCGAATGAAGCAGCGGTGTAAATATTTTGATTTCACAGAAGGAGAATTGAATACAACTTAAGATTTTGACAGATGACTGCTGTAGTTTTGATAAAGTCAACGTTCTGAAAATTTGAGGATTGTTGTATTGAGCTGTGTTTTGCTGGATCTTTATGCAGATGCCTATGATGCCCTTGATCCAAGTGGAAATATCACAATTAAATGGGATGTCATTAGTTGGACCCCGGATGGCTATGTTGTAAGTATTGATCGGCAAAGCATTACTTTGAGAGCATGAGCTACATTCGTTTTGATTCAGCTTAAGACGATGTCTCAACTAATATGTTCAGTGTAACTAAAATCTTAAGTTATCAAGTGATGCAATAGTCTAAGAGATTATAGATTCATATTCTCCATAGGCTTTTTAATGTTTTCTTGAAACTGAACAAAGCGAAATAGAAACCAGCTTTAGAAACCATGTTCCCAACACATCAATGAGAAACGTATTAAAATTGCTAGGGATTGGAGAACTTCATGTAGTATTCCCTAACTGATCGTATGTATCCCTTCTAGTTATATTTTTCCCAAGATATAATCTTTTACTTGCATCTTGCCTTGAGTTTTCTGATACAAATCATGCTATTTGAACTGGCAGGCTACGGTTACCATGTTCAACTTCCAACAGTATCGACATATACAAGAACCAGGTTGGACATTAGGATGGACATGGGCCAAAAAGGAAGTTATCTGGAGCATGGTGGGAGCGCAAACCACAGAACAAGGGGATTGTTCGAAATACAAGGGAAACGTCCCCCATTGCTGTAAGAAGGATCCAACAGTTGTTGACTTGTTACCCGGAACTCCATACAATCAGCAGATTGCAAATTGTTGTAAAGGGGGAGTAATGCAATCATATATCCAGGATCCACCTAATGCTGTAAGTTCATTCCAGGTCAGTGTTGGTGCTGCCGGAACCACTAACAAAACTGTCAGACTGCCAAAAAACTTCACTTTGAAAGCACCAGGACCTGGATATTCATGTGGGATAGCAAAGATTGTAAAACCAACCCGATTTCTAACCGGGGACAAAAGGAGGTGGACCCAAGCCATGAGTAAGTACCACCCTCTCCTCTTGGCACAACCGAGAAAATAGAGTAGAAAAGGGTTTTGAGTGACTTGATTGCTAAGGCATTGAGGGTAACTCAGAAGTATTAACTATTTGGGTGTAACCCTACACTCTAGACAGAGATAAGCAATTGTTTTATGAAGAGGTGTGGTATCTGTGAATATTTCAATATGAAATAGTTGCAAACTGCAATTGAAATGTTCCAAGGGCTGAAAAATACATTTTGATTGATAAAGTATGGTCTTAATACTTTTAAACACGGGTAAAGAATTTTACGTGCTTTATTTGACCTTTACATCTTCTTGTGGCAGTGACCTGGAATGTCACTTGTACATACTCCCAGTTCTTAGCTCAGAAGACACCCACCTGTTGTGTTTCTCTGTCCTCCTTCTATAATGAAACTATAGTAAGCTGCCCAACTTGCGCTTGTGGCTGCCAGAACAATGCTACAGATCCTGGAAGCTGCGTAGAGTAAGTTATTCATACATTTATTGCATTTCTGAATCCCATTCTTCTGTCTCCTCCAAATTCTTGAGTAATGTCTACCGCCCGAATTTGCAGTATAGTAACTTATAAATCTTTTCTGTTTTTTCTGATACTGCTTTCCAGGCCAGACTCTCCATACTTGGCTTCAGCTGTAGCCGGTCGTGGAAAATCCACTAATACTCCTTTGGTCCAGTGTACCAGCCATATGTGTCCAGTCAGAGTGCATTGGCATGTCAAGCTCAATTACAAGGAGTACTGGAGGGTGAAAGTCACAATTACAAATTTCAATTACAGAATGAATTATACGCTGTGGAATCTTGTTGTTCAACATCCCAACTTCGATAATTTGACCAAGATTTTCAGTTTCAATTATAAGTCATTAACTCCATACGCTGGCTTAAGTAAGTTTTATGCTGCCCTTTATCACTTTCTGTGAATTAGTCCTTTATAAATTTTCAAACCAATAGGTGCAGTTTGTTTGACTCTTATTGACATAAAACTTGGCGATGCAAATTCTGGTTGTGCAGATGACACTGCTATGTTATGGGGAGTGAAGTTTTACAACGATTTGCTCACGCAAGCTGGACCACTTGGAAATGTGCAGTCAGAACTCCTATTTAGAAAAGATACATCAACCTTTACTTTCGAAAAGGGATGGGCTTTCCCACGAAGGATCTACTTTAACGGTGACAATTGTGTGATGCCATCTCCAGATGCCTACCCATGGTTGCCAAATGCCAGTCCCAAAAGACTTAATTCCGTACTTCGTCCAGCCATGGCCATCTTCGCATCTCTGGTATTCTTATTGGCCTATACATAGGGAGTATGTCAAAGCCAGACAACTAAAGCTACATGTTTTTCAGTACATTGTCAAATTGCCATCAAGTTCAGATTGCACCGAAGCATGTGTAAATCCAACGTGTTTTGTCTGTGACTTCTAGTAATACGAGTGATCCAGGTTCTGTCTAGCTTGATTATCAATGCAAAATTCTGCTTTGATATCTGTTACACGTGTTGACATTTTATTCTTTTTGTCATTACTGGTTTTGCATACATTTAGTTGTTGTACGAGTATTTAGAAGAATCCATAGTGAATATGTTCTAAGAAATCAAAGTTGATGTCTGATTTTTGTTCATAGAGTTGTATAACAGTGTTTTAAGTTGTTTTCCTTTTTGCTGTTGACTTCACAATACAAATCGAGTACATTCTCAGCAGAGACATCCAGTACTTCTAGCAAAAAATCGTGGGACATTATAGAGAAAGTTTCAGATATCGCTTACATTTTCAGAAGCTCACTATCTACACTGAATTACCACGCACAGAACCACTCCTACTTTTGTCCACACTTCAAAACATCGAACAGCATATAGAAAACAATATCAGAACCACAGCAGCTGCCATTTGTGAAACTGAAATAGAGTATACATGGCCAGAGTTTGGGAGAGATGGGTATGCATCGGGTGGAGGCAGCATACATTCGTCACCATTGAAGTAAACTCTTCGAGGAAACGCCCATCCTTGCTTGAATGTGAAGGTATTCTCGTCCTTCCGCATAAGCACCTCCGACTGAACATTTCCTAATGGCCCAGCTTCCATCAATAGGTCATTGTAAAACTTCATGCCATAGAACATACCAGTATCATCTGCTCATTACAGTAAATCATGCTCATATGTTAGTAATGAAACTCAAAACTTTTTATGATTGTGTCACTGCACATTAGAGGCACTTACTAATGGACTGGTAGGGAACAAGGGGCTTGTAATCAAAGCTAAAGACTTGAGTGATGTTGTTTAGATTAGGATGCTGCGCAACTAGTGTCCACTCGGTGTAGTTCTGCCGGAAGTTGAAATTGGTGACCGAAATCTTGACGCGCCAATAGTCCTTGTAGTTGAGCTTAACATGCCAGTGCACTCGGATAGGGCACATATGATGAGTGCACTGAAGCAACGGAGAATTGTCCTTTTTCGGTGTGTTTATTCCTGCCTTGTGTGCTAATTTTGAGTCACTCCTGAAGACATTATATCATCCAGTAAGTCTAGTGTGTAAAAACATAGGTACCTATGTATGTGCACAGACGTTGTAAAGGCTTACTCGATGCAGTTTTTCTTGTTGTGGCAACCACAAGCACAGGATGGGCAAGGAACTATGGTTTCATTGTAGAAAGTGGAGAATGAAACACAACAACTCGGGTGCTTGGAAGCAAGGAACTGCGAGTAGGTGCACGTCACGTTCCATGTCACTACAGAGAAAATAATATATAGATCAGTTTGAAGATAGTAAGAAAAAGAGGGTACTAAGTAGATCCTAGAAACTTACTAAGTGCTTGAGTCTTTCGCCTGCGATCAGGCGTGAGGAAGACTGTTGATGGCACAACCTTTGCAGGGCCACAAGTGTACCCTGGCCCTGGACCAAGCAAGGTGAAATTTCTGGGCAGTTTCACTGTTTTATTTGAAGTTCCGGCTTGCCCTACGCTCACCTGGAAGGCGGAGACTGAAGCTGAAGGATCCTGTCCCCAAGATGCTAGAACGCCGCCTTTGCAGCAATTGGTGAACTGCTGATTGTAAGGAACTCCAGGAAGCAAGTCCACAACTGTTGGAGTTTTCTTACAACAATGTGGAATGTTTGCTTTGAATTTGGAACAATCCCCTTGCTCCGTAGTCTGAGCTCCCACCATTGTCCAGATTACTTCCTTTTTGGCCCATGACCAACTTAGAGTCCACCCGGGGCTCATGATTTGCCGGTACATTTGAAAGTTATTCATAGTCACTGCAGCCTAACATCATCCAATGAACGGTTCCTTATTAAGCTTAGTGCAAATAGAAGATTTTGATCTGTATATTCGTCAACAGACATAAGTTCATTCAGTTGATAACTTACAACATAACCATCTGGTGTCCAGGACATAACATCCCATTTGATCGTTATGTTTCCAGTTGGATCCAACGGATCATATGCCACTATAATTCACAAAACCGGAAAACAAAAACATTAGCATATCAGCAAACGAAACAGGTAACAGAAAAGAAGGTATATGTTTAAGTGGATTTGTTGTCAGGAATTTACCAGCAGGTGATAACATCAAGCAATATAGCATAGCTACGAATGTGAACTTCAACCAAGAACAAGAACAACATGATCTTTCCATGGCCTAAGTTCACCAGCTCACAAGCGTTTCCGGTTGCAAGGAGGACTAATTACGATGAGAAGACAAGATCTACTTCAAAAACGGAGGTGTTAAAAAGGAAAAGAACAGGAGATTATATCAGTGAAAGCGAATGCCTGCAGATGTCTCACCAACTGGTTGTTAGGTATAGCTTCATGTGATATTTCATCTTCTTCAAAATTTTCGTTTACACACAAATGTACCTTACCTTAAATAAATTCAATTAATGTTGCTGTTTTGTGTTTTCTGTATCTTGAAGCAACTTTTGGTGGTGAATAAAAAGCTGGCGGGAGATTTTGAAGACAACAACAGCCCAACAAGTCAGTTCAAAGATCACAAGGTTGCTTTTGGTTTTGGTCAGAAACACTGCTTAAAATGCACGTTTTCTTTCCTGTGTTTTTTTTTTTTTCCAATAACTTATAGCCAAATCTAACTTCAATTGGTCCCCCATGCAATCATGATGCATTGCTATTTCCTAAACCTCTCAAGCAAGTGAAACATTACCTTTTCATTTCTCTGCTAAAAGCCTAGAGGAATCCATATATATTCACCACGTATCCGACAAATGCACACAACGATATGGAGAGCATGGCAGAGATGATGCTTCATCTATTGTTCATGATTTCGGAACAGTGCACAACTAAAGTGTGGTTCAGGCGTTAGTATGTGTCCGAAGTCTTCTATTTCTTGGTCCAACTTTGCCATATAGTGGTCACACATTCTTTTGGTAATTCCACTTCCATTAAATTGTAAATTTATAAGTTACTTACATCATATGGTCTTTATTTGATGAAGCAGAAAAACCAAGTAGATGGCTCTTTTCTTAATTCTAACTTCATTTCTGAATGAATTGATTTCTGTATACACCAGTTCATGCAATTTAAATACATAATACATACTCAAATCAACTTATGTACTTACAGTCACCCACAACCTAAGTCTTTTAAGTCCTTATATGACATTACTTCTGTTTCAATCTTCGGTTTTAAGTTTTCATATGACATTACTTCTGTTTCAATCTTCGGTTTAACGATCAGAGAATTGCCAGAAACATCAGAATCCAATAGAGAGCCAATTCTGGTACTGCAATTGGATTTGTATGGGCTGAATTGGGTAGAACTGGGAATTGATCAGGTTGGGGCATCATGCATTCGTCCCCGTTAAAGTAGATCTTTCTAGGGAAACCCCAACCCTCCTTGAATGTGAATGTGTTTGCATCCTTGTGAAGAATCATCTCTGATTGTACATTTCCCTCTGGCCCAGCTTCCTTTAACAGATCATTGTAGAATTTAATGCCGTAAAACAAACCACTGTCATCTGCATAACCAAATGGTACATGTTTAGCACCGCAAACAAATGCGTTATATGTAGGCATTCCTATAGAAATGTATGCATTACATAGAAAAGTTTGGAGTACTTACTGTTGGATTGATATGGGATTATGGGCTTGTAGACAAAGCTGAACACTTGAGCAATGCTATTGAGATTTGGATGTGCAACAACAAGTGTCCACTGTGTGTAATTCAACCGGTAGTTGAAGTTCGTTATGCTAATCTTTACGCGCCAATACTCCTTGTAGTTGGTTTTCACATGCCAATGGACCCGAATCGGGCACATATGTTGTGTGCACTGAAGCAATGGGGTGTTATCCTTTGTTGGTGTGTGTATTCCCACTACACTGCTCAATTTTGGACCACTCCTGCAGTATAATGTTTCAATCTGAATGTCAGTTATTAAGAGGTAGATAAATCACCTGCTTGAGTTCAAAATCAGAACTGATAACCGATAAATGCGTACGCAATGCAGTTATTCTTGTCCTGGCAACCACATGCACAATTTGGACAAGGAGTGATTGTAGAGTTGTAAAATGATGACATAGAGACACAACAGGTTGGGTGGCGAGACGCCAGCAACTGCGAATAAGTACATATCACATTCCAAGTCACTGCAAACAAGAATTATACAGTTAGAAATGTAGAAAAATACTATCTTGGCTATTAAGTTAATACGACTCACTCATGGCTTGAGTTGTTCGACGACCATCAGGTGAGCGAAAAACTGTCTTGGGCACAATTTTTGCTTGGCTGCAAGTGTAGCCTGGTCCTGGACCAAGCAAAGTGAAATTCTTAGGAAGTCTTACTGTCTTATTGGACGCTCCAGAGCGCCCAACGCTCACCTGGAAGGAAGAGACAGCAGCTGAAGGGTCTTGACCCCATGAGGCCACAACACCAGCTTTGCAGCAGTTGGCAATCTGTTGGTTGTAAGGGACACCAGGAAGCAAGTCAACAACTATGGGGTTTTTCTTGCAGCAATGTGGTCTGCTTGTTTTGAAATTAGAACAGTCTCCTTGGTCGATGGTTTGTGCTCCAACCATGGACCAGATCACCTCTTTCTTTGCCCACACCCATCCTAAGGTCCACCCGGGGCTCATGATGTGCCGGTACATTTGAAAGTTGCTCATGGTTACCACTGCCTGTAAATTTGTAATTATGCAGCATAAATCTTTGTAGAATAACTTTTGCAATTAATATTAATTAATCAATAGCAAATAGTTGATTTCTTCATATAAAGCTATCTTCTGACCAGACTACTATGAGCTAAATTGAAACGTGCATAAGGAATTGAGGAAAGTAGAAGCCATTGGATTAAGATTATCCTGCTTACCACATAACCATCTGGAGTCCAGGAGATGACATCCCATTTCAATGTAATGTTCCCATTCGGATCCAATGGATCATAAGCAGCTATAATCATGACAAAATGGAGCTCAATATAATTGTAAGTCTACTAATAGAGTCAAAATTCAACAGATTTTTCACTACCAGGAACTGACCTGCATGAGAAACTATGAGTACGAAAGCAACAACCGAGAAAACTGGGCGTGTATACTTTTCGAAGATCATGTTTCGTCGACAGAGAAACTGAGCAAGCATGTGCTGTTAATAGGCTTAAACAAGTTCAACCTACTAGTTTTCTTAGGTGGTTAATTTCATATGATATATTCCTTCATGTTAACTTCATGACAATTATATTCAGTACTTTTATGTAGACTTGGACCAGTTCAAAACTTGATCATCAAAACCAATAGTGATTCATGAGTGTTAGCACACGCAGCAGATTTTGGACTGTTCGATCACAACAGTGTAACCATTTGCAAACCATAATAGGTTCTCATGGATATTGAATTTTCAGCGCCTTCAGTCAGCGTAATTTTAACAAAATAGAGAATTATAAACTAATGTACCTGGTTCGGCAGGTTTTGAAAACAAAAAGGGAGGAGTTTGGTCTTATAATACAAATCTTAGGAATCAAATGAGAATCTCAGCAATAAGAAAATGTGCAGGCTGATCACTTATGGAATTTGGATGTAAAAAATCATACAAGTTCCTTATATCTAATTCACATGAAAGGGCAATTTGAGCAGTAATCTGTCTTTAATACTTGCACTTGATTATGACTTTTTCATCTCTTCAACTCCCTTCCTCTGAATCCTAATAAACAAAGCATTATCGGATGGACTTTAATATTCAAATGAACGAACCGTTGGTTACATTATAACTACTTTTCCCACCAAACATTCTATATTCTGCCCTGACCTAGCTTCTGAATACCCGAACATTTTTTCTATGCAGTTATGGAAAAGATGGTTTGGATTGTCAAGATGGGAGGGGGAACAAAATTTGAGCCTTCTCAACTTGATCACAACTATACAGACATATAGTGACAAAGTTCACACACATTCCCATTCTTTTTCTCTTTCATCCTTATGCATATGTTCTTGAAGATTTAACAGCTTCAAAACTGTGCTCGTAGAACCGTTTTCCGGGTTCTGAATCGTCCTTAGTGACACGAGCACAACAAGAATAGTGCAGAAAGCAACAGAATTGCCAGTAGAGATGATGAAACTGGATTTGCAGATGCAGAGCTGGGTAGAGATGGATATATATCAGGAAGAGGCATCATGCATTCATCACCATTGAAGTAAACTTTCAAGGGAAATGTCCAGCCTTGATCCAATGTGAATACATTCATGTCTTTTCCAAGAAGCAACTCTGACTCGACATGTCCATCTGGCCCAGCTTCCTTTAGTACGTCGTTATGATCCTTTATGCCGTAAAACATGCCAGTGTTGTCTGCATATCAAAATAGAAATAGCAGGATGAGGAAAACAAATTATACTAATGTAGAAACTTCATCAAGATGGGATCACATTGTAGACTTACTTATTGAATTGTAGTTAATCAGTGGTTTGTAGACGAAGCTAGAGACATTTGCAAGTTTATTGAGATTTGGATGCTGAGCAACCAGTGTCCATTGTGTATAGTTCATCAGGTATTTGAAGTTGGCTATGGTAACCTTTACACGCCAATACTCCCAGTAGTTAGCCTTCACATGCCAATGCACTCGGATTGGGCACATATGATTTGTGCATCGTAACACTGGTTCCTTTTCCTTAGCTAAGACTTTCGAACGTAAAACACTTGAATCTGGAAGGCCATTCCTGCATTATGCTCTAGTGTTAAAAGGCAGATTTAACATACAAAATTTCAAACAGTGATCAAGGAAAGCTTATTTTCATGAGTTTCAATTGATTAGGCAACTCACACACAATTGTTCATGTCCTCAGAACCGCAAGCTGAAGATGGACAGGGAGTGATCATGGGGTTGTAGAAGGATGATAAGGAGACACAACAAGTTGGTTTGGGAGAAACGAGCAATTGAGAGTAAGTGCAAGACAAAGTCCATGTCACTGCAAGAACAAGAAAAGGAAAGGATTATACAAGAAGATAACTAGATAGAAGAACTTAATTCAAAAATACTAGTGACACCAAACATATTTTGTTTAAACATAAGAAGGGGCAAACTTACTCATTGCTTGAGTTGTACGCCGGCCATCAGGTGAGAAGGAGACCGAGGCAGGCACTACCTTTGCAGCACTGCAGGTGTAGCCGGGTCCAGGACCAAGCAAATAAAAGTTCTTAGGTGGTCTGACGGTTTTATTTGAAGTACCAGAACGCCCAACACTCAGCTGAAATGATGAGACTGCAGCTGAGGGGTCTTGCCCAAGTGATTGCAAAACACCACTTTTGCAGCAATCAGAAAACCTCTGGTTATATGCAACCCCGGGAAGCAAGTCTACAATGGAGGGATTTATCTTGCAGCTGTGTGGAATATTTGCTTTGAACTTGGAGCAGTCTCCTTGTTCAGTGGCTTGAGCTCCCACCATTGACCATATCACTTCTTTCTTAGCCCATGTCCACCCGAAGGTCCACCCTGGGATCGTTATATGCCGGTACATTTGATTGTTGGTTATTGTCACTGCTGCCTGAATATTGATTAATTGTCATGGTAAGTATGTATTTGAACGAGCCTAATCTTAACAAGTAAGGCTATGACAAAATATTGGATGATATACGAGATTTTATCTTCCTCTTATTGGTTAATCCAAAATGTTGCATGCTAAATGCAGAGGTTTGGGATCCCAATAGGTGCATTAGCATTACTCACCACATAGCCATCAGGAGTCCAAGATACAACATCCCATTTGATATTTATGCTTCCCTTCGGATCCAACGGATCATACGCTACTAAAAACACGATGGGAAAGAGGAAATTTCAAGTTAGAAAAAGCAATGAGGCAACAAGGACTAATACAGATACAGCTAAACAGAATTCTTGCAATTGGTAGCTCACCTACATAAGTAAATATTGTCAAAGTCATGACAGAAGCCAAAAATGTGGATTTACAGTTATGAGTAATCTCCATTGTTCAAGTTTGAGTCTGCAGGGGATTTTGTCTGAATGCTGTTATGATTAAGGTCAGTATTTATAAGCAAATATGCTCAAACCAAAAAAATGTGTTGTGCCTGAGTTGCTAGGTACTTTGGCCCGGTATTCCACATGTCATCTTCTCAGGTGTTTGATTAGGACAAAGTATTTTGTGTGCAGTCAGAGAATTTCATGTCTGCGTAACGCTGCGTATGCAGTATGTCACAGTTGAACTAAACCAGTTTCGAATTGTCATGTACACACTTGCGGTTCATCTTCGTTGGTCCAATTTTGCAGTACCAACAACTTCCCACCAATTTAAAATCAAGGGCAGGTTGGGGTAGCAGCGCTGTTGATCCTGCCGGCGGGATGGACACAGAATGATGAGGTGATCTCAAAAAGTTCAAGCGATTGCAACCAATCAACTTGAGGGTGATCTCACAAAGTTCATTAGATTAAGATGATAAATTACCGATAAGTGGTGATATTTTATACAAAATTTTATTGGGTCAACCAACCTGAATATATATCAAGAATGAAAATAATGAAGTTCATGGATCTAAGAAGGATATTTAGTATTGCTTACATCACAAGAAAAAGTGTTGGTTTGACATCTTCCCTTGTCTGATATTCCCTATACATAGCAGGATCTACCAACTGAGAGATGCTCCTTTTTTTGGATCCCTAAGGCCTTTACATCAAATGAATCAACTGTTCATAAGCTGTTTGGAAGCACCAATTGCTATTAAGCCCAACCTACCAAAGCACCATTTGGAAAAGCACTTATCAAGCCGAAGCATTAGATTGTTCAAAGTACTTACCAAAATGCTGACAAACATATCTTGCGGCCCTTCCATTTCTCATTTTTCGTTTTGAAGCAATTTCATTTGTCTCTTTTCTGCCCTCAACCCCTCATTGTGCCCAATTTGAGCACCTAAGTTCCTCCCTATGTATAATATGTCCATGTTTCTAAACCATGTTAAGTGGCAATCGGAACATGATCATCGTGTGCTGAATCAGCTTTGACCCCACCATTCAAATTTTGAGCCCATTTTATTTTGGACTGATTGATATCTTTCTTTTCAACGGCCCGTCTCCTATGAGCATTTTCTCTTTTCGTTTTCCCTGGTAGACCATCGTTTGTAAGATGTGGAATTGAAGATTTATTGTCTCTATTGAAAATGTCAACTAGTCATGTACATCCAATAGGCTAATCGTCTAGTTAAGATGATGACTTAGAATATATTTAATTATGAGTTATTATGGAGCCCAATTAGTTATGGTGGATGTAGATGTAGTGTTACTTTTCATAAGTAAATCTGGCTCTCTCATAACCAAATGCAATATATCTTCACACAAAAGGGAGATGAGGTGGCACTAGACTATTTGGGACTAGTGTATGCTTGTTTATAAGTAACAAGTGATGACTTAATTGTTGTTTGCTGGGATCTACTATAATACATAAGTTATCAACGTCTAGTAATGGTATATGTGTCATCATTTGGTCCAAAGTTCATAAGCCGAAATGGATCGACCCAAGTCTAAAGGGCCAAAGTCAAATCCAACTTATTTTTTTGTCCAATTTGGCCAGCCCATTATTGGTTTGGACCCGCCAACAGCCCAACCTATTTAAGCTTATAAAGCTTAGTTCAGTCTAATCCATTTAAGTAACTTCTTTAATGAATTTAAGTAACTTCTTTTTTCAACAGCCCAACCTCATCTGGCCCATTCGAGCATATATATAATGAATTTAGTATAATTTATATTTGATTTCAAATAACTTCTTTAATCACTAATATTTTAACTAAGAAATTTATTCTTTTGAGTAGCTTGATTTAACTATCAATATTGAATTTCATCATTCACAGTACAAGAGCACCAGTTACTTCATTAAAAGAATATTAACATTTTTATTAAATTCTAATAATGGCCTATTCTAATTCGACTCAAATGAGCCAGCCCAATCCAACCTACTCCAGCCCAATCCAAAACAGACTTAGGCCCAGTGCTTAAAGTTTAAGCTCAACCCATGCTAATTCAAAATATTAAAAAAGTCTAAGGAAATTATCCAAAATAGGCCCATAGGAAAACCCTTGTTCCAAAATGGTGGGGCAGCACATTTCATTCTAAATTGGCAAAACTATTGATGAATTGCATAAGAAGCCCCTTCACAATTCACCCCCCAGTCTTCATATATTCACAATTCTCCACCGATTGCAACATCTTTCTTCCACGCCGCAGTCCCCGTCGGTCGACACGAATGACCTCGTCGGCAACCTCTTCCCCGACAACGGCGAACGCGCGATTCCAATCGAGCGACCTCTCCGTCGTCAGCCCTCGGCAGAACGGTAACGTCGTCGCCGTCCTCGCGCGTGTCGGCGGAGACCAGATCCAGTGGCCTCTCGAGAAGGACGAGGCCGCCGTGAATCTCGATCAGTCCCACTTCTTCTTCACACTCCAATTCTTGGCAAACAGGTCGCCGATGCGGAAATCTGAAATGGAGCTGTTGAACTAGGGGTTGACGATCGCGTCGAGTGGGCAGGAGAAAGTAACGAAGGAGTTTGATCAGTTTTGGGGACTTACAGTTGCTTTTCGGAGGGGAAGGTGGAGGCGGCGAGGCATTGGGAGGTTTTGGAGGCGGCGGTGGGACGACGATGGAGATTAGGGATAGGGCGGCAGGGTACTGGACGACGCCGTTGCTGGATGTGGTGAATTGGCCAAGCACCTCGTTTTCGAAGGAACCACAACTCTTAGATTTTTCTATAATTTCTGTTTTGCAATTTTGTTGTGGATTTTTTTGATTTTTGGATTGGGAATTGGTTGGTTAATGAAATGAGATGTGAAAATGGTTTGTTGAAGACATCGATGGTGGAGTTCATGAGCTGATGTGGTTGGGGAGATGACGGCGACAGAGTTTGGTGGAGAAGAATGGTGTGAAGTTCTCGAGTTACAGAGTGGACAATGTGAATACTATACAAAACTATGTGCGTACTATAAGAGACTATGTGCACACTATAAGAGACTATGTGCAAATTGTGAATAGTATTTCATTTTTTCAGAAATGGACTACAACCATACTTTGATGGACTATGATCACAATATGGTGTACTATGACTACACTATAGTGAATTACGATTACACTACAATGGACTACGATCACATTTTGAGTCAGGGATTTAATTGCAAATTGACTATAGTATTTTGCCTAATGAAAAATTGCCTGCTGCCCGTTCCTATTTTAGAACAAGAGTTTCCTTATGGGCCTATTGTGGATAATTCCCCAAAAGTCTAACAAGTTCATCTAAATCCAACATAAACTAGCATATATGGACCAAACTGGGCCAAATAATGAGCCCTATAATAGTAGATGATAGTCATAATTAATTAGAATCGTTTTGAATAAAGTTACAGTTGAATATCACTGTACCAGTTAAATCACGTGCATTCGAAATGATTGTTTGAATGCAAAAGGTAAATCTACATACTAGGTTGCTCTATTTTGTGTTTGAATGGCAATGGCAAAAGTAGACGAGTGGGAGTATCCCCATATTCCAATTTGTTTGAAAGCAAGTAATCATGCAATGTCACATAGTTTACAATGTAACATTTTGATTAAACTAATCCCAAATTAGAGTTATGGTTGGAAGCAAGTGACCACCAGTTGGCTTGTCGGTGGTTTGTTCCTTTTAAACTATAGTACACATCATGTCCACGTTATGGTTTCAGTTGTAACTCCCTCCTTCCTCATTCCCTCCTTTTCTTCTATAACAGCAAATCCCAGCTCAGTTTGCTAATCCCAAGATACTATATTTTCCCAATTTGCCTACACTCCACAGAAATATCACGTCCTCACGACATGTCGTACGCTTAAATCTATAGTTTTATTATTTATGAATCAATGCTGTTGTACTTCGAAACTGTGGTCTGGTGGTGGAGGTCGCGTTTCTAAATCTCAACTTCCACTTTCTAATATCATAAACTCCACACCAATTTTAAATGGATGTGTGCAGCCATCGTGGGTGCTGCCTTTTTTCATGATTGCCACAAATGAGGATATTGTTGTGGTGTCAATAACATGCAATTTTAGATTGAGCAAGTTTATGGGGGTAAATGTAATATTATCCTGTAATGTTATGAATGAAAATTGAATTAGTAGGGAGATATAATACCATTGGGTTTATATATATATATATATATATATATATATATATATATATATATATATATATATATATATTTTGCAATTTCGAATCAACAAATGCATAAAGGAATCGATTCCACAAACTAGAAGTTTTAGGACATGTTTATTTAAGGGGAAAGAGAATGGATGGAGTGAGAATGATTCTGATTCCTTCATTTCTCTATGTTTATTAAAACACTTACAAATCAAAATTTAGTGAATTTTACTCAATTTTAGAAACAATAACCCCCTAAGGAACTTGAATATCCAATTTTCATTCTCGATTTCTGTTTTTGATTCTCTCTTGTGAGTAAACATGCCCTTAGTTACTGTTAGATCATCAACAGTGAATCTAACAGTGACAAATAATTTTCGCATTTCAAAGTTGGATCTACCTCAACTAGCTGCAGCATAGGCACAAGTGAATTGTTGCCAAAGTTGGCAGCAAATGAAAGAGACAAGCAGGGGGCCAACCCAGTCAATACCCAAACCTTTCAAATACTATTACTACTAAACAGATCTACGGCAGGCGGGTCAATGGGTTGGATCCAGTGGGCCAAATCACAATCTGTAAAAGTGTCGGTCGTCGAACGCGTAGAAGGGCTCGTGCAGTGCAGTGGCGTCGTCCGATTGGTTAGGGGGGTTTTTGGTTAGATTCCACAATGGCAGTTTGGGAAATGACAATTCGGACAAATTGACAAAATGGCCCCGAAAGGTCCAAAGATCTGAGCCACCAGCGACTTTGAATTTGAAGGAGTCGCCGGCCTTTGAAGTGTTTTGTGCGTCTTCCCCTAATTACTTGGGATTACTTCCCACCCATCGCCAATATTGCCGCAATTGAAGATGCATCGATATAATAGTATTCCATTTAAGTCAAACACACCAGGCTTACTTGATTACTCTGTTGTGATTAACGAATCTTTATTATATTAAATATCATTTTCAATGTTCCACTAAGGCTATACAATTACATTCATTGTTTGATTAGTTTATTGAACAAAAGATTTCAACTTTTAGTCTGCGACATGTGTATAAGTTACACCAAGAATTCGTACTTGGTGGATTTTGGTCATAATGAAAGTTAGGTAATTTTACTAAAGAAAGAGCGGGAGTGCTAAGGCATGGTAGTTTCATTTCAAGCATTTATTTGACAAATAACTGAAATAACATATATATACTTAATATTCTTCTATATAATTTCACTTTACATATGATTTAATGAAAGAATATTAACCAATATCAGTCAATTTGGTATTAAATTTAAGAGTAGCTAATAAAATCTAGAACTCTCATAATGAACGAGATTGTAAAATCACTTGAATAGGAAGACTTTTCCTAAGATCTAGTCTAGCAAAAAGGATGGAATTTCACAGTATTGTGTCTTTTCTATTACAATAATTTTCTTCACCCTAATTACTAGTAAATCCGACCATTATTATCACCTTCCTTCTTTTCTCTTCTGGCCAAATCTACTCCCCTCACATTTCCAATCCCACTTGAATTACATTCCAGGTGGAATTCCATAACTCCTCTCTTTTTTCACAATTTTCACAACACCAAATTATACGTTTCACCATTGATTCCAATACAATAATAACGCATCCAAATCACGTAATATAACTTATGTTCATATTTCAATACAATACTAAAACCAACAATCAACATAAACACGTGACTATAATACTGTATAAGTATCTAATTCTTCCACAAATACAGCTCCCCTTGTTCTTCGCACGTGCCACCTCAACATTGTTCAGCCTTTAAATTCTTCTTCAAATACGGGCATCGAAGACACAACTCCAACACTCCCAACCCAACACTCCCAAACCCGAAAGACCTCTCTCCCCACCTCTCCGTCTTTGCGAATCTCAGCAGCCATGGCTGCAGTCAGCAAGGTCACCCCGACCCCTCTGCTCAAGGACGAGCTCGACATCGTCATCCCCACTATCCGAAACCTCGACTTCCTCGAGATGTGGAGGCCATTTTTCGAGCAGTACCACCTCATCATCGTTCAGGACGGCGACCCGAACAAGGTCATCAAGGTCCCGGAGGGCTTCGACTACGAGCTCTACAACCGGAACGACATCAACAGGATCTTGGGCCCCAAGGCCTCCTGCATCTCCTTCAAGGACTCCGCTTGCCGTTGCTTCGGCTTCATGGTGTCCAAGAAGAAGTACGTCTTCACCATCGATGACGACTGCTTTGTAAGTACTCTATTATTTTCGAAATTTTGGCATCTGGGTTTTGAGTTTGGGGGGTGGAGAAGTTGGATCTCGATTATTTGTTGATTTTATTTTTGGGTTTTTGATTTGACTCGGATTGAATTGTGTTTGATTGTTTAGATCTGCTTATGTTGTATCTGTTTTGACTTGTGTTGATCGGTTAGCTTGTCAGTTCAACTTGGTTTCCTGTGGTCAATGAAGATTCCATGCTCTGATCTGTACTTGTGTTGATTTATGTGCTCATGTTTTACTTGTTTTCGGTTTGATCTGTTCGGGGAAATCTCATTTAGGGCAATTAGGCTGAATACGTTCTAAGATTGTGAACTTTTTGAAAGATTGGTAGTTTATTTGGGTATTTCTGCTTAATGTTTCAGCAATAAGCGAATTGATGTACTGTTGACCACATTCGTAGATCTCATCTGTATTGCACCATTTTAGATTACTTTCAGGTTCACACTTAAAATGTAAATTTGGATTAAGCTCTAGATGTTGAAATTTGAGTGTCGATGCACCTTGTTGTGGTGGGTCTATTGGGTTTGGATTATCAGGCTGAAGGATGTCATTCTTTGTTAAACTGCAGGTTGCCAAAGATCCTTCGGGCCACGATATCAATGCGCTTGAACAGCACATTAAGAACCTGCTGACTCCATCAACTCCATTCTTCTTCAACACCCTGTACGACCCATACCGTGAAGGTGCAGATTTCGTCCGTGGTTACCCATTCAGTCTACGTGAGGGTACCCCCACTGCTGTTTCTCATGGCCTCTGGCTCAACATTCCCGATTATGATGCACCCACCCAGCTTGTCAAGCCTCTCGAAAGGAACACTAGGTACATTGATCTTCCATTTGTCGTTGTTGAGTGTTTCTGTGATAGACTTGCTGACTATGATGCCATGTTTTTAGGTTTGTGGATGCAGTCCTGACCATTCCCAAGGGAACTCTCTTCCCCATGTGCGGCATGAATCTGGCATTCAACCGTGACTTGATTGGACCTGCTATGTACTTCGGACTCATGGGCGATGGTCAGCCAATCGGGCGTTACGACGACATGTGGGCTGGCTGGTGCATGAAGGTATATCGCTCAAAATATCTTTAGAGCCTGTGCATATTTATTGTCCTTTGGTAGTAGGTCTCTGTAGTTTTTTGCAATCAAGACACCCCATGCCTTGTGTTTTCAAAATTTAGTGGCTGAGCTGACAAGAGCTGTCGTTGTTTGGTTTTGTAGGTTATCTGTGACCACTTGGGACTGGGAGTGAAGACAGGATTGCCCTACATCTGGCACAGTAAGGCCAGCAATCCATTTGTGAACCTGAAGAAGGAATACAAAGGAATCTACTGGCAAGAAGAGTTGATCCCATTTTTCCAATCCGCCACGCTTCCAAAGGACTGCACCACCGTCCAGGCCTGCTACATTGAGCTCTCCAAGCAAGTTAAGGCGAAACTCGGCAAGGTTGATGAATACTTCATCAAGCTTGCAGATGCCATGGTTACATGGGTCGAGGCATGGGATGAGTTGAACCCATCCGGAGGAAAAGCTGCTGAGGTTAACGGGGCTGTTGCTAAATAGATTATTTTTTTATTGCCATTTATTTATCATTGCTTTTGACAGTCATAGGGTTGTTTGTAATCTGATCGTCCATTTTGTCCGAGCTTTTGCCTTCGAGCTTAGGAGTATTCATTTGGCAGGTCGGAAAAGATATTTTCTTATTTATCTCAGCAGTACTATGAGCTTAGAACAATAATATGATTGACGGATTATGTATTTCTATATACATGAAAATGTTAGCTATTTATTGGATTCAACAATGACATAGTGACTCTTTTGGTTCTAGTGTTTTGGCTTCGTTCCGGTCCATATTCTGTTTCTTTTGCCTGACATTTCGAGCATCCGTTTCCAGCATCTTCAGATGCGGTTTTTTTGGAATACAAGTCAACGTCAAGTACGGAGTTCGGTAAGCAAACCGATGTTTTTCAAAGTTCAAAGGTGGCACCGTAGCGTTGTAAAAGATGCAATCTTCACTAGCTGTCTTTGGGTTTGTCAAAACAATCTAGGGACACCAATCACGCTTGGTCTTGTAGATCTAGGGGCATTGGATTTGCCAATATGCGTGACTTTCTTCAGTGTCACATGCTATGCCCTTGAGCCCCATGCTGAAGAAAACGCCTTGACGACTGCCGGACCAAGTCATTCGTCCAACCGCCCACTCAAAACCCTCCACGATAACAATTTGTTAAAGAGAACTGGTGAACTTGTTTTTAAAAATAGGTTGTTCATGATATAGATACATAGATAAGCTTTCACGTCACGAGTGCAATGCACCATTCTCTTGATCTCATTCTCTTGCAAAAAAGAGCGACTCATTACTCATGGCAAAGAAAATGGTGCATTGCACATTTTTAAAAGGAAGTTAATCTCATCCCAGTGGGGTTATATTTGAAACCAAGTTCCCTCCCAAAAGGATTGTGGATGTTCTCCGAATTCTCCTATTAAAAAAGGAGCATTTGAAAATTGTATATTTTGCCGACAAAATTTTCAAATTGCAAGAAAACGGAGTCTGGTCCACCGTCCACATATGAACTTCTTGAGTTTTTATGTTTCTTCAGCTCTCATGTGTGATATATAGGTCCCACAATATTGTCGTCTCACTTCATGTGTATGCTAATAATGAAGCTCTTTGCTGTGCTTTGATGTGCATGTTTCCATCTGCTCAAAACGTGTTTTCTTATCTGGAACCACAGAGTTTACAGATCCAACAAAATGGGAATGAGAATCAATTCAAATAAGATCATGCACCTGTCTATATAATTGCAGATTCCCTTTTTGTCTTCTAAATCAATGTAAACAGATCCAAGAAGAACAGCATAAAGGAAGCTGCTCCCAGACCAAAGAAAAGCCAATGGCACTAGTACGGAGACAAATAATTCAAATATTGGCTAGGTAGGACACCCACCCCTCGCATTAGTCATCTAATTATGCTTACCTACCCCACAAATGACCGAAAACAATAACAAAATGCAAGACGAAAATTAGAGCAATTAATAAGTCGAGATCAACTAGTGTCCCATTATGTAACACACAAAGAGCTATACAAAAGTTCGAACCTCCCACCCCGTAATTTATATTATTTGATTAAAATGTAACTTTTCTGAGAAAAAAGGCATGCTACGAATTTAGAATATCAAACATTAAGCACATCACATGAACAAGGCACTCACCCACCCCTCTACAATCCTTCTATTATTGCCCCCATTACCTGCACCACTATCGTATGCTGAACTTTATTGTGGGAATGCCAGATTTGGATTTTGAAACAAGAAAACACATCACAACAGATCTGGATTTTTTGAAAGATATGTAACTATACACTAAAACAGCATATTCCAAAGCGCACAGCGTCCACACCCATCTAAGAGTAACTATCATTCATTAACTAAGGATTATAAGTAAATACAGATATATATAAGTCTCTTTCAGTGTAAAATTGGGCCGGCAATTAGCATAATAGATTACTGGGTTAGAACCTAGAACTTAAACAAATCACCGAAGTGCCATGTTGCTTTCTTACTTCGCTTTCACTATCTAAGACGATACTCGCAATGCAGGCAGGTAGTTTTCTCTATGAACATAATTACTTTTGCAGAAGCTTTGGGTGCATTTGGTAGCTGGTAACTAACATTTTACCGCTGTCATTACACATTGCTTATATAGTTTACTGCCCTCATAAAAGCTACCAAAGTTTGCATAGCATAAGGTTTACTAGAGTACATAGCTTTGTGTACTAGTTTTCTTCACTGAAAGCAAACTTACCCTTTGTTTGTACTGCTTGCAAACTCAACTTTAATCGACCTTTGCACAGATGCGAGTATAATAAGATCAGCATATCAATAATTCGTACTATTTATTTAGGATGATCTTGTGAGATAGCAAAACTACACAGTACTGATAGCCTGATATGGAAAGAACCTTCACTACCAAAAGGTTCACCTAAAGATAAGAAATAGAACTTGATTCATAACGAAGTTAGCTTGACAGTAGAACTTACAAGTGAAATTTCTTGAGAATTCACTAATTCATAGAATAAAGAACACCTAGAAGGTTACACGATTACTTAAGTACGTAAATATACAAGAGAACATTACTATAAATTGAGACCAGAATGTAAATATGACTCCATAATATTAAAAGGTAGTTATTGGAAGGTTAAATGGTGACCAAAACTTTCTAGTTTTTTGTTGCACTTTACAAGGATAGTGATACAAAATGCCTTGGCACCGGGCTTCCTGTCTCATTGCAGAGACGGCGTATTTTACTCTCTGTTCATAAAGGAATACAAAAATAACAATATTCTCTTCCAGAGAATGGAGCAACTTGATTGATAATACAGCACATTAAACTCAGAAAGAGCTAGGTCATGTGAACTAGTAACTGTGAGATTTGTTTCTCAAGTAGAATTAAAGATCAACAATAGAAAAACTGAACATTCTTTTTATGCAATGGAGCTGATTTGTATGGAGATTAACACGAGGCCTAGAGGATAATGATTACTTATCCTCCAGAGGAAAGTGCTCGAGTTATAGCTGTTAAATTCAAATCTAGTAGGTACACATCTGCTTACCTTATTTGCAGATCAGCTAGGTGATCCGGAGGCAGCAGAAAGCATCGTTTTCCTGTTTCATCTGCATGGATTGCCGTTGGTCCTCTACCCGTTGGAGCTGCGATGAAAGTTGAAGCAAGTCTATAGTAGTCCCATCTTCACAGGATAGACTATTCTTGCTGTTCAGAAAATCTGATCCACCAAACATCCCATCTGAGATCCCAAAATCATCGGTATTACTATCATTTGACAGCAGTATAGGCCTCAGGTAACTCCCAGCTCCAGAATTCAGTCCTGAAGAAGGGAATCTATTTGAAGCCCCACTTGTGGAGACCGGTGAGCATCCCACAGTAATTTTTTCAGAAACCTGGCTGACTGGCATGACCAAGGGGCGAGCCATGGGAATTCTTGACCGGCTTGAGGAGTTGTCTGATTGAGATGACAGAAGAGAGAGAGCACAACCAGAGTTTGAAAATCCCGATAATCCTTGAACGGTTGAAGTTGTGCTGAAAACACTGAAGTCTTCTTTTCCTAATCCGGTATCATGAAGAATAGACTGTGAGCTAGAGTTTAAGCCTCTCATATCATGTGGATATTGACTGCCATTCCTACTGAATATGCTTCCACTTAGAGAAGTAGTACCATTCTCATGAAACTGAGGATACTGTTTTCGATTATCAAAAGAGGACAAGACTGGTTTCAAATAAAGATTCCCACTTGCAACAGGCATCCCTGACAAAGGCATAGTATCATTCCCGGCTTCAACTTTTATATTCCTGTACCAGTCACTTGTTTTATTTGCCCCGGGATTCAAAATGCCACTAGGGAGTATCTCTTGGCAGATAAAAGATGCAGCTGTTAACATATTACCACCTGAAAATTGTGCAAACAGATAAAACCAGCAGTCAAAATCTAAATGACTAAAAATAGTAGCTATAGATTGATGATTTACAAATTAGCCACTGCAAGAGAACTACCAATTATACAAGAGAATCATCAGACGGATGTGGTAGGAGTCTAACCACACGACTACTTATTGTCATTGCATGCAAATATGCAATCTGGCAGAGCTTCGAAGGAATTCTAGAGAAATCAGTACAATAACATATGATCTTACAGAGTATATGATTTATATTAAGGTCCTTTCTGTCATGGTGGCATTCATGAAGCTTGAAGTACTTAAAGATGCAAAAGAAAATGTAACTGTATTACAGAAATATAGAGTCCGGGGCTGCAGTAGAGGTATAAGCACATAAATCAGGATATTTTGAAAATTAGAAGTGAATTTCTTAGTACCATCATATGATTGGAACAACCTCCCATCTCTTCCAGAGTGATAACCGACTTGAGGCTTTCTCCGACGCTCATTGTGTCCTGCAAGTCGTTTACGACAGCTGCGCTTACCATCATCAAATTCAGCCAGCAAATGAAACCTGGATGGTCAAAAGATAGTAGATATTACAGCAGCAATAAGAATCATGACATTAGAACTAAACAAGTAGTTCAAAATGAGTATGTTCTAAAATTCTAACAAACCAAATAAAGTGAATTCGATCACAACGTGAACTGACCTACTACATTGCTGACAAAACCGCTGTTCTATCCCATTAACAATAACTTTCCCAGTCTTTGAGTGAGCCTCACAAACTTTATGCCTCTTGTGGTAGTCTTTAGAGGAGCTGAGATCCTTGTTGCACCCATAAACCTGGCAGTAGGCAATCTGGGAGTACACTCCTGAGACCCGTATTCGCTTAGGAGGCGTTGATGACTCCGATGAAGACAACATAGGAGTTCCTCTATCAGGCAACCTCCCTAGTTTCAAGTCAATCAATGAAGAATCCCTACTGTTAGACTCCACAATAGAGCTCGAAAGCTTTGAAGAGGATTCATCTTCTCCCAAAAGCAAATCTGGGCTAGCCATTATACTTGTATTGACACCATAAACCTTGTTGCTCAATACATCTCTAATTGGACCACCTTGGAAATGTCTTCCCATCATTTCTGGCAAACCCAACTCCCCAAAATCTTGGCTTTCAATAGCTTGATTGGCTGACACTGAGTTATTGCTGCCAAAAGTACATGGGATTTTCAATTCCCAACCCATCAAAGCATTTTTACTTCTGGACGGTGAATCTTTATGTGAAACTGTTTCATCTGATACAAACCGCTTCCCTTCAGAAGAACAACTCCAAGACTCCATTAAATGTAAGAGATTCAAACTTTCACAGATTCAAACCAAATCCCACTTCAATCCAAAAGATCACTTAGCTCCAAAACTATATACAGGATCATCATCAATTCATCAAAAGCACTGTACCAAACCCCAAAGAAACCCACTATTACACAAACAGAAGAAACTGCATAATGTTTCCACCTTAAAGTGACAAATTCATGAGAATATCAGTTTCTGGGAATCCAAACAGATTGAAAAGGGAAAACGCATCAGCTAATATATCAAGAACAGTATGAACCAACAGTGAAAAACAATGTCTGAAGTATGAACCCCAGGTGAATTCAATCAAGAAGGATTCAAGCAACAGGTAGAAAACTAAAGTTACTGAGCATTCTCATTGTAAAGCAAGAAGCAACCAAAATCCAAAAACTGGATGATGAAAGAAAGGAAATCCAAAAGTTGCTCAAAATAGAAAGAGAGAGTTCACTTTACCAGTGTAAAAGGTGGATGTATACTTGGAACAGTGTGATGTTATTATGGGGTTGAAGCAGACAGACCCAAAATAGAAACAGAATTTAGTAATTTAAACTCCATGGAAGAGCTTGTGCAGTAGCTAACTTGCTATTTTGAGAGAGAGAGAGAGAGAGAGAGAGAGAGACTGAAACTTTGAAACAGACGAGACAGAGCTACAAGTTTATTTAATTTAGTAGACTAAAGTTAGATAGAAAGCAAAAGAAGTTTACCCTCTTTTCCTTCTTTTTCCCTCTGTTCAGTAGTCAAGGAGACCAAAAGGAACTGATATCTACCAAAGTTCGACAAGAAATTTCATATTCGATTATAGAAACAACAGAAGAATTTCTTTTTACAAAGAAATGAGCTATACAAACACTAAGAGATGAAGTAGATGTGATGAGTAAATGTTTCCAATGAGGTTGGTAAAGAAAAAAAAAATGTTTCTAATGAGAATGAAGATTTGAACTTTAAACTGGTACTGAGTGAAAACGTTGTTGATAGAAGTGAAACTTGAAGACAGAAGATTGATGCAAAACATAAAATCTTACTTACATAATGGGAGATATGAGACAGAAGCTGATAATCAAAAGGAATTACTTGAGGTGAGGATTGATATTTAATTAGAAACCTAACATGAAACAAAGAGACCAACAGCAGAGATTGCTTAGTTTATCATTAATTGTGTGAAAGAAAAGCCTTGGAAGCATGGAAAGCATGGATTAAAAACATTGGCCCATCACCCGCACCAAAAGCTAATTTCATGCAAATGAGCAATTATAGAGGAGTTTACACATAGAGAAAGTGAGAGTGATGTCCAACAAGTCAATGCACAGTCAACACTAAACACTCCCTATTTTTATTTTTATTTTATGTTGGGTATCTTGGATACTGCCCCCCTGCAAATACCAAGTTACACACCTTTCCATTTTGGTTTGTTTGTATCTAACAGTCACTTTCCTCTTGAATGGCCCGTGCATTTCAAACGCTGTGGAGGGAGAGTGGGAATGGAACAAGACCTCCCTTGACAGGTCAAGCTGAGTGTGCTCTGTGTGAAAAGTCTTTGGGGATAGGTTTTGGTTGCAAATCAAATCTTCCATAGGATTGCAATGGAGATGTTCATTACTCATTTCTCTCTTTTCATACTGGAAAGGAAAATAATGGTGGTAGTGGTGATGAGGAAGTTTACCCCCGACCCCCCAACAACGACAACAAGCTTGTCCTTTTGATCGATATCCAAAAAGTAAGATTTTGACAATAACATTCTAACATCATCCCATTATTAAGGAAGATTTGACACTGAAGTTCTAAAATCATCCCATTACACCAAAATTTGCAACAAGTACACATATGAACTAGATCTTATCAGCAATCTTATGTCATTTCTGTCAAAACTATGTCATTGGCAAAACTTTTCAATGGCAATTAAAAGATGGAATAGATCAGCATCCTCTTCAGCTACTAGTTTTTTAACGCATCCATGACCATTTCAACCCCACTTAGCATATATTGGTGTGGTTTGTCGTTACTTGATACTGGGTGTAAAATGAACCAAACATCGAATTTGAAGCTTAAAATATTGTAAAACGACAACAAAAATATCACAGTGAATATGTTTACATGCCCTAATGAATGATCCTAATTAAACCCTACGCCTAGTACAGAATGTACACTACTACACTAATTAGCTTTTGTTATCAAATTTGTTTTTGACTATGAAAGGAAAAAGGTCAACAAATCTTGGACGCAACAAAATAAAGGTAACCCATGTTTATAAAAAATCAGCTACAATGCCAGCCATTTTTCTTTGTAAACTTGTTGTCCCAACTACACACGCCTCATGGTCCCCTAACCTTTTTAACTCCTTCCAAGTTACTTTTCATAAATTCTCACCCGATTAATTTGATCTTGGTTTCTCCTAGAGAATTGGTGCGTAGAGAATTATTATAGTTAATTGTTAGCCTTACCATAGTATGTTTTTACTTGTCTTGTCTAACAAGAAAATATTTACTTTTAAACATTTATAGAAATTGAAAATATTAGGGGCTATAATAGTTATAAGACAAAAGAAGGGGTTAATAACTTAATAAGCTGCGGAGCCTACATGCAGTTAACTGCCAACCACAAAATAAACTAAGAAAAAGGTGGTCATCAATGTTTTTGTTTGTTTCAGTGTGGCGTCAGGGAACAACTTTTATAGATTTATTGCACTGGTTTATTATTATATCAAATTAATTAAAAATTATCAAATATGTAAAAATGGAATTTGCACATGTGATCTATATCATAACACGTAGACTGATGATTTTGGAGAGAGAATTGGGGGAGTTATTGCAATTGAATTTGAAAAAGAGATTACGAACGTACCAATATAGTTATATTGATCGTGATCATCGTATAGTTCCAAAACACGTGGAGCCTTGGACTTGGATGTCTACTGGTTGCAAACAGTACCAGTTGGTCTTCCTTTTCTCGCATTCACCTTTTACTACTAACAGTTACTTACTATATCTACCTAGGGCTGTACGTACCATATACGTATATGCAAATCTGTCGAATTGTATGAGAAAGACTTTTTTTACACTTACTATATAAATTTTCCGTCAATCAAATATTGTTATATAAGTATAAACTATTCAATGACTCTTGAAATGAGCTGAAAATCTATACAATGAGTATAGCT
Organism: Spiraea crenata; assembly: GCA_033992175.1. Lineage (NCBI taxonomy): Eukaryota > Viridiplantae > Streptophyta > Magnoliopsida > Rosales > Rosaceae > Spiraea > Spiraea crenata. The sequence goes on along the minus strand of JAVBHV010000078.1, from coordinate 2,000,008 downwards.
TGGCCGCTCTGATGATATCGCCACTTCACTTTGTTTGTTGTAATTAAATGATGGGGACTTTTTTTTTTATTGGATTTTTACAAAAAAGAGTGGAGAGGGAACAATATTAGAAGGCAGCCACACCCACCTACAACCAACAATGATGCAATATTTCAATGACTTTTTGGTAAGATGGGAAAATGACAAACCATTCCACTATAGTCTATAGACTATAGCTAGCTTTTTCCATTTAGTGAAAATGATGCCCCTTCTTTGTGGGCTCTGGCCTCTTCTTTCATGCATTTGTCCAACAATTCAAACACAAACTTGTGGGACATGAAAAGCAGAAGGATGAATGGAAGTTGCCAACTATACAGATGGGCGGCCAGGGATCGAAAACCAGCCACTTGATGCATTATCGTGCGTTTCTGTCTATTTCTTAGTTTCTAATAAAAACAAATAAATAGCTGGATGGCCAGGATCGAAACGAGTCACTGGATGATTATCTATTTCTTCGTTTCTGATAAAAAAAAAAATTAGATGGGTGGCTAGGAATTAAAACGAGCCACAAGATGCACTAAAGAGATACGTCACTTGTGATGAGTAAGTGGTTTTGATAGGAGAGAAGCCTTTGCCCTTGCAAAGGAAAGAGGAGTGGCAAAGTTAGCTACTCCACTATGGCATTATTATGTTGTCGGCTTTATATATCTTTCAGGCAAGTATGGCTTATGTGGCCCATTCTTTTGAGTTGAATTGCCATACAAAAGCATGGTCAAGTACTAGACTGGATATACCATGAACTATAAAGGGTACTTTAACTGTAAGTACAAGATTAAAGAGCTTGGACATGACTTTTCACTAGCAACCTAAACTACTAGAATTTGCTTGGTTCAACAGATATTGAGGTTGAAGGTTTCGAATCTATGGGCCTCTTCCAACACTGGAAAATACTGTAAACAAATTATACATTAAAAAAAAATACTAGAAAATATCGTTGAATCAACTAATCATGTGCAAAACCTACAGGCATTCGAAATAGTGATCATTAACGAACACAACCCACAATAGTATTGGGGTCAAAATGAAATGAAGGCCCAACTTTGCCTTTGCGCAAGAGAAAAACAAAGAGAAGGCCGTTGTAGGCCTGGAGAAGTAACTTTGGGCCAATCCATTTTCACTTACAAGAATGAATAATAGTCGCAATGATGGCCCCAGAGTTGCATGCAAACTTTGAGAATTAGCCGAACCTCAGGCCTTGTACAATGATTGGATGTTTGAATGCCGTGTACAAGACTAAATTCATATTTCTAGGCGAATAAAAACGAAGTCAATAAGTAAGATGCAATAGGCATAAACCTCGTGAATTTGATTCCGCTAACAAAATAGTTGAGCTGATTTATATAAAACTCATTTGAATATTGGTTAAATTATGGCGTATTTATTAACTAGGAATGAGAATAAAAGTATTTGGAGTCATTCCTAATACAGGTGATTCCTGATTTTAATAAAATTCGAAAATTAATGATATAGTAAGACTCACAATAAAATTAAAAATTACATTCCTGATTTTCAAGAAATGAAATTTCTTGATGAGATATGATTGGGACAATGACCCCTAATGATAAAAAAAATACCCTAAGTCCATGTAAGGACAAGTATTTCAAATATTATCATACAAGGACAAAATAATAATTAGTATAATAAAATAATAATTGGTCCAATGATGAATAAGTACGTGAATAGTGTCACATGAACAGTACCACGACCGCGTACAGTACCGCACACTTGAACACATAGAAACAATTATGCCAAATACACAAACACTTTCAACTAACACACAGAAATAGTTATGCCAAACACAGAAACAGTTTTACTAATACATAATAGTTTATGTCAATACAGAAGCAGTTTTACTAAACACGGAAACAGTTATGTCAAATACAGAAACACTTTCTACTAAACACAAAAACAGTTTTGCTGATGCATAACAGTTCATGTTAATACAAAAGCAATTCATGCAAACACAGAAGCAGTTAATGCCAACACAAAAACAGTTTATACGAACACATAAACAGTTTATACAAATACATAAACAGTTCATGTCAAAGAAATTTCCCCAATTTTTCTAGCAAAATTTAGAAACCATTCAATTTGATTCATCAACTATTCAAACCAACACTAATTCGATCTGAAAATAAAACTGTTCAAGTTCAAAAAATTAAATAATCACGGTTTAATTCGATGATCAAGAATTTGAACACATAAATTAAGAGCTGAAAATTACCAATGGTGAAGGGTCCGATTGCTAGGGTGTAGATCGAGCACGATTTGCGCCCACGTATGCAAATTGATGTACACAAGCTTCTCAATTTTAAAAAACAAATCAATCTGTAATCCTAAAAAGAGATGAAGACAAAACTATGAATTATATAATCATGATCAAAGTACAATGCACATGCAATTGCTTTGTGTATTGCTTGAGCTTCACCATCTGTCCCCAGGTTATGCTTTATGCATAGATCTGCAAGCACCCAATTAATTACTGCCGAAAGATGTCGCCACATCAATTGAAAAGAGGACTGTTAGCATCAAACGAGGCTAGTGTCCATAGATTTGGCGGTGCTGGTGCCTTCGCAGCGGAGGCGAGCTCTTTGCATCACGGCCGGTGGTAGAAAAATGGGGGTTTCGGTTAGGGGATGACAGTGGTGATGACAACGACGACTACGATGGGCTCCCGCGTGGGTGTATAGGGTTTTTTTTTTATATTTTAATGTACACTTAGGTATTTTGTCTTTGTAGGAGATTATTTGAATTACATGTTCTATGATAGAATTAAGTATTTTTTTATATCTTTGTGATTCATTAATCCATTGTTATTCCTGAAAATAGATTACTTGGTGAGAGACTCTTCCAAATTAGTAAATATGACATTAGTACATTACATTAACACTGTATTTAGTGTCAAATTTTTTAATCACACGCAATTCTGTGACTCATGCGCTATAGACAATCGTATACCATTTATAGATCAATTTGGTATTGGTGTATATATATGGCCTTGCCGCGAAAGAAGGGAATGAATGGAGCAATTCACGTGGGCGTGAGTCCATCATGACAATGACAACACTAGACATAGAAGTAATGGTAGTGCTCTCTGATTGTATCACCAGGTCTTTTCTTTGTTTCGTGATTTACTAATCTATATGGACACTATCTACTTCGATATATGGACCCTACCTAGCAAATTTAGAGTTCATGGTATCTGAATGGTCTATTCTGACTATATAATAACCACCGAAAATTGACGGTGGAATCACATTGTCCCAATAAGCACTGAAAATTGACGATGAAATCGCATTGTCTCAATTTCTAAAATTAGATGTGTAAACACGAGTACTAACATAATATCTAATAGAAATTTGAAGAGCTAGAATGCAATTAACCCAAAAGGTAAATCAAAAGTTTACCATTAAAAGAAAGTTCCTTAATCAAACAAACAGTAGTGTAATGCTTATCGGAAGACCAAACTTCAGCATCCAATTTAATTGACCAGATCCTATATATGGATGGTACAAACCGAACAATTTCCTAAACTATACAAAATAACTTCGTATGAACATGCTCGTTTCATAGTTTATCCCTTTTTAGCTTAATTTTCCCTTTTGGTTAAATGTGTGTGGTGTCACAATCCACCCCCTTAGCGAAATGTTATTTATTTTGGGTCACGCCCTCACGGATTTGTTCCTAAATCCAAGCCCAAAACGAGTTTCAGTAATAAAGGTGAAACCCTTTAGCCCATATAAGCACCTTCACTCTTGAGTCTTTCTTGGATCCAGTTTGAGTTTTGAACCCGTTTAATTTTATTTTTTTTACCTTTGTACAGTTTTTTTCTTTTCTAGTTTTTATTTTTTTGTCTTGTACTAGACTGAAGAAAAATCATTCACCCTTCTCTTCCCGAGCCATGTGGGACTGTAACACCTTCCCAAGGTCGTGACATGTGGCCCTTTCATCTCCTACTTTTACGCGTACTTCGTATAGTATTTCTTCATGTTGCCGATGTAATGGTTGAATGTCTACTTCGAATTTTCAAACTTTGGTAACACTTTTACAATAAGCCGCTAATGCATATAATAAAATAACAAATATAACAAGTCCTAAACAACCCACATTAATTAGATACATATAGGGAAATAATTATATCGATTTTGTATCACTGTCACTCAAACTAACACCTAGAGCTGGGCATCCCGACCCAAATACTCAAATTTGGACCGATCGGTCAAATGGGTGATAAGCAGTTTTAATCAAAATATATCTCGTACCAGTCAAATTCGGGTTCTAAAATTCAGAACCCATAGGTATCCGGATATGACCGAATATATTAATTTTTTATTATTTTATATTAAAACTACCAAATTAACCCTCCCTTAATTATGAATTTTCAGCTCCTGCCCCCCTACAGTTTCGTCCCCAATCTCCTTTTGTCTATCCACCAACACCGTCGTCGAGCAACCATTGACCCAACAGGGCCTCCTTTTCTGTTCTCTCATCACTTTCTGTGGCAACAACGCTACGCTTCGGTGGCAACATTGCTGCTTGTCCTCTGCACCTAAAGGCTAAACTCCTCCATCACTGCGAGGGGTGGAGGTACATAGCCATGAGGTGCCGCCCTGGCATCCCCTCAATTTTTTCGCGTGTATATAATATTAGTATTGATCTATGACTGAAAAGCTTCCCTTGGTTGAGTAATATTTTCTATTTTTGAGGTTTGGGGTTCGATCCTCCTCCTTGTGAGCATTTTTTTTCTTGATTCTTTTGCTTTTCTCATGGTTTAAAGCAAAGTTAGATAACAATTAAACAAAGTATGGAACCCAATCAAAAAATACTTATATTTATGATGATTTCTTGCATTGTTTCATCATATATATAGAGAGAGAGAGAGAAAAAAAAAACAAATAGATACAGAAAACTAGTTCTACTTTAAAGAAAAATTCACTCTTGATCCGTATTGTGAAATAACTAACAAGAAAGAATTGAAAATTAAGCATACCCTAATACATATTCCAGACTCCGCCATTGATCACTGCCGTAGTAGACCAACTGTACTTTTTCAATGTCGTGTTTTTCTAAAGTAAAAATGATCTGTTCCTGACCAAATTAACCTTTTGTGTAAGAGGGTGTTTCCTCGGAAGAAGTAAATCGTACGGTGACCGTGGTTCTACCGTTGGTTAGTAAGGTAGTTTCCAGTGGACGCGTGTCCCTCTGCTCGAATATTTTGTACGGCACTGGGTGATAAACGTCTTCCTTCAGGCTTTCAGTCACCTGGGAAAATTGCACAGCAGCCAAACGGAGCTCGACACGTGACTTATCACTGTGATATCCAACTGTTTTGATAAGTGACAGTCTCTTTTTAATCGGTATGAATAGTTCCATCAAACTTATTAAAGGTTCGAATTCATTTCATCATCTGATTTGCTTGTGATGGTTTCTATTTAATTATCGATTACTTTGTTTATCTATGCATACCGTCGTATTTTTCTCTTGAGGCATTAGCCCCCATTCGAAAAGGAAATTAACTCAGCTAGAACCCGAAACGTGTGCAGTTTTCATCCAAAAGTGTGCAACTGTCAAGGTTGTCGTTCGTCTTCCGCTAGGCAATACAAGGTAACCTAGATACCTAGATAATTGCACAGTAGTACAGTACTGGTAAAAACAAGAATTACAAAAAGGGACATTTACATATGTATATGTTTGTAGTAGTAAGATTGTAACCAAATATAAACAAGTAAAAAGATTAAAAGAAATTTATTGATGGTGTAGTGGAACTCTTTGTATGGATGAGAGTAACCGAAATAACTGGGTACGAGAGAGAGAGACTTAACACATCTCATAATGTAGATCTTTTTGTGGCTGTATACCTCCTTAAGCTTGTATATTTCTCCTCACATCATCCCGAAAATAAAGATATACAGACAAAAAAAAATATATACTCGTAACAAGATAATGATTTCTCATTTTGGTATATATACATCTCTCCTCATGTTATATTAAGACACGAGGAGAGATACAAACACAAAATGATATATGTATAACCGTAAGAGGTAACTATTTCTCAATTTGGTACAATACTAGGGAGAAAAATAAACCCAAGCAGAAATACACAACCTTTTATGAGGGATTTCCATTTTTTTGCATATTGCAATCATCATTTTGTCCCTTTTGGTACCCTAACACACAAACCCTCTTTAAAGAAAGTAGTTTGTCCATCTTCCTCCTTTTGAGATATATCCCAAGTTCTCAACTCAACTACACCTCTCTGCTGCAGAGAAGGCTAGCTAGAGAGATAGAGAGAGAGAGAGATAAAAATTAAGATGGGGAGAGGAAGAGTAGAGCTCAAGAGGATAGAGAATAAAATAAATAGGCAGGTGACTTTTGCCAAGAGAAGAAATGGACTCCTCAAAAAAGCCTATGAGCTCTCTGTCCTCTGCGATGCTGAGGTTGCCCTTATCATTTTCTCCGGCCGTGGCAAGCTCTATGAGTTCTGCAGCAGTTTGAGGTATCTATATCTAACTATATAGAACATCCACCTATTTTAGTTTCTAAATATAGATAAACATGTATTCTATTAGATTATCTATATAGTCTAGGTTTCTACACTGATTTAGTATGGTATATCACTTTGGATTTTACTTACTGTGTGACCGATCATTCATCTAATTATTTAATGAGCAAAAACATGTGTATTTGCTTCATGTCCTTTGTTTTTCTTGATTCATTCAGTTTAGATTTCGATCTGTTGCAAGTAGTTATTGCAAGAAAAAAACATTTTGTTTCCGATTTTTTCGGTGTTCTAATATCGAAGATCTATAATCTTTTAATTTGTTTTTCTTTGTTAATTTCAATTTTTGCTACATATTCAACACCTTAATTTCTTCACTTTAAAGTTTTAGTCAATTTAAGTTTTGGAATACTTAATCCAACTTGGATGGTTTCTAGTGATGGAATTCACTTTAGTTCATTTGATCTTTGATTCATACTTTAGGTCATTTTCATTTTTCGGTACTCAGTATTTTAATTTCGATGTTACGTTAATTGTGAAATTGTTAACATATGACTCATATAAGTGTGATCGAAGTTCTGTAAATCATTACCTATTATTTTTGGAATTTCGATTTGTCTACTTATATATAGCATCTAGAATTTAGCTTATTTAAGCAACTTTCCTTAATAGTTAAACTATTGCAACTCTTTCACACATTTGGTTACTAAGTTTCGGCTGCTTTATTTGGACTATGAATTTTTGTGTGTTTTTGTATTTTCATGAAAAAAACTTACCAAGAAACTAAATGAAAGATTCTTTGATATGGTTTTAATGCTACTGTTCCAGGGATGTTTTCAAATTTCTTATGACTAAAGGGAAAGAGACCAATAAATTAATAATAGGGCACTGTTATGATTCTCTCTACCACGAGGATGATTTGATGTTTGATTTGCAAGTCTTCACTGCATGCTGTACTTTGGGTTGCAACCATTAAATTGTATATATAGTTTCATTAAGAGAAAGACAAAAGGCTGCCTCTTTTCATCCAAAGCTGCAAAGTATCATCTAAATATTGGCCTTAAATTTACATAGTGTTGAGAGTTAATTATAACCAAAACCATTTCCTTGAATATTGAGCCACTCTATTGTTTTAACCCCCAACAAGTATTATTTATATCAGATTTTTAACTTTACAATATTTTAAAATCTACTCTCTTGTTATTTATGAGTAAACTAACGTCTGCTTTTTCAATTTCATTTAACCATTATCATTCACATAACAGAACCCAAGATAACTTCAGATTGTGGGTTAGTTTTGGATACTATTATAGACACTTCAAAAATGTCATTGTGCACTCCACTTCTTTTTTAGTTTTTATGCATATGTGGAGTGCATAATAACCTTTTTGGAGTGTAAATAACATTTCTCTTCATTTTAATCAATCAATATGGAATATGCCAATCCCTTGTATAGACCTAGCTCCTACCCATACAGTATTTTTTTTTGGGTGAAAAATGATATTTCAAATTGATGCAGTATTACTAACCATAATTTCTTTTTGAATTTGTTCACCTTGTATGTTAGCATGATGAAAACGCTTGACAAGTACCAAAGGTGCAGCTATGGTGCTCTTGATACCAACCTTTCTGTCAACGAGACTCAGGTATATATTATATATGTAGATTTATGTAATTAACATTCTGAATTCGTGGTAGTATCAAATATGTTTGTTGTATTGTCTCCAAGCAGAACAGCTATCAGGAGTATCTGAAGCTCAAGGCAAGAGTTGAGCTCCTCCAACGATCTCAACGGTAATTTTTGTATTGCACAACAAAGTATTATTACTTCGCGTATTTGTGCAAATCATTTCAATCTGTTAGAGATGATATTTGCTAAATGATTGCGCTCATGAATGCTGCATGCGCAGGAACCTTCTTGGGGAGGATTTGGCACCCTTAAACACAAAGGAGCTTGAGCAGCTTGAATATCAACTGGAGACATCTTTGAAGCAAATTAGGTCCACAAAGGTAACCTTAACTCAAACTGTATATCTTGGAAGACCCTTCACATCAATCATTGTTGATGTCTGCAACTGTAACTGTAAACCTTCGGTATTAATTATTATATTGCGATCTTCGATGGTATATTTTGCTGACTTTATTTCATATGTTTACTAACATATTCAATCTCAGACACAGTTTATGCTTGATCAGCTTTCTGATCTCCAAAACAAGGTAAGTGAATCTGATCAGTTTAATTTTGCATAGTTTGACAACTTCCACAATGTATGCTTGCTTTTGCCTTTGTTCGTGCTTAATACATATTTACAATGGGTGGCCTCGCCTTTTTATGATTGTGCAGGAACACATGCTAGTTGAAGCTAATAAAACACTGAGGAGGAAGGTAAAACAAGTCATCAATAATTGTTCTTCCTCTAATTGTTAGCGTTGAAACTCGATTCTTTCTAGTGTGTCTGTGTCTGCGTGCGCGTGTATGTATCTGTATCGTAATTATTTTCCTTATATTCAATGCAGCTGGAAGAAACAAGTATGCAAGCTTCAGTTGGACAACTGACATGGGAAGCAGCTGGTGGGAATAGCAATGGCCACGACAGTTTTCACCATCAGCATAGTACTACTCTTCGCCAGCTTCCTCCACACTCAGAAGCCTTCTTCCATCCTTTGGCTTTGGGAAACCACAACCACAACAACTCCACTTCACAGATTGGGTACATTTCCTTCACCCCTCCATGCAAAATTTTTAACATTTTTACCATTTCACTTTCCTGAAACCCTTGTGTGCAATATTGCAGATACACCCCTTTGGGTGCAGATCATGAAATGAATAATGTTGCAAATCATGGCCAACATGTCAATGGATTCCTACCTGGGTGGATGCTTTGACCTTGCATTTGCAGAATAATCAGTCAGTCCATCAAGAGGTGGTGAATAAATGGATATCAAATCACGTTTCAGCTTTTCCTTTTTGCGGTTGTGATTGAATAGCATCATCTATTCTATGCAAATTGTAATTAATCTTCAAACAATAATAATTTGTATTTGTGTAATGAATTTGTATTCGCATATTATTGTAAACCTCTATGAATCGTTTGAATTGTAATGCTTTCCAATGGCAATCAGGAAATTGCATTTCTTGCTTCTCCTCACAAAAGCTTTTCATATGGGTCATACCCTACAAATCATCCAACTTTTCGTTTCTTTTCTTTTGGGCTCGTCAGATTGAGTTATTAGTGGGCCTTTAATGATTCAGAGGTCCAGGAAAAATATTACACTACTATTTGGTTTGCATGAATCACCGATGGAGGCATGCCAGAATGCTTGATTAGGGGATAAAAGTTGGTTTGTCTTGTGCTATAATAGATATAATTCTAGTGTAATGTTCCCTCTATTCAAAACTTTTGTAACCAAAAAGTCGATCAAATGTGCATTACTCTTCCTATCAAAAGTGGACAGCTACTCAAACCATCATTGCAAATTGACCTTTGTCGCTACACTTTCTTATCCTGATAGCTTACAAATGAAATGATGATCGTGTAATCAAACAATCAAAGGGTCAATTGCATGATATCATTATTGAATTGTTGAAAATGTCGAAATGTCTATTGTAGTATTGTACTCGGAATTTTGATCCCTATCTAATATTTATTTCACTACATTTATCATTAATATTATTTATTAAATTATTATTTTACCTTCATGTAAAATCATTCTTAAAAATCTAGAATAAAAGTGAAATTTTCTTACTACAGCCTACATCCCCTAGTTTACTTTTTCTGCAAGTTCGAAAGCCGTTCTCCACATAGTTCTCACGCCATATCTTGTGATGTTATCACCACCACACGGAATTTACAAAGTGTGTTGGATTCATATCTTGTGAAATAACGTGAGTTAGTTTTATAACTTTTTCGGTGATGAGATTTTTTGTGTTTTTGAAATGACTTCTTGCTAGTTTGATGGATTTTTCATATCACGTTCATGAATCAACAAAAATGAATCCATCTTATTCTTAATTTTTTTGTTAATTTGCATGATTAAATTAATTTATATAAGTTAGATTCGTAATGAGTGTGTAAAACAAGTTTAATAGTTGATTAAGGACTTTATTGGAATATAAAATGGGTGTAAGGAGAAAATTTAAATTGACTAAACTAGGTGAGATAAGTATTTTGAGAAAATTAAGTGTATTGAGATAAATGATGAATGTAAATATAATCTCCCATTGTATATTATATTCATTAGACATCCAATTCATATCCATTTTCAGTAGTTCCAATAATTCTTAACCACCAACCTAAAAGTTCATTAGTTGTTTCAAAGATGGTTGGTTAACAACTTGGGAAGAGTATCTTTTTATACTTCCTAACCTTAAAATAATAAGGAATGAATTTTGAAAGGAAACCATTGGTGGTTGGAGGAGTGCTTTATTTCCTTTTCAGTATAGAGTTCCCTTCTTACCAAATTAGGCCAATCAAAGAGTTGACAAAGCTCACAAACGAAAAGACACGGCACCTAATAATACCTCGTTTCTGCATGTAAAAAAAAAAATAATACCTCGTTTCTCTGTAACTTGGCTCGGGCCACGGCCCACGTGACAACCTTTTTAATCATCTCCGTTGCCAAAGAGAGCCCATTGGGCCCCCATGGCCCACACTAAACAATAAAAGCTACACTACACCCATGTTTTTACCTTTTTCCTCGGTTTAGTTATTAGGTACGGTAGAATTGTCGTCGGTTTGGGGCATGCATGGCAGAAGATGGTTCACCAAACATTCACCAAAATAGTTACATTTTTGCGTGCATGGTGCATGTGTGGGTCTTTGCTTGTGTTTTACAATGTAAACAAGACCGCACCGCACCTGAACAATCAAACAATGTTTGTATTAATTTTTCTATTGGCCAAGTTACTTAAGGAAGTTTTGATCCTTCATTTTCTGCTGGCCAAGTTACTTAAGGAAGTTTTGATCCTACGAAAAAAGTTAAGTAAGGAAGTATGGCTAAATTTCCTTTTCTATTTTCTTTTGAGGGAAAATATTACGTTATGTTAAATCAATAAAAATAGGGGACAATGACCCTTAAGAACAAAATAGATCTCCTAATTATATGGAAAACCATCAATTTTGAATGTTCACTTTTAAGAATAAAAGCATGGAGATCACCCTTGACAGCCAAAAAAAAAATAAATCCACACGCACAAAAAAGAAGAGAAAATAGAAGAGAAACGACATAGGAGAGCGGAGGGGCTGATGCGCGCGTGAAGGAATGAAAAGCTTTTGGCCAGTGTAATTGTGTCATTTGTCTTTTTGTCCTTGTATAAGCTGATTTGAACTTCATGTCATATGAAATAAAGTAAAGTTTTTATAGTGTCCTTAGAGCATCTACAGTGGATCCCCTAAAATCATTTTTAAGCTAAATTTGATGTAAATGTTGATAAAAATTGCTCCAGCGGATTCCCTATATTTAAAATTTTTTTAGAGTTCTCCCTCTTGATCCCCTATATTTAACATAGTTGGAGAGAGAATTTAACATTTTGTTAGCTATGCCACATAGGCATACGGTTGAGTTTGACACCAATTCTTTGATTTCGCACTTGTTCTTTTTCTTCGGTATAATTTTGCGCCGCGCCCACGCCAATTCTTTGATTTCGCGCCTGTTCCTTTTCTTTGTTCGCGCCATGCCAATTCTTGTTCTTTGGTATAATTTGGCGCCAGTTCTTTTCTCTTGTTTCAATTTGGCGCCAATTCGAAATTCTCCCGTTCATATAAATAACGAAGCAAAGCGGCCTCCTTTCTCTCGTTATACTTGCAAGCGGCGCCTCTTTCTCCTGTTCCTTCTGAACTTCTACGGTCTCTCAGGTATTGCTGATTTCTTGAACCATATATTGTGCTTTTCTTCCAATTAAGGTTCTGTTTCAGTTTTGGTTTCTGCGACATTGGAATTTCTAATTGTTTGGATATTAATTGATTGAGGTTTGTTTGTGCGGGTTGAAGGTTAAATATATGGCTGGTTGTCTTATAAAACTATGTTGGAAGCTACTAGAACAATGTTTTGAGATGATGCAGATGGAATATGTAGGTGATGAGATGTCCAACGGAGGCTCACAGTATATTGATCCATTTTTTACAAGTGATCCTAGACCTTCTGATCAATACTCACATGAATTTACTTATCATCAACATGAGGATGATGAGAAAGAAAGCGGCAGAGAGAGGCTTTGACGATGAGTCCTAGACTCCTAAACCTAATCCTAATTCTTATTTATAAATTGCAAATCATGCCATCATATATTTTTATATACATAAATGAAATCGTGCCATTATAAAACCTAGCCGTTAGAAAACTTGGTTGTAACCATATTTTGAAAATGTCATTAAATGTTCTTAAGTTAGAAAAAAGTTAGAAAAATTGAAGGGGATCCGCTGGAGACGCCTTGTTGGCACGGCTCCCTAAACTTAACATTGCAGTCAAATTTAACGAAAATTATAGGGGATCCATTGTAGCTGCTCTTAGATGTACTTATCTTTAAAAATAACGCTCTCTAAGTGCACAATCAATTGTTTGATGTTGATGATTATAACGAATTGCAAGCACATTTTTCCTTGATATATATGTGTTTTTCCGGTGATATTTCCCGTATATGACGTAAGAAAGACAACTAGTAATTAAGTTGGATAAGCGCAAGCATATGAAAACATATTGTGAGTTGGTACAAATTTGGGTTGTGAGCTCCGGTTTGAGCCTGTCATACCTTGTTTTCTAACGAATCACTCGAGGAGCCTAACGCATAAGTGTTGTTTAAGACATCTGGGGCTCGTTTGGCACGCTTCACTGGCTAGGACTGGACTGGACTAATTTTTACTAGTCCAGTGTCCCATGTTTGGTGCCGGCCGGACTAATTTAAGTGGGACTATTTAGTCCCCGTGTTTCCATTTTGAGCGGACTATCTCGCCCAAAATAGCGAGCCCCAAAAGGAGCTCGCTAATTAACACGCCTTCGTTGCTCGCCCAGCCCAGCCCGCCTTCGTCGCTCGCCAATCCCGCCTTCATCGCTCGCGGGACGAAGCCGACGCCGGACGCCAGAAGCCAACGCCCAGCGCCAACGCCCAGCGACGACGCCGGACTCCAGCGCCCAGCGACGACGCCCGGACTCCAGCGCCCAGCGACAACGCCGGACGCCAGAGCCCAGCGACGACGCCGGACGCCCAGCGCCCAGCGACGACGCCCGGACACCCAGCGCCAACGACGCCAACGCCGTCCTCACCTCTCGCTCGCTCGCTTGTCGCCGCTCGCTCTCTCGTTCGGTCGTGGGCGTTCTCAATTTTCCAATTTGGCCTCGTCTTCTCAATTTTCCAATTTGTTGGGCGTTCTCAATTTTCCAATTTTCCAATTTGTTCGTCTTCTCAATTTTCCAATTCGTGGGCGTTCTCAAGCTTCAGTCCGGCGTTGAAAGTTAATATGCAGGTTGGTTTTCCGAATTTTGGTGGTTTAGTTGATTGATTTTTTATTTTCTGGGTTTTGTTTGAAGGTAATGTTTGAGCTTGTGTGCCATTGTTATGGGGAAGGTTTTGGTAGTGGAATGTGTGTTAAAGTGGAGAACTTTGGCATTTGATGGCAGGAATTGAGTGGGTTTTGCTAACTTGTCTGACATTGCTCACCGTTTACTGCTGGAATAAATTAGCAATCAATCTTCACAGTTGTGAATGGTTTTGCCTGAATGTTGGCTATGAGATAATGATTCTCCTCTAATGTAATGTTTAGTGGGTAATTAAAAAGTTGCTGGTTTTATGGGTTATGGAAGTTTCCGGCGAGATTGCTTTGGTAGGATACAGTCCGATGCAACACCAAACGTAGGTCAGGATTTAGTCCGACCTAAGGCAGTCCAGTCCAGTCCGAGCTAATCCCAGGATACCCTGTCCAGTCCTGTCCTGTGTGCCAAACGAGCCCCTGTGGTTTATGTGAATTGAAAACTAACATTTAACTATCTTAACAACCTTTGAACGTATGACAACTCTCCGTCACACACTTTTCCTTTTTGTTTTATCAGGCAAAAGAATCCATCATCACTTTCAAAATTTGCCGTGATTTTCATATTCCAACTAAAATTCAAATTGGTGAGTTTTTAAATCAAAGATGCAGGATAAACGTACCCAAAAGCAAAAAAGCATCTTATTCCTATGCAAGTAACATTATGCCAGTTGGTGAAAAAAGGAGCCAAAAATAGATTACAAACTAACCTGGTGCGATTTCTAAATTATATTCCGTATTTGGTGAAACAAAAGGAAATTTAGTTAACGATAATGTTTGTGCTGTGGGATTCAAATAGGTGGAGAATGACTTGCCAGTTGCCAACATTTAATTACCACCAGTGAGAGTTGACTGACTTGATGACCCAAAAAGTGTACTAGGAAGGAAGATTGTTTGGTTATGATTGCTGGGAATATGAGTCTACTGGGAATAAAGGGGGAATGGAAAAAAGAAATTTATTACCTTGTTTGGTTATATTGAGTGGGAATGATAAAATAGATGAGAATATGTATTGGAATTAGAAATAAATATATCACTTTTACTATTATATTTTTACTTTTGTTTAATATGAATAATTTTTTAGGGCAAAATTGTAAAAATATGGGTAAATTTTTGTTGTGACTTCCTAGTACACTTTTTGGGTCATCAAGTCAGTCAACTCTCACTGGTGGTAATTAAAAGTTGGCAACTGGCAAGTCATTCTCCACCCATTTGAATCCCACAGCACAAACATTATCGTTAACTAAGTTTCCTTTTGTTTCACCAAATACGGAATATAATTTAGAAATCGCACCAGGTTAATTTGTAATCTATTTTTGGCTCCTTTTTTGACCAACTAGCATAATGTTACTTGCATAGGAAAAAGTTAAAAATGATGCAAGATAGTAAAAGACTACAGCAAACTTACGAGCCAATCATATTAGAACAGCACCAAGGTATATCGTACTAGAGATAAAGATGAAAGATCATCCATCAGTCATGATCACCTTGGGTTACATTGCTTTTCTTGGTTCCAGCAAATAGTTAATACGCAAGGACATTTTTTGGTATGACCATTACGGAGTAGAATAGAATTTTAATCAAACATTGAATTTTTCAAGTTTAACCTAAAACTCCCAATAATTCTTCACATCAACTGACTTGAAATCAGCGATACATAGAACATACTATGGCTGCATAGAAGCAAGGGCATAGCGAGGATATTCTGCTGCAGTGGGCTAGATTAGACATATTGGATTTTTTTTTTTTTTTTTTTTTGTATAAGGTGGACTAAAATGAAATTTACTTACAAATGAAGGATAAAATTGCAATGATTAGAGAATTTGTGTGAAAAGTGATTAGGAAATTTGCAATAGTGCCTTGGCTAGAGCACACCTTAGCTCAAGTTTAGCTCAGCTTTTGCTTGGAAGTCATGCATAAAGAAGTTATATCACGTAATTGTAATGAATTACTGTTCGAAAGTAAAGAAAACATAAATACATGTGTGAATAGACAGTACAAAATACACATAGGAAGTAGGCACGTACAAAGTAGTTATTAGTAGTTATTACGTACCCAAAAAAAGGACCAATAGTAGCTAATGACTAGAAACAGTTGGAGACGATTTAGTAGTATATCTAACAAACCAAACATGAACAATCTCTAGTAAAGGAGAACTTTCATGTATTCATTGTTTCAAGCTAATTAGACATCACCATATATACAAAAATTATCCTAAATTTGTCATATATTAATTTTTTAATGATTAAAATTAAAAAAAATGATTGTATGTAAATCTGTTTACTGGGATAAGAATGGGGAGAAAGATCCCTTGATGTACGCTTTTATCTCTTGACACAGGTCGTAGGCCCCCCCATATACATGAGAAATAAACTAATTTTGTTATTTAATATGTTGGAAAATATGTGTGCAGTGGCTGTGGCCAATCCGAAGTCGACAACGCTTTCGACAAAACCGCTCCGGTTTTGGAATCCTGCCAATCTCATCTGACAGTGGTTTGCAAATTTTCCATAAATAAATCTCATATACATAAACAGTAACAAAGAAGTCAGGAGTCACTCACACACAAGGAAAAATAGAAAGAGAAGGAAAATTATCAGGAAAGCACAATTCATTTCTGTCCCATTTTCCTGGTCTAATTGTTTCTGCTAATTCATTTTCCTGGTGTAATTGTTCCTGCTAATTCAAGTGATCAGCAGTAGTTCATCAGGATTCCAAGAGGAAGGAGTGGAGAATTACATATTTGGCATTTTTTTCAGATATATACATTTATCATCAATTAATTAGAATTATTATTATCATGGGAAGAGGAAGGGTGGAGCTGAAGAGGATAGAGAACAAGATAAACAGGCAGGTGACCTTCTCAAAGAGGAGGTCTGGGCTTGTCAAGAAAGCCCATGAAATTTCTGTTCTTTGTGATGCTGAAGTGGCTCTGATTGTCTTCTCCACCATGGGCAAGCTCTTTGACTACTCTACTGATTCCTGGTAACTTATATATTTATATCTTTACCTCTTTCCTTAATTTCTTCCCAGCTATGTCTAAGTGTTAGATACTTCTTATTTTTTCGCATAGGGTTTCGCGAATGAATTTTTTGCATTTGTACTCATAGATTCTCACATTCTTCTGGGGTGAGTGATGCCGTTTCGGGTAACATGAACACTAGTTGATCAAAACGCGAACGCACCACCCAATATTCATTATATTATATCACTGATCATTTATCAGCAATAATATTTGCACCCAATTTTTCATTGATGTTTAATTTCCCAGAAAGGAATCTGATGAGTTTGTTGGGGTTTCTCTTGCTCCTTTTAATTTCATGCAAAATATATATATATATACATATATATTTATATTTATGAAAAACAGCTGTCGGACACATAACTGATGTAGAAGAAGTAGCTATAGGAAGCTAGATCGATCTAGAGAGAGAGAGATGAAGAGGGCACTGTGTAAAGTTGTACGATGAAGTGGTTCCTCCATATCAGACAAAATGGGAAAGAGTGAGAGTGGCCAATTGAACAGTTTACAGTACTGTTCTCAACTGTTCACAAGAATGATCAAGAAGGAACTAATCCAGTTTAAGTTGGATCATTAATTCTTAAGGATCTTCTTAGCATTAATGTCTAATTCGAATTGTGAACATCAATTGTGTTGTCAGTTTCATTATTCAGTCTCATTGGACTTTGTAAGCTTACATCATTTACATCCTAGCTGGAACTTGATATTATAAAATACATATAGTACATCCAATTTACATGCAGCACTCAATTGACTATGTATAGGATGCTCGATATTTACAATTAAGTACTGCCGTCGGATATTTTATATTAAAAAATTTGAGAAGAATCAGTTTAGACTTGTATAATATGACTATAATTAAACTGATTCTTGTCAAGTTTTTTTGTATGTGTTTTCCTTGAATTGAAACTTCAGTCGTTGGACTTTGAAATCGACGCTACTTGAAGCCAAAAGGTTCCTTGAAACTAGATTGATTTGTCATCAGTTTGATGTCTATGCAAAGGATATAGAGACGGAGTTAGCTAGTGGCGTAACTGTTAATTACTCCCAAGACTCGAAACCCTAATTATGCAACTTTCGTTTCACCACAAATATAGCTTTATTAACTTTTGATTGTGTGGTTTGTCTCCTTTTATAGCACGCGCGAAGTCTATTATTATTGTTTGATACAAAGTAATATAGAAGTTGCAGTGATTATATTTTGGTTTCTATCTTTGTCAAAACTTCAATTGTAATTCATGAGAATCAAATGTAACTCATAAGAATGGAACATTATCTAAATTAGATTCTTAACTCAGTACATATAGTGTGTACCGTCTAGGAGTTTCGGGAAAGTGAAAACTATATTTAGAACTTTATAAGCTCAGTATAGAAGCATATGCAGATTATTTTGGCGTGAAAGTGAATTTGACAGTTGCTTTTGTTGATTAACAGCATGGAAAGTATCCTGGAAAGGTACGAGAGATACTCGTATGCAGAAAGGCAGCTTCATGCAAATGATCATCATGACTCGAATGTAAGTAACGTATCACTTTTCTTGTGTCCTTTTCTTTGACCGTAGTACTTTAGTCTCGATGCTGTGTGTTTATCATTGGTTTTAGAGAAGCTGGACGCTTGAACATGCAAAGCTCAAGGCCAGGGTGGAGGTTTTGCAAAAAAATCAAAGGTATACGTTGAGTACAAATCTTAACAATGTTCTATAGCTAATTGATAATTAAGGAGCTAAGCCGCAAGTACTAAGTATACTATAGTTTTGGTGTTTTTTAAGCGATACTGGGGAGCGATTATGGTACAGGGTCACGTGTGTTGTGCGTAATCCAGTGACCTTTTTTTTTTATGCTCCATTCAGCTTGGGTCTTTAGTCTTTGTCGGGTTTTAGCTACGTACTTAAAAATGCGCTGTTGAAATACTCCGTATTGTACTTCTTGGTACCTTTTATGAATATAACTCTTGCTTTTCATAAAAAAAGTGGTACTAGTTTTCCTTTTGTTAAATGTTGATTTGCAGACACTTTATGGGAGAAGATCTCCAATCTTTAAGTCTGAAAGAGCTTCAGAATTTGGAGCACCAGCTTGATTCTGCACTCAAGCACATAAGGTCAAGAAAGGTAATAAGACCAAGTACTAATGAACAACCTAGAAAGTTTACATCGATATTGAGCAGATGGGATTGGTTCTGTTGTTTTGTTTTGTTTTGGAGAAATTAAATTAAGAAAGCGGTTAACTAATAATTGGAGTGTGAATATACAGAACCAGGTTATGTACGAATCGATTTCAGAGCTCCAGAAGAAGGTAATTAAGCCAGCTGATAGAAGGCATTCTATATACAAGTAATTCTTCATAATTAGATGTGTAGATCCGAAGTATAATTCCATATTGCCTTTGCCTGCGTGTGTATTTTGTTCCATGTCAGGACAAGGCATTGCAGGAGCAAAACAACTTGCTGGAAAAAAAGGTAAATATTTCAATTTTTATCTCTATTGAGCTCCTTGTAATTTAGGTATTGATACCTACGCTAATGATCACTATAGGTAAAGGAGAAGGAGAAAGCAGTAGGCCTCGTCGAGGCGGCAGCAGATTGCGATCCCAATATGCAGAAGCAGGGCTTATTGAAGAGCTCCTCCACTCTTCTCCCACAGGCATTGCAGTCCTTGAATTTCGGGTTAGCTCACTTTAATTTCTTCTCTCTGATTGATGGTATTGATATGTAGTACTGTATAAGAGAAATAAGTGACATTTTCACATGTGCAGCAGCGGTTCCAATTACCAGCAGGTTAGTACTGATGGATCAGCTGAAGATCATCACGAGGGTTATGAAGATCAAATCCCAACGCCGAATCAACCACCTAATACGCTTCTGCCGCCGTGGATGCTCCGCCAAATTAATGAATAGACAAGAAACTGTTCATCAGCATATCCAAGCACAACATTTTAATTTCTATATATATATATATACACATTATACATTGTTATATGCAAGGCTAGTATATATGTTCGGGGGGATCAAATTACCACCCCATATTTTACTTGAAGATCGGACGATCAGCTATATACAAAAAGCTAACTTGAGATTTAGAGATTCATGTAGAGGTGGCAGTTGAAGGTATCGTATCTAATATTCATGAATTAGCAAATCAAGTGAGGTCTGTAGCATTTTCATTTGTCCTCCGAAGTTGTCACTTGTAGCTGAACGGCACATGCTATTACTCTAGCAGCCGTTGCTAATGTTTCCATTCGCCTATAATTTCAATAAATTTTTGCAGAACTAGACCAAATTAAATTGTTGATACATACACACATATTTTACTTGATGTGCTTCTCCCTTGATTAACATTTCAGCCAATTGAGTTGCAGGATACTTTCGTCTGGCACACTATATGTAACCTGTTCAAAATTCCGTACTTCTTTACACGTTCATATAAAAAATTTCCATGTTGGAAATTCGCTAGTTGACGAACAAAGTATCTTCAAACATATATAATAAGTCAGTCTGCTAGCTGCTAGCTGCCACGTCTCTCTGCAAGTATTGGTTAGATAGATTAATTAATGATCCCACACGGATGCATGTTCCATGCATATGGCTTGTGAAATTAGTTTGGTGGTGGAAGAGTGGCCGGCCGGCGACATTCTTCTAAGTTCTAGTTGCGAGGGGGACACAAACATTTAATGTTAATGGGGCTAGCCAATACCATAGTCTATTTTACATCATTTTTTGTTGTTGCGAGTCCAATTATTGGACCATTTGGTTGGTGGAAATGAACCTAGGCGTGCATGAGTTTAACTATGCTACTGCAACATATGTATGCTCTATTTCATCACTCTACGTTAAAAAACTTTATTAAAGAGCGTCAAAATGTTGATAGGTCATTTCTAATAATCTTTAATTCTATTGTCAATGTTGTTTGAGGCAATGATTTCGATGTATTATCCAGCTATTGGCGACCGACAATTTCCATCTC
The DNA here is from genome assembly GCA_033992175.1 of Spiraea crenata. Classification (NCBI taxonomy): domain Eukaryota; kingdom Viridiplantae; phylum Streptophyta; class Magnoliopsida; order Rosales; family Rosaceae; genus Spiraea; species Spiraea crenata. Next base: position 1,978,967 of record JAVBHV010000078.1, on the reverse strand, counting down.
TAAAATTTAAGACTATGTACATCTCTTGTTTGGAGAAAAACTAATTTGTTCAATCTGTCAAATGTCAAGAGAATTTGAAACATCGCACTATTACCCTGTTTTTGTATGTTTTAGATGCATGCCATTAGATGGAGGAAAAAATACGAGCGAAAATATCTACTTTATGTAGTGAGGCCTCAATTTTGGACCAAGAAGTGAGAACCGACTAGAAAATTTCCTGGCAGAATTAGTCAACCATAATTGCAGAGAGATATGCAATGGGACGGACATATATGAAGCCTACAATACAATTCATGGCCAGCACGTTCAAGAAGTGGCCTACCACATAGAAAAAACCACAAATAAACAAAATAGGGAATAAAATGACCTTCCAAAGTCGCACGAGTCCATGTACACAATGTCCACCAACAATCTCCAAACTATATATACATATATGCAGAGTCACCCTGCTAACCAAAATCATACTTTGATCAACAGAAATGAGCAGGAAATATGCAAGATTGTGTGGTGGCCGTGGCCCGGTGTCCATCCTTTCTCGATCAAGACAGGCGTCTAGAAGGCGGTCCGGTTCTGTCAAGATTGATCATCACAACAGCTCTGAGTTCTTGAACAATGTTAGTAGGGACGATTTGATTAGTGTGGAAAGCGCGAAAAGCAGGGATGAAATTGGGAACAAGATAATGGTGGTGGTGGATTCGAGCCTTGAAGCTAAGGGAGCTCTTGAATGGGCGCTCTCCCACGCTGTACAAACTCAGGATACTGTTGTTCTTCTTCATGTAGCCAAGCCCTCCAAACAAGGTCGGTGAAATTTGACATTCAGTAATCTTCGTGGTCATAATTAGCTTTAACCCTGCTCGCCTAATTCTCTCAATCGGTTAATTCACAGGTGTTGACTCAAACGGGAAACTAAATCTTAGGGCTTTTGAACTTCTTCACTCTATGAAAAATGTGTGCCAGAGAAGAAGGCCTGGGGTAAGTAAATATCAAATTCTTTCTTTTTCTTCCCAATATTGACTTAATTTGATCTGTATTTAGTTCGTCAACTGTAATGTAGAGATCAACCTTTTGTTACAAGTAACTTGGTAGAGTTGCCAAGTTTATTAGGCATGCGCTTATGTGTAGTTATGCTCGCCTAATCCTCTATTGCTCTAGTTATTTTCGTTAAAGAAAGAAAGGTTTAGTCCTAATGAATGCGTATACGTCATTAAGATGTCAACTACCTATGATTGTGCATAGAAGTACTTAACATCATTTAACAAATGTGAAAGGGGTTCCATTATCTTGATGCCCCGCACTGACTATTGAATAGGTGGAAGTGGAGGTAGCATTGCTTGCAGGCAAAGAAAGGGGACCAATAATAGTGGAAGAAGCAAAGAGACAAAAGGTGTCCCTGCTTGTTCTAGGCCAAAAAAGAAAGGGATCAATGTGGTGGCAGCTGGTAAAGAGGTGGACAAGGAGCAGAACATCCGGCGAAGCGGTTGTGGACTACTGCATACAGAGGGCTGGATGCATGACGATTGCCGTGAGGCGGAAGAGCAAGAAGCTTGGAGGCTACTTGATCACCACAAAGCTTCACAAGAATTTCTGGCTTCTCGCTTGATTGGAAAAATGACTCTTGACTTTGAACTTCATCTAAGTGTATTATTAAATAGGTCTGGGTTGGAGATTTTTGAGGAATCAGATAAAGAATGTAAAGAAGATAAGACACCATGATTAGTTCAATGATATAAAGTTTTAAGGAATCTAATTGACTTTGCATTATAGCTGGAGTGTAATGTTAAACAAAAGTGGTTGACATGACAGCTGATTAGCTACGTGCATATTGAAAGTTCAACTTTAGAGCATCGGAATCTTAAGTCAATATCATTCCTGCTTGTAATTGGATCTGATCATAAGGTTAAATTCAGATGTAGACGCCGAAAATCAAGATAAGAAGAGTTATTCTTCAGGGCTATGAGATTCTTGCTACAAAGTTGTTCTGTAATGTCACTTCGAACACAAAGACGGAAAAGAAATATCATCTTCTCTATACATTTTGATAAGAACGGTAACATCCAATTCTTCGGTTGTCCTATTGAATGCAAGGAACAAAAATATCATTTGATTTGAGAATTGAGTCAAACACACACTGGAAGATACAAACAGCTTCTCTATATCCTATCTTCTCAGCGCAGTGAAAATGTAATTCCTATCTGATACAAAAAAACTATTGAAATTGAAAAGAATGGTTTTCCTGTGTGGATGCGGTACCTCTACGCTAAAAATTAATCTGCATTCGATCACTGGAATGCAACAAAATGAATGTAATCTATTCAACTGTACAGCCAGTAGTGCCAATTGATCAACGATTGTCATACCATTTGCCTTGTTCTTCCTGAATTCTGAACAGAATCTTTGTAACCATGACTCAAATCATGCAGTAATACTAGAATATGGACCTCATGCCCTGCAATTTGCTTGAAACTCCTGTCGTGGCTCAAAGGAATAGTGATGTGTATGTATGTGCAACGTCTGGAATTTCACTTCAAAAATATTTGTTGTGTCTCAAATGAATAACCACGTCCGTGTGCCATGTCTGGACTCTGACTTCAAAATTCTTTGATGAGGCTCAAAAGACTAACCACGTCTATATGCAATTCTTTGCAGCTGATCATATCCTGCAAGTACGCCTGCCCCTGCAACACCTACAAGCATATTTGCAGTAACTCCTCGAAACAGTGCTGTGAAACCCTCACGGTAAACAATCTCATGAAATGCATGCATGGCGTTGCGATACTTTATTGGTTGTCCTGATGTTAGCATCATTCTCCGCCGAAGGGTATCAAATGGATAGGCACAGACACCAGAGACTGTTGTGACACTCCAGCCAAGAAAGAAACTAGCAACAAAATTGCCCTAGAGAAATTCAAATATTAAAACTTTCAGACTTGCGTGTACAATTTCCTTTGAATTTCAAAGATGATATTAAAGATATATTTGAGAGATGGAGAAGCTTACCTCCAAAGGACCGACCAAAACAATAGGCTTCATGCTGTCATAAATCCCAAAGTACATGCCTCTATACAGTGTAATTCCAATAATTGAAACCCCAAAACCTCGATAGAGACCTGCTATTCCATCACTTGCCAAGGTTTTACTGTAAACATCAAGAAGCCCTCCAAACTGGCGTTGACCATTACCTGAAGACCCCCTTCCATCAGTGCCTAAGCGTGTACGTGCATAGTCTAAGTGGTATAGAAACAATGAAGTAGTTGCTCCGGCAGCACTTCCTGAAGCCACATTTCCAGCAAACCACTTTAAGTATCCATCTTTCTCTTTTGAGCGGCCAAACATGCTTTTGAAGTAACCTTTAAATGCAAAGTTGAAAGCCTACATGTAGTCCAAATAATCTTCGGTGATAACATTTTCGGGGAATGTAAATTCCAAATCAGAACATGAAATTTAGCATAGAATACAAAGTTTCATTTTTCAGCGACTATGTGGAATGATTAAATTGTCTACTATCTTACGCAATGCAGATTAAAGTACTTAAAAAAAATGAATAGAGGTCTTCATTATGGAAAATGCATCAGATCATGTTTCCTTTGTTCATGAAGAAAATACCAAACTATATATATTACAGGACAAACCCATGAAGAACCAAATAGAAATCTATTGAGAAGGTAGAGAATCAGAATACACTGTCAAACACAATAAGCATTCCCAATTCTTACATCTTGTCCTAAATTGACCTGATATCTCAATCAACCATTTCAGTGAATGGCGCAACAAGGGAAGATATATCTTGAAAAGTTTAAGATACATCATGAAATTTGCTTGCTTTGATATAGAAGTAAACAAATACAAACAGGACAGATTCAATAACTTCACTAACTAAATCCAAGAACACTAGAGAGTCTCTAGCTTAACTTTCATGATAGAAAGAATGAATTAAAATTCAATGGAGCACTATACATTAAATGAGGTACCTGGGTAGGAAAATATCGAATGACATTGGCCTGGTGACCTCTCCAAAAGGACAACATGCCTTCCTCCCGAAAGACCCTTCTAAAGCAATCACCAACACCGTTGTAAGGTCTCGTAATCTGCCCTCTTTTAATCATCTCTCCTTGATTCTGCAACAGAAGCTTCACCCTCTCAATGGGTGCTGCTGCAGTCTTTGATGCCAATGCTGCCACTCCTCCCATTGCAAAATCCATTGAAAACTTCTCAGTCTTGGTTGTCATTGCCAACCTCTATCTGATCAGCAAGAAAACACAGAAATGAAACTTCTATCCGAATGGCCTCAGTGCTTGATTGCATTACTTGCTATACCGAAAAAAGGGCGGACAAAGTTTATGTATCATCTGCCCATTTCACAAGCTGTTCTTGAGCTGCTTGTGCTACAAATGCATGAAATCATGCATCTGAATAAAAAAGGTTAAAGTTTAGGTCTTTCCACAATCTCAATACATGTAGATGCAAACTGAGCACGTCAATGTGAAAGAAGTTGGAAACAAAGAAAGGTGATTCACATACAAATATAAGGAATATACCAAATATGCAATCCAAAACCAGCAATTCTCAATCATATTTCATTCGAGCCAAGAAAGAAAGAAAAACATACAACTTTCTTCTGCGTAAGCTATTGTGCAGATGGGTTTACAGAAAAAAGGGCAACAAACCTTGAAATCAATGGAGAAATGGTGGTCTTGTGAAGCATGGACTGCTGGTGGGCGGGCTTTCACTTTTCAGGGACGGATAATGGGGTGTTCTCCCACCACCCGAATCAAGACAGCGCCCTTCTTAAGAATTGAAATTTGTAAAATTGATAATCCAAGGGAATTGCAGTTCGCCGTCGATGACATCTCTGGACGATCTGTTGGGGGGACCCGGCTGTGTTGTGTAGACGAGGTTTGGATGGTTGGATGTGGGAAAGAACCAAAACCGACAAAAGTTAAACTAGTTTACTGGATAATATGCAGTTTACTGGACTCCCAACTCATCACTTTGGGAATCAGTTTGCCCAAACAAATTAGTTAGTATATTTGCTCATACAACTTTGTAAAAGTCACTTACCCAACAAAAGTAGCTTTTTATGCACTCTGTATATATAGTAATAATAGTGTAAATATGAAAAATGTAACATAATCAAATTACGAATAAAATTTGGATGCAGAAAAAGAGTACCGATTAAATCTGAGTTTGTTTTACGCAATGCACCAAACAACCACTTAATCAAGATAAAAATGGAAAATGAAAACAGCCTTTCAATAATGAATAAACATGGTGGATTTTCAGGGGACAATATTTGGGAAGTGAGATCAAACCAGAATGGAAACTTTATAAGTGTAGCAAGACTCACATGGTCTCATGTGACATTGTTTTTTCTTCCCTCCCCCAAAGGAAGAGAGACCATTTGCACTCAAAACATAGGCACTTTCGAAACCGAAAGGAAATGACTTTTCTTTGCTTAAAATTTTCACTCTCTACAAACACACTGACCACAGATCGCAGACACTTCCATTTTCTCTTTGTCCAGACAAGTTGTCTTCAATCTTCTGATTGATTCCAAGCTGCCCACCATTTCGTGGGAAACAAAGACAGAAAAGCCAGGAAAATTTTGGGTTCAAAACTTCAAAGGTGTCAACTTTTGTGTGTAATTTGCCCGAAAGGTGGGTGCTGTTCGTGTAGAAGAGGACTCTGGTGAATACCCAAGTAGCCAAACAGAGCTGATTATGCTAAGAAGCCAATTTGGGGTTGGTTTTTGATCGAATCTAGGACATGGGTCGGTGCCAATTCGTGATTTGGTGGTGAATTGTGGAGGAAACTAGCCGACGATGCGGCGGCGGGCGGCCGAGTATCGGCGCCCGGTACGGCGGAGGTTTTCGTATTGGATCTGGGCTCTGTTTGGGCTCTTCTCGATTGCCGGCCTGGTGTTGTTGGTGGTTCACCATAATCAGAATGAAGATCGGGTCGAACAGCCTGTACTGGTGTGGTTTCTTAGCTCAAAATTGCTGCTTTTGTGTGGTGATTTCATTCAATTTGTCCTTGTTTTGATGAACTGTGTTTTTAGTATGGAACACATTGGGTATAGGAGTTTGGTTGAGTTTAAACATTATGTGGTGCTAAAATGTTTGATCTTTTCTTTATAATGTAAGTGGTTTGGATATTGACATTGGATCTCTAGTTGGTTTACTAAGTGAGCATCATTACATTTAGGGCCTTAATATCGTAGCGATATGATATGATGTTTTTGAGTTTTGGTTATTATTCCTTTGTTTGAAAGTGTTGGTTGTAGATATATTAGCACCTCCATTGTCAAGTTAGAGACCCGTAATTGAATTGGCAGACAACAAAGTTCCAAACTTGGAGTTCAATACAGCTTACATTCCTACTCCTCAATGTGTAGAACTCTACTTTTACTAGTTGATAGGATTTGGATAATTGTTTTTGTCATTAGTTGGTAGAATCTTCTGTTTAATTTGTCACATACTTGGTCCCTTCTTAGTAGATTTCAGGATTTGAGTCTTATGATTGAGTAGATAAAGAACATCGGTGGGCACATACTTTGTTCACCACCAAACCGTGGCCCAGATGTATATTTTCCTGCTTTTGCTTGGTGTCATCCCAAAAACACCTTTTCATCTAGTGTCATTGTGCAATATGTGAGGTCTTTTGGATATCATTGGAAAATTTTGCCATTTGCTACTTCACTTAGAAATCTAACGGTTTCACATGTTTTAAGTTCCGTCGAAGTGTGTCCTGTCTAACTGACATTGGTTGCTTCTCTTTGTAAAATTGTATTGTGCATCTGAGGGAGAACAATGAGCAATGACTTGATTCACGATTCTAGAATACCACCTCGTCTACAAGTAAACATGAAACTGAAAGGTCTTCACAAATATGGTTCTGTCCCCCTCCTCACTCATAAAACAATTCATAATTAACTGTTAGTTACGTTGATGCCTGTGAGCTTCTGCGGTATTCACGGAGTGTTGATGCATGTTAAGAAACAGCACCCTGTGTTCTTATGACTATTGCATTATGTGATACTGTTAACTGTTTTGGCTATGGTTTAGTAGTGTGGGAATTGAAATTGAGGTTCTGAATTTTGTTATCCTGGTCATGGGGGATCTTGGCTCACACTACATGGTCATGGGCACATTGCATCTCAGGTCACCCTGTCTATTTAGTGTATATTCATTCCCTACAAAAGTGCATTTCCTCCTAAATCGATGCTTGTGTGTAGTAATTGCCTGTTATTACTTTGTGATATGACTTGCCACATTTCTGATAAATCATTCAGTTTCTTACTTGAATGTGACCTATCTTTTTCAGGAGAGAAATACAGGACTTGAACAGGTTGCTCATGAGAGTTTAAATTTTACAGAAGAAATATTGAGCGCTAGATCGTTTTCAAGGCAGCTGGGTGAGCAAATGACACTTGCCAAAGCTTATGTTATTATTGCAAAAGAGCACAATAACCTTCATCTTGCTTGGGAGCTTAGCTCAAAGATCAGAAGTTGTCAGCTTTTGTTATCAAAAGCTGCCATGAGAGGGGAGCCCGTCACATTAGAGGAAGCGGAACCAATAATTAAAAGCCTATCATACCTTATATTTAGGGCAGAAGATGCACATTATGACATTGCGACCACAATAATGACAATGAAATCTCATATCCAAGCCCTTGAAGAGCGTGCAAATGCAGCAACAGTTCAAAGCACAATATTCGGCCAACTAGCTGCTGAAGCATTACCGAAAAGCCTCCATTGCCTAAATGTTAAACTCACAGCGGATTGGCTAAAAAAACCATCTCTCCAAGAACGTGCAGATGAGAAGCGGAACTCTCCCAGACTCATGGACAACAATCTCTACCATTTCTGCATATTTTCAGATAATGTATTGGCGACATCTGCAGTTGTCAATTCTACTGTCTCCAATGCTGACCATCCAAAACAGCTCGTCTTCCACATTGTCACGAATGGGATCAACTATGGCACAATGCAGGCTTGGTTCCTCAGTAATGATTTCAAGGGGTCCACAATAGAAGTGCAAAATGTTGAGGAATTTACTTGGTTTAATGCCTCTTATGCACCTGTTGTGAAACAGCTCCTTGACGCAGATTCACGAGCATACTATTTTGGGGGCTATCAAGATATGGATGTTGCGCCAAAGTTGCGGAACCCTAAGTATCAATCTTTGCTCAATCACCTTCGGTTTTACATCCCAGAGATCTATCCGCAGCTGGAGAAAGTAGTTTTTCTTGATGACGATGTTGTCGTGCAGAAGGATCTGACCCCACTTTTCTCATTGGATTTGCATGGAAATGTGAATGGAGCAGTTGAAACTTGTCTTGAAGCATTTCATCGTTATTACAGGTATCTGAATTTCTCAAGCACAGTCATCAGCTCCAAGTTTGATCCGCAGGCATGCGGATGGGCCTTCGGGATGAATGTCTTTGATTTAATCGCTTGGAAGAAAGCCAATGCTACTGCACGGTATCATTACTGGCAGGAACAGAATGCTGATGGGACTCTATGGAGGCTAGGCACTCTTCCGCCCGGCCTTTTAACTTTTTATGGTCTGACAGAGCCACTTGATAGGAGATGGCATGTATTAGGACTGGGGTATGATCTGAATATTGACAACCGATTGATTGAGAGTGCAGCAGTTGTTCACTTTAACGGGTACATGAAGCCGTGGCTGAAGTTAGCCATTGGCAGGTATAAGCCTCTTTGGGACCGGTATGTAAATCAAAGTCACTCATATCTCCAAGATTGTGTCACAAGTTAGAATGTGCTACTTCTTGATTGCTGGTAATTCATGCGGTCTCGATACCTTTAAACTTTCAAGCTGCAATTGTCACCGCGTATTGTAGAGTCAGAAGTAGAAAGTTTTGACTTAAAATAGACAGTTTTCTTTTTCCCTTTTCCATTACAGTATTCCGAAAGAAAAACAAAAGAACATTGTTTTTATACATTAGAAAGTTTAAATGTACTAGGTGAAAGTTGTGAGAAGAACTAGATTGATTTTTGCCTGATAGGGTCTTCTTGTTCCCCTTCTGCAAGCTGTAGAATTATTTGTTCTTTAGCAAGTATTGTAATAATTTGTTCAGCCTCATTGAAGTTATTATGCAACAAAACCATTTTTCTCAAGTTATCTTCTGAATCCTTCGTCTTTTCCTTCTTTCCGGAATGCTAAATTCAAAGTCATCTTCTGGTATCGGTCTCTTACGGGATTAGAAGGGAGCTGAGAACTTTCCATCCTTGAGGCGGTGAAGCCAAAAGAAACCCCATTTTCTCAGGAACCATACAAACAGATTCACAAACCTCGTGCTGTTATGTAAATTCTCTGGATTTGTTTGATCCCTCACTGAGACATTGACTTGAGAAAGGAGGAAATGAACATGTGAAGTAGCATTGTTAATTAAGCATTTGCAGTCCTTCCCTTGGCAGATAAGCCTTCAAATATGAGAAGCCGTGTCAAACCCAGTTATACTCCCAATATTGCGTAGACTTCGTTATCAAGCATTGGCAGAACCTCCCAGCAATATATTTGAATGCAGATAATCTGCATTGATTTTCTTGATACAATCGATATAGGGGGTTGGGAGAATCATACTCGCGTGCAAGGATAGATGCTCTCAATAAACTAAACTATCATATGCTTCATATTAATCGTATGAACTCTGACGAACATTGCAGTACAAGACAGCAGAGAACTACTAAACTAGCTGCAGAAAATATTTGGGAGATCTGTTAGGAACCATTGCACGTAATTTAGCTGGAAATCCATGATGAATGATCTCCGAGGCAATTGGTTTGGAAAACAGAACAAAATGAAGCAATTTACAAACTATATAAAGGCTTGCCTAGGTACCTCTGTACATGCAAGAACAATTTGATCATCCCTTGCATTTGCAATTACATACCACATTATACAACTTGCCACCATGTCTGCAGCCTCCCTACATTCCGATGACAATCAAGACACCGCCGCTGCCTTCGAAGAAACCTCTGTCAAGTACAGAGAACTGCTCCCAAACCTTCCCAAAGCGAATGGCTGGGCGACTGAGTATCTGCTCCAATACCAAGGCTTCTGGCTACCCCCCTTCTACCTCAAAGGAGCAATGCTGCTCAAAAACCACTTCAAATCTCGACCATCGGATATATTCCTAACCACATTTCCAAAAACAGGCACTACTTGGCTCCGAGCACTAATTTTCGCAACCACGAACCGAGACGCATATCGTGTTTCCTCCCACCACCACCCTTTGCTCACCACAGGACCACATGATTGTTTTCCTTTCTTGGATGCATACATTGGTCAAAAATACTCAATTTCCAATCTGGACAACCGTCCATCACATTCACCTAGACTTTTCTCAACCCACTTACCATACACTTTGCTGCCCAAATCAGTCACTGACTCTGATTCCAGCTGCAGATTTGTGTACATTTGTCGAAACCCGAAAGATGTTCTGATTTCCAAATGGATCTTCATGAACAAATTGAGGCCTAAAACACTTGAACCTCTCTCATTGCAAGGGGCATTTGAGCTGTTTTGCCAAGGCGTTGCACATTATGGACCCTTTTGGGACCATGTGTTGTTGGGGTATTGGAAAGCAAGCTTAGAATTTCCTGACCAAATATTGTTCTTGAAGTACGAGGAACTGAAGAAGGACCCTTGTGTACATTTGCAGCGGCTGGTTGAGTTCGTCGGTAAACCCTTTTCGGTGGAGGAAGAGAGCAGTGGAGTAGTGCAGGAAATTGTGAAGCTTTGTAGCTTTGAGAATTTGAGTGATTTGGAGGTAAATAAGACCAATGTGCACTGGGTCACTCCCCAGCTTGTTATTAATAACTATGACTTCTTTAGGAAAGGCCAAGTTGGGGATTGGAAAAATTACTTCACTGATGAGATGGTGAAACGCTTAGATCACATTACAGATGAGAAGTTAAGTGGTTCTGGACTAGTATTTGGTGCGTAGTTAATCAACGGGTAAGTATGAGTACGTTGCTTGATTAGCATGTTTGGGCGATAATTGTTGTAGCTCCACATTATCGTATGGTAATTACTTTGAGATGCAATGAGTCTGTTTCTTACCCTATGTACATTCCGGAATTTCTTGAGAATAAATCACTACAAAAAGTTGGAGTATTAGGGACTAACGTTGGTTTAAAGAAGAGGGGGTCTTAATGTCCTTTTGCAACCAACTTATATAATCAGTCTCTAATTAGACTTTTTTGGGGATGCGGGAAGAGGAAAAATAACACAAAATGACAAATTTTGGGGAAAATTAGGGACTAATTGTATAAGTCGGTTGCAAAAGGGCATTAAGACCCCCTGTTATTTAAACCAACAGTTGGTCCCTAATACTCCAAATTTTTGTAGTGAATAAATGACTTGACATTCTTATGTATGTTCGCACCTTACTGGATTCGAGCAGAAAGTTAAAGCTTTAAATGAAAAACGAAGCTGGTTTAGAGTTTTAGACCCTTTTGGGATCTTCTATGTAATTAACTTGCAATATGTAACAAATCTGTCTATTTCCCTTTAATTTGAATAAGCTCATTATAGTAGGGACAAATTAGTGCAAAACACAATCCAATGAATTGAAACTCGTCAATTTATTAATAAGTAACAATACTTCTTAGGAAAAATTACATTTTGATACTACTTGAAGATCAAAATACCAAAAAACACTACTACACTTTAAACATTACAATATACTACTACTTTGACACATGTTGATTTATAATTGAGTTGTACATTTTAATAACAACTTTTAACTCCACGCGCGCTGCAATTCACGCTAGAATTTCTACAAACTTCAAAACACTCTTTTACCCATAACTTTCTCATCCGGACTCCGTTTGACACGAAATCAATTGGGTTGGATTCGTCTCGTTGCTCTCTTTCCATAGACACCAAGATTATAACCCCAGACCCACTGTAGAGAGAGATCAAAACCGCAACATCTTCACATTTTCCGGCGAAATTCTCCGATTCCGGCGACAAATGGGACGAACCACCACCCAAAACTTTATCCTCTCATCATTCTAGACACAGCCCAACCAATATTGAGCTTTATTTTGTAGCGGATCATCGCCGGTGAGCCTCACATATTGGTTGAAACTTTCCGGTGAGTTTCCGGCCAAGGTAGTCTTTGAAACTAGTCTAGAAAGCTTTGTTGGGTTGTTTAGATGAAGATTGATAGAAAAATCATATGAACTGATGGTGAATCAACACAGCTATTCTTTCTCCTTCATTTTGAAGGACATCCTTCAATTTGAAGGATCACATCCTTCAATTTGAAGGAGCACATCCTTCAATTTGAAGGAAGTGCTCTTCAGATCTGCAGGAAACTGTCCTTCAGATTTTTGAAGGAGCACTTCCTTCAACCAGTTGTTCCTTCATTTTGAAGGAACACATCCTTCAAATTGAAGGAACACATCATTCAACCAGTTGTTCCTTCATTTTGAAGGAACACATCCTTTAAAGTTGAAGGAACACATCCTTCAGATTGAAGGAACACATCCTTCAGAGTTGAAGAAACACATCCTTCAGATTGAAGGAACACATCCTTCAGATTGAAGGAACACATCCTTCAGAGTTGAAGGAACACATCCTTCAGAGTTGAAGGAACACATCCTTCATTGCGACGAACCACATCCTTCATTTTGACGGACAAGAAGCAGGGGCGTGTGATGTGGGGCGCGTGAATGTCACTCACACGGGCTGTGGGTGGGTTTGTTAGTTTGGTTTGATATTAAATTGTAAAAGTAGTAGTAAATTGTAAGAAAAAAAGTGAGGTAGTGTTTTTGGGTATAATAAAGGTGAAATAGTAGTTTTTGGGCATAAGCCCTAATTCTTAGTACCACATAGCATCCTAAAAAAAACAATAATCCTCCTTATTATGACATTGCATTCTAAAAAACAATAAACCTTAGTATGACATAGCATACTAAAAAAACAATAATTCTTAGTACGACATAGCATTCTAAAAAAAAAAAAAAAACAATAATCCTTATTATGACATAGCATTCTAAAATTTTAAACCAGAAGTGCCCAACTTTTCATTTGTGATCTTGTCAAGACGCTCCAGCATCTCCGGTGTTAGGCGATTCTTCGCGTCTCCAGTTTCGCCTCGTCGGAAGAAGACCTCGTTGCTTAATTTTTCTTCAGACCCTACACTGAATGCCCCTGTTTTGTTCACCTCCAAGCTACTCAAGTTCTCAAAACTGCAGAGCTTTATGATTTCCTGCACCACACCTTCTTTCTCTTCCTCTGGAGAAAAGGGATAGCCCATAAACTCTGCCAATCTCTTTACCTGGCATCCAGCATCGCTCTTTACATCCTCATACTTCAGGAACAGCACCTTTTCCGGGTTCCGCATGCTTGCGTCCCAGTAGCCAAGTACATTATCCCAGAACGGACCGCCAATTGCAACCCCTTTGCAAAACAACTCAAATCCCTCCTCTAGAGAAAGTGGAGGCAGTCCAAATATACTTGCCCTGATTTTCTGGGAAAATTCCCAATAAGAAATAAGAACATCTTTGGGGTTCCTTGCAATGCAAACAATTCTGGAACCAGAATCAAAAACGGACTTTGGCAATGATGTTTGCGCCATGTGTGTTGCAAGCAATCTGGGTGAGGGCAGGGAGTCGAGGCAGGCATTGGGATTGTCTTGGTGAACTAGGAGCTCTACGAAGGGTACACAATCATGAGGGCTCTTTGTGAGCAATGGATGTGAAGAAGAATCACATTTCTTTCTGTTTTTTATGGCAAACATGAGAGCCTTCATCCATGTTGTACCGCACTTTGGAAAGGTGGCCAGCAAAATATCATCGTCTCTTGCCTTGAAATTTTGTTGTGCCCAAATCACACCAACAAGAAAGAACTCCGGATACCAAAACCGTTCGTATTGGTAGTAAGGCGTGCCTACCCAGCCTGGGTCTTGGGAGAGGGTTGAGAGAACTTCATCCAGATTCTGAACGACGTTATTCGCTTGTCTCCGATCAGCAGAAAGAGACAGAGAAGCCATACTCTAATAAGAATGGGAATAATGCATCATGTAGTCACTTTGTGGTGTTTGATCATATAGAGGTCGTATGGAACTTGTGGATATGCACTAGCTTCGTGATCCCTTAAAACAAGGATTTGACCAAATATGTTGGATTAAGTCTTTGTATCCAAATAGGATAATTGATTAGGATTTGAGTTTGCTAGATTACCATCCTCTATCAATCAGGTTCTTTCATTCATTATCATTTTCTCATAACTTTGAATTTCAATTTGTTTAAGTTTTCTGGACGTAGATATCGTCTTTGAATCTTCTAAGAGTGATATCGGAGCAAGAAGGATGCGCAATTGAGGAGCTCAATGCTGGGAATGTATGTGATTAGTTGGTGATATAGTTGTGGTATAATCGATTATTAGGATATATATATCCTTTCTTTTGTTGGATCCTAGAGTTGTGGTATTAAACTTGTGGATATGCAATAGCTTCGTGCTCCCTCTAAACAAGGATTTGATCAAATCCGTTGGAAAGTCTTAGCATCCAAATAGGAAAGTTGTGGTATAATTGGTTAGGATTGATTAATTAGGATTTATCCTTTCCTTTGTTGTATACTAGAATTGTGGTAGGACTCCTTGTACTACAAGGAAACATGTTGTATGTAAAGCAATTGTATCAGTGAATCAATTATTCTGGGAAATCCATTTCTACAGAATCATCATCTTCCTGTCCACCACCAATATACGCAGAACAGCAGTGCAAAATGTTGCATTTTAAGTAAATATTGGAAGCACACACAATTGAAGTAGAAAATATAGCACAAATTCGATGCTAATGATTTTGCATATATTTCAAACAATGCATACCCTAACAACAGCTCAATTTTGCACAGATGGCCAAATTCACATTTCTTAATAGCCATCTTCGGTAGCGCAAGCTCGAAACATACCAGTGGTATTGAAAGGCATTGTCACTTCCCCTGTGGCAGACACAGTAACCAAGCCTACATTGCCTTTTGGATCGCCCTTCTCCACTACATAAGCTGCAGCTTCTTGGAGAGAAACACCTTTGAACTCCATAATAGCTGCTACATCCCTTGGAACCGTACCACGAATGATCGCTTCGCCTTTGCCAGTAGCAGAAACTGCACAGAGATTGTTGGCGTATGTCCCTGCACTAATGACGGGCGTGTCACCCCCAATCCGACCAACCATTTTGTTGACAAATCCACCAGTAGAAGTCGCAGAAGCTAAATTCCCAAGACCGTCCACAGCCACGCATCCAACAGTCCCAAGTTGGCTATCCCCATCAGCTTCTGATGTTTCATTCTTCTCATTTTGGTGAATAGGTTATGTATAATCAATCTGTGCATTTGTCACAAAGGTTACAACTTCAATCAAGACATAATAGCAACTATAAAGATAATTCAACATCTCAGTTGGTCTCTCCATGTACCTGCTTATCAGGCTCAAATAATACATCAAATCAGCTCCAAGTAGAAAGCAACCACTTCACTTATTTATGCAAATTATTATATAAAGTAAAGGGCGATGTAAAACTCCTGTAGCTAGGACAGTGCGCGAACGGTTTTGCCCTCCGAATTACACATGAAAGCAGCAAAAGGCCCCCTCTCTGTATAGTATTCGGCCGCTTTTGCCCTTTTTCTGCTGACTTTTCTCCTCTCGGCCCCTATTCTTCTCCGCACGAACCAGCTTGGTTCCTAATACTGTAGCCAATTAGTTGGATTTTGTGAGAGAAGGTTGAAATCGGTTGGGTAATTCGTTGGGAGATTTTTTTGAGGAGGCAAGGAACACTATTTCGCTTTTGCGCTGTCGTTCTGCCGGCCTTTCATCCTTACCTGCTGATAAGGTCTGCCAGCCTTTCCTCCTCCTTCAGATAAGCTCTCTCATCTCTCTCATCTCTCTCATTTTTCATCTCTTTTTCATTTCTGTTTTGCCTGCGCCAATCCTCCGTTTCTCTTCTCTTCTCTCTCTCTCTCTCTCTCTCATTCTCATTTTGCCGATTTCTGCTTCAATTTTTATTTTATTTTAATGGTTTTCTTCGATTTTAGATCTGTGACTCCCTTAACCCTCTAATTTTCTTCATGTTTTGTAGGTTCTCTTTGGCTATTTGGGATACTTGAGCAAAGTGAAGCGCACATGGATCTCACCGTCTCATCATGCTTGCTTTCTGTTTAATTTTGTGGAATTTTAGTGATTGGGATTCGTGTTTGATGTGGGTTCTCTGCGACTTCAATTGGGTTTTAAGAAATGTTTGATTTTGATCCGTTCTGTGTGTTATTCAATGATATTTATGATTTGGATTTGGTTTGTTTCTCATGATATTTGTTTTGATCTGCAGATCGCCCTTCGAGCTCTTCAGCTAACCAAAGCTCCAAGCATAGCCGTCGGGTAATCTCTCTACACATACGCATCTTAATGTTCGTATTAAAATTATAATGGGTGAAAGAAAAATCCCTTTCCTTGAGCTTGCTTTCTGTTTAATTTTGTGGAATTTTCTCTTCAAACTTTATTACAACGATTAGGAGGGATTAGCTACTCATAGAATACCCATGTCTCAGAATCAATTTTTGCAATTTGATCGGAGATCTCCAATTCTCTCATATTCAAACGTCTAATTTTGATTTATTGCGTGTTTGTTTTATATATATATATATATATATATTTTTTTTTGCTGTTGAATTTTGGCAGGTTAAAGACAAAAGCGCAGGTGCGGGCAAAAGGTCTTCTTCATGTACGGTGAACGCTCTCTCTGTCTTTGGTGTTACCAGATTGTTAGTTTCAGTGAATTTTCCTCAATTTTAATTATGTTTTGGTGTAATTGTATGAATTACAGGGGAGGATTTCAGAGAAATACAAGATTGAACATCCGAATAACAGATTGGTTGCTGTTGTAAGTCAATTTCATCCTCTTGGTCTGCGTTCTTAATTTAAATTATGAATTTAAATTTTTTTTATGAGGAATTATGAATTGTTATATATTTAATAGAAATACAAGATTGAACATCCGAATAACAAACTGGTTGCTGTTGTAAGTTAATTTCATCCTCTTGATCTGCGTTCTTAGTGTAAATTATGAATTTCAATTTTTTTATGAGGAATTGTGAATTGTTATTTATTTAATATTCGACAAATTGGAACAGGTTGGTAAAGCTGGTGGCGATAAGTTGAAATCATTGACAGATGCTGTGAGTAACATAGAATTTGGTCTATGCTTTTCCACCTACCAACAATAGCAATATGTGATTGATTAAGGGTTTAGATGTATAAGTTATCAATGTTTGTAATTGCTGTTTGGTCAAGATTATTTTGTCTTTGCTAACTGTTTTCCAGCAGGATATTGTAACTTAATCATGGTCATTTGGTGCATTAGTATGGTAACCCGCATTTCTATTATTGGTTTCCCAATCTCAGAACTAAGATTGTTCTTGCAGGTAATTAGATTTATGCCTACTACTTTAAGAGAACTGTAGTTACACTCATTTTGTATCGTGTATGCCTATTTTGTATCTGCTGGGTTCTGAAATTAACTCCCATCACGCTCCTTCAATTTAGTCCACTTAAACTATATTTGTTGGCTATTGCTTAATTTGGTTTTTGCTACTTCATTCTTCCTCCTTTCACTCATATTTCTTAATTCCCTGTGGGTTTCATGGTTCTCAGAATATCTTTTCTTCATGTGAGCCACTGCTTCTGCATTGTTCTTATCAGATTTGTTAAAACAGTTGTAAGTATTTTTATTGTTAATATTAACCACTATATTCCACTAAGTATTTTCATTTGTCATTTGTCATTTGTCCTCTGAATTCTTTTATGACATGTGTTTAATCAGATATTTTAATTGTACTTTGGATTGTCATTGCGTTGCTACTATTATTAATAAGTTGTCCATATCTTTATTCTATAAATTGTTTTTGGATGTAGTTCATGAAGCATACTTTTGTTGTGGAAGTCTGATGATAACTGATTTATTAAAATTAGAAAACTGCTACGCTAAAGCGTAATGTGTTTTCTATGTGTTGATATGCGTAACATAGAATTTCACCTAAGCTTTCCCCCTCCAAACAATATCAATATATGATTAATCAAGGGTTTAGATTGATGACTTCTGAAAGTTTATATTTATTTAGATATGGAAGTTGTTTTCAGCTAGGCTGTATAGTATTTACTCCTAAATTTATGATACTTAAAACATCATTTTCTCTTTGATAAACATTTTGCAGCAGGATATTGTGAGTTAAATCATGGTGATTTCATACATTAGTATTGTCACCTGCTTTTGTACTAAGTAAGATATCGTCCTCATCATATTGATTTTCCAATCTACCAACTGAGATTGATCTTCCAGTTTAAGTTAATTAAATTTACACCTATTTTTTATTAACTCAGATATCCTCATTATAATATTGGTTTTCCAATCTGACAACTGAGATTGTTCTGCCAGTTGATTAAAGCTCTAAGAAAACTTGAGTTAAACTGATTGTTTAGTATTTATCGCTGACTGTATAAAAAAAACTGAAACCAAGATTGAAATGCAGTCATGTACTAAGTTATAAAATCAATTTCCATTTGACTTCAATTAAATCGAGTTAACTTATATTTGTTGCCTATTGTTCAATTTCTTTTTAGTTCTGTCATTTTAATGGTCTCCAGGCCATCGTTTTCTCCAAGTCATTGTTAAATTTATGTGCCATCAGATCTGGTAAACCAGTGGTAAGTATTTTTACTTACATAAATCTGTTAAGAAATTTAACTATTAATATTAATCACTATATTTGAATAAGCATTTTAATTTGTCATTTGTCAGTTGTTCATATCTTTATTCTATGGTTGCTACTGTTTTCATTAACCTAAACCCTAAACCCTACACCTTACACCCTTTTATTAAGCAACTTACTATAGTTTCCATTATATGCAATCAATTTCACCATTTACTCAAGGTATCTATTCTGTTTTTTGAAAAAGTCTGCATTACATACATTGCCTTTTTTGAAACCACTGTCCAAAATAGTTATAATGTTCTTGCTAGATGTCTGTTTTGGTTGCTTAAGCTATAATTGTAGATTAATTGTAACAATTAATCTACACATGCCATCAGATCTGGTAAACCATCGATTTGTTATTAATCATTCGTAGTTGTTTCTGATTGAAAGAACTTTCATTCATATCTCAGTTTTTCCCCTTCCTTTTATGTGTTTGCAGAATATATCCATCTAGGTCTTTATAGTTGTTTCTGATTGAAAGAACTTTCATTCATATCTCAGTTTTTCCCCTTCCTTTTATGTGTTGGCAGAATATATCCATCTAGGTCTTTATAGTTGTTTCTGATTGAAAGAACTTTCATTCATATCTAAGTTTTTCCACTTTCTTTTATGTGTTTACCGAATATATCCATCTCCATTTTTACTGATTAGAAAATGGTAACCTACATTAAATTGCTGCATATTAGCATTTGAGGAGGTTTTATCAAATATTAGTAGTTGGTTTTGCAGTATTACTAGAGTCGTTTGAAATGTGTTTTACTGAGGCCTACTTTACACAGCTATCTATCTGTATACTGGTCTGTAGTTCTGCTTCCATTTGATTTTTGCTTCTGACTAAGAAATAATTTTGGAATACGATCAATGATCCCTCTTAGAGAAAACCAGACTTTAAAACTGCTGATTCCTTTGTCAGTGATCATTTTTAATTGTGTTAGGTCCATGTTAGCTTCATTATCATGCAGTTCATAGTATTCATTTACATTCTGACCAAGTAATTGGTGGTTCCCATATCCAATAGAAACTTTTTACCCCCACCTTTTTAGAAGCCTTATCCAGTATTCATTTATAATTAACTGAGCTCACCGTACAATTCTTTTCAGTTTGTTTTTCTTCTACTCACGTAATGAGTGATACTACATGAAATCAAAAATCACAATGCT
Organism: Spiraea crenata; assembly: GCA_033992175.1. Classification (NCBI taxonomy): domain Eukaryota; kingdom Viridiplantae; phylum Streptophyta; class Magnoliopsida; order Rosales; family Rosaceae; genus Spiraea; species Spiraea crenata. The sequence continues at coordinate 1,959,025 of JAVBHV010000078.1, read as the reverse complement.
AAAACAGGACAAAGACTTAAAGATAAACATATTATAGGTACTATAGATTATTTTCCCACAAGCTTCAATCATCATATTATCCTAGAATTAGAACAACACAACTTTCACATAAATAAACTCCATACAGCTAACTTCTAAAATATATCTCTATATGAAATGTGAAGCTACTGTTCTGGCTACAGTAGAATGGCGAAAATACCCCTAAAATAAGCTTTCTGATTGATTGTTATCACAGGGAAAGGACACCCTCTGCCCTTCCACTAAAACCCAGTTGGGGGTGCGGACGTTTCCAGATGTTCCACCGCCTTCGCTATTTTCATTTCTCCTGTTCTCGATCTTTAGCCCGCCGCCTTCTGTTTCTTCTTTTCCAGTTCTGTTCGCTGCGTGTTCTGGCTTTGTGTTTGTCTTGCTGGCATTTTCTTCTTCAATTTCTAGGTTTTTTTTTTTTGCCCTTTTTCCTGCCAAAATCAACAATTTTGCTTACTATCTTCATTATTTTTTTTCCATGAATATATAAAACGCTGCTGCGGGAATGAAGCCTGTCACGGTGTGGCATTACGCGATGTTGATTGCTTAACCCAGCTCTTTTCGTATGATTTGTAGGTGTTACAATCTGATTTGCGGTGCTAAAACCCAGGTACTTAATAATTATTTTTTGTTTTAATTTCTGTCAATTCTTTGATTGGTTGCTGGGAAAATTTGACAAAGTTTGGAAATTTTGGCTTGCCAGAGCTAATTGAGCTTAGCAGAGCTTTTGGTTTCATTATATTAAGTTCAGGGGTAAAGTACAAGCTTTTTCATTCGTTTTTTGAGGTATAGATAGTCTTTTTGTGGTTGGATTGTGGGTGTTGCTTCAGAATATATACGGGTTCAGGGTGTTAATTTGAGAGAAATGGTTGTTTTTTTAGTAACCGGTGTTCATTACTATTTGAGTGAATTGAGGTGCAGGTGCAGCAGAGCTTTGTGGTTTTTTGGATTCTAAGAATGTAAGGTTAGTCTCAGTACTTGCCAAATGTTTATCTTTTGTGATGGTCATTCCTTCGTGTGGTTTGCGAACGGGCATATGTATTACTAATGGATGCTTTATTTGGTGTCGGAACATCAGTGATCAGTCAGCAAGATGGAACCTACTTTCTGCCAAGTCGAGTTGTTGTAAGTTACGGTAAAGGTGATTAGTTGGGTGATCTAGGTTTCATTTGCTATTTTTCTACTCATTTGTTTCATTTCTTCAATAAACAAGATTTTGATGATGATTCTCTTTGTGGGTTTTTGAGGCTTATCCAGTTGTAAAACCTTTGTTTAGATTTTCTTATTCTTTTTCGTGCACTGGGCTTTTGGGTGTTGCCAATAACTATTGATCAATTATTTAAACTGGAGATTTCTTCTGTTGTATGGAAACTTTGTTTCCTTCAAGCTCTAATTTGATATGTTGTGCAGTAAATTTATGTTCCCGCTGTCGAAATTTCTTCTTATTTTGGGGAAATGCAGCTGGAGAATGTGCCTGCACTGCCTACATCACATTCAAGTATTCGGATTCGCAGGAAACTGCTTGCTTGCTCAGTGTGGGTATTTCTTGGACTTTATCAAATTTGGATGTAATGCATTATGCATAATTTTGTGTTTTTAACATTTGCGTACACAACTTTCCGAATGCTTTTGATGACAAATTTAAGCTTCATGTTTTATGGGAGCCTTGCATTATTAGGCAGCTTAAGTAATTCTCATTTTTTTCCATCGAATTGTAAATTGTTCATTACCAGCTCCATCTTAGATCTTACAATAGTAAGCTTGGATTCTGTGGATGGAGATTTAAATGTGCAAGGCCAAGCCCACTACTTGAAGACCTCCTCTAAACCAAACCTGGATCTGGGCAGTGTACTTTACCTTCTAGGTTATACAGAAGGAAATAATAGGTGTTCTTTATCCTCTAATTCTTTTTGCTGCTTCTCCTGATGCCACTTTGAATGGGAGAGTAGTGGTTATAAGTATTCCTATACGCCATTAGCCTTATATTTTAAATTAATGCTCCTTCTACCTAATCAGTATTTGGAATTTGTAATATGATTTGTGCTGTCTCCGCAAACTGGCCCAATTAATTCGGATATATTGACCACTGATAACAAATTATGACATGTATGGACTCAATTCGGATATATTCTTACTCATATTGTTCTGTTATTAGTTTCTCAGCTATTGTAGCTTTTCTAAACATCATTTTAATTCTACATACTATATTTTTTGTCGCAAAGTAACTCCAAAATAATTGGCTTATAAGATGTATTTACTATGATTGATTAACTGCTGTTTTCTTTCCACTTCATCTCAGTTAAGTATGTTAGTGAATGATTATCATACAGCCAGTTCCCATTTTGTTTACTTCACTATCTTATTTTAATTGTATTTGATTTCCAAATGTTCTTAATTTTTGGTAGGTACTACATGGCTGTTTTTACATTTCCATGCCTTTGCTATTTTTACACCCGCAGCATCGCGCGGGCACTCATGCTAGTAGAAAGTAGGCACTAACATATTTAAACAAACCGAAAGCAGAATTGAAAGGAAAGCACTATCTTCTAATGGACACAAATGTCGTATTGTGGAGAACAGCTCAACCACAACAACCAGCACTTAATTTAATTCAAAAACATCAACAATTACTTTAATTTTTAACACAATTGGTTTGGAAAACAAAAAGGCTTGCTAGGTACCTCTGTCTGTACATGCAAGAATAATCTCATCATCCCTTGCATTTGCAATTACATACCACATTATACAACTAGCCACCATGTCCGCAGCGTCCCTACATTCCGATGACAATCAAGACACCGCCGCTGCCTTTGAAGAAACCTCTGCCAAGTACAGAGAACTGCTCCCAAACCTTCCCAAAGCGAATGGCTGGGCGGCTGAGTATCTGCACCAATACCAAGGCTTCTGGCTATCTCCTGCCGCCGTCAAAGGAGCAATGCTGCTCCAAAACCACTTCAAACCTCGACCATCCGATATATTCCTAACCACATTTCCAAAAACAGGCACGACTTGGCTCCGAGCACTTATTTTCGCAACCACGAACCGAGACACATACCCTGTTTCCTCCCATCACCACCCTTTGCTCACCACAGGACCACATGATTGTTTCCCTTTCTTGGATGCATACATTCTTCAAAAAGACTCAATGTCCAATCTTGACAACCGTCCATCACATTCACCTAGACTTTTCTCAACCCACTTACCATACACTTTGCTGCCCAAATCAGTCACTGAATCTGATTCCAGCTGCAAATTTGTGTACATTTGTCGAAACCCGAAAGACGTTCTGATTTCCAAATGGATCTTCACGAACAAACTGAGGCCTAAAACACTTGAACTTCTCTCATTGCAAGAGGCATTTGAGCTGTTTTGCCAAGGAGTTGCACATTCTGGACCCTTCTGGGATCATGTGTTGGGGTATTGGAAAGCAAGCTTGGAATTTCATGACCAAATATTGTTCTTGAAGTACGAGGAGCTGAAGAAGGACCCTTGTGTGCATTTGCAGCGGCTGGCTGAGTTCGTCGGTAAACCCTTTTCTTTGGAGGAAGAGAGTAGTGGAGTAGTGCAGGAAATTGTGAAGCTTTGTAGCTTTGAGAATTTGAGTGAATTGGAGGTAAATAAGACCAATGTGCATTGGTTTACTCCCCAGCATGTTGTTAATAACTGTGACTTCTTTAGGAAAGGTCAAATTGGGGATTGGAAAAATTACCTCACTGATGAGATGGTGAAACGCTTAGATCACATTACAGATGAGAAGTTAAGTGGCTCTGGACTAGTATTTGGTGCGTAGTTAATCAACGGGTTATTATGATTACGTTGCTTGGTTAGCAGGTTTGGGAGATCAATTGTTGTAGCTCCATATCATCGTATGGTAATTACTTCGATATGCAATAAGTCTGTTTCTTATCCTATATGAGTTCCGGAATTTGTTGAGAGAATAAATAAATGAATTGACACCTTCCTGGATTCGAGCATAAAGTTAAAGCTTTATACGAAAAATGATGCTGGTTTAGAGTTTTAGACCCCTTTGGGATCTTCTATGTAATTAGCTTGCAATATGTAACAAATCTGCCTATTTCCCTTTAATTCGAATAAGCTCGTTATAGTAAAGGACAAGTTAGTGTGCAAACACAATCCAATGAATAGAAACTCATCAATTTAATAATAAGTAACAATAATTCTTAGTACCATATAGCATCCTAAAGAAAAACAATAATCCTCATTATTTATGACATAGCATTCTTAAAAAACATCTGTTAGTATCCAAATAGGATAGTTGTGGTATAATTGATTAGGATTTATAGAATTGTGGTAGTACTCCTTGTACAAGGAAACATTTTGTATATGTCAAGCAATTGTATCAATGAATCAATTATTCTGGGGAAACCTTTTCTACAGAATCACCATCTTCCTGTCCACCCACATACGCACAACAGCAGTGTGAAAATGTTGCAGTTTAAGTAAATATTGGAAGCGCACGCAATTGAAGTAGACAATATAGCACAAATTCGATGCTAATGATTTTGCATCTATTTCAAACAATGCATACCCAAAAAACAGCTCAATTTTGCACAGACGGCCAAATTCCAATTTCTGAATAGCCATCTTCAGTAGCGTAAGCTCGAAACATACCAGTGGTATTGAAAGGCATTGTCACTTCCCCTGTGGCAGACACAGCAACCAAGCCTACATTGCCTTTTGGAGTGCCCTCCTCCACAACATAAGCTGCAGCTTCTTGGAGAGAAACACCTTTGAACTCCATAATAGCTGCGACATCCCTTGCAACCGTACCACGAATGATCGCTTCGCCTTTTCCAGTAGCAGAAACTGCACAGAGATTGTTGGCGTATGTCCCTGCACCGATGACAGGCGTGTCCCCAATCCGACCAACCATTTTGTTGACTAATCCACCAGTAGAAGTTGCAGAAGCTAAATTCCCAAGACCGTCAACAGCCACGCATCCAACAGTCCCAAGTTTGCTGTCCCCATCAGCTTCTGGTGTTTCTTTCTTCTCATCTTGGTGAATAGGTTGTGTATAATCAATCTGTGCATTTGTCACAAAGGTTACAACTTCATTCAAGACATAATAACAACTACAATGTATAAAGGTAATTCAACATAGAAAGCTAGAATCTTCACTAATCAACAGAAATTTAGCATACTTTATTATTGGGCATGCTTACTAATCCGTAATGGAAATTAAAATAAGGAGTTGAGTTTCAATGACTAATTAGTAAACCCTCCTAGATAAGAGGCCGATAGACAATGAATACCTGAACTCTGTTGGCTTCTTTAGCCTGCTTAAGCCTTTCAACATTTTCTGGTGTAATGAAGTGACTTGACTCCACAGTCTCAACGCCCTGGAAGATCAATTATCAATATAAATCCACTTATATTATAACACATCAACAGATCATTGACGTGATTGTAATAATGTACTACTCTGTAAGTACTCGAAATCAAGTGACTTAACTTGTTCCCTAGCAAAGGCCTCAGCTCCATCAAATGCAAGATAAATGTGGGGAGTTTTCTCCATGACCAATCTAGCTAAAGATATTGGATTTACAACAGTGGTTAGCCCAGAAACAGCCCCACATCTCTTGGCGCCATCCATGATGCAAGCTTCCATCTCAACCGTGCCTTGTGTGGTCAACACTGACCCTTTTCCGGCATTGAAGTGCGGAATGTTCTCGAGCTCACGAACCTTCACAAAATGAAATGACCCAATTGATTTAAACGGTGCAGAAATTGAAAAAGTTTGAAAATCTGTCGAGGGGTTGATTTGGTTTTACCACAAGCTCGACGACATCTAGAGGAGGGGTGTTGGCCTTGAGAGCTTCGACGCCGATGCGGAGGCAGTGGCGGAGGCCGGCCTCGCGGGGCAGGCGGCGCTCCGGCGGTAGAGAGAGCGGGATGTCGCCAGCGCCGCCGTGGAGTGCTATTGCCCAACCCATGTCTCTCTAGTCTCTGTTTCAAAAGATACTTGCAAGTTGCAACAAATTCAGGTGCCTAGGAAGTTGGTGTACTTCAACTTCACATGCCATGATTGGGACTTAAAATAGTCAAATAGTGGATCTACCTCATGGAGTCTGACCTCATCAATTTTTCGATTATTAAAAATAGTATCGATATAACATTAATATTGATGTAATAAAATTTTAACGATATATTATTAATATATATGAATAATAATATTGATAATCACTACGGTGAAGAAAAAAATACTCTTAAGGATGCTAATGAGATTGATCCAAATGCATTGTTTAAGATAACACACAAACATCCAAATTTTACAGTAGGAAAACGAACCAAGACCTACAATCATTAATTTCAAAGTGGCTATGATGTCGGCTCTTTGCTTTGATGTTAAACTTACATCTATATTCGTCGTCTACTTCTTTGTTTCTGTCCCTTTCTTTCTTGTGTAGTTCCACCACCTTAGAATATGTTACCATGCTTTCCTGGCATAGTGTTCCTCCTAAGATATCTATGGTATTCACGCAAATGCAGACAAAACTGCCTATTAGCTCATCTGGTTTCATTGGAAGCCCAGGCCTTCACTCAAATCATCCGAAATCGGCTCGATTCAACACGATGTTCCAATGATCCATGTTCATACTTTCCCAGCTTGGAGGTTAGCCTTTGTTATTCCATCCACAGTTTTATTCATCACAACACAAACTAAATATACGAATGGCATGCACTAGAAAACTAGGGTAACAATCAATCTACACATTTGACTGCGGATGACTTCTAATATTTCTTAATGTACAGTTGAAAAATTACAAAGGATTTGCAACCATCTTTGTACATTCGGATAATCAGAGAGAAGGAAGTCAGTATGGTCGGTATCAAATAGTTCTTCCTCACTCGATGAAAATTTACGAAAGCCAGAGATCTTTGCATCATAGTTTTTCTGCATCTAGAACACCCTTTATCGACAAGAAAACCAGTCAATGCAATGATGGAAAACAAACTAAGGTAAACAGATTTGGTCTATAAGTTTAGAGTCTCAACCTGAATGATCATGATTGCTGCCTCCTTGTGTAAAACCTCATTATACTCCTTACAAGCAAAACTCTGCGATGCAAAATGTTTGACGTTACTCAATGTTGAGCAAGAGAGACGAGAGAGATGTTGAGAATGTGAGACGTACTTGTATACAATTCGGGCAACCATCAGATCTTGGGCAGCAGCAAGAGGTAAGAAGTTCCAGAGCCGCAGTCAAGAGCTCCATAAATACCGGTTGAACCTATTACATGTCCAAATATGTTAAATTCAAGAGGGAGTCAACATGGATATTGCTAGGCTGAGATCACATTTCTCTCTGGAAACCAAACCAGGCATCAAAATTAAGTTAATTTCTGAAAAATCACACGGTCATCTAGCCTTATGAAGATGTTTCAAACAAAAAAGGCAAAGCTTTTCAGCATATGCATATGTAATGATTTACAAATTTGAATAGAAGGTTATATAAATCACCTGTGCAGAGACACCAGTCCCTCCAATATGCTGGTCGTATAATAAAATTCTCTCTGGAAAGTAGCGACTGTCATGAGGATTTGGACACTCTGGAGCCAAGTCGGATAAGTTGCATATTATCCGTCTGCATGCCAAAACATGAAGAATTATAATACAGTCAGATGCTTTTTCTTTCATAAAAATCAAATCTCAAGAGCAAAATCATACAGCAAATCACCCATGCAATACATTATCTTTCAAAATGCAACCACAAACTTATTAATAATATAAAGATGAAAGTGAATTTTATATAAAGGACTCACAAAGGCACAACGTGTAGAACAGCATGTGATGCAGCATGCAGCCCTGCACGGAATTCGAGACCTCTACTCTCCACCGCTACTCTTATCGATTGTGAAACTGGGACCCAAACTGCCTGTTTTTATGACAATGTGAAACAGATCATGCAGTGAAACAACAGTTCAAAGTCAGAACTTAATATAATCAAACGATAGAAGCAATGAGAATATTATTATCTGGTTTACCTGTGACTCATAAGTGTACTTTGGAAGTGCAAGGTCAACTACTTCAAGTACCGTATTGCTTCTTTTACATATACGACGGAATCCAAACCATGTAGTTGTTACTTTGCAAGGATTTGCTCGGGCATTTGTTCTCGAGAACTGGATGTTGGAAACTGGATAAGCCTACAACACCAGGACTTATAGCAAGTGAGCTATTTAGAGAACACCTTAAGCATGCTGAAATTCGATGAATTCAAAGGTGTTCATATAGCTGTTTCAAGTGGGATAACAGTCAGTCCTCTTCTGCCATAAGCCAAATTGTGGCTTCCTGAATGTAAGGAGGAAAGGGTACGGGTACGGCTAACCTAGAAAGGATGGATACTATTGGATGCGGGATATCAATAATGACCCTAAACCATTCCCAACTAAACCAAAAAAATTATCTTTACCTGTATTAGTACCAAAATTATGAGATAAACCATAATGGTATTTCCAATTACCAGATTAACTCATGCAAGTTATGGAAAGGCATTGAATAGCACAGGAAAACTGTTTTAAGAGAAGAGATTGACATACAATTTTACCGCCAAGGACATGAATATCCGTGTAATCACGGGTTTTTGTGTAATAGTCCAAATGAGCTAAAACACACGTCGCTTCCTTCTTCCATGTATCTAATCCTGTGACCAGGTATGTCTTTCCTTGGTTCAAATAAGCAGCACCTTCATGTACCTGCAGTAAAGTATGTTTATAATATTTCCTAAAGAATATCCATAAAGTTGTAAACGGGGACCAAAATTAAGAATGGAAAGCGAAGTATTTTGTAGGTTTTCAAAATGTATTATAAAGCTGCATTGGAATTTACCTGAAAAAAGGCCTTGCTTTCCTCAATCTCTTCAAGAATTTCATTCTTTTTCTGGTCTATAACTTTGTATCTCTCAGTCTCTATTGATCGGATGTTTACTGAATGTGAAGGCATTTTCTACAAAACAGAGCACGAATGCACAAACATAGGTTGTGTTAGAAACCAAAACCATATGCTTGTTGAAATATTGAGAAGTAAGAGCCAACACAGAGCACACAAGAACATGTTACAAGACAAAAGACTATAAACCAAAGAACAGTAAGATTGAACTCAGATGCAAAGAAATATCGTACCTCATACCCAATATAGTTCCAAGTCTGAGCAGAAGAATTACACGATGGATCAAGACTAAGGGACCCTCTATTTTTAAGAGACAATATGGCACTGTTTAAACCAGAACCGAAAAACTTCTCATCATAAGCCGAGCTCAAAGGGTGTTCGAGAGCAGCACAAACCAAATGCTGTGCAAGAACCTACAACGAATAAGATATCAAGAAAACTTAATATAATTATTTCCAATTATACCCCAAATAAATGGAAAGAATGTAAATGATAACAAATTTGAAACCTGTTGGTTCTTAGCATCAATGTGGCAGCACTCAATTGGGCTTCCAAAAAGCTTGTTTGGATGCTTCATAAAGTATTGATCAAGGGGCCCTTCAAATGCAACATACACAGCAAGAGAAGGTCTGCCTCTCCTTCCGGCTCTTCCAGCTTGTTGCCACAAGCTATAAACATGCATATAAGGGAAATAATTAATGTACAATAGCAAATACTACACCACAATTTGAAGGATATCCTAGAGTGCTACTGGTAATTGAATGGAATTGTACCTGGAAATACTACCAGGAAAACCCAAATGAAGAGTTACATCTATGTGTCCAACATCAATACCCAATTCAAGGGCATTCGTGGCAGCAATACCACAAAGCTTTCCATCAAAAAAATCACTCTCTATTCTTCTCCTATCCTGCTCCACCAGCCAATCAACGTTCAGAAGGTTATTCAATCATCTAAACAAGGCAGTACCACACTATAAACGTTGAAGTTCAGCTTCTTCAAAATATATAATGAACCGCATGAAAGAATGATCCAGGTCAACAGCTGATTCTATGTATTGATTCTATTCCTTCATAGTGGTCCTCCAATCTAAATGTGAACAGAAAAATTCAACAATCTTGAACATTTTCTACTTTGTGGTCATTCTATATTCATTTTCAACAGCATCAACACTATCAAACTCACTGCCTCTCCGGAAAGACTGCACCTCACATGACATAAGATAATGAGGGGCCAATAGCTTTCACTAACCTCAGGAAGGTAACCAGCACGATAAGCACATATACAGTCCACTAGATTCGGTGCTGTCTCCTGAAGAATCTCACGCCTACACAGTTGTTATTTCATAAGTTTATAATCAACCTTTCCAAAATACCAGAGAAATAACAAATCTACTGGTGATAAAAATGCCATAAATCATGTCCTGTAGCATTCAAGTACTGAAACCGATGAAATACATACGTATAGCACAACACAAGTTCACAAAGCCTGCGTGTTTTGCAGAAAGCAAGACAGCGCAGTCCATGCTGTACCATTTCCGCAAAGAGGGATGAAACCTCACGAAGTGGGCTGCAAACATAATTTAAGTATTAGGTATTGAGATTAGAAAATCACAAAACGAAAATTGAACTGTCGGTCAAGTAAAATTCTAAGAATTCCAACTCCAAGTTACCAGCTTGTTCTAAGTACTAAAATACACCACTAACAGGACCTAGGAAGCATGTGATCATTACTAGCAACCAAGCTACTCCCTATGGAGACAGCTGGGTGACAGATCGACCTTCTGAGGGACCATCGCATGTTCAAGCTCCGGGATGCCCCTTACATTTCCCAGGAGAATAAGACGCGCCCAAACTGTGGTCTTCACAGTAGGGGAAATCTACATCCACAATGACTCATAGAGCTATTCTCATTGCCAATCTGGATTTAGAATGGCATGCAAAACCATATCTCATGATTTAATGAAACAAATTTGTTACTCCAAGAAAAAGAGAATTTTTACTTTCGGTTAGCCTCCAGAGGATTCCAAAGGATGAAAAGCTTCCTAGCAGCAGGACTTCCATCATTCTGAATCAGCTCTAAAGAAGGTAGACTTGCAAGTGCCTGAAGAATCAGAATAGTCATCTTTTTAACTTACATATACCTAGTAGCATATAGAAAAAAACGAATATAACTAACAAAATGACAATATATCTCATCAACATAACAATGTAACGCTGCCAAGTGGTGCAAATTCATACACGCAGTAAAGTCCATCCAGTTGATGTGAACTCATTTTAACGCCCCAAAACTAGAGCTGGTTGAGCTTCCCAGGTTATGGGCTGAAATAAAGTTAGCAATCAACCATTTCTAAAGCCATAAGTTTTAGGGTGAAATTCTGTCAGAGACCCCCTCCACCTGCTCCTGTTTCTCATTAAATTGGGTAAGCTAGCATACAAAGCCCTACATTCCACAAGAATCAGAGCACCAGAAACATTTTCATTTAATGAGAAAAGGAGCAAACACAACCCATAGAGATACAAGATGGAAGTCATTCAATAAAAGAGAACCACAAAAGTCAAAAATTTTAAAACATGACAAAGGATTAATTCATCTTTTGAATTAAAGAATCTTTACCATGCAATGATCATGAGGATTTGCCGAAGTTGCAGTAGAAAACACAAAAGAAGGATTACTTCCATAAACTGCAAAGAAATAAACATCTATTAAAATTTTCCAACTCTAATTCGTAAACAAAAGCTCAATTCTTTTGTAAACTTAAGGGAAAGATCTACCATGTGAGCAGAGCCGGCGAAGTCTCCTTAGTATTAAAGCAGTATGACAACCAAATGCTCCTTTATACACATGAGCCTCATCAAGGACTACAAACCTAACATATCAAATATGAAGTAAAGTAATAACTATACTAATATATACCATGTATTGCTGAAATAACCAGTTAAAATAAATAAAAAAGAAAAAAGGAATATAAGTACAAGATATGAGATTGAAAACACATACACACACATAGTTTAGTCATCTGGTGAATGGTGACAGGGATGATTCATCCACAGTCCAAGAAACAATACCTGAGATTTTCCAAAAACCGCCCAAATAGTCTATGGTGTGGTAGGACTGATACATGCAACATATCTGGATTTGTGATTAGCTGTATTCAAGCAGTTAAGAATTCAAGCATGATCTCAGGAGGAAAAAAAAAACAGCTCAGAAACTATCAAAAACAATTGTTTAACCCAAATACCAGTCTAGCATTCTGACGCAGCCATGTCCTCTCCTCTTGAGAAGTGTCACCATCGTATACACCAATGTTAAAGCCATCATTGAATCCTTTGGTCATAGCCAACAAAGCTCTTAGTTGATCTTGAGCTAAAGCCTGCATGCATAAATCATTCCAAGTCTGGGACTTATCTAAAATCTATTTGTTACCACAAGCAATCCCAAAGATGTTTTTCACATGCAATAAACCTTTGTTGGAAACAAGTACAGAGCGCATGCGGAAGAGCTCTGAGATAGCGCTTCTAAGACTGGAAGATTGTAGCAAAGAGATTTCCCGCTGGATGTCATTGTTGCCACAACAACATTCTTCCCAGATAGTGAAGCTTGTATAGACTCTGCCTGATATCATGAAAAAAGAAGAAGGCTGAAACACATTTGATAACTGGTGTTGTTCAGACACGCAGTAGCCCATGGCCCAAAAAAAATCCATACCTGATGGCTATATAATTGAGTGATTCCAATAGTATGAAGTGCAGATCTCATCTTTTCAGACAGTTCATGGGGAACTTCTACATGAGCGGCTCCCCGGGCACCAATGTCTTCAACATGTACTATCTGCATCCACAGTTTCACAATGCAGTTCTTAACAAATCTTGCAATCTACTTTCTGTTAGACACATGGCAGCATGCCATGCCCAATGGGCCTTAGTAGATTGAATGTAAACGGATGTTTCTGCTTAGTAAAGAGTTTTCTGTTTCTACATAATAAGCAACTAGGTCTAGAGAAGCCAGGGTTTTGTACTTTGCTTTTTTATTTCCAAAAACAACAGTGATGAACAAATTGTAGGGAACACCTACCTGCCCCTTCGATCCAATGCCCTTTCTAAGATGTTCAACCATCTCCACTGGTAGCAATGACTCTGTTGCCTGTTGAGACAAATGGTGGGAAAGACTCAGTCTTTAAGGATTAACAAGATACTGAGAATCCCGATGAGAAATTACAAGGTCCACCAGTTAAGGATCTCCTAGATCCTCCATGGGGTGCCACTTATACAAATTCCTCCCTTGAATCAAAACTTATTACTTGACTATCCCATTAGTTGCCAGTTAGAGAACATCATATGATAATTACACCCCTTATTTTGTCTGACCAACAGAAACTACTATCCTACCTGCCAGTATCAATGTCAATGATTAGTTGCCCAAATGGGATCCCCCCTCCCATTAGGTACTTACAGGAAGGAGGCACCAGTGGTGTGCCAGTAAATTCAATAAGCAAGAAAATAAAAATAAAAACACTAAAAGAAAGGATGAAGTTCAAAATTAACTGCAAGTCTGCAATATTATACATGGCACAGAAGTAAGATTGATCACATTACAAAACAACTCTTACAAGTCAATTAGATAAGATTGAATTGATATCACCGTCCTTTTCATTTTTTCCATTTCTACAGTTTGAAGTATGAAGTATGAATGCAACTAATGAAAAACAAGGAAAACAAGAAAGTGAGAGCTGAATGAAGTTTAGAATGAAAACCTACATGACATCGATCAGTTCCTGAAGCTGCAGATTGTTTTCGGTCCACATTATTATTCAAAGCTGCACGGCCTGTCTTTGGTTGTTTTGCTTTTGCTTCATTTCCTCTTGCAGCAGCACCACTTTTCTTCACAGATATGAGCAAGTCGTCCAAGGAGAAATTCATGGCAGTCCCATTTCCAGTAACAAACTGCACGAAATCCAGATGAGGTAGTTTAGTCACAATGCATGCAGGTGTAGAATAAAATGTTTAATAATTGACTGCTTAATTAACAATGTTTCGCTAGCAAAACTTTCTTAGTAGCACTGTGATGAACAAGGACAGAAAATAGTCCCATGTTGTCTATTGAAACAGCTCTGGTTATCATCATGAAGAATCTGGGACTTGAAATAAGAGACAAATGCAGAGAGACAGAGGACTTTGTACATACCATTGACCACTCTACAGCCTCCCACAAATTACTTCTGAAAGAACTTTCCCGCATCTTTAATACACTGATGACCTTTGATACATCCATCTGTCTACAAGCTAATAAGCATGATCATGGGGTCAACGTAAGCAAATTTTCCAGTTAAAATCCCATACAATTTAGATAATCTGTTCAAATGGGGAAAAGCTGCACATCTTCCATAATACCTGATTTACGATCTCCTTCAATTTGACCATTCTGTTCTGGTGAACAATCGATAATAACAAGCGCATGACCAGAACTTTTCTCTTCTTCATTCTTATTTGCAAAACACACTGTCTGCATTACCAAAATGCAAATTTCAAAGATTATATTCCACACAATCTCAGTGTTTCTTACAACCATACTCACACCCTCAGTGTTCAAATGCTGAAATAAATTACCTTAGGAGAGATGACTGAAAGATGCTTTATGTCCTTCATACCAAATTTAACTCCAAATTTACCAAGCTGCTCCAGCCCTTGCTTCAGAAGAACTGAGGTAGTTCTCCTATCCTGTAATTGCAAAAATGCAGACAAAGTATTTAAGAAAGCAAAAGCCTTCATGATCATCTTCAACCAAGCTGGACACAAGCATGAATTGCCATTATCTTTATTTAGTCTCGCTCCAAAGCCCTGGCTCCGTAAATTAACTCTTCTCCACAGCATACAGTCCCCAGAATACGGGTCCGACAAGCAATTCACTGACTCCAAAACCTCAATAAAACTTCTAAAACTCAGTTCATCAAGGACACTCTTACTCCTACTAGACTGCAATATATCCAATACAATGTCATCACAATCCAAACCCTTTTTTCGCTTCGCAGTTTTATCCGTTGCCTCAACTCTATCTCCAAGATTGAAACTGCCTACACTAGGCTTCATTGGGTATTCTTTACTCGAATCATCACGCAAACATGATAAGTCTTGCATCATATCAGACCACGCAGAATCAGCAAACTTCTTGATTGAGCTTTTACTAGGACAAGACAATGGCTTTTTCGACTCATCCGATTTCGGGGTCTCATTATCACCCAACCCCTTCTTAGTAAACGGAGCAAGCACTAGAAACTCACCAGGGCCAATGTTGAGCCCACCTATCTGATTCTGCAACTTCAACTTCTCACCCTAAATTACATAACCGAAAAGTTAACCAAACAGCAAGAATTACACGAGTAATTACGAAATTCAAAAAAGGAGAAAAATTGAATCGTCTACCTTAAAAAAGAGGTGAAAATTGGGGGAATTTTTGGCGGGCGGGAAAAATTGCTTGAGGAGGAGCTTGAGGCCGCGAACGGTGTCGCCGGCGGAGACCAAGACGGTGGCGGGATCGCCCTGCAATGGGCGGACCTGGATTTGAATATCGGCTTCCGCCATTTTTTTATCGCTCTTCTTCTCGAAGCGTGAAAATTTTCAAGGGTTTCTGGTTTGGCGGGGATTTGATTTTCAGTCTGCTCTCTGTAATTTGATCACTGTAATTTTGTATCCTCTTCGTCGCGCAGCGGTTTTGGCGGTAGTCACGTGCCACAACATAAAGCCCAAGATGTTTGGGCTGAGAATTAGGCCCAATGGCTAATGATATCGGGCGTGGAAGGTTCCAACTTTCAAACCTAGACTTCTCCCTATATTGGAAAAAGTGTTTCAGGAAATGTCGTTAGACCAATGTGTGACATGAAGAGATTCTTTCCAGTTTGAATACTGTTACCGGAGCCTATGGAACGGCTACCTCTCTATACATAGGTTTTCTAGATCAAGCATTTACCTTTGCAGTCGAAGTTTTGTGATAGCTTCTAGCTCGAGTTTGAAAAGGCAAGAGGAAGGGACTAGTCTTAGAGAATGACGGAGTCAGTCAACAGCTGGAATGTTGTTGGTTTGGTTTGGTACTAAAGATATGAAAGTTTATGCGTCACGCTTAAATTTCAACTTGCAGACAATTGGTAGTTTCCACAAATTAAACTGGAAGATGGACCTACGTGTCCAGAAGAACATGTTTCTTTCACAGACCAATTTAACGTGTTTGAATGGACTCTATTTTTTATTCTACAACCTTGAAAAATATGGCATAATTAAGTCAAACACCATAACCGAACCATCTAAACAGACCCTATAGTTCATGTATAAATATGACTACCGGTCTTCTAAAGTTCTAAAATTGCACTGCATTTTGCATCTGCATTATTAATTCATTAGCCATGGCAAGCAAGTTCCTGCTGCTTCTCATTGCAACTTTTGTGTTAGTGTGTTGTAGCACTAGCACAGAGGCCTTCAAACCCAAAATGGCGAAAATCCAGTTCTACATGCACGACACAGTAGGCGGGCCAAACCCAAGTGCGGTGAGAGTTGCAGGCCGGTTGTCCAACGACACAAACCCGAACCCAGTTGCATCTATGTTCGGGTCAGTGTACATCATGGACAACCCTCTAACGGCCACACCTGATCCCAAATCGGCCCTACTGGGACGGGCCCAAGGGATCTACGCCATATCGTCCCAGCGGGACGAGCTTAGCCTTCTCATGACGCTAACGTATGGGTTCACTAGCGGACCTTACAATGGCAGCACGTTTAGCGTGGTGGGACGGAACCCGATTATGAATGAAGAGAGGGAAATGCCGATTGTTGGTGGCACCGGCATGTTTAGGCTAGCTCGTGGCTATTGCCTTGCAAGGACATATTCGACTAACCAAATGGACGCAGTGATTGGATACAATGTCACGCTTATACATTACAAGTACTAGTTATACTTAGCAACAAGATATGTTGTATGCTATTTGATGTTATTTCGATCTTAGGATTCTTATGTTTGGTTCGAGGTGCCCTTGATTTTGTTCAAAGCGTCCAAGTAGAGGATGTCACTAGTCATGTTTACATCCCCCCATTGTATAGTTGTTTTTAATCAATAAAGTTCCCTTACTATATGAGGTTCGGAAAACTTCGAACACAAATCGAGCAGTGATGTAACTCTGCTCTCTAACTTTAATGATCAATGAAACATTTGGTTCGAATATGAAAATGGTGTAGATGACAACCTAACAAGAACCGTATAATATGCGTGTAATAACCATTTACTCTTGCAATCGAGATCTTGAGGTCTTGTATTCGAATCACCAAGCTTCATGAGTTTGAAATGGCAGAAGAAGCAATGACTACTTGTCTATATAGTTTAAATGCAAGGTTTAAATTTCAAATAGAGACAATTGCTGGTTTCTACAGGACAATTTGGAAGATAGACCAACGTATTTGAATGGGAAACAAATTTGTCAACAGTCTTGAAAAATGTAAAGCTGAAATTAAAGTCAATCTCCTAAATAATTGCAGTTCTCGTGGCTGTTACCTCGGACTTCCAGTGTTCTAATTGCAGTTCTCTCTTAAGAGTCAAGGCACATGTGTGTTCTTCTTTTATTTTCATTTTGTTTATGAATCATTAATGTTTTTAATCTGCATTAATTAGGGAATGGTCACCATTACCATCTATAATTCCAAAATTTTCTTTTTGTTTTCCCATGTTTGGAAAACATATATAACTGACTAATTACTCATTATGGATTAACACTGTAACTCCCTTTGATTATGTGCATCCCCCTTTTTTCAAATTCAAATATTGCTCATTTTGTTTGCCTCTCCTTTGTCCTCAATGTGTCTATCTCTCCATTTCTTTCTGTGACTGCAAAATTAAGACTGAGAATCAAAATGTGGAGCACACCATGGACACCGACAAGGCTAGTGAGATGGCGCGTCAAGGACTGGGCTTCATGTTTCTTGGCTTGCAGGTTTCCTTTTGGTAAGTGAAACAATCTCCAATGAACCCGTGAACTAGCTTGTTGGCTACTAGTCATTTGACCTTGTGATATGAGTAATTTCTTATTCTTGTTTTTGGTTTAGATGATGAACCAGATGACAGATGCTGCCCTGCAACACCACAATTGCCAATACGAAACATGGCTTTCGATCTGCAGGGTGACAGCAGAGGAAATGAGAGAAGAAGAAAAACTATGTCAAGGCACAAAAAATGTAACCGGTCGCGAGGATTAAGCCATAGTCCCAAACAGGTTAAAGACACTTCCCCAGTTGATCAAATTAAGAGGTGCAATGATGACTCAAGCTGCAGCAGGCCACATTCTGCAGATGATCAGGAATTTATAGTGTTCTGCTTTAAAGAAGATGGAGGGTTCGATGTTGTGAAACAAGGCAAACTCGAAGCATCAAATAGCACAGATTGCGGGTCAAGAAACTCATCGAGGCCTGTCAGTAGGAAGGTTCATTACAATGTCAATCATTTTCTTGAACATAGAGATAGGAAAAGGAAGGTTAATTTGATTAGTGTTCTACTTTTTGTTTGATGAAAACAGCTCAATTATGCTGAGGATACAAAAGCATTTGAAAGGTGTAGCAATGAGGAGGGATTGACTGAAAAAGTAAAAGATATTTACCCTACAAATGAGGAGAAATGCATCAACTTTGACCAAAAGGTAGGGAACCTTTATACTTTCAATGTTAGATCATTGACCCTATAATTTTCTTTTGTATATCTTACCCTATGATTTTTGAATACCTTCTTTTATTGTTCTCTTGCAAAGGATGAGGAAGAAGAGGATGTTTACTTGGAGACAGAACCGCTTCCTCGTAACGTTGTTAAGCATCATCAGACGGTGTCTGTTGAATCAAGCGATTCGAATCAATCGGATGTCAGCACAGGCTCTTTTGCATTCCCCGTGTACGTAGAAAATGTGTACTTTTGAAATAACCAGATGATCAATATACGATTACTCTCTGATGTTAATTGCCTAAGAAGTTGGTTAAACCATGTAATGCAGGTTAGGGAATTTGGAGTGGATGGGGAGTCCTGTGCAAATGCCGAAATCAGAAGCTCTTGGCTTCAGAAAGCACAGAGCCCGCTGTACACGCTTTCAATGTTGTAGATTTTGAAAGTTGCATTCTGTTTTTCCTATCTCATCTTTCTCGATTTAACCAAATTACTCTGGTAATGAAAATGATCACTGATTTCATCATGCTTGTTAGGTTCATTTCAATTTAGCTTTTAATCGATTGGTTCTAGATTTCAGCTGTAATTTCCTGGTGAAGCGTAATATCTTGCAGCATAAGTGATCATCATGCAGTAGAATCGTCAGTTTTGAGAAACAAAACTAAAATTCCCTTCCATTTCAATCTCTCTTAGTAGTCTGTATATACACATATTACATGGTAGCATAATTCGAAGACTCTTATGGATTAATTCTTGAATACATAGAAATGAGCTAACTGCCCGACAAACAATACAGAAAGAAATTCAGCAGAAGATCTCTTGTTCTCTATGGGTGGCCTTGCTACTGCTTGCGCTCGCTTCATCTTCGAACAGCCATAAAAGTAACTCCTGAAACTGGATTATACTGTGATCTGGGAGATGATACCACCAAACGTCCAAATCAGTCATTGTATCTGAAGTTCACAACAAACAGTAGATTGACCACTCCCTGGGAGACAAAAGAGGAGAAGTCTCTCCTTTTCAATGTATTTCTAAGTCCTATACGCGATACATGTGATAGTATTACTGAAATTTTCCTGCGAGTTATATCTAGGGCCCATCTTCTAAGTATAGATGAAAAGCAAACAACATATTGAAGATAAAAGAAATTTTAGCACATGGGAGAAATCAGATACTATTATAAACAACAAATCAAATTTCATAGTGTACTTATCTAAAAAGAAAAGAAAAAGAATTGGATTTTACACAACCCCAAAAACAAGAGGCTATAAAGGTACAAGATACAACAACAAAAGTTCCTGGATACTACTACAATACAAAACCCACAAATACCTAGAGGAGCTGCACGGAGATTCTTGACTAAAGTGTATTAAACTCTCAACTTTTGGCGAGAACAAAAGATTGAAGATGTAGCCTTGCACTGGCTGCAGCAGCCATAGATTCTTCATCTTGCTTTTCTTTGGCAGCTGCAACAGCAGCTACGTAAGCTTTTCTAGCTTCTTCCATTCTCTGCATCATTGTCTCGTCCAAATCATCCTGTTCAATAAAGCAAGGTTCTTTCAATTGCAAGAAACGCAGCAGATAACAAGCAGATATGAGATATCCATGCATAAACAAACCCTATTCCACAAAAAACTTTGACTGGAAAAGAACAAACTTCGGCAAAAAAATAAAGTGTTCTTTTGTGTCTTAACGTTTCCAGCTTGCTTTAACAGACATGTTTTATCTCCCACACAATTTAAGAGCAACTAACAGTAATTATACAAGAATTAGATTGAAAGGGATGGGGCTATGAACTTACAATCTGGGGAATATAATCAATATTACATGGTGAAACATCATAATCTTCACCATATACAACCGGCTCAGCTTTCATCAAGCCTTCAAAAAGGAGCATAAATGAGGTAATCTGTCCTTGTAAGGATTCGAGCTGTTCTTCGAGCTTCTCCACTTGCTTGTTGGATGTCATGGCTTCCCACTGTACCCTTTCCAGACCAGCTTGCTTATCTGCAAGCTTCACCTACAAGAAAGGATTGACGTCAGTAACAGGATGGATTCACAAAAGAAGAGCAGTTTGTTTGTGTATCGAAAAGGAAGACCCTGATTCTGTTCCATTTTAGGCAATTGGCCATATCCAAGATGAAAAGTAATTTCGTAACTACCATTATTACCACAGCACACTGCACGTGATTCATTGGTCTTTCAAAAATAGTTTCAGAATTACCCTCCAACCATAAACCAAAGTCCAGATTGACAACAGTCAATAGGTACCACAAAGATATTCAACATGATGAGAAATCTCTAACTGTCTCCAACGCACCAAGTAATCCATACATACCTTTGCATCAGAGAGTTGCAGCGTAGCAGTCTTGATAACCGCATCCTTTTCTGCAAGTTGGTGTTTCAGTTCATCAAGTTTTGCTTGAATAGCAATCATTTGGTCCTTTGAGGTCTCTGATGACTTCAAAAGTTCCTGCTTCTCTGACAATTTCCTCTGTAAATCATCTACTTGCATCCTTAATGCATCCAGCTCTTGCTCCTTTTCTGCTGCCAAAGCCCTTGAGGAAAAACTTGAAAAGTTGTCAGCATCAATGTCATTAACAGCGTTGTTGCTAGTGTCCTTGTCTCCATGATCCTTCTTTTTTCTTGTGGGAATGGATTGAGGTGGGTTCCTCCCTTTTTGTTCGATTACCTTCAGCAAATAAGAGGAGAGAAATATTAAGCATTATTCCTAGACATGAAGAGAAATCAAATTGATATGAAGAAGGAAATGCAGGACACCTTATAACCCAAAACAACACAATCGGAATGGCATTGTCAGCCCGAATCTCAGGAAAACCCTTGATGTATACCAACGGTCACTGATCATGGAAATTTGGCCTCAATGATCCAATTAATCCAAGAAAGCCTCTTAGCTTTTACAGAAAATCAAGCATCGATTTGCATTAACAACCTTGGAAAAGATGAAGCTGCTGGAAAGTTTCTCTGATATCAAATTCTTCTAAAGAACACTATTTAGCTACACCATCAATTTTAAAATACCATCATGCTAACTGCAACCAGGCACTTTTTACTACAATTGGATCCAATTAATATGAAAAGATTGCATCTAAGTTATTAGCCACAGCTTTATCACCAATATGTAGAAAACACGGATAGCTATTCATAAAAATCAGGTGACTATTCCAAAATTAGCAAACTATAATAAGCACAATTCTTATGAATACTACAAGTTCAACAACACAAACCACACCAATGATCTACATTGTTCATTACACAAGTTAACAATCAAAACTTCAGAGAAACGATAAAAATTCTTACTTTTTTGGATGGTGTCTTGGTGTAGGTCACTGAACCCCGCCGCGTAAACGAACTGCTTGCTTTACGATCCTGAACGAATTAATCATAAATTCGTGAGTGAAGGAAGAACAAAAAGCTTTTCAATTTCCCCAAAACCCAATCACGAACACATAAAGTAGCAAACTTTAACGTTACCCAATTCAGCCCAAACCAACCCAGTAACGATTTCCTCCCCAATTTTCTCAGGAACCAAACACATCATACAAAAAAAAGAAAATCCCAGAAAAGTTCACAACTTGAAATCCGAAAGCGAAAATGGAGACGGGACTTACGATGAGGGACTGAACCAGAGGGACGATCTCGACGAGGTCCTTGAAGAGGACCCGATCGACATTGCTGTTGGCGGCGGCGGCGGAGGAGTGGCCGAGTGAGGACTGAGTCGGGCGGTGAGTCGGGGACGAGTTGGCGGCCTCCATTGCAAGCCAGGATTTCAAATCCCCGAAATCACTGGAATTGTCTTGCGATTCCAGAAAGTTCTGCGGGTCGTACATCGTCCTTGAATGGAAATGTATTCGGTTTCTGGTTTGGGAAAATTGAATTCGCAGAGAGAGAATGAAGATGAGGAAAGTAAGCACAGTTGGTGGAGTGAGTATGATTTCAAAATACTTTCCTTTCCGGACAATCGGGTTTTCAACGATTATGTTCGTTTTTACCCAATCACCCCTGATATATTTTTTTTTCCCTCGCCTAAAGCGCGCTGTATTTTCAATCAGGAACTAATCCGTATCAGACCGAATAAGATAATTGCACCTTAGTTAACATCAAGGAGACTATCTTCCGTCACATTTGGAACCTGGACCTTTCCTTGATACTTTTGATTGGGGATTCAAATTGGTACACCATGCTGTATGTATTGAATGTGTGGTTTTTAATTGTTGACAGTTAGAATGTTTATGGATCGCGTCAATGTCATTTTCTTAACGACGTCAATTGAATATTGATGCATATAATGATATGCTGATCAAGCCCCGATCATACTGTGAAGAGGAAAACGGTTTATACATTGTAACATCTATGTAAGTGTTCAGTTGTGTCATTAGATGCAGCCATCTCTCCTCAATGATGGATCTGCTTGTGGTTGTTCCTCAGTTATTTTTGCCATCAACAAAATGATGCCACTATCAGTTTTCTTGATGTTAGTTTCTCTGGAAAAGTTATCTACAAAAGATTTCTATTTAATGGGATGAGAAAATTCAGTGTCTGTTTTTGTTTTAAGTTGGACCTGTTATTATGTTTTAGATAACCAATAACTATCTGTTTGGTTGCCTTGAAAACCCAGGAAAAAGGAGGTGTACATGGAAACTATGTAGTAACTATACTTCTTTGGGACATGGAGTATAATTAAACCACAAATAAATGTGGAGAAATATTGGTTGAAAGTTGAAATAGAACAAAAGGAGAATCTCAGTAATCAAGTTTTACCAACAGTATGTGCGTAGTGTCCAAATTCATTCCCAATAACAAAAACAGCGAAGCAAAAGGAGATCCTTAAAGGAGACATACAAGCAACAAGATTTGTTTCGTTGGCAAAGTGTCGCTTCAGTTACTGAAGCAAAGCATCCAAGAAGTACCTGCTTCATTGTTTCAATGTTTCATGTGTAATTAATGTTTGAACTGTCCTTTTATTGTCATGTACCTTTTGGAACGGTTAGCTTCCTCCAGAATGCTTTTTATATGACACACAAACCTATCTGAATCCAAATGTTTCACGCACTATATATGCTCAATGCAAATGTAAAT
The DNA here is from genome assembly GCA_033992175.1 of Spiraea crenata. Taxonomy (NCBI): domain Eukaryota; kingdom Viridiplantae; phylum Streptophyta; class Magnoliopsida; order Rosales; family Rosaceae; genus Spiraea; species Spiraea crenata. The sequence continues at coordinate 1,935,307 of JAVBHV010000078.1, read as the reverse complement.
TGTCTGGTTCCTGTTCTGTTGCAGTATATGCAGGGCTGCAAGAGATAAGAACTTATTTGCATTAATCCTCGATGATGTAGGCCGCTGCTGCATCACTCTTCTGGACTCATAGAGAGGTAATTCTCATCACTTCATAACCTGATTGAATGACCTTTTGTTGATTAATTCAGGTTGAGAAAATGGTGAATTATCTTGTTTAAGTGTTCTGGTTTTTCGTTCTATTGGGATTTAAAGGATCTGGATCTTATGCAGTTGTAGTGGAATGCATAACTTTAGCTAGTAAGCTCTTTTCCCAGATATTGTTCTTTAATCAACACACAAAATGTGTTTGGTTTATTAATTGGGGCAACCAAAAAAGGTGCTAAAATAATTAGCTTTCACAGCTAGAAAGAATGAAGAAACCACCTGTAAAACCTTGAATGCAATTTGTTTGACATGAATGTGTTTGATGCTGTCATTCTTTTGCTCTTTCCTTCCATGGATTTCCTTCACATGACCAGAAAATTGAATTATGACCAGATAAAGTTTGACAGAAGGAATTGAATCCAGCTTTATATGGTAATAATTGAATGCATATATTAGCCAAAAAGGAAGGCAATATAATTCCTATGTGACATGATGTTCACCTAAACCTAAAAATAATTAATTCCCGTGTGCCAGGTAATTCATCATGCTTATGTCGATTTCCTTCACTCGGTTGGTTTTGCAAATTTAATTTCTTTCTGTATTTGTTCTTGCCTTCTTGGTAGAAGCCTGTCTAAATTCATCTCTCCTTTGGATACAGAGTTATGCATAATTTAAATTTATTTGGTCATAACCCAAGAATCTATTGTCCACACTCTGTTGATAAACCTAGAGTTTGGCTGTATTAGGTTTGAATGAAATCTGCAAACTGAGCCTTTTAGATTGTTTTTTCTTGATCCCATCTGCTATAAGCATTCCCTCTTTGCAAATTTATCCCTGCTTGTTTTCCCAAGACAAGAAGAATCCACCAATATTCTACAAGCAAATTGGCGTCGGGAGAATCGAACTCAAGATCTCGAGTGCAAGGTAAATGCTGACCGTCCAAGTTCTGATTTTCTAGGTACCCTGCAAGCCAAAAGTTCTGTTCTTCTCTTTTGTTTTGTTTTAATTATAAAGGTGTCACCTCTCCATGTTTGTCCGCCACAAATTTTGTAGTGTTAGGTACCAAAAAGAGAGAAATTTTTGTTGTGATTTGTAAGTATATGGTTTTCTGTTACCTTCTCTCTTGACGTCTATTTGTATATTTTCCAAACTTAAAGTTGTAATTAAAGAAAACGGCTTCGTAATTGCTCAAAACTCTGAAGGATGCTTTTATCAATTCAGGTTACCATGGGATGGTAAATATCTAGATTGATTAAAGAAGGGCAATTACTACTCTTCAAATATGATGCACCCTCATATCGATTTGCACCTGCCATGTGAGTAGTAATAGCTGCACTACTATAGTAACCATTTCTACATTGTTCTTCGGAGTCGATGTACAGTTTAAATATGTGGATTATGATGAAATCGGAAACTTATATTTGTTAGTTGACAGTCATTCATAGTTGTACAATTCTGTGGTTAATAATAGTGGCATTTGCTCAGCAGGATTTCTGTCATTGGCATGAGAAGCATCACATCCAATACTCATTGGTTTATTGACAGTCATAAATAGTTGTTCAATTCCGTGGTTAATCATGTATTGCTGAGCAAGATCTCATATAATGGCATGAGAAGCATCAGATTGCAATATTCGTGAAAGGACTGATTACTAGTAGCAAAACTACTTTAGCTTTTAGTTGAGTTTGATTACCAGTTACCTGGGTAAGTCATGGATGGCCACCCAACTGCGGTCTTCAATCCTGTATACAAGTCTTTCAAATTTAAAGACTTCGACTCCACGAAAGGATTGGAGGTAGAAAAAGAGGCCAGCTTGAAGCAGGACAATCTATTCACTTCCAAATTTAGAAGTCAGGACAGTGAGGTGGTTACACATCCACATACAGATGATAGCCGGAATTTTTATGTTGTAAGGAACGCCTCGCGAGCTAGTGATTACTTGGAATGGGAGGATTCTATGGAATTACACAGCCATTCTCTGAGAAAGGATTCTATGGACTATGACTTACCAGAATTTGTGGCGTTCCTTCAAGAGAGCGGTAATTGCCGGTATTTCAAGGACATTGGAATTGACAAGGAAGTTCCATGTGAGGATAAGTGTTCAGTACAAAACTTCAAGTTCGACCATAATTACATTTCCTGCATACTTAACTCTGATCCAGACAGCGACAGTGAATCAATGGGAGAAACTTTTGAGTCTGACTCATCCACTTCGACTGAGGATGACTGCAACAAGAACATAACCAAACAGCGCGGTTCCAAGCACTCGAATATTGATGGTAAAAAGTATTTTGGACAAGTAGATTATGATCTTTCAGTTGATCGTTCAATCAAGACCGCCATATCTGAAACACTTCTTCTGGTTAGACAGGTATGTCATTAGTTGCTTGTTTCCTTGCTTGAACATTTGTTCACTGCACCTTCAAATGATTGTCTCCAGAAGTAGATTTTAGCTCTAGCGAGTGAGCTGATACCACGTTTCATGATGCAAATGTTTAGAAAATGAAAATGGGGATTGAAGTTCTTGCAGCACAATCCTTTTCCGTCCTGACTAGGATAATTGGATGTTCTAATGTCATATTGATAGAGCTTTATTCATTTCATTCCAGAGTTCAAGAAACATGAAACCAGTTGAAATAATATAAGATTTGCATATCAGGTCGAAACATATGCACTTCTAATGTCATGAGTTACACTTTAACTTGAATAGTTACAATTGGGTTTTTAATTGTAACTCTTGAGAACTGATCTGTAACTCATGCTCATGAGAATCAATCGGTTTAGATGACTAGTTAATTTTCTTGATTCTTTTCCGGGTTAAAGAACTTTAAACCATTCTGCCTACACATGAAACCATACATTTCAGCTGATAGGTTATCAACTTGAGCATCAATTATAATGTTGGAAGCAGAAAGGTTTGGTTTCTGTTTGGCTCACTATCTGTAGGGATAATTTTCTACAACTTATTTGTATTGGTTTTTCTATCACATTTCGTAGGGTTCGAGTAAGGCTACTTGGACAAACTCAACTGTAAAAAGTGACCTGGAAAATGCAAACAAGATTTCTCGTCATTTTAATACACCTATGACCACCATGAATGGAAGAGAGGAAGTACCACAAAGCGAAGAACGTCATCCTTCAGAAGTTGGAAACATGTCCACACCTTCCACCGAAGATGGGACGTCAGAAAGGTCAACAGAAGCAGGTCAAATACACAAACAGAATCCAAGTTTTGGCAGCATTTCTCTTCGGTCCAACAGCAGCGCAGCTAGCTCCGAGTCCTTTGCTTTTCCAATGTAATAATTCTCACTGAACTTACCCTTACAACTGCTTACAGCATACTTTTGTAACATGTGGATTATGGTTAACTTTTACATGATGATGGTGCAGATTAGCCCCGGAATGGAATGGCAGCCCGGTAAGAATGACGAATGATGGTGATCAGAGAGAACTGTCAAGGCACGGTAGTCACCGGCATTTGGGGTGGGGGATGCGCATTCTCTGCTGTAAATTCTGAATTTGTCATTATACTTTACATTCTGGCTTGTACATTAGTCACCAATATCATTGATTCTGCGATGCTATGGCTTACACAGACACAGGTTATATAAATGTTCATGTTCTGATGTTACTATTTTAAACTGCAGTAACATCATAACCATAGTAATATATTTAATCCACAGAATTCATCTTCTATATTGCTTCATTTCCTGTTCTGTTGCTTAATTACCTGACTTCGAGGGTGAATTAAGTCTGTTGTTGAGAATCCTTCCGGAGACCTAACTGAATTGATGAGAGAGATCTGTATTGTCAGATGACATGAATACAACTAAACGCATACTTGATGCAGTGGGCCAAAACCCCCTTATTACACTTCAATTACCTAGGATTGGAACTAGCTAGTGGTGTTCTAATGTCATATTGATATACAGTTCAACAACATTAAACCAGCCGCAATGATATCAGATTCAAACACGTGCAGTTACAATGTCAAGAGTTAACAATTCTAAACTCAGCAACATGAGAGTCAATCAATTTACGCGATTTGTTAATTTCTTGATTCTTTTTCGGGTTATAAATTAAATCCTAACTACATGTGAAATGAAATCATATTTTTCATGATGTCCTAATTTTCAGCTGCTAAGATATCAGATTTACACACACGAAATGAAAATCATTTCAAAACATGGACTGCTAAAGTTGATGAGGTACTATAGTACCCCCCCATCAAGTTCTTCTTTTACATAGCCAATGGAGTTCCATTTTCAAAAATCTCAAATGTTTGGTTGTAACTGGAAAGTCCCTAAAATAGCAAGCATACATGATGGTGCACCAACCGTGAAAGTCAAGAAATCGATATCGATCCATCGGCACAGGACGAAAAGAGGCCCCCCACAACCATGACAACTGCCATCTGCCCAGTTGTGTGAGGTTCAAACTTGCAACGTCCAGTCACAATCCAACGCTACATTGTTGCTTGGCCGCAGCAATCAACATTGGTCCATGTTGAATTTTAGAGTAGCGCAGCAGCAGACCAAACATCACCGATATTGTCCCCAAATTAACCACCTATCAACCTCAGGTGTGGGGTTTTATTAAATGGCCTCGGTGATATTTATAGATAATTAGTTTATTATTAACTGTATGATGTTTGTTGAAACTCCCGATGTGGGACAAGATATCATTTCAACACTCCCCCTCACGTGTGACCCGATGCTATTGGGGTACATGTGGAAGGTAATGTTGGGCTGAGGACCCGAATTTGAAATGGACCAACATTGGGCCTGAATAATTGAAATGGACCACATTGGGCCAGAAATATCAACCCGCTCTGATACCATGTTGAATTTCATAATAGCGCAGCAGCGGACTAAACATCACCGATATTGTTCCCAACTTAACCACCTGTCAACCTCAGGTGTGGGGTTTTATTAAAAGGCCTCGGTGATATGAAGAGATAATTAGTTTATTATTAACTGTATGATGTTTGTTGAAACTCCCGATGTGGGACAAGATATCATTTCAACAGTCCATACCCCAATTAAATTTCTATATGACCACTTTCAATAGCGATTTTAATGGCGGTATCGAATCGATCCTCCGAAGGACGTCTAGGACTACATATATCTACATCTCTTACTCAACTAGTCACATCTTGATCATGTGGCCTAAGTTATGGCGGTGTGCTATTGCCCATCCGCCATTGCCTGCTAGGACCAATTTTCTCTTTAATCCTTTCAATGATATCGGCCAAAGTAAGAACGGATTAGGCAAACATAACTACATATAGAACTTAATTAACGAGTAACAATGATCATTCATCTATAATTTGAATTTAAACGTGCCATTGATTGATTATATTGATTAAGTTGCTAATAGAACACTTATGCTTAAGGGAAGATTATTAGCGCCTTGAGACCCTCTCTCTCATAGGCTTACCGGAGTCCTACCTTTAATCGGAGTTCTTTGGCTTTCATCTTATCACTCGCCTCCCGGTGCATGTGGGATCTGTTGGTTTCCCTCCTGGTTGGCGGGTGGCACTTTTTAGTTCAGGTTTTATTGAGAATGGAAGATATTCTGCAGTCGTTTGGCAAAAGAATGGCTTTAACGGAGTACGAGAATGAAGTCGTGGTGGAAGCGGCGGACGGGCTGGAGATCGGTCCTAAATACCTCATGGTCGGCAAAATTCTGATCAATGGGGAGGTAAGCTCCAGCAACCTAATTGGAGCGATGCGTAACATCTGGAAAGTAGGAGAGTTCATAGCAGGGAAAGTCGGGAAGGATAGAGTGTTGTTCGCGTTCAAAGACGAGTCCGATCGGCGCAAGATTTTGAGGGGTGGCCCTTGGTCATTCAATAAGTCCCTGCTATTGCTGAAAGAGATTGACAATTGGAGGGATGCAGAACTGGTACAGTTGCAGCATCAAGATTTTTGGATCCGAATCCGCAATTTTCCTATTCTTTTCCAGAACAAGGAGATGGGAAAACGTATTGGGAATAGCATTGGGGATTTCGTAGATTGGGATAGAAGATTTCTACATGATAGTGATGGAGGTTTCTTCAGAATTCGAGTCACAATTAACACTCTCGAACCTATCCGAAGAGGAGTAAAGATCCGACTAGAGTCAGGCAAGGAGCCCGAACTGTTCAATATCGAGTATGAGAGGTGCCCGATGTTCTGTTTTTTCTGTGGAATGTTCGATCATGTTGGAGCAAAGTGTCCTAATCGCCCTCATGGGAAGGAACTGGAGGATAACTATGGAAACTGGTTGAAAGTGAAAAAGGCTAATCTGAAGAATTTTCAGACAGATAAGGTGGGAGGGAGTTCGCCTCAGGTAAAGTCGCCCGTAAACCCCATAGCATCAACGAAAGATGCAAGTGCATGGGTAATGACAGCCCCATCCGCGTCAGCCTGGTCTATGAAAGCGCCGGATTTGGGCATAACGGGATGGGTTAGAACTAGAGAAGATTTTGAGACTCAAGAAGAGCGGCGACTGGGCGACAGTAGTTCGGAGACAGGAGACGACGGCGACCGACCTAGAAAGAAGCCTTGTTTGGCAAGTAATTCGAATTCATTACAGGATCTTAATTTACCCGTATTGGGACTCAATATGCCTTTCATTGGCTCAATCCCAAGGGAAATTACGGGATTCAGCTCACGGATGGGGGGTTCCCCTAATTTTACCATTAGATTTGAACTCCCCAAAACAGCTCCGCCTCTTTTAGGTAACTTTGTACTGAATCAAGGCAATCAATCACAGAACATGGGGATTCCTAGAGACGTGGAAATGATAGCTGATGGTATTGATGTGGAAAGTTCGAAGTCAACACTCCAACCAGTGGATGTCATTAGTACAGGGATGCAGCGAGGCCTAATTATGGAATCAAATCCGGCCGGATTGGGGGCAGCTACAAGTATGGAGGAAGTAATGGGGATCTCGCGGAATAACTCAGTAGGGCCAATTACAGCGTCCTCAACAGGAATTTTCCCCACGGTGGATTTTGTGGCCCAACAACTGAGGAAGCAAGCTGAAGCGTATTCACACAAACCCAAGTCTACGAAGCAAAATAGCAGACCGGTTCCACATCCCACTAAAAGCTACCCAAAAGGGCGGGCCCCGAATACTACGATGGGGGTATCGGGGCAACATCCACACCCCAACCCGTCAAACAAATCAGCTTCATTTGGTTCTCTCTCAAACGTGATGGGCTCCCACTATGGGACCCATCACGAGAAATGATCGCCTTGAGTTGGAACGTCCGTGGCTTGGGTAATAAGCGGACGTTCCGGGCTGTCAAAGCCCTAGTGACTGTGAAAAAGCCCAACGTTGTGTTTTTGTGTGAAACCAGAATGTCTCGTCAAAAGATGAAGGAGACCTGCTCTAAGCTAGGATTTGACGGGTGTTGGACGGTTGATCGAGTAGGAAGAGGTGGCGGTTTAGTCCTAATGTGGGGAGAGGGATGGCAAGTTAAAATCCTCTCGTTCTCCCAGGGACATATTGATGCTATGGTTACAGATAATGCTAGCAAGTTCAGAGGGCGGGTAACGGGTTTCTATGGACATCCAAAGGCTCACAAACGCCATATATCATGGGAGCTTCTCCGACGACTATCAGCAGCCTCCGTCAGTGAGAATTGGTTAGTAATGGGGGACTTCAATGAGATCACCTGCGATGCGGAGAAGCAAGGCCAGCACCCAAAACCTCTCAGTCAAATGCAAGCTTTTGTGGATGTTCTAGACGATTGCGATCTAGGAGCTGTTCGCACTACAGGACCTGCTTTCACGTGGAATAACCGGCGAACAGGAGACGAGAATGTCCAAGAGAGATTAGACAGAGTTGTGGTGTCCTCTGGCTTCCTAAACAATTATGGGACAACCCGTGCACACCATGTAATGAGATGGGAGTCCGATCATCTCCCCATCATAGTATACACGGATAGACCTCTGTTCAACCGAGGAAAAAGAGGCCGTCACAAGGCGCGGTTCCACTTTGAAGAAACGTGGGCGGATAAAGAAGAGTGCGAGCAGATAGTTAGAGAAGTGTGGTCTCATGAGGGGGGGAGACTAAAGAATAAGATAAGAACATGTGCGGACCAAATGCACATCTGGAATAAACAAAGCAATGGGAGCGTGCCACAAAGAGTAAAGGAGCTGCAAAATAAAATTGAGGCCTTGATGCAAGCCGAGCCCACAGCAGAGAATATGGAACTCCAGCAAACATTAGCTGACCAACACGAAAGGTTGCTACACGAAGAGGAAGTTTTGTGGAAGCAACGGTCCAGAGTAACATGGCTTAAGAAGGGTGATCGAAACACAAGATTCTTCCATCAGGCAGCCAAGCAAAGGGGAAAGAAACAGGAGATGAAAGGCATAACGGATGGACAGGGCGAATGGCACGAAACCGCGGACGGTATTAGCCAGGCCTTTATTGCTTATTTTTCTGAACTTTTTAACTCGTCTGGTGTGGATGTTTCAGATCAGTTATGCATGGCTGTCCAGTCAAGGGTTACGCCAGAACAAAATAGCACATTAACCCAACCATATGAACGTTGGGAGATAGAAAGGGCCTTGAAGCATATGCATCCGACAAAAGCACCGGGACCTGACGGAATGCCAGCTTTGTTCTACCAACAGTACTGGATGATTATTGGGGACCAGGTCACGGAGTCTTGCCTCAGGATACTCAATCACGGCGAAAGTGTGAAGGAGTTTAACACCACTTTCATTGCACTCATTCCCAAAAAAGAAGAAGCTACAAATGTCACCGACTACAGACCAATCAGCCTATGCAACGTAATATATAAACTTATTGCAAAGACGGTGGCAAATAGATTGAAGGGCGTTCTAAATAACACTATATCAGAGTTCCAGAGCGCTTTTGTTCCGAATCGGCACATTCACGACAACGTCGTAGCGGCATTTGAAACAATCCATTCCATCAGCAAGCATGGGAAAACTAGTCGAAGGAAGATGATCCTCAAGTTGGACATGGCGAAAGCATATGACCGGGTGGAGTGGGGTTTCCTCGAATTTATGATGCGTATGATGGGTTTTCATGATAAATTTATTTGTTTAATCCTTAACTTTGTCACTACAGTGGACTACTCGATTTTATGCAGAGGCACCCCTACGGGGATCATAATACCAACCCGAGGCCTGAGGCAGGGCGACCCACTTTCACCATATCTCTTTCTAATTTGTGCTGAAGGACTTAGTGCTCTCCTAAGTCAAGCTGAAATGGAAAGGAGGATACATGGAGCACGTGTAAAGAGGAATGCTCCTTCTCTATCTCACCTGTTTTTCGCCGATGATTCTTTGTTATTTTGTGATGCCTCTTTAAGTGAATGCAGGGAATTAAAGGCAATTCTTAAAGATTATGAACAAGCTTCGGGCCAACAAGTAAACTTCACCAAATCAGCTGTCAGTTTTAGTCCGCACACTCCCAATGAGGTGAGACAGGCAATCTCAGAAAACTTGGAAGTAATGCAGGTCCAATGTCATGCTCGTTACTTGGGGCTACCTACAATGACGGGGCGAAGCAAGAAGGAGATGTTTCGAAGCTTACAAGTACGAGTAGCTAGTCATCTCCAAGCTTGGAATGGCAAGTTGTTATCCGTAGCCGGCAAGGAAACATTGATAAAAGCGGTGGCGCAGGCAGTCCCTAGCTATAGCATGGGGGTCTTCCAGCTGCCCAAAGCTATATGCTCAAACCTCAATTCCCAGATCGCCCAATTTTGGTGGAGCAAAGGAAGAAAGAGGGGTATTCATTGGAAGCAATGGAGACTCCTTTGCAGAAATAAGCTAGAAGGGGGTTTAGGATTTCGGGAGTTCCAGAGTTTTAACCGGGCGATGGTGGCAAAAATGGTATGGAGGGTGTACTCGGAGCCGGACCTCCTCGTGGCAAAAGTCTTGAAAGCAAAGTACTATTCGAACTCTGATATAATTTATGCCCCAGTGTTAAAGGAGGGCTCTTATGTGTGGAAATCTTTGTGTTGGGGGAGAGATTTATTAAAGGAGGGCTTGATAAGAAGGATTGGCAGTGGGCGAACAACGAATGTCATAGGCGATTGGTGGATACCGATCCAGGGGAAGAAAAGGCCAATACGCTCAAGTATAATCCCTATGGACCTAAAAGTTGTTGGACTAACAACACCTTCATGGGGATGGAATGACGAACTACTACATCATTTTTTTGATGAAGAGGAAGTAAGGGCGATACACAATATCGTTCTGAAGCCACTAGCAGCAGACCAAGAAGTTTGGTTCCACGATAAGCGAGGCCAGTATACAGTTAAATCCGGGTATAGGTTGGCAACGTCACTTGATGAAAAGATGCAAGCTCTTGGATCCCCGTCAACTATGGAGGGAACCAACACCTTTTGGAGGAAAATCTGGAACACAAGAATTCCAAGCAAGATCAAACATTTCATGTGGAGGACATGTAATGAAGCACTGCCGACAAAGGATAATCTGAGGTCTCGAGGTATGGAAATAAACACTCTGTGTCACAGATGCCATAGACGACAAGAAGACACGATCCATGCAATTTGGAGTTGTAAGAGAAATAAAAGTTTCTGGCGACAGTCGCCATTCGCAAGCTGGATCGATGAATCATGGGACTCATTTAGTGGTTTGGTGGCACATGCTCAAACCAAGCTGAATAAACAAGATCTTGGATGTTTCTTCTACCTTTGCTGGGCGGTGTGGGGTGAGCGGAACCGTGTTCTCCATGGGGAAAACCAGAAGTCACCCGAAGAACTTCTCGACTTAACCATGAAACTTTTCAATGAGTATACCACTGTTCATGACCTCCCAAAGTCGACAAAAGCAGCGGCTGAACCTGCTAGATGGAAGAAGCCAAAGCCCGGGACTTACAAGCTCAATTCGGATGGAGCGACGGGTTCAGCAGAAGGCAGGTGTGGGCTCGGTGCAGTAGTTCGCAATGACCAGGGGCGTTTCATATTAGCAGTGGCAACTCAAGGCCCCCCTGATTGCAGCGCGCTGCTCACCGAGCTGCTCAGTCTACGCGAAGGGCTCAAAATGTGTATACAGCAAGGTACCTTTCCGAATGTAGTGGAACTGGATTGCACAGAAGCAGTTAACTTGATCAATTTGCAGAGCCGGAACTGGGGTCTCCACGCACACGTGGTTGACGATATTATTAGTATGTGCAGATCCATGCAGATAAGCGTCATCCAACATGTTCCTAGAACAGCTAATGGCGTTGCTCACCAAATTGCCCAGTATGCTAGGAATTGCACTAACAGAGAACAATGGGTGGGAAATGGTCCGCCTTGGCTCGAAGCTTTGATAAATGTTGAGGTTTAAGTTTGTGGACGTGGAGTAGATTCTGGTTTGGGCCTAATTCCCTCTGATGGTTAGGCCGTAAGGAGGTCGACTAGGTTCCCACATTGTTTCCTGATGGCAATGCCGTAGGGAAGTGGTGTGGGTTTCAGGCCAGAGTCTATGTCTGTGTCCATAAGTTTTTTTGAATGCTTTCGTTGGTGTTAGGAGTATTGGGCACTCTTTTCCTCGTACTTTGCGAGGTTTTTAACGAGGCCCCGGATTTTATTGTTGCATCCTCAATTCATGTACTCCTTATGTTTGGTGCATTGCCAAACCCACTTATAAATAAAGCTGCATTCCTTTTGATCAAAAAAAAAAAAAGTATATAGCAAATATGACCCGATGGAAAACGTTAATGATTTGAATGTGCAGCCATTAATAAGATATAAAAGCTACGCCAATGCAACTAATTGCTGACATCAATGCCCCTCTTCAAAAAAACCCAAAGCACCCAAAAGTTTTCCCAGTCGCCGCCGGCCCCTTGCTTCGGCTTGGGGTCGGCCGACCATCATCCCCCTTAGCTTCCTAGTTTTGTGCAGGTTGTTCAATAAAGCCGCCTTTGACGCCGTTGCTGCCGCTCTACTCAGGGATGCTTCGTCGATTTGATCCATTGGCGTTGTGGTGCTGCCTTCGCTGATCTGTCTTATTTTATGCCGCTGGCCACCACCAACCTTCCCCCTTTTTGGATCTCGATTCATCTGAATTGGGATTTGATTGGGGTTTTGGGTGTGGTGTTTTTGAGGAGTTTCCTTGGCTTTGGCGCACCCCCGTGCTGTGGGCTTTTGCCGGTTTGATGATTTTTATCGGTTAATTTATCGGTTGAATAATAGTAGTGTTGAGTTCAATAATCGTCAGCTTATTTCATTTTGGTTGGGTTGTTGTGATGGTTTCCATTGAGTGGCGGCTGATGTTATTTTCTACTTTCCGATTGTTTTGATAGACATCGGATCTCGATATTTGCCTTGCTTGGCCAGTGTTGTTTCAGGCTTTGGGTTCAGCAGGTTCAGATCTCACTCGATCCAGTGGGTGAGATCTAGTGGCAGCTTGTGCAGTTTCGGATTTCCGTTCTACCATGCTTGGCCGGTTGTCTGCTTAATCCGAGCTAGTGGTGGCTTGTGCAGTTGTCAGATTCAGATTCCTTGAAGGGCTTCGGGATTCAGGTTCACCATGCTTTGCCGGTTTAGTTGTTAAGTTGGTTTTTAGTAGTTTAGTTGTCCTTGTAAAAGATGTAGTTAATCGGTCAAGTTTATCTATCCGGTTGTACTGATGCCTTCACTAGCGAGTTGGCTTTCTCCTGCTGCCTAGTTGTAGTGAAGTTATGGGTCATGTTAGGAGTATAGGCATTCTCTGTTCGGTCGATGTTTGATTTGTACTCCTTTATTTGGTTTTGCCAAACGCTTTTATAATATTTTTCTGTTGATCTAAAAAAAAAAATTGCTGACATCAAGAGTGAGATGTGGATCGAGTCCCAGCCACCCAATCAGATATTATCCAAAACCAAATTGAAATTGTACAGTATAAAAAATGATATACAAGCAATATAGAAACCCAGAAAATATCAAATGTTGGACCTTAAAATTGGAACCTTAAACATAAACGAACTCCAAAGTCATGAAAGCTATATACACTTTTCTTCCGGAAGCTATTGCTAATTGGTTTCCATCTTTTCTAACATTTGTTTTGGAGTCAGGCTAGTCTGTCCAAAGATGCACTTTTCGGGGCTGTTTGGCACCCTTCACTGGACTGGACTGGCTAGTACTATTTTTAAATAGTCCTAAGTCCCATGTTTGGAGGAGAGGCGGACTCACTTAAGTGGGACTATATAGTCCCCGTGTTTCCATTTCACTGGTCTAAATAGCGAGCCCCAAAAGGAGCTCGCTAATTAGCACGCCCAGCCTGCCTGCCTTCATCGCTCGCCCAGGCCTTCATCGCCGGTCCTCTTCACATCGCGCAACGCGCAGCCCGCCTTCGTCGCTAGCCCAGCCCGACGTCGTCTCCCCACGCCGACATCCCTCGCCCAGCCCAGCGTCGTCTCCCCACGCCGACGTCCCTCGCCGCCATCGCCCAGCCTGCCTTCATCGCTCGGCTCGCGTGCCATTCGTCGGCCCTCTTCACATCGCCCAACGCCCGACGTCATCTCCCCACGCCGACTTCCCTCGCCGCCATCGCCCAAGTCCGTCATCGCCCAACGCTGCTGTTCTTGAATTATGCCAATACCCAACGCCGCCATCGCCCAACGCCGCCATACCCATTATTGATTCTTGAATTCTGCCACTGTTCTTGTGTTGAATTGATGTTGGAATTTCGGTTTTGGTGTTGGATTGAGCTTGGTGTTTGTTGAATTGATGTTGGTTTTGATGTTGGATTGAGCTTGGTTCTGTTGAATTGATGTTAGCTTGGTTCTGTTGAATTGATGTTGGATTGAGGCTTGGTTCTGTTGAATTGATGTTGGATTGAGCTTGGCGTCTGTTGAATTTGATGTTTCTGTTGAATTGATGTTGGTTTCTTTGGGTTTTTGGTTAGTCCAGTGGAGCACCAAACGTAGGTCAGGACTTAGTCCAACCTAAAGCAGTCCAGTCCAGTCCTAGCTAATCCCAGGATATAGTCCAGTCCAGTCATGTCCTTTGTGCCAAACGAGCCCTTCAGTTTCAATTCGACTCCAAAAATTTCCCTTCTCTCAATGTCATCGCCATGCTGAGCCTAATCAACCCATAAGTAGGTAATGTTGGTCATTTCTTGTAAGCTCTGTTTGTCACAAATGCAGTGACAGATGCATTACTTGCAAAGTTACAACTCATAAGATCACCATTTAACTGCATCTCGATCTTTTTAGCCAAATAGTCCTAGTTGAAATCAAGGTTCAAAATTTCGGCCGAAATTTCGGTAATTTTGGAGCACCGAAATTTGAATCGGGGTACATCTCAATATCATCAGAAAAGACCAAAATTTCGGCGAAATTTCGGAAATATGTTGGCAATTTCGGTGAAATTTCGGTACAATTTTAGTGAAACTCTGATGTAGGCTTTGGTGAAGATGTTTTATTTATATAGCTTCTCTCTACCACCTCCACCATCAATTATCAAGGTAACAAACAGACAATATGCTTATTACTTTATGCTTTACTTCTCTCTACCTTCATCATCTATCATACAAACAAACAATAGGCTTCGTACTTTATGATTTACTTCTCTCTACCACCTCCACTCCTCCGTCAATTATCAAGCTCAAAACAATAGGTATGCTTTACATAAATAGATCTTTTGGCTTTCTTACATGCATGTTGAATATTACATTCACTCCGCCTGCTACCAAATGTCATGGGAGCAATCTTACCAGTTCCAAGATAATATATCAAGAAGTAAAGATGAGCCTCATCGTAATAGTTTTATAGTATGTGTAATCTGATATATTATATTCCTTACAACTCTTATGATATATTGTAATGTTAATGTAATGATTATTGTATGTTTCGTGAGACTCACATTATTTATTCCACAATAACATTTAAGATATTATGTTAATTGACAGCTTAGTGGAATGCAAAACACGCATTCTTCTCCCTTATGTATATAAAAGTTAATCCATATGGACAATGTTGCATAGCTCAAGTGTTAAATTGCATTATTTGTTGATTTTAGAGCCTATAGAAAGTAGATATATTAGTTTTTAGGTGTTCTAGCATGTTTTTCGTCTTTTTATTTTTTTTTTACCAAAATTTTCATCGAAATCGAAACTTTTTCCGAAATTTCCATAAATTTTGGCGACCAAAATTTCAACCGAAACCGAAACTTTGAACTTTGGTTGAAATTAGGGGTGGCAAAAAAACCCGACATACCCGACCCGACCGGACGCCCAACCCATTTTCGAACTCGATTTTGCCCAACACAATTTAAACCCGACCCAAAAATTCAGGTTTTTTGCCCGACCTGATAATTATAGGGTTCGGGATCGGGTATGAAATGTCAAACCCGACAGGTACCCGACCGGCATAATATATATATATATATATATATGGGTTAGGATCATGGAACACACTATTTTGACACACCATTTGAAACATCCCTTCTTGTCCATTGATTTTGCAATTTTTTGTGGGACCCATTGATAATGGATCCGATCCAATGGATAAGAAGGGATGTTTCAAATGGTGTGTCAAAATAGTGTGTCTCTTGAACCGGACCCTATATATATATATATATATAGGAGAGGATCATGGGACACACTATTTTGACACACCATGTGAAACATCCCTTCTTTGTCCATTGATTTTGTAGTATGGATCTGATCCAACGGATAAGAAGGGATGTTTCACATGGTGTGTCAAAATAGTGTGTCATGGGAACCGGACCCTATATATATATAATTATATTCAGTATTTACTAAAAGGGTAGGGTTTATTTTTAATTATATACGCTTCTGACTTCCCTGAGCGACCTCCTCCGTTCAGTCTCCAAAACCCATCGCCGCTCCATCCATTCCGTTCGACTCCAAAACCCATATCCAAAACCCATCGCCGCTCCATCCATTCGACCTCCAAAACCCATCGCCGCTCCATCCGTTCGACCTCCAAAACCCATTTGACCTCCTCTGTTCGACCTCCAAAACCCATCGCCGCTCCATCCATTCGACCTCCTCCGTTCCATCGCCGCTCCAAAACCCATCGCCGCTCCATCCATTCGACATGTGACCTCCTCTGTCCCATCGCCGCTCCATCGTTGCTCCATCGTTGCATCACTAACCGTTCGACCTCCTCCCATCTCCGCAGATCGATTTGATCCAATCAAGATCAGCTGAAAGGAAAACAGAAGGTCGGTGCAGATTAGGTGGGTTCAATTTGTTCACTAGAGTTGTTTTTGTTCTGGCAGATTAGATGAATTTTTCCGTGCAGATTTGTGTTGTTCTTGCAGATTAGATGAATTTCGTTTCAATTTTCTGAATTGAATGGAAGGGCTCAATTTTTCCTAAACTGAAGCCCAATAATTTTTGGGTCAGCACTGCCCAACCCGACCCAACCCGATCGAGTCGGGCTCGGGCTCGGGTGCTAATGTTAAACCCGACCTCTGTCAGGTCGGGACTTGAGTTGGAGCTTTTCGGGTCGAGTCCCAACCCGATCCCAGCCCTAGTTGAAATCATAGATGATACTGCTCATATTTACGTCTTATCTTATTCCAAATAACTAAACATATCATTATAACCAAATATCGATTTTTTTAGCCAAATAATCACAATTGAAACCATAGGTAATACTGATGATATTTACGTCATATCTTATTTCAAATAACTAAACATATCATTATAACTGGATATGACATGCACTTGATATTTAAACCCACGACCATCTTTGTCAGAACACCCCGCTAATAACATCTCATCCTCTGGAGTCGAGATGTTCCAGGTCTCTATTGATGCAGTACCATCATTTCGCACGACTGGGTCCTTGACAGTAAGCGGGCATGCGCTGGAATTAAAAATGGGACGCCAAATTTGGTGAATTTCCAGGGGGAGCAAGAGTCAAATCAGGAGAATCATTGGAGGAGGAAGCCACTGTTGGAAAGAAAACAGAAATTTGAAAGGTATCAAATGCTAGGAAAATTGGAGGACTAAAGCGGAGAAAGTTTGCAAGTGAAATTCTTTGAAGATGCGACTTCCACAGATGAATTGCACTGAGAATATCTAGAGAAAAATCGGTATCCTCTTTTCGAGACCTGACAAGCAATCTACTATTTCAAATCAGATCCCACTAACTTCGGATCCAATTCCAAATGATTGGCCGCACGTGTTCCAAGGGTGACAAATTTCAACAGATATTGAACCACTCGCAAGAGATTGTCAGACATTCTCGAGTCCCAAGAAATGTGCCTTACCTGTCTTGGGATGATTGAAAAATGCATCTCTAGCTGCTCTATCTATATATTCTCAGCATTCTGCGCTTGGTAGAGGAAATCTCTCAGCATTCCCAATTTTCTTTGAGATGATTACTTATACAGCCTTTAATACATAGTTAGCTTTTCATATGCTTAAAGGAATAAGAGTGCCTCATATCATACTCTGAAGATTAGTTGAATTGGGGATTCCACAAAAGGCACTCTAGTCTCTATCTGAACTTGCAAGTCCTTCTTAGAGATGGAGTTAGCGAATCACAATTCAATCAAGTTTTAATTATTGAGTTGGATCCAGGATTACCGATCCTCCTACTCACTAGTAACACATCTCCGCCTAACATCGATCCCGCAACAACCTTGTAATGAACCCGAAGATTCATTACCGTAGTCTACTTCAAGGAACCTGAAGTTCCTCATTCTCTGCATTTCCTGTCAACCAGGACGTTGGGGGTCGATAGTCTGAACGACTAGCTTCGGTCATTCCTTTCAGAAGCAAAGGTATGTCATATCATGTTACTTAGTGAATTCTGATAAGCCGATTCGTGGGCTTTGTTTTGGGGGAACTTAAACTGGAAAAGTGATCTCCATTTAGGATGGATCAATTTTTGGCGTAGTTACCATTGTTTGTCTTGTTGGTATACTAAATCATTTCAATCTTGAGTTGAAAAACTCTTTTAGACCCCCTCACACACTGTTACATTTCATGAATATAATAAGTCAAAGTACTCGTCACAGTCAAATTTGGAAGTTGTTCTTTCAACACATCCTTCTATTTGAAGGGACACATCCTTCAATTTGAAGGAACACATCCTTCAACTTGAAGAAATTGTTCCTTCAAATTTTTAAGGAACACGTTCTTCAATTTGAAGGAACACATCCTGCAATTTGAAGAAGTTGTTCTTTTATTTTAAATGAACATGAACATATTCTTCGATAATGAATGAACACATTCTTCAATTTGAAGAGGCTGTTCCTTCATTTTAAATGAAGGCATCCTTCAATTTGAAAGAACATCTGTGTTGACTCGCTTCTCTAGTAACCCAACTTCTTTCTCATCAATTCTTCACATAAGTTGCATTCTCATTCTTCACTTCAACTAAAAAAATAAAATAAAATAAAAATTTTGCTTTGTCACTTCAACTTTTGCTTTAGTCTATGCCAATGTAACTTTTGCTAACAAAAGCTACATGTAATCATGCTATAGTGCAAAAGCAAAAGCAACTTGACAAAAAGCCAAACGCCAACGCACACGAAAAAAGCAAAATTATCAAAAGTCCAATTGTTAGTGGTGTTTTAGCGCGTGGTTGAAATTTGTTATTAAAATTATACAAGCTAATAAAAAATTGTCATATGTTAAAATAGTACTATATTGTAATGTTTAAAGTGTAGTAGTGTTTTTTGTTATTTTATCTCTTAAGCCGATTCGTGGTGGTGAAGTTTAAAGCGCAGTTACTTAGTGAATTCTGATAAGCCGATTCGTGGGCTTTGTTTTGGGGGAACTTAAATTGGAAAAGTGATCTCCATTTAGGATGGATCAATCTTTGGCGTAGTTACCATTGTTTGTCTTGTTGGTATACTAAATCATTTCAATCTTGAGTTGAACAACTCTTTTAGACCCCCTCACACACTGTTACATTTCATGAATATAATAAGTCAAAGTACTCATCACAGTCAAATTTGGAAGTTGTTCTTTCAACACATCCTTCAATTTGAAGGGACACATCCTTCAATTTGAAGGAACACATCCTTCAACTTGAAGGAATTGTTCCTTCAAATTTTTAAGGAACACGTTCTTCAATTTGAAGGAACACATCCTGCAATTTGAAGGAGTTGTTCCTTCATTTTAAATGAACATGAACATATTCTTCGATAATGAATGAACACATCCTTCAATTTGAAGGAGCTGTTCCTTCATTTTAAATGAAGGCATCCTTCAATTTGAAAGAACATCTGTGTTGACTCGCTTCTCTAGTAACCCAACTTCTTTCTCATCAATTCTTCGCATAAGTTGCATCCTCATCCTTCACTTCAACTAAAAAAATAAAATAAAATAAAAATTTTTCTTTGTCACTTCAACTTTTGCTTTAGTCTATGCCAATGTAACTTTTGCTAACAAAAGCTACATGTAATCATGCTATAATGCAAAAGCAAAATCAACTTGACAAAAAGCCAAACGCCAACGCACACGAAAAAAGCAAAATTATCAAAAGTCCAATTGTTAGTGGTGTTTTAGCGCGTGGTTGAAATTTGTTATTAAAATTATACAAGCTAATAAAAAATTGTCATATGTTAAAATAGTACTAATTGTAATGTTTAAAGTGTAGTAGTGTTTTTTTTTATTTTATCTCTTAAGCCGATTCGTGGTGGTGAAGTTTAAAGCGCAGTTACTTAGTGAATTCTGATAAACCGATTCGTGGGCTTTGTTTTGGGGGAACTTAAATTGGAAAAGTGATCTCCATTTAGGATGGATCAATTTTTGGCGTAGTTACCATTGTTTGTCTTGTTGGTATACTAGATCATTTCAATCTTGAGTTGAACAACTCTTTTAGACCCCCTCACACACTGTTACATTTCATGAATATAATAAGTCAAAGTACTCGTCACAGTTAAATTTGGAAGTTGTTCTTTCAACACATCCTTCAATTTGAAGGGACACATCCTTCTATTTGAAGAGACACATCCTTCAATTTGAAGGAACACATCCTTCAACTTGAAGGAATTGTTCCTTCAAATTTTTAAGGTACACGTTCTTCAATTTGAAGGAGTTGTTCCTTCATTTTAAATGAACATGAACACATTCTTCGATAATGAATGAACACATCCTTCAATTTGAATGGGCTGTTCCTTCATTTTAAATGAAGGCATCCTTCAATTTGAAAGAACATCTGTGTTGACTCGCTTCTCTAGTAACCCAACTTCTTTCTCATCAATTCTTCGCATAAGTTGCCTCCTCATCCTTCACTTCAACTAAAAAAATAAAATAAAATAAAAATTTTGCTTAGTCACTTCAACTTTTGCTTTAGTCTGTGCCGGTGTAACTTTTGCTAATAAAAGCTACAGGTAATCATGCTATAATGCAAAAGCAAAACCAACTCGACAAAAAACCAAGCACCAACGCACACGAAAAAAGCAAAATTATCAGAAGTCTAATTGTTAGTGGTGTTTTAGCGCGTTGTTGAAATTTGTTATTAAAATTATACAAGCTAATAAAAAATTGTCATGTGTTAAAGTAGTACTATATTGTAATGTTTAAAGTGTAGTAGTGTTTTTGATTATTTTATCTCTTAAGTAGTATCATTTTATAATTCTTTCCAAAGGATTTCTCAATGTAAGTTACATTGGGCAAAAGGGCTAATAAGAATTTTTTTTTAATACAATAAAAACTTCCCACACACGCCCACCTCGTCTTCCTCACAGTGATTCCCAATCACAAATCAATTTTTGCACCCAATAAATTCCCCACCCACACCAACCCGTCTTCCTCACCATTGCCAACCCCATCGACTTCCTCTAACACGTGCACGTCTGCACAGAGCCCTAAGAGTCTTGTATTCCCAATTTCCGAGGAACTTGAGTTACCCGAGATGGCCACTTCGGGAGCACGCCCAAAGACATTACCGAATATCACTATGTTTGCCGATATCCCCCGTTTGAGTTTGAACATCCATGGAGTTTCCAAAGAGAGGTGGAATGACGGAGATGTACTGTTTGATGATGCTCTACCCCTCCCGGTCCCAGAGCCAGCACTCGTTGCGGAAAGGGTGGGGGATATGGTGACCTCTCTCACTTGGGGAATGTCCGAACAAGGAGCATACAATATCTTGGTGCTTGCCTGGAACATGAGATCCGAGAGAGATCCCAAGAGAAGGATCTTCCCCCCTGAGGCCCATCCGGGAGTCAATCCCACCCGGGAGACCACACACGGTGAGAATTCCCCAAGGAGATGATGAAATGGCTGAATTCATCAGGGGAGGGTGCTTTCTAGCCGCATCATTCCTTAGGCTCTTCACTAAAGGGAGGGAGTCCTGGATGAAGGCAGAAGACCACATTCGAGACGCGTACAAGAAGTTCACGCACCGGGTGTTCCCGATAGACAAGTTCGTGGTCTCTGAGAATGCTGTGGGGGCCTTGCATCGACTTTACCAGATCAAACCAGTCTTCAGGAAGACCTTAGGAGGGATCTTGTACTCTCTGAACAAGCTAGATGAAGGGAGGGGAATGACAAAGATGTTGTTCGACCAACATTTGGAATTCACCGGAATGCACATCGTTGAACTCTTCGGTCGTGCAGTTTCGGGGTTGGGCACAAACCAATCTCATCTGCTGAGGGCACTTCACAGTCACACTAGGCGCAACAAACGTGCTCTTGACCAGCTTTGCCTGGTCATAAAGGAGTATAAGGACAGCCAAGATGAAGGGAAGCATCGGGATACATACAAGTACTCCCGAATTTATGATCCGGCGATGTTCTCTCTCCTCCAGACAAAGAACTGTGCAGAAGTTGTGTGCGTGCTCGGACATTTGGGACATCTTTGTGGGCCGGTCGGACGGGGCAATGTTATGGACATTGCAGGAGTTGCGACCCTGAGTGATGCGCTAAAGGAGACCTGCAAGAAAGTCGCCCAAGACATCTTCACCGACTTCAAGGAGACGTAAAAGCAACAAGAAAACAGCGAGGCAAAAGGAGATCCTTAAAGGAGACATACAGGCAACAAGACTTCTTGTGTTGGCAAAGTGTTACTTCTTCAGTTACTAAAGCAAAGCATCCATAAAGTACCTGCTTGATTGTTTCTGTGTTTCATGTGTAATTAGTGTTTGAACTGTCCTTTTATTGTCATGTACCTTTTGGAACAGTCAGCATCTTCCAGAATGCTTTTTATATGACACTCAAAGCCTATCTGAATCCAAATGTTTCATGCACTATATATGCTCAAAGCAAACGTAGATTTTCTGGTTCTTGTTCTGTTGCAGAATATGCAGGGCTGCAAGAGATTAAGAACTTATTTTTTGCATTAATCCTCGATGGTGTAGGCCGCTGCTGCATCACTCTTCTGGACTCATAGAGAGGTAATTCTCATCACTTCATTACCTGATTTAATGACCTTTTGTTGATTAATTCAGGTTGAGAAAATGGTGAATTATCTTGTTTAAGTGTTCTAGTTTTTCGTTCTATTAGGTTTAAGTGTTCTTAGTTAGTAAGCTCTTTTCCCAGATATAGTTCTTTAATCAACACACAAAATAAGTTTGATTTATTCATTGGAGCAACCAAAAGGGTGCTAAAATAATTAGCTTTCACAGAGAATGAAGAAACCACCTGTAAAACCTTGAATGCAATTTGTTTGACATGAACCTTGGATACAGAGTTATGCATAATTTAAATTTATTTGGTCATAACCCAAGAATCTATTGTCCACCCTCTGTTGATAAACCTAGAGTTTGGCTGTATTAGGTTTCAATGAAATCTGCAAACTGAGCCTTTTAGATTGTTTTTTCTTGATTCCATCTGCTATAAGCATTCCCTCTTTGCAAATTTATCCCTGCTTGTTTTCCCAAGACAAGAAGAATCCAGCAATATTCTACAAGCAAATTGGGGTTGACGGAATCGAACTCAAGATATCGAGTGCAAGGTAAATACTAACCGACCAAGTTCTGATATCCTCAGTACCCTGCAAGACAAAAGTTCTGTTCTTCTCTTTTATTTTGTTTTAATTATGAAGGTGTCATCTCTCCATGTTTGTCCGCTACAAATTTTGTAGTGTTAGGTACCAAAAAGAAAGGAATTTTTGTTGTGCTTTGTAAGTATATGGTTTTCTGTTACCATCTCTCGTGACGTCTATTTGTATATTTTCCAAACTTAAAGTTGTAAATAAAGAAAATGGCTTCGTAATTGCTCAAAACTCTGAAGGATGCTTTCATCAATTCAGGTTACCATGGGACTCTAAATATCTAGATTGATTAAAGAAGCGCAATTACTACTCTTAAAAAATGATGGAACTCATATCGATTTGCACCTGCCAGGTGAGTAGTAATAGGTGCAATACTATAGTAACCATTTCTACATTGTTCTTCGGAGTCGATGTACAGTTTGAATATGTGGATTATGATGAAATCGGAAACTTACATTTGTTAGTTGACAGTCATTCATAGTTGTACAATTCTGTGGTTAATATTGGCATTTTCTCAGCAGGAGTTCTGTCAGTGGCATGAGAAGCATCACATTGCAATACTCATTGGTTTGTTGACAGTCATAAATAGTTGTTCAATTCCGTGATTAGTCATGTATTTCTGAGCAGGATTTCATATAATGGCATGAGAAGCATCAGATTGCAATATTCGTGAAAGGACTGATTACTAGTAGCAAAACTACTTTAGCTTTTAGTTGAGTTTGATTAACAGTTACCTGGGTAAGTCATGGATGGCCACCCAACTGCAGTCTTCAATGCTGTATACGACTCTTTCAAATTTAAAGACTTCGACTCCAGGATTGGAGGTAGAAAAAGAGGCCAGCTTGAAACATGACCATCGATTCACTTCCAAATTTAGAAGTCAGGACAGTGAGGAGGTTACACATCCACATCCAGATGATAGCCGGAATCTTTATGTTGTAAGGAACGCCCCGCAAGCTAGTGAATACTTGGAATGGAAGGATTCTATGGATTTACACAGCCATTCTCTGAGAAAGGATTCTATGGACTATGACCTACCAGAATTTGTGGCGTTCCTTCAAGTGAGTGGTAATTGCCGGTATTTCAAGGTCATTGGAATTGACAAGGAAGTTTCATGTGAGGATAAGTGTTCAGTACAAAACTTCAAGTTCGACCATAATTACATTTCCTGCATACTTAACTCTGATCCAGACAGCGACTGTGAATCAATGGGAGAAACTTTTGAGTCTGACTCATCCACTTCGACTGAGGATGACTGCAAAAAGAACGTAACGAAACAGCGTGGTTCCAAGCACTCGAATATTGATGGTGAAAAGTATTTTGGACA
Source organism: Spiraea crenata (assembly GCA_033992175.1). Classification (NCBI taxonomy): domain Eukaryota; kingdom Viridiplantae; phylum Streptophyta; class Magnoliopsida; order Rosales; family Rosaceae; genus Spiraea; species Spiraea crenata. The sequence continues at coordinate 1,910,961 of JAVBHV010000078.1, read as the reverse complement.
AGTAGATTATGATCTTTCAGTTGATCGTTCAATCAAGTCCACCATATCTGAAACACTTCTTCTGGTTAGACAGGTACGTCCTTAGTTGCTTGTTTCCTTGCTTGAACATTTGTTCGCTGCACTTTCAAATGATTGTCTTCAGAAGTAGATTTTAGCTCTAGCGAGTGAGCTGATACCACGTTCATGATGCAAATGTTTACAAAATGAAAATGGGGATTGAATTGTTCTTGCAAGACAATCCTTTTCCGTCCTGACTAGGATAATTCGATGTTCTAATGTCGTATTGATAGAGCTTTATTCATTCCAAATTTCAAGAAACATGAAACCAGTTGCAAATAATATCATATTTGTATATCAGGTCTAAACATGTGCACTTCTAATGTCATGAGTTACACTTTAACTTGAATAGTTACAATTGAGGTTTAATTGTAACTCTTGAGAACTGATCTGTAACTCATGCTAACGAGAATCAATCGGTTTAGATGATTTGTTAATTTTCTTTATTCTTTTCCGGGTTAAAGAATTTGAAACCATTCTGCCTACACATGAAACCATACTTTTCAGCTGATAGGTTATCAACTTGATCATCAATTATAATGTTGGAAGCAGACAGGTTTGGTTTCTGTTTGGCTCACTATCTGTAGGTATAATTTTCTACAACTTATTTGCATTGGTTTTTCTTTCACATTTCGTAGGGTTCGAGTAAGGCTATCTGGACAAACTCAACTGTAAAAAGTGACCTGGAAAATGCAAACAAGATTTCTGGTCATTTTAATACACCTATGACCAACATGAATGGAAGAGAGGAAGTACCACAAAGCGAAGAACGTCATCCTTCAGAAGTTGGAAACATGTCCAAGCCTTCCACCGAAGATGGGACGTCAGAAAGGTCAACAGAAGCAGGTCAAATACACAAACAGAATCCAAGTTTTGGCAGCATTTCTCTTCGGTCCAACAGCAGCACAGCTAGCTCCGAGTCATTTGCTTTTCCAATGTAAGAATTCTCACTGAACTTACCCTTACAACTGCTTACTGCATACTTTTGCAACATGTGGATTATGGTTAACTTTTACATGATGATGGAGCAGATTGGCCCCGGAATGGAATGGAATGGAAGCCCGGCAAGAATGACGAATGATGGTGATCAGAGAGAACTGTCAAGGCATGGTAGTCACCGGCATTTGGGGTGGGGGATGCGCTTTCTCTGCTGTAAATTCTGAATTTGTCATTATACTTTACATTCTGGCTTGTACATTAGTCACCATTATCATTGATTCAGCGATGCTAAGGCTTACACAGACACAGGTTATATAAATGGTCATGTTCTGATGTTACTATTTTAAACTGCAGTAACATCATAACCATAGTAATATATTTAATCCACAGAATTCATCTTCTATATTGCTTCATTTCCTGTTCTGTTGCTTAATTACCTGACTTCGAGGGTGAATTAAGTCTGTTGTTGAGAATCCTTCCGGAGACCGAACTGAATTGATGAGAGAGATCTGTATTGTCAGATGACATGAATACAACTAAACGCATACTTGATGCAGTGGGCCAAAACCCCCTTATTGCACTTCAATTACCTAGGATTGGAACTAGCTAGTGGTGTTCTAATGTCATATTGATATACAGTTCAACAACATTAAACCAGCCGCAATGATATCAGATTCAAACACGTGCAGTTACAATGTCAAGAGTTAACAATTCTAAACTCAGCAACATGATAGTCAATCAATTTACGCGATTTGTTAATTTCTTGATTCTTTTTCGGGTTATAAATTAAATCCTAACTACATGTGAAATGAAATCATATTTTTCATGATGTCCTAATTTTCAGCTGCTAAGATATCAGATTTACACACATGAAATAAAAATCATTTCAAAACATGGACTGCTGAAGTTGATGAGGTACTATAGTAACCCCCCCCCCCCCCCCCCCCCCCCAATCAAGTTCTTCTTTTACATAGCCAATGGAGTTCCATTTTCAAAAATCTCAAATGTTTGGTTGGAACTGGAAAGTCCCTAAAATAGCAAGCATACATAATGGTGCACCAACCGTGAAAGTCAAGAAATCGATGTCGATCCATCGGCACAGGACGAAAAGAGGCAAGAGGCCCCCACAACCATGACAACAGCCATCTGCCCCCAGCTGTGTGAGGTTCAAACTTGCAACGTCCAGTCACAATCCAACGCTACATTGTTGCTTGGCCGCAGCAATCAACATTGGTCCATACCCCAATTAAGTTTCTATATGCCCACTTTCAATGGCGATTTTAATGGCGGTATCGAACCGATCCTCTGAAGGACGTCTACTACTACATATATCTACATCTCTTCCTCAACTAGTCATATCTTGATCATGTGGCCTAAGTTATGGCGGTGTGCTATTGCCCATCCGCCATTGCCTGCTTGGACCAATTTGCTCTTATAACCCTTTCAATGACATCGGCCAAAATAAGAACGGATTAGGCAAACATAACTACATATAGAACTTAATTAACGAGTACCAATGATCATTCATCTATATTTTGAATTTAAACGTGCTATTGATTGATTATATTGATTGAGTTGCTAATAGAACACTTATGCTTTAAGCTTTCAAGAGAATCACTAATCATATTTGAGTATACATAGCAAATATGATCCGATGGAAAAGGTCAAGGATTTGAATGTGCAGCCATTAGTAAGATATAAAAGCTACGCCAATGCAAATAATTGATGACAACAAGATTGAGATGTGGATTTGAGTCCCAGCCACCCAATCAGATATTATCCAAAACCAAATTGAAATTATATACTACAAAAAATGATATACAATACAATACAATACAAGCAATATGGAAACTCAGAAAATTTCAAATTTTGGACCTTAATAAGTTGAACCTTAAACGTAACCGAACTCCAAGGTCATGAAAGCTATATACACTTTTCTTCCGGAAGCTATTGTTAATTGGTTTCCATCTTTTTCTAACATTTGTTTCGGAGTCAGGCTAGTCTGTCCAAAGGTGCACTTTTCAATTTCAATTCAACTCCGAAAATTTCCCTTTTTTTTCTCAATATCATCCCCATGCTGAGCCTAATCGACCCATTAGTAGTTAATGTTGGTCCTTTCTTGTAAACTATGTTTGTCACAAATGCAGTGACAGATTCATCACTTGCAAGTTGCAACTTATAGGATTGCCATGCATCTCGATTTTGTTTAGACAAATAACCACGGTTAAAACAGTAGATGATGCTACTAATACTCACATCTTATCTAACGAGTATATTGTGCATATAGTTATTTCAAATAACTAAACATATCAAGATGAAGCTTGCCTATTCTAAATAGAGTAGGAGCTCATACTATATGTTATTAGTTTCTTCTATTTTACGATGTTATATCATGATCGGAATCGTTCATTTTATAACTTATCTAATAAGGATCATTTTCTCAAAAAATTAATTAAATCTGAGATTGTTTAGTTATCTAACTGTATAAAACAATTGAACGGTATAATTACATGACCAAATAAATCGTCTATATATTTTGACATAGTTAAATAACCAAATAATCTTCAATTTAATTAAATTTTTGAAAAAATAATTTTTATTAAATAATTTACAAAATAAATGATTATGATCGTAATATAACATTGTAAAATTAAAATAATAACATATCATTACAACTTTATAAGCACTTGATGTTTGAACCCACGATTCCCTCTTGTACCCGTTTTTTTACCAGTCCCTACCATCCCACCAAACCAACCTAATGAGTGGGCCCTCCAATAGTATCCACGTCATCATCACCGTCATCTTCAAAGTTCATACAGAGCCAAACACATGCACATGTTCGTATGTCTACCTTACCCCAGTTCAAACCTCCACGAGTACGACTACACAAGAATACACGACAAACCGGCCTTCCCCGGCTCCCAGCCCATCACGTCGCTCCACGTGGCCGCTGGCATTATCGTCCCATTTTTCCTCTTCCCCCCCACATCCACTCCGCCACGTGGATTCATCATCGCGCATGGAACTGCCTCCCATATCTACGTGGGCCCTCACAATCTCCCTGCGCACTATCCGTACACTAACCAGTCCTACTAAACCAGTCCTCTAAACAGCAAATTAAAATAAAAGATTCTCAAAGCTTGATTATTATTAGCAGATTTGTGTGCTCTGATCTCAACTCAAGGTCAAGGAACACACTGCTCCATCTCTCATACATATTCAAAATCTTTACACTATTAAGATAGTAATATTTCTTTCAAATTACATCTTACCATTTAGACATACTATACATTATGCATTACTTTAGCACCACGCTACTCCAAAATTTACCGACAATTGATGACATAACTGCCAGAAAAAAAAAGTGAGATTAAGGAATACTTAATTAATTACACATGATGATTGATGAAAGTGGTTGAGGTTACATTCCAAAATTAATTGGCAAAGGGGGGAGCAGCCCAACTCCTTATAAGCACTTGTAAGGTCCCCTTACTTTTCCAATGTGGGATAAACATCCACATTCTCAACACGCCTCACTCAAGCGTGGTACTTTGGCGTCTTACGCTTGAAAATTTGACTTCAGCCTTTTGTGGGTTGACGCTTGAAAATTTGACTTCAGCCTTTTGTGGGTTGACGTGGAGCATGTGTGGACCTTCGGGCTCCACACATGGGTGAACTTGCTCTCATATCATAATGAATGTGGTTGAAGTTTCACCCCAAAATCAATTGGCAATTAAGGGGAGTAACCCAACTCTTTATAAGCACTTGCAAGGTCCCTTACTTTTTCAATGTGAGATATACATTCACATTTGCAAGTGCTTGAGAATTTGGCTATGATACTACGATGAAGGCGGTTGAGGTTCCACCCCAAAACCAATTGGCAACGGGGAAAGTAGCTCAACTTCTTATAAGCACTTGCAAGGTCCTTTACTTTTCCAATGTGAAATAAACATCCACATTCTCAACAATTATAACAGAAGAACCAATTTAAAATGAGATTAAACACTATAATATTGCTATCTATATATTTGAATAAGCCAAATTCACATATATTGGAGTCCAAAAAAAGCCCAAAAATTACAATATTAAAAATGTAAACTAACATGAAAGTTACTTGCACATCATGAGATGATCCTCAAGAAGCAAAAGCAAACCCAAAACACCATCCACAATCATCAAACTAAACTCCTCCAAAAGAACTAAGGAAAAATTATATATAAAAATTCACATAAATACAAACGAAGAAGAGTCATATATATTCGTAAATTTATAAAAAGTCTATCTCGAATTTCAAAACCGAATTTGAGATGTTCCTTTTTTTCTTTAATGCATGGTTAATTAAAGTGAGAAATTTACGGGAGGTAGAGACTAGAATGGTCTTGCTCAGTCCATTGACCATGACTCCAGTACGCTTGATCGACGGTGTTGGGAAGATCGAACATGCCTTGATCACCGGATCCCGTATGCCAATCCATCGATCCAAACCCCCCTCCTCCTCCCTCGTCGTTGGATCTGTTATGGAACACTGCTAAATCAACCTGAGCCGTCTGATCCATCAACCCGCCACTGATCTCCTGCATCTTCAATTCCTGGTTACCGTTCTGGTTCTGTACCGCCACCCATTGATTCTGCTGATGCTGACCTGGCGCTTGCTGATTCAGCCTAAACGGCACGTCGTTGGTGAAACCAAACGGTGAGTCGTTGGACGACGACGTGATCAAGCTGGTGAAGCTGCCGATATCCGAGAACATCCCAACCTCCGTATTCTGTTCCATCATCGCCGCCGCCGCCGCCGCAGCAGCAGCATCGGGCTCGAAGCCGCCGTTGCCTCCGCCGTGAGAAACGAATAATTTCGAGTCCTGATGATGAATATCACTCAACAGATTGGAAGTCGACGACGGAGCGGAAACCGCCTCCGTAGCGGCGGCGGCGGCGGCGGTGGTGGTGTTGGTGAGGCTGGAGCTCTCGCTACTAGAATGAGAGCTGGATTTGCGATTATGATCAGTAGCATTCGGCTGCGGCGGCGGAGGCGGCGGCGATGACGGTGTGGAAGACGATTTCGGCTTTGATCGCTTGGTTTTCCGGCAGCCGCCGCCGACGGGGACGTTTCGGAGGACGCCTCCTTTGGTCCAGTAGCGGCGGCAGGACTTGCAGAAGTGGCGGGGCTGAGAGAGGTTGTAATTGTTGTAGTAGCAGAACTTGGTGTTGAGAGAATCGCACCGCGGGCACTTCAACGCCTGCTGACTGGGATGGTGGTGCGGCCGCATGCGTCGGTCTCCTCCGCCGCCTGCTCCGCCGAAGAACCGCCCTCCTCCTCCCAGTGAATGAATGTCTTGCATTTCAAAAATTCGATCCACGTGTCAGCGAGTGATCAATCAACACAATTCCTGATCAACTTCGCCGGAAAATTCTCGAATTTTCTCGGCTCACATTTTCTTTGGTGCCACTCTTTGTTTGAACTCTTCGGGGGAATTTAGAAGGAAGAGATTGTTGCAAGCTAGTAGAAACAACCGACAAATATCCTCCCCACACATATCTTCCAAATTCTTTCCATTTTATCGAAAATGACCAAATTCGCCCCACGACAACACGCCCCGCAAATGACACTTTGACACTGACCGTCGTTCACCCTTGTCTTTTAACCGGTTGGAGCGCCTTCAATCTAACGGTTGGGAGTAGAGGAAAGGGTATCGTTAATAATACGTCAATGTATAATGTAATGTAGTTCGTAGCAAACTGTAGCATATATATGAGGCTTGATAATCCTAAGGGCATGCTTACATGTAAGAAAAAATAATGGAATAAATGAGAATTGTCGTGAATCATTTTATTTTCTTATTTATTCTACATTAGATTCACTTGGCAATAATACAAATTTAATGAGACCTACTCTAATCTAGGGCCAAAAATACCTCAAAAAATGAGAATTGAAAACTTCAGTTTATGAATTTTGTTTCCGAATCCTTTTTCGAAATAAACAAATCTTAAAGGAACCAGTAAACATATACACGTACTGGTGTATTGTAGAAAGACTCTTCTTGGTCACAGTGTAAAAAGACCAATTAGCCTCATGAGTATCCGACCGGAACGTGGGAGAGATGAAAATCTGGCCGGTGGCGGAGGACAGGTGGACGGGAGAGATGGGGGGAAGGGCGTTTTGGTCCGGGGAAATGAGATTGTCGCCTTGTCGGCCACCCTTGTTTGATGGGCAAAGGGACATAACTGGTGGAGAGGGAGCCACGTTGCCGATTGTTACTGGCGAGTTGTACTGTGTGATGTACCTGATGTGATGCTAGCGAGTTGAGTGAGTGTTTGGGTAGTTTCAATGTACGGTCTACGTGTATAACCATTCACCATTTGCACACGAAGATTCATTCATTGGATCTATATCTAATCATTTGGATCAAGTGATTTGATTACAATGCTCATAACAATTATCATGAGTATATCCATTAATTTTAAGTATCAATGATGTGTAAATATTATTGTATTTATGTGGTTCGTAAAGAAAATGTATATGAATAAGAAAGAAAGAAAAAAAGAAAGAATAGGGTTTGAAATTGGTGATTTGCATTGAATCCTTCACATCATATTATATGACCCAATATTGCTCAAACTTCACATCTCCCATTTACATATTTTAGTGCTAATTAAGCACTAGAAACCAAACTACATATGAGAGTGGAACCCCCATGCACAACTCCCATTATAGCCAATATATAATCATCAAAACTTGACGGGGAAGACATGCATCGCATTGCTAAAATGAAGAGTAATCCAGCTCAATTGGATGAGGGGGTAGGTTTTTCATATAAAAGGTCTTGCTAATGTATTGAGGAAAATTGATCAATAAACACCTTAAAAAAATAGGAACAATGACCTCTAGACCCCTTAATTTTGAATGTTCATTTATAAGGATAAAATAAAGAGACCACCACCGACAGTCAAACAAAACCCATGCACGAGACCCCTTCTCAAATTTCACGCTTACAGAAACAGTTTGTTTCACACATAAGTAGTTTGGGCTAACACAAAAACAGTTTTTTCCATACATAAACAGTTCATGCCAACACAGAAACAGTTCATGCCAATACAAAAATAGTTCATGCCAACATAAAAACAGTTGTTGCATCACCATGAAGGTTCAATGGTGGTTCAAATGGATTTTACAAAAACTCAATCAAAACTGAATAACAAGTTTTAGGTATTGTATATCTTTAAAAAACAAGAAAATTGACACTTCAGTTGATCTTGGGTGGTCGAATTTGACCGAAATTAGTCAATTTTGTCGGAAAACATCGGGAATGTTGATATCTTGTTTCCTTTCTATACTAATTTTCAAGTTGCGGTCTTAAAATCAATTAAAAAATGGAGATCGATACGTCACTAACGCAACTGATCTCACATCAATTGGACTCTGAATGAAAGAATTATGATTAAAACAATTTTATGAAAGTTTTTAGAAGAAACTTGAAGAAAAAAATGGGAAGAAGGAAGCGCTGACGAGCGTGAATGATTGAATGGTTTTGACCAGTATAATTATGCCATATGTCTTTTTATCATTGTATGAGATTATTTGAATTTCATGTTCAATAATAGAAAGATAGGTTATTCTATGGAATATTCTATGGACTATAAAATCATTAATTCAAGAAAATAATGTTACATCTTTTGGCATATTCCCCTTGGGGTTGAACCTTTTGTTCAAGGTGATTAGTAACAAAATTACCCTTGAACCTTTTGTTGACGGTCATTAGTAACAAAATCACCCTACCCCATTCATGATGAAACATTGAAACTTTACACAAGTTGACAGAAAGCCACCAACCAAAATCAAAGTTGAATTATTCCAACTCATACATATACCAAAAAAGTTGTTGTACCCAAAGTCTAATACACTAAGCTAGCCCTCCCATACTTCTAAGAAATGAATGCATACGCATAAGAGAAATGGTTTGCCTCTGGTTTCCTCGTGTTTTTTTTGTTTTGTTTTTTTTATGGTATACCGATTTGGACATTCCTTTTTTTACTGTACATATTTTGAATTGAATATTTTAAATGATTAGTGCACCGGGAGGGTGAGTGCATGAAGATTAAAATAAGTAATAAGATCATAAACTCTTTTTATTGGCCAATAATTATAATTATGTAATGATGTTAAGTATTATTCGAGATTAGTGATGTTTTTGGCCCCATGTACTAAGTACGGTGCAAATCAAGTTAATCAACCTTCATTTCCCTATCTTTGGAGCCCATAATAGGTAACGAGATTCCAGCCAAAGGGCCCAAAAGTCTCTGTCATTACACATCATCTTCCAATATGGACTGTATGCTAAGGCAAGGCAAATCAAGCCATTGACAAAATTGTCAACACCTCCCTCGATGTAGATTTTTCGCGACAGTTATCCGTTGTCATTGTGTACTTTTTATTTACTGTACAATTGGTACAGCATGTACATCTCATTACGTGACTAATAATTAATGTAATCGTGCAACAATGTAGATACATGAGCGTCAATTGAAAGAAAGAAAGATTGGAAATATCTCTAGCACGAATTGAGGGTCATATGTTTGGTTCACTAAAGGACTTGAATAATATTAATAATAGACGACGACATATGGAGTGGGTAGTGTCAAAACAGTAAGGCACTGAAAATCAATTGAAAATAATGGCTTGGATTAAGATTGCTTTGAGTGAGAGTGTGAAGAGGTAATGTACATATTTGATGGAAACAGCTTCACATGCACATGGGACGGTGGTGGCCCACCCAATTAGGTCTTCTGGTATTTGTCCACATCTTGGGTCTCTCTAGCTATAAATCAATTTTGCAACATACGCCTTGTGCCTACTACATTTCTACTATCGGTTTAGATCTCTATGCACATCATGATTCATAGTAATACTCATCGGAGAAGTATATCAAGGTCCAACATTTAGAGGTCCATTGAACTTGCCCCTATCGAATTAGGATTTAAGCGGTTAAGGTAGGAACAATATTTATACCGCTATGCACTCTTGTAGATAGTAGAGGGGCCCGTGACACAACATCTAATAGATAAGTAGTAGTCATCTCTCGTATGGGAGTGCAAAGCATATATTAGGTTAAATTTGGAGAAGATATGTTGTTTTCATGGTCTTTTTGCTTGCACCATTGTTTATTGGTTGTCACTATCTCTCTCATGCCCAGGGAACAAAATTTCGGCCGAAATTTTTGATTTTTGGGGTTCCGAAACTTGAATCGGGGTACGTATCAATGTCAGTGAAAAAATACAGAAATTTCGGTAAATTTGGAGCCTTACAAGCTAAAACTTTCCAAAATTACCGAAATTTCCATCGAAATTTCGATAACTTTCGGTAAATTTCGGTCAACAACTTTCTTTTGGTGTTTTCTTACTTACCTTCAATAATGCTCCTTGAATCTTTCCACAACTTTCTTTTTGTGCATTCAACAACTTTTTTTGATGATATTCAACCCCGAATGTCATATAGCGGTTCAAGCACTAGTACATATGGTTCATATGATTGGGTGAACCCGGCATATCCAATTTTTGGAGAGACTGTGGGGAGAGATCAAAGTACGTACACTAGGCATATTGAATGTTACATTCATTTTGCCAGCCGACAAATGTCATGCAAGCAATATTGTCAGTTCACTGATAATGTTTCAAAAAGTAAACAGGAGCCTTATCGTAATAGTTTTATGTATTATAATAATATATGTGTGTGTGTGTGTGTGTAATTCTGATGTATTATATTATTTAAAACTCTTATATTATATTGTAATATTAATGTAATGGTTAATGTATGTTTCATAAGCCTCACATTAAGATATTGCGTTGATTGATAGCTTAGTGAAATACAAAACACGAATTATTCTCCCTTATGTATATGAAAGTTAATCCACATGGACAATCCTATATAGCTTAAATGTTAAATTGCATTATTTGTTGATTTTAGAGCCTATAGAAAATAGAGATATTAATTTATAGGTTTTCTAACATGTTTTTTCATCTTTTCATTTTTTTTTTCAAATTGAAATTTTCATAAATTTTGAGTACCGAATTTTGTTCCTTGCTCATGCCAAATTGTGCGCCAAATGCCACCACCAAGTTTGGGCTGCTCAGCTCATTCTGGCCCAGTCGGTTGTAGTGGAGACAAATTTCCCCACCACTCATCTTCCCCTTGCCTATCATGTGGTCATGGGGTCCGACCGATAACCCATTCACTTTCTTTCTCAATCTAGTCCTATAACCATTCCTCTTCTTCCGTCCTCCTGTGTTGCTTTTGAAGGGAATATTTATCATCTAAACACTAAAGGCATGGACATCTAACATTCCGAAGGCAATGATATCATCCTTCGAATTCACATGAATAATGTATCACTATTGTTGATGAAATGATATCGACACAATAATTATAGTATATATAAAAACAGATTCTCAATTCAGTGAATAATAACTACTTCAATAACATGCTTATGGTCATGGAGAATACTTTGCTTGTGGCGTGTGGTTCTGGTAACGAATTAGATGGATGGTTCCAGGTAGCCCCCCAACTAGCAAGCGCACTTTTGGAATTCAATATCTTGTTGTAGGACCCAAGCTTATCTTCTTTATCAGAACCCACAACTTCGTAGGTGTGGCTAATTCTTTTGCTTAGTGTTAATTAACAAATACATTTCACGATAATGAAGCAATACATGATCATTCTTATAGGGATTGTTGATCTTCATAGGTGCACAAATTCAACCTCACCTCAGTTGACCTCCATATATTGATCGATTGTCTTCTAAAGAGGATATGATTCCAATGAGGTCATGGACAAATCCAGTGGTCTACATTTTTGGACCCCATATGCCCACATGATAGCAACAAATGCAAAGTGGTGTAGCTATCTCTTTCTTATTTTTTTTCCTCTTGTGCACATTGAAAATGTCGATATAAATGGAAGATCATGAACACTAAGATCCCAATGTCACATCTAGCTGATTATAAATATCAATAAACGTCCCAACAACTTCTTTCTAACACATTGTCAAGTCGCTCTCATTTAAACGTACCCATTCTCAAATACAACATTTTGATACCACACATCTCGAACCTTCGATTTCACAACTAGATAGGCCATGATAATCATTTGGAGTCTCAACTAACTTTTAATCAAGGGCAATCATGCAAATATATATTTTCAAGCTGAAATTTCTCATGTACCCAATGTTACTCGGAGATATCTCATTAAATATACAATAATGGTATGACAATTTAACCATTCAATATTTAATGAGATAATTATCAACTAAAATTATATGCAATCATCACTTGCCACATAAGATGATTTAAGAGATGGTTTAAAAATAGGTCGTCCTAGTATTATTCGTAAATATAATAGGTCTCGGCAACTAACCCGAAAAAGCAACCAAATCTTTTTTTTGGACAAAGGAAATGATATTTCATTAGCAAGAGCATAAAAACTCAATTACAACTTACACGAGAGCTCAAATAAAAGGAAATTAACACAAAATCAGCTCAATCATGACCAGATATGCTAATCTTGGTTGCTCAATTTGGTTTGATTTGGTTTTTCTTTCTGGATCTCCGGTTTCCAATTAGAACAAATTTAGTTTGGCTTATAAATAAAGACTTGCAGTCTTGAACTTCAATAGATCAAATTTAATCCGTTTGTTCAAAGGATTTGAATACTAAGCATAGTTTTTACGGGAAACAAGGAATGAATACAAGCCTCTTTCAAACTTGCTAATGATCGATTAGTAATGGAGTCCGATTAAGTTCCCAATTAAGTAGATATTGAAGGACCACAATTGTGACCCGGATTACCGGTTTTTGCAGGCTCGGGTTTCGGATAATTTCGCGGAGCGTTTCAAATCGGATCTCCAAGCTTGGAAGAAGCACATGCCCCAAATTGATAAGTTTGAGTGGGTTGTGCCTGGATGAGGCCCAGCAGTGCCCGAGACGGGCTGTGGGAGGAGGTCCTGTTGCCATTAACAAGGTGTTGGTGCCTATCATAAGGGCCCAAATTTAGATTCCAACCGGTGAGGTTATAACGAAAAGTGCAGAGAAGTGCCCTTCGAGTTGCTGTATACCCTCTAGAAAGCATAACTAAATCTCTACTTACCAAGATGAATTTCCATTTTGCTATTGGTACAAAAGTTGGTGGTAACACATATTGAAGATGAAAGCCTAGCTCCTGATGTTTGGAATTTAATTTAGGTTGACGTTGTCAATTTCTTGAAATCTTTGTTTCTTTACTCATTAGAGCTATCTATCAAAAAAAAAATAAAATTGCCCATAAAATATATATATATATATATATATATATATATGATGTTAATAATGTATTTTCTGCAATGACACTGATTATGAGGAATATATTTCAATTGACGTCATGGTTTCACTAAAGTACATTTTGCAATCACGCTTATTAAGTTAGATAACAATCGATGCATGTTTGAATTCCTCCGAGTTCCTCTGACGTTTCAAACAAAGAGTAGAATTCCTATTCCACTTGTGACATTCTTGTCAAACATTTTCTTATAGGGTTTTTATCTTAAATAGGCCAACCGGCCTAAATCTATTCCAAAATAGGCAAGGGGCAGCGGGCTGTTCTTCAGTAGGCAAAATGCTACAGTAACTTTGCAATTAAATCCTTGAGGTTATAGTGCGGCCATAGTGCCTCATAGTGCACTTATAGTGCCCCATAGTCCCTCATAGTGCACCCATAGTGCCTCATAGTCCCTTATAGTGCCTCATAGTTTTTCGAATACAGAATCGTTGTAATTTATCAACGCATTCATAGTCCCTCATAGTGTACCCATAGTGCCTCATAGTCCCTAATAGTGCACATATAGTGCCTCATAGTCCCTCTGCTTCTTCTCCGAACTCCACTGCAGACGTTTTCGTTTGCTGGTGGCAAATCGCTGGGAATTTGGGGTTGAAACTTTGGGGATATATTCTTGAGGTCGAGAGGGAACTTTTTGTAGTTGGGGTCGTCGTCAATCGGTGACCGGAAAACGTAGAACAGAGGGAGGTTTGTCGGACGGTTTTTGGCAAAAAACAAATCAAAACGTTTTCGTTCTCCGGCGGCAAACCGCTTGGAATTTGGGGTTGAAACTTCGTGGGAGTGTGCTCGTGGATGTTGAGAAGCTAGTCCAGGTTTTCCGAACGAGAAAGTGGCCAGAAAATTAGCGACGGCGGCGAGAACTCCGGCGGCTCAGTTTTGCGTTTGGTTTCACCGGCGGCGTTCCACGCTGTCTTTGGCTCTGAAATTTTGTGGATATATTCTTGAGGTTGAGAGGGAACTTTTTGTAGTTCGGGTCGTTGTCGATCTATGGCTGGAAAAGAGAGAACGGAGGGAGGTTTGTCGGACGGTTTTTGGCAAAAAAACAGAGAAAAAAGTTTTCGTTCGCTGGCGACAAACCGCTTGGGATTTTGGGTTGAAACTTCGTGAGAGTGTACTCGGGGATGTTGGGAAGCTATTCCAGGTGGTTCCAAACGGAGAAAGTGGCTGGAAAATTAGCGACGGCGGCGAGAACGGAAAGAGGTTTGTCGGATGGTGGGCTTCTCCTCCGCCGTTTCTTCTCTGTAAAAATGGATTTGTGAAGAGACTTCTCCTTTGCAATTAGGCAATATTCTTGCCTATTTTTAGAATGAATTTGGCTGACCCAAACATTTTGGAATAAAATTTGGCCGGTTGGCCTATTTTAGATAAAAACCCTTTCTTATATCATCTTTGAATTGGGCCACGTTCGAAAAACATGGGCCACATTGAGTAAATTCTGGAGGCCCAACAAAATCAAAAGATGACAAATTACCAATACAATTGGGAAAGTGAAGTTGATGGTCAGGAAAGGAGTAGCGATGGTGAAAAATGCTCAGATCGTCTCTGTTCTGAGAGCACGCCGAACTCGAAACCAGGTGGTCGCCGTCCGGGGGATTAATTCGCAGTTGATTAACAAAAAAAGCATCACCACTCATCAAACATCACTATTCTGGGCTGGGCTGAATTTGGGACCGATGCAGTTATTGCTTGATAAAGAATATAACAAGTATGGGCTCGGCTAGCCCAATAAGTCAGCTTAAATCAAACCGCTTTGGCGCGCCTGTTTGACCATAGGAAGGCATTCTACCGGGAGCTAAGTCCTTCAATCACGTTGAGCTAAGTCCTTTAATTCTCGTGAATCTTGACGTATAGTTCTACTCGACTAGTCTTTTAATTCTCCTAAATCGTTATCTTATCGATTTGTTTGAGTGATAAAATAACGAAGTACTATACCTCGATTTATTTGATTACTAATTTACGTGAATCTTGATGTATAGTTCTACTCGACTAGTTCTCAAGTTGCTCAATAAATCCACTTCCGAGGTCTTGTAGCAGACCCAACACATGACAACCAAACTGGTCAAGGCCCATGCTTGTGATGAGGAACTGGAATTCACTGCCAAATCTTGTTAAACAAAATGAAACCTGAAAACTCCGTAATCCCATGATGAAATTTATTTTCATTTTTAATTTGTGGAAGGGAATTAATTGATCAGGACGTATCCTGGATTTGCTTTCGAAATGGTAAAGACCAATCAACCACTAAGATTTCGATGCTCTTAGTCATAAACTCAATTAGCAAGTAATCAGATATATTGAGCATCAATAAATATTTATTATCATGACGATCAGATATTTGATGGCATCCCAACCAAAAGTGGGAACGGCTCCTCTGCAGACCCACTGTCTGCAGAGCCCATGCATATCCGGCCAAACGGATCCCTTTTCCAGTTGTGAACAGTAATTCGAGTCGTTCAGTTTGTAACTAATTTAGCAAAGATCATCTCCACAAAAAATAAATCAATTCCGACATCGTTTGATTACCTAATTGTGTGAAACATATACGAAACAAATGAACGGTCCAATTGAGTGACTATACTACCCGTCCATATATTTGGTGTTTGTTTCGCACAATCAGGTAATCAAACGATGTCGGAATTGATTTATTTTTTGTGGAGATGATCTTTGCTAGATTAGTTACAAACTGGATGGCTCGGATTACTGTTCACCACCAGAAAATGAGTCCGTTTGGCCGGATCTACACCGACTCTGCAGACAGTGGGTCTGCAGAGGAGCCGGACCCACCAAAAGTGTACACATTTAATTAGTTTTGCCTAATAAATGAATAATATTAGTAGCAAGCACGGCGGCCGCCTCCCCTACTTTTATCAAGGTTGCCTATTCAATGCCGTGGTGTGGGCTAACAAGCATGAGGTATATATGATATCAATACACCTACACCTTTAATTCGGAGTTTCGTTTATGTTCATGCTAAGTACGAATTAATTATTTTAATGTTAATTATTGTGAGACATTAGTTTACCTAATGATCTTAATGAGAAAGAAGACTAGGCACTGATCATTCATAATTTAGCTCATTGTCAATAGATTTTGATGGTTGATAATGCATGTACTACAAGAAAAGGGGTCTATGCCTACAAACTTTTGGGCACAATTGCTATATTTGTGCTCAGCATGTTCAACTGGGCACAAATAAATCATAATTGTGTTGAATATTTAAAGAGCACACAAATATTTGTGTCTTTATAAAATGCAATGGACACGGATGTAGCAATGGGCACAATAACCGTGCCCAATATGTTTACTGGTCCACCATTCCGACACCAACATATATTATTATAATATTAAATTTACAAAGGGCACAATCTTTTGTGCCCTTTGTTAATTTATGGGCACAAATACTTGTTTGTGCCCTCTATGTCAATTCTTTATTTAAGAATTCAAATACTTGTTTGTCCCGGTTACTGTATCAATAGAGATCTATCATTGTATGATTGGTTGTATTTGCTAGAGTACACTAAAATGTATGTGCTTTTACCACATACAATGAGTACACTAAAATGTATGTGCTTTTACCACATACAATTTTACATACTTTATTTTTTATTTTTTCTTCATTGTATCTTCTTCGATGATCTTCTTCTTTCTCCATCCTCTTTCTACACGGATGTAGCAATGGGCACAATAACCGTGCTTAATATGTTTAGTGGTCCACCATTCCGACATCCGCATATATTATTATAATATTTTAAAAGATTATTATAATTATTGGCAAAAAAAAAAGTAATTAGATATATTAAGCATCAATAAATATTAATTATCATGGCTATTAGATACTTGATGGCATTCCAACCAAAAGTGTACTTATTTAATTAGTTTTGCCTAATGAGTGAAGAAGATTACTAGCAAGCACAGCGGCCACATACGCCTCCCACTACTTTTATCAAGGTTGCCTATTCAATTCCGTTGTATGGGCTAACAAGCATGAAGTATATATGATATCAATACACTACACCTTTAATTCAGAGTTTCGATTGTGTTCATGCTAAGTACGAAATAATTATTTTAATGTTAATTATTGTGAGACATTAGTTTACCTAATGATTTTAATGAGAGAGAAGACTAGGCACTGATCATTCATAATTTAGCTCATTGTCAATAGATTTTGATGGTTGATAGTGCATGCTTTCCTATTCTTTACCTATAAGAAGGTGACATTGATTACGATGCGCCTAAGCAAATATCAACTTGTTAATTAATGATGTGGAGAACTAAAGTCTCAACTAGCAACGAGTGACCACTAAATTCATGGTCACTTTCTAATTGTTATTCCAATACATTTGCCGGTTTTTAAACATTGAATCTAGCAAACTTTTACAATTTCAACCTTCTAGACTTTTACGCCCATGTAATTCATTTACATGTCCTACATTTGTATATGAAGAAAACATTGAATATGGTGGATCATCCCACCATGTGCAAATAATAAGTTGAGAAATCTACACACCAAGAATTGTGACCAAAACAAGCAATGGCTTCCTCGTTGGATTAATTGGTCCATGTACGCACATGTACTCAGGAGATAGTATGATTCAATGCATGTATTCAATTGGAATTAATTCATCAGTCTTCTAAATTTTATTTTAAGTGATCAATAGTTTACAAGAAAGAAATTCATATTTAGTTCAAAACGAGAATGTTATATAAATTTAAATTGAAATATGAATGCATATTTCAACATGATATTATTCTCTAGCTATGTCACGATATACATTGTAAGACCATCTTCAATGGTTGAAGTCATAATCTCAAATTTGACATCACAAAATACAACTATTCATCTATACGAATTTGACATTTCTCCCAATGATGATAGACTCAAATTTAACATTATACTTTAACTAATTGAGTTTAACATTAATTTTTTGTCAATTAATTTTTTTTCTCAAGTTAATTTGTAGATAGAGTTTTTTAAGTTCATTTTATGAATATTCCAACCTAAAAAAATTCAAAATGTGACAATTTTTTGTCATTCGGTTTAAAATCGAGTTCAAACAAAAGGTGCGGAATTTGACCAAGAATTTGTCTCTAGACTCAAATTTGATATTAGAGTCATAATTTGTTTCAGAATTGGTGGGCTCCATTTATGAGTCTGGAATCATAATCTGTGTCAAATTTGACCCAGAATTTGACTCCAGACTCAAATTTGAGCCTAGTATACAGACCAAATACTACCATTGGGAGGTTTTTTCGCTCAAATATGAATTTGACACTCCACCATTGGAGATGGTCTAAAAGACCATAAAGTGGAGAAAATGTCAAATTCATAGATTGGCACTATTTAGCTTAATGAAATAAGGGCATACAAATCAATCCAAAAACCGTAGCTTGGTTTTTGATACTTTTGGGTGGCAGAGTAGTTGACTTTGTTCCTTGTAAACATTAGCACAAAAATGATGCTTGGCGTGATGGCCTGCACAAAAACTTTGTTACTGGAATTGGACCATTGTGCGCACCATGCCACCATCCATGATCCCAAATTTTGATTATTTAAAATTGGTGAGTCAACTACCTATAGTTTTCGGCACAATTATTTTCTTTCCAAAATGGTGGAAGATATTACATCAAATAGATGTCAACTGCTCGAAAATTCTAAGTGCAAAATTTGTGCAATTCTGCGCAATTTGCTTTTGCAAGGTAGTTTCTAGTGCTATAGGACAAGGAAATCTAACTACCACACTAGCTAGCTCCACTCCTCTTTGTGTAACTTTATAATTGATATGAAGAATGTACCTGTTGTTTTGCTATCTAATTTTACAATTGTTGATCCATCATCCATCCCATTCCATTCCATTCCATTCCAATACATATATATAAACCATTTTCTCGGGAGGTATATTTTTGTAAAAGAGGGCATCCGTTGAAGATAATTTTTTTTATTTTTTCCACACACGCTATTCTCAACTTATCTCAATGCCACTGACATAAGGTATAACAATGTGAACTGGATGATTTCAAGTGAACCAAGAGTTACATATAGTCTTGTCCATTCAATTACATGTTGACCTAGTCTTTTAATAAATTATCTACCAACATTGTTGTTAATGTCAAATGATCTCCAAAGAAGTATAATATATTTAGACCAAAGTGAGTTACAACCTTCAAAAATGAATTAAAATCAACATCATCATAAATCTTTACCTAATTGTTTTCGACAATAAAAGAAGGATCTATCCTACAAAACAAAAGAATGATCTATTCTATATCTTATTGCTTCAACATTCCTATATCACTAAGACAAATGTTAGTTTTATAGCACAATTGTCACCCACCTCTAAAATTTAATTCCTATAATTAGATTGAAAATTAACAAAATTTCACCCATGCATTAGACATTTTAAATTTGATTTTTTTTTTTTTTTGGTGTAAAACCACAAAAATCAAGTTTCCTTCACAAGCAAAATTGTCTGAGCTTGAATGTGCAGTGAAATTAGATCCCACTGGCATATTTCACAATGGCTGTAGATCTCCTATACTCCAAACAATTCATCTCGAAATCCCCACGTCACCATTGAACACGTGTTCCACACGCTCCAATGGCGCTAAGCTACATGTCCCACAACCACCGTCCGCAAGCGTGACCGCGCGTACACCATCTTCATCCATCCGCTGTACTATGGACATGTACTTACAAACCGGAGGTCCCCACAATCCTCTTCTAGAGCGCGTGCCGATCGCGACACGTGTCTCGACATCCCGGATCTTATGTATATACTTTACAATCCGACGGCTCCTCCGAAAGCGACCGCCTTGGCGGCACCGCACGGCACAACCGACACTCGGCCGGAGGATCTTTTGGAAATCTCAAAAACCATTGTTAGCGACTAACCACCAACTTAGCATCGTGATTAGAGCCCCTAATCATACACTTTACATGTACAACCTTAATTATTAGAAGATTAATTAATTTTATTGATAACGAGAAACAATCCCATTAAACCAATCCATATCGTCTAAATCACGAAAAAACTAACGCAACAATACACTAATCTTACCGATAATGCATAACCAACATAATAACTAATCTACGCGAGAAATAATTAACTGCAGGCGGCGGCCCGGCGAAAACGATAAAATCAAATATTTCGCGAGAAATTGTCGGCGTGTGGACGAGTAATAAAGAAGCAGCAATCGAAAGCGGGACAACGAAAACTACCATCTCCGATCTCGTCCTCTACGTGTCAAAAAACAGACGGCCTGATGGTCCGCCACGTAGGTATGAACATAATTGGGTTCGGGCCCGGCCGTATCGCCGTATAGCTGGCGTGCATTAATTGGGCGCTTTTCTTGATCATTTTTTCATTAAGCTCAACCAAAAAATAAACCCAAAAAACCGCCAAAACGGTGCGTTTCGGTCCGCTATAAACCGTCGGTGCACGTCACGCACCACCCATCACGCGTTTTTTGTTTTCTCTCTAAAAATTCGGAAAACATCAGATGATGACACCACTGCTCTCCTCCACCTCCTCCTCCTCCTCCTCCTCTCATTTCTCTCCTTCTCCGTGAAATCTCCGGCCGTCGACGGCCATTGCTCCGGCGACTTCACTCGCCGGAGAATTCGCCGGATCTGGGTGGCGCTTCAGCGTAGCATTCCCGGTACAATCAATTGAGTGCGTCAGTTTAGTTCTGCGGCGCCGGAGATCAGAATTTTTGGGGATTTTGTGATTTTGCGGATTTTTTGAGTGGGCGAAATTAGGGTTGCGCAATGCGATTAGGGTTTTGAAAGCTGAAAAAGGAATGTGGTGAGGATTTTGGTAATCCGTTTGGGATCTTTGCTTTGCTTGGTTGGTTGCTATAAATAGGTTTGGTGCCCGAAAAGGAAAGAGCCAGTTTTGTTTGGATCCGGCAAGCATTGATTTTCAATACGGCGTCGTATTTGGTTTCACTGAGATTGATGTGCAAGGTGGAGAAGAAGAAGGAGAGAAAGGGAGTGATGGGATTCAAGGTGTTGGGCGGCGGCGGAGGAGGAGGGGAGAAGCTGAGGAAGTCGCTGCTGGTGACGACGACGGCGGCGGCGGGGCCGTCGAGGTCGAGAATGAAGCTGTGGATGATACGCGCGACGACGTCGGTTTTGCTGTGGACGTGTATTGTGCAGTTGACGACATTGGGGGATATGTGGGGCCCGAGGGTTTTGAAAGGCTGGCCGTCGTGCTTCTCTCAGGAGTCCGCCGCCGCGTCGGCCGTTTTGCAGGACCGGTCGCCCACCGTCGCCGCCAGAGCTCTTCCGCCCAAGAGTGAGTTTTTGCAATTTTTTTTGTGATTTCGGGGGTTTTTTGAAGTTGTTTTGGATGATAATTTCATGGGTTGTTTCAGTTGGAACCAATTTGTGTGAAAGCTTAGTGCTTTTTGATTTTGGAGACCAACCCATTTGCTCAATTGAGTGTTTTTGTGTGTGTTTTGATTCAATTCAATCTTTTGCTTAGTAATTAGTACTAGTGTATAATGGAAATGAATAGCACCGGAGCTGCTGTGGCTCTTAGAAATGGAAATGAAGTATTGGAGTTAGATTTTTAACTGATTCAAGCGGTTCTGAGGATTCTTGGTTTTATTGCTTGCACTAGAATTGCAAAGTTTTCCCATTTTAGGGCTTGATGTTTGTCCTGACTTTCTTTCATTTGGCTTTGTCTTTTGGTTTTTATCATTTGGATGATTGTTTTGTTTAATTTGGCATTAACTGTGATTTTGTGTTTTGTGTTTGCCCACAGGGGTGTATAAAAACAATGGGTACCTGATGGTTTCGTGCAATGGTGGACTCAATCAAATGAGAGCAGCGGTGAGTGGTTAGCAATGGTTTGCTGTACATATATTAGCAGGACTTTTTCCTTGGTCAAACTGTTTTACTTCTTCTTAGCTCGTGCATCTGCTGACCAGTATCATCTTTTTTTTTTTTCTTCGTGGTACTGTCTGCAGATATGTGACATGGTTGCTATCGCAAGATATTTGAACGTCACTCTCATAGTCCCCGAGCTTGACAAAACCTCCTTTTGGGCTGATCCCAGGTGTGCCAATATGTTTTTCTTAGTTTTTTCTTGAATCATTAAAGGTTGATACCAGCTCTTACTTAACAGTGGTTATGTGTTTCTTGATATGACAGTGAGTTCCAAGACATATTTGACGTGGATCATTTCATCACATCCTTGAGAGATGAGGTTCGCATATTGAAAGAGTTGCCTCCGAGAGTTAAGAAGAGAGTGGAGCTTGGCATGATTTATACCATGCCACCAATTAGTTGGTCTGACATATCTTATTACCGCAATCAGGTCAGTTCTTTTCGTTGTTCTCCATATCTTTGCAAGAATTCTCTATGTTCCATTGACCTCATCATGTTTGTTTTGGAACTCTGAATGAGGCACAAGTTATTTGCTTTACATCATCATACCTGTTCTCCTCTGTTAATTGTATTTGTGAAAGCTCTTTCTCTCATATGTTTCTCTCATATTTTGTACAGATTCTTCCTCTGATACAAAAGTATAAAGTTGTGCATCTAAATAGGACTGATGCTCGCCTTGCCAATAATGGACAACCTTTGGAGCTTCAGAAACTTCGATGCCGAGTAAACTTCAGTGCTCTGAGATTCACTCCTCAGATAGAAGAATTGGGTAAAAGAGTTATCAAGCTTCTAAGGCAAAATGGTCCATTCCTAGTACTTCATCTTAGATATGAAATGGACATGTTGGCATTTTCTGGTTGTACTCAAGGCTGCAACATTGAGGAGGTGGAAGAGTTGACAAGAATGAGGTATTGTAGGTTTAGAATCAGTCAATACCATGTACTTACAAATGTAATCTTACGGTCTCTTATGGTTTCATTTTCTGGCAGATATGCTTATCCCTGGTGGAAAGAGAAAATAATAAATTCTGACCTGAAAAGGAAAGATGGTTTGTGTCCTTTGACACCTGAAGAAACTGCTCTTACACTGAGTGCACTTGATATTGATCGGAACATTCAGATTTATATCGCAGCTGGTGAAATCTATGGTGCAGAAAGGAGGATGGCAAACCTTGCAAAGGAGTATCCGAAGTTGGTCAGTAGATGAAAGCTGAAGCCACCTTTCTGTATTTTTTATTTGGTTACTCTTTGTTTTCTGTGTTTAAAAGTTGCATTTTGACTCTTGTTCTCATAGGTCCGAAAGGAAACGCTGTTGGAACCATCGGATCTTAGGTTCTTTCAAAACCACTCATCCCAAATGGCAGCACTGGATTATCTTGTCTCATTGGAGAGCGATATTTTTGTTCCCACATATGACGGAAACATGGCTAAAGTTGTTGAAGGCCATCGCAGGTAGTTTGTGCTAATACTGTTATTTCCAGTTATGTATATATTCAAAAGTTAAGTAACTATCAGTATCATCTAGTCATTTCGTTTGGCTTCTGAACACTGATTTTGGAAGCCAAACAAATCTGGTGTCCCACACTGTATCTTTGAGGAGACGATAATTTGTGTATGCTTCTGTCTACCTGTCTGACTTTTCACTGTGTCTGTTGCCAGTTTGGATCTTTAGATTATCATTTATTCGTAATTTGATATTTTGTGAAGGGATGCTTTTCTACATTATTGTTGTCTGTTGTAGGATCGGGTTGATGTTATTTTCCACAAACTGATATGATTTTTGTCTACCTTCTTTCTTAGTAATGGTGAAGATTGTTGTCTAACATGAGCCATTGTATGTTGATTTTTCTTCAGATTTCTTGGGTTCAAGAAGACAATTCTACTAGACAGAAAGCTTCTTGTTGATTTGATAGACCAGTACAATAGTGGATCAATGAATTGGGATGAATTTTCATTTGCCGTAAAGGGGTCTCACGCAAATCGTATGGGGAACCCTACAAATAGGTTAATGATCCAAGACCGACCTAAAGAAGAGGACTATTTCTATGCCAACCCAGAAGAATGTTTACAACTAGCAGATGACGAACTGAGTAGTACGTAATCTATGATGTTAGAAGATTGCGACACTCATCCATGTTCTACAGTATTGGCTATCTTCTCACAGATGTTGAAGAAAGCTGTCTTCTCAGTATTGGCCATAATGAGGATTCTATTCTGAATGGGCGAGGAAGATTTAACGCTGGGAACTCCACTCCAAAGAAGCCCAAGAGAGGATCTATGGTAATCAGCTGGAGGACATCTTTTTTATCTTTTATATAAGCCAAATAATCCATCCAAATCATGTATAGAAAGCTACCCTGCAATTCAGGGTGGGAACAGATTAAACTGCATTGTATGTGGGGGAGAAGAAAACATATAGGTCTGGTTTACTGGAACTGCAAAATCATCAAAAGGTCACAACCTCTATTCCTTACATATTTTATTTTTTTTTTGGTATTTTTTGTTTCCTTTAGACCAACCCTACCTATGGTATTGTGATTCTTTAGCATATATACTACATCCTCAAAGTTTTGTGATTGCACAGATCATTGTCTCTTTCCTGTTTGTATTGTTGGTCTAATTCAGAGAGAATGACCGGAAGCGATGAATATCTTTTTACAAGTTGCTTCAATCAATTTTCATATCCAGAAGGGTTTCATTTACTCTTTGAACTATGAGGTTTCCTTGGCCTTCAACATTCTCCCAACATATTAGGTTTTGATTCTTTAAAGAAGAAAGGAATTTTGAAGTTGGGAATTTCATTTGCAAGGAGTTTTGGTTCATGTGAAATGAAAATTGTGAAGGAATGATTGCATGTGGTTCTTGCAACTTCAATAGCTGGCTTAGTGGTACGGTTGTATCTTCTAGATTCTTTCATGTCTTCTTCCCCAGGAAACACTTGGTTGCATTCATTTCTGTGTATGCGATACGCATGTGAGATTGGTCTTGTGCACCGCTGTTTATAGCAAAATGGAACTCGTGAATTTAATCATCCAGGGTGTTTTCTTTCCCATTTTGGTTCTTGTCATAATCACAACTATTGCCGAGGTTACTAGAGTCGGCTTGTTACTAAGCAGAATATCAAAGTGATTAGTTGTTCCGTAGAAGCATAACTATGTGAGGTGGTGTTTGTGGTATTGGTTTGTTCCCTTATAAATCACAATTATTGACGATAAAGTTGCTTTGGTCTTATGATAATGAAAGAAAAAGACAAGTTTGACTGAAAGAATATATATGGCCCCCAAGAAGTATACTAGTGGCCCTTTTCCTAGGACAAGCATCTCTTCTAATATACCAAAAATTGTCGCGGTCATCTTTACCAGTAAACCACTACATTGTTCAACACAAAAGTGGCTTATTTTTCTCGTTTTAAACACTATTATTTTGCCTTGAATCAAGATTTTATAATGTAGTTTTTATTATATAATATTATTAGTCTCTTGGTTCTATTGTTGACAATCAGTTTCAATTTTGGATGATCCAAGAAAAATCCACATCCTCACTGAAGAAAGAGCTTCAAGTCATTGGTCATCACCAAACCCCAAACACTAGTAGTTAGTTAAAAGGATTAATCAAATGAAGAGAAGCCACTATTCCAGTAATATTAATCAGTTTATGAGTTGCTTTCGCAACACGTTCTAAATCTGCAGATAGATGCTTAATTAATGCAGCCTCGTGGATTATTAATCTCGAAAATTGGAACGAAATGCAGAGAACCTTTGCTTGAATTTCAAGTCACTGATGTAAACAATCCAAATTACCAACATGTATATCTGACGGTGATATTCCACAACTTTTACATTCTAGCTTATAGTTTTATAAGTACAGTGAAGTGTTTTTTCACATGTTTTTAAGATTACGATGCTCTTAGATAATTGAACTGATACAAAAACTTCAGCAATCGTGGTAAAACAACATCATTCACCCGATCCAATGCTGTCACACCTGATCCAACGATTATTTTGAGTCAGTAAGAGTTTAATGGCTTAATCTTATATTGATTACCGATTGTGATGAAATCTTGGAACTATTATATGGATATCTATACCAGAAAATCCTCGTACGATCTTTCCAGAAAAATTTTGGTGGAGATTAACCAATGTACACCCTTAGATATTCGGAAGGTAAATCCGAACTCTCTAAAGATGTTCAGATTCAATGTTTGGCTTAATGGTGAATTAGTAGGGCTGGTTTTCAGTAATGGTTGATCATCCAAGTGACCAATTTCATTAATAAGAAATTACATTACACCCAACAATTTCATGTTCTCAAAGAAGAAACAATAAATTTTGCAAGAATTACAGGAGGGAGGAAAGAAGCCTCTTCAAATTCCAAAACAGCTTCTCAACATTAGAATGGAAGCCTCTAGAACATGAAGAATCCCATCGAACTAAACTGTAATAACTGTAAGACACTATTACATGTACATTGTACAATCAATATCAGTCTTGACTGGGATAGGTTATAAAACCAGAACAAGACATATGAATCAGCCCCCCGTGCAGCAATCGGGGTTCCCAAAAAATGAATTAATTATAAATTATCAAAAGATGTAATAATCATAGTTGTAATAATATTAATACAGATCGGCTTGTCATATTAGTTTCTGCTTGTCTTGAGCTTCTTTTGCGCTTGTGGTTCATAGTCTTCACCACTTGAAACTTTAGAGTGTCTTTTTCCTTCATTCCTAGTGGGAATCTCATTCTCCTACAGCAGAATGAGAGCATAAGTTTCGGTATGTTTACACAAAATCAAGTCCGATGATGTTTTGAGACCCACGCTTCATGCGTTTGGACGTGGAAGAAATTGAAACAGAGGCACTGCCTATGGAATGAAAGCAATCAAAGAGCATGACCATCATATAAAATAGCTGTACCTTAACAACCGACTTTGGTGTAGCTGCTCTACTATTTGCTCGCTTCCCAAGCTCGATTTGCACTGAGATGCTGGCTTGTGACAAATCCACACCAGAATTCTGCAGGGCTTGTGTCAGAGTATTTAATAACCTGCCCAATCCCGACATCCGTTTATGTTATTCACTCACATGCCTATTCAAAGTAGAGTGCTCAACTATATATTCTTGTAGTATTAATGAACTGTAAAGGGTTCAATTGTATCCGCTATTAATTAGCTCAATTTCAGCCTTGTGTGATGAGTTAGATCACAGAACCGAAGTGGTCCAAATGTTCGAGAATGATATTATTGGTCAGATAGAATTAGGAACCTTAACCAAAGGTAAAACCAACTGAAAAAACTAAAAGGAAACACGGAAAGATCAATAAAATGTGTAGCTTAGCGCGAAACAAAACTCACCCTTGAGAATACACACTTGAAATGTTAATTCGACCACCTTCAATTGTCAGCTCCTGTCCTTTGAGCTTATCCATAGCTGCAGCAACATCAGTAGTGGCACATGATCTCGTCTGCAAAAACATGGATTGAGGTGTGTTCTCAGCATCGGCTGGCAATCTAGGTGGAGGTTGAGGTACTGCAGCAGTACTACTCTTCACAGGTGTGAAGAAGTTCGGCTGCATTGACAAAGGAAAGGGCATTGGTTTGCTTGTTACTCCATGGTGGTGATCCCTTGCTTTGAATGTAGTTTCAGTGCTCGTGTCGGATTCTACAGGGTTCTGAGCACAGCTTCCAGGAATTGCTGGTGAGATCGAAGTAGTTTTCTCATCAAAATTTTCGGAAAACACTAATGCAGGTCCAGACCCTCCATTCATGCCTCGAGATTGATCACAGTAACTTTCCCTAAGCTTGTTATTGTTTCTCTGTTTTAGCAAAGGCATGATTGATTAGATTTAATCAGTGGTTGGCAACCCTAACATATACTGTGATAAATTTGCGTGTATAAATTTTAAAGGAAATCAGATAGCATACATGCTACAAAGACTAAATATCTAACTTCATAGCTATTTTAAACTACCACGAGTGACAATATTTCTGTAAAACAAAGAGAACATAATTTGTAAAGGTAACAAACACACTTACCCAGGGCACCAACTTTTCCGGTTCAGGATTCCATCCTTGGTATGAGCCCTCATACTTGTTTACTTTTTCCTGTAAAAACTGGATGTATTCGACTACCTGGGCAGAAATAGATAAAGACCCAATCATTCAACAATTTGAAATGAAAGGTGAAGGATAGAACACATACTAACCATTCTAACTTGAATGTACCTCTAATAAAAATGATGCCTTATCTCTCTTTTGATCACTATTCGGAATGAGCTCTCTTAACATTTGGAATCTGCAAAAATTACTTCAATGGTGAATCTCTAAAGCTGGTAAAAGTAAAATTGAAACCCAAAAAGTATTACTTCATGCAGATAAAACATTCTAAAACTTAGGACTTTTCTTGGGTCTTGTTACATATTTTATTCATTTCCAGAACATGAATATCTTATGTTGAAGAGAAAATGTGTTATTAGCTGATTCATCGTATAAAACTGTCAAAAATACATTTCCGAGGGAGGAACACATGCCTGTCATTTATTTTGCTTCTTCTACGCTGCTCTGTGGCCGAATGTTTGGACCGCGGTGTGTTAGCCTTCTGCTCAGAGTTTTTGATATCAACTTTTACCCTCAAGTCTCCTTTTAACAAACACCCGAAACTCTTCAGTGAAGATGAAGAATGAAGTTTTAGATGAATGTATCTTAGTGCTAAGGAGGCATACCCTTATAGGGGGTGGTGGCAGTGGTAGTAGTAGTCGATGTCTCCTTTTTAAGGACAAACTCTTCTTCCTCATCAAGTTCGTCTTCCTGCGCCTTTGCAGCAGACTTCATCATCTCCACGAAGCTCATGCTCTTCTGCCCAGATGACCTGTTGAAATGTCAATTGAAACACATTACGAAAACAAGATAAAAACATCTACAACATGGAAAAGAGCAACCTGAAAATCTTTTAGAAATGCAAGTATAATATTTCGGTGTAGAGACTGACTGAGAACTGAAGCAGGCGCGATGGTTGTTGGAAGATGACTGCGCAGGCCGCTCTGAAGACGTCCATTGACC
Source organism: Spiraea crenata (assembly GCA_033992175.1). Lineage (NCBI taxonomy): Eukaryota > Viridiplantae > Streptophyta > Magnoliopsida > Rosales > Rosaceae > Spiraea > Spiraea crenata. Next base: position 1,881,659 of record JAVBHV010000078.1, on the reverse strand, counting down.
TGTAAAATTCCCAGTAGCCGCTATGAGTTTCAGTTTCATTTTTCAGCATTCTCTTTTCTTCCCATTCCATTGAAATATTCGAAATGTAATGGACACAAATGTAACAAAGCTAGAAGGCTGAACTCAAAGGTCAGCACCAACAGAACACTTCTTCATGTTTGATGGTCATGCATAAGAGCAATCAAAACGATATCTTAGAGTACACGTATAGTATATATGCCACCTGCAAAAATGGAAACTAGTTTTAAAGTACCTCTTACAGTAGTCGCGGGTCTTTCTCCCGCAATATTCTCCTTCCCTGTCTTTCCCTTACTCTTTACTGCAGATTCACCCCACAAAGCAAATCCACTTCCGGTGTAAGAACTGCAGTTTGAGTTTTCATCAACGGTTCGATCAGTACTACTTGTTTGAGCGCCCGTAAACACCGGAGATCCCTCTGGTTTCGGAACCCTTTGATTAAAGCACGAAATGTGGCTTATACTATAAGTCCCAATGCCACCAGGAAGAATGTGCTCCACAGAGGACGTTGGCTGCGCTGCATGAGATGGTGGGTTTTCGGCCGTTGATATCTCAACCGAGGTTTCTTCTTTAGCGACACATGGCTTCCCCATTCGTTCAAGTGGTTGTAGGAAATCATGAGTTTCAAGGTAACCTCCTGTTGACATAAAGGAAATGGAAGACACTACATTGTTAATCTTGCTGCATTATTTACAACTTTTTGCTCCAATTTTCACCTAATAAGCTAACATCCCATAGCATCAAACATGGAAACGGTTGACTAATCATCCAGTTAGTTTTGCAGTAATTCATTGGTAATGGATCGACCAACCAACATTACAATGAGAAATCCGGAATTCCACTCTATCAAACTTTCAGGCATTAAGATACGTTTCAGACGTGGATGATTATCATAAAAGATTCCCAAGATAGGAAGAAAACATGTTTAAAAACCTAACCGCAAAAACTAATGAATTGGACAAAGCACCATACTTTGGTCCTAATGGCTAGACCAAAAAGATCAAGCCATCACTTCACACAAAACCCACGTCTCATCTGCGGTACGATGGACCTGCACAAGGCGTGATGTGTCAAATCATGTCCACCTTCCGTGGGTGGGTCCCGATCAAGAACCCCACTCATCTTAATTATGCCAATTCAACGGTGGAGATTACTAAAGTCTAGCCCTCGCCTTTTTTCCGCATTGGCAGCCGATTCAAGGCTGGCCTACGAATTCATGGCCCATGTAGATTGCCAAACCAGATCCATGATTCAATTTGCGGTCACGTGCATGCATAATCGTCACCCTTTACTTATTTAATGTAACCCAAAAAAAAAAATATCTTCCCTTCCCTCCTATTAATCAACTAACACATGTCCGCAACAATCAAAAGTTTTGATAAATGCTAACGAAACTCGCTCGAAAAATCATGAGGTGCCAGCAATTACATATCCGAGTTGCACAACTTCCATTACCGATTTAAAACGATAAAAATTATGACGAAAATTTACGAGAAAAAAAAGAAAAGAACAAAAAAAAATGAAGGATACCTTGAGAAGGTGGTCTTGGATCTTGTTGGGCGGTTGAAAGACTGTACAGTGAGAGAAAGTCGTGCGTTGGTTTTCTTCCTGTAGAAAAACTTTGAAATCAAGGTTAAGAAATAAAAACACATTTATTTTGTTTCTATTTCCCTAAACAAAAATGATTTTTCCGCAAAATGAATTTAGAGAAAGAAAAAACAGAATTGGTTTTCGAAAAATGAATACCTCCGGTTCCAAACGGGCGGGGTTGAGGCAGCTCCATTCGTAAAACGTCACCGGAATTCTGTGATTTTGCCGGAAAAAAGTTCAGAGATCCGCCGAGAGACGTCGGAAAGAAGTAACGCCTCCTCCAGAAAACCGGAGGCGCATTCGCTAATTCCAGAAGAAGCCAAAAATCTCAACTGCTTTACCTGCAATTTTGAATTTTTCGTCACAAAAGCTTCAAGTTTTCGTCCTTATCAAACACATGTAAAAAATTCAACGAATCGAAACCAGCTATACAGAACTCCAGCTGAAATGAGATCCAGAGTAAAATTGCAACGAACGTGAACGATTTCGAAATTCACTCAATCTTTCGAAAATTAAACGAAAAGAAATCAAACCTGAAATTTATGAGTGAAGATTCAGCTTCGGATTCAAAAAGGAAGGAAGCGAAATGCGAAATTCGAGCGGAAAAAATTTCAACTTTTTCGAAAATTGTAATCAGCGGTGGGCTGATAGTTGGACCTTTTTTTTTTTTCTCTTTGTGAGCTTGTGAGTTTGTTTGGGTGGAGATGTTTTATACAGTTTGGCATTCGTTTGGTTTCTGTATCAGCAGGGCGAACCGGCCCGTTAGGCTAACGACGTTGCGGCGGGGTTGACGGCGTTAAGTAACTTGAAGGAGTTGAACAGGAGAGAAGGAACTGTTTCCAAGGTTGAAGCCCAACTGTAGTCTTAACTCTTGGATTGGATGGGTCACGGAACTCTATTATTTACATTTGGTTCAAGATTTTTTTTAATGTTTTCTCCGCAATCCCCGAGTTTATTTATTCTTTTTATGATTTGGCAATCCCGAGTAATAGTTTTGTTTACTAGGCTTGGGTTGTGTTCTGTCCGTTTGTCTTCATACACCACCAAGATAATCACATTATTTTTTGGGGATTTTTTTTTTCTCTAAATATGTAGAGAGAGGTTTCTATTATGTAAAGGAAGAGCGCCAATAATTTGTATGTAATACTAGAAATATCGACTTATTTGATATTTAATCTCTACAACAAAAAATAATGAGAATGTCATTTTTGATTATGGCTCATGTAACTCTAGTTTTAATTTTCCTTGAACATAGTACACTCCATATGGTTTATAACTTTGGCATTGAATTCTTTTCTCATTAAAAAATCTACTTCTACTTCTAATTTTGGTGGCAGTCAGTTGGGTTCCAATTTAGATTTTAAGAAGAGTTAGCAGGGTATCAAGGTTCGATTTTAAGGATAAATTATTTTTCATGCAATCGATCTGATTAAATTGTAATCGAGGTCATAAACTTCAATGTTCACATTTATTTTCCACGATCATTGAAGTTCTATGAGAAGATCTTCTATGTAACACGATTGCTAATATCAGTGTTTCGAATCAAAAAATTAAATCATTTTTAATTTGTGGTTGGTTTGGAATACTATAGAAGGCAATTTTGTTTTTAGTCTTTTTGTGGGGTTGGGTTTAAGCAAAGCACGTGCCTTGGGTGCAAGGGCAGACACACTCTCTGCGATTTTGCAGTTACGGCTGGGCAAACAAAACTTGTGGCAGGCCTACGTGACCTACACAGTAGTAACACTGCACACGTAAATCACGTACTTACTCACTAGCAACAGGAAGAGTCACGTGATGGTGATGGGGGTAAACAAAGCGTTGACGCCAAAACAGTAGAATGTTGACCCCATTATTTATCCACACAGTAAACTTCTGACAACAGCACGCATCTCAATATTTATCTTACGTTAAATAATAATATTATTTACCGCTGCTTCCGTTTTTCGGTCACGAGGTGCAAAACTGCAATGGCTTTTTCGGGTTGTGGCTTGTCACTTACGGGATGAGGATGCTGGCCATAACGGAGGAAATGTCACGTGACCACCACTCTTCTTGATTTTCAGTTCATTCATTTGGCGTTAATTTCCTCTTCGCCGGGAAACGCGGGACTCGCATCCGTAGGCCCATTTGCCATGAGAGCATGTCATAATTGGACTTTGATAATAAATATGCGTACGTGTCATCGGCAGGTTGGTTCACTAGCCTACAATATGACATAAGCATTGCAGTTTAAGCAACAATGATATTCTGGTTTCATAAAAGTAAAATTGCTCTGATAATGAACATATATAATTGATGATGAGAGATATCAATGTCAATTTTATTTGTTTGTGGATGATAATTAAATTAATAATGAATTATGGCTTTATTAAACTCCGACGAATCATGGCAAGCATTCACATTGCGATTCAACAGCTTGGCGTGACCATATAAATTTTCATTCTTACTTTAGTATGTGTACAATAGAAACGACAGAACATGGCTCTCAAAAAACAAGTCGTACAAAAGCCAATTTTAAAATTAATTAAGTCGTACCTTTATAATTTCAAGTTTCAACATATATATGGCACCGCTAGCAGCTTCGGTATATAGGATTTTGATACATTTTTAGGGGACATGTTGAGGAATAAGCCAAATTTGCCGCGCCAAGCTGCGATTAATTATATTTATCAATAATACGGTGTTTTAAATTGCCATGTGACACCCACCCAACAAGATGCTAGCAAACACTTGTTTTTCTTTCTATTAATTCGTTAACCAATTGTTAATTATGGGCAGAGAAGGTAGTGGGGAGTGGCTCACCGGCTCAAGAGAGAAGATGTGACCTGAAAAGTGATGCCCGGTCATTTTCGTGCTTGTCGTCACAAAGGCCGATGGGCCACCTGAGTTGACCCCTCACCTCACGTGCATACTAATGTCCACAACATTCAGAAGAAGGGAAGATATGACAGTTTAGAAGTAAAATTACATCCATCTTTTGAGATTATGTAAAAATACAATCGCTAATGTATGCATTTGTATTCTCTCAACTATTAAGGTCAAAATTCAATATTTGAAGTGACTAACGATTTAAAAGTAAACGATGAGTATGAAAGTTGTGAGATGTGTAGAAATAATGTAGTTTATGTTATCCATCAGGATGTTTACCCTATGATTGAAACTTTAAACAAAGGTAACACGTTCCTGAAAAGTTCTTTAACAAATAGATGGATTAAATAATGGTTAATCATATAAAATTAGGACTATCTAGCTATACAACTTGGAAGAATACGAATAACTTGTAGTCACCACTTCCTTCTAACCCTACCTACACTAAACAAATTGCAAGGAAAGTGAATTAAAAACAGATTATATAAAAAGATTCCAATACATAAAGACAGCGCACTGGTTCATGTACCTTGCATGTACATCACCAATAATTTTCCAAAACGAAATTGCTTTCTTTTCATCCACAGCAACAACAGAAGAAACTATGGGACAAAATAGTAAAAAAATAATAAATAGAAACCACAACAACTCAATAAAAATAAAATTGTTACGCGATATGACTTGTCTTTCATGTACTTCAAAATATTGAAATGCCAGTTTTTGATCATTTGGACATTTACATGTCACATAAATAACATGAATTCTAGTAAGAACACAATAAAAAATGATGACGATTAAGGAGGCTTTTGTTTGTAGAAACAGGGTGTTCCGGCCTAACATGGACATTCTCTTATTAAGGAATCCGTTTAGGGATTAGTTAACAAATCATTTCTGCGCGTCTCTGGCTTAGCAGCTTATTATAGGATAATCAATTTTTCCGTTCTCTTTTTTCATAGGCTCCTCACTGACATGACGATCATTAAACTATAATAATTCTCAACTTTAATCTCGGATTAGCTTTCTCCACGACTTTTACGGACGGGGACGCGTGTCAAGTTTTCCTTGGAATCCGGCACACAATCACGTGATTGAAAATGTCTGCCTACCACATCGACCAGCCTCCCAAATCACGTGGCCAACTCGACCTCGCGTTGCTGGTGGGGGCCCACACTCCACTAATAACAACTCTTACGCGATCCCGTTCTCTTTCTAATTTAATTTTCCTACAATTGAAAAGAGATTGAGAAGATGGTTTTGCCGTTTTGCACTTACAAATTTCACCAGAATAATTAGAGATATATATCTCATGTTAAAAATACTCATATAAGTCCTTTCTTTTGTAAGGAAAATGAATAATTCTTAATAACATCTGATGTCTTAAGAGCATCTCCAATAGATTCTCTAAAATCAAATTGGGTCCCAATTTATGGAATTACATAGCTAAAATCACTAAAAATCATCTCTAACACTTTCGACAAATCAACTCTTCAAATTCAAATTTTTGTAGACTACTCTTCAAACTTGAAACTTTGTGGAGTAGTCCACAAATATTTTTTATTATTAAAAGTGGGTCCACAATCAAATGGAAAGTTGAGATCAACTTGAAGATTTAAATGAAGATGAAGCAACATCATTTTGTGGAGTTTGTTAGAGATGAAATTTTAAACTTTACAAGTTTCAATTAACAAATTGCCACATAAGTCTACAAATGTAAATTTATAGAGTGAAATTTATAAACTCTTTTGAAGATACTGTAATAGATAACAAAATTATATGTAACATAAAATATATTATTTTAAATAGATTTCGAGTTCCAGTATATATTTTGAATTTTTAATAAGCATCATTTGTCACTTGACACGGGAAGGGTGGAACTATCCTTAGGCTAGGTTGTGCTCCAGCCTACCCCAACTTGCATTATTTTAAAATTCTTTTTTTTCTTCACACATCTTCATATAATTTTTGTAGTTTTATCCGTAATCTTTGAGTAAATTATTGTTCGGCCTATACAATAAATTTATTAAAAAATAATTGATCTAATTTAGTCCAGTATAAAAAGGAATTTTAGCTCCGCCCTTGGATGAGTCATGTAACATGTCGAACCCAAAAACATTTCTCTTCTTTATGACATGCAAAGAAAGGATGGTAGGGTTGGGATATTTGGGCACGAGATAAGGGAGAAAAAGTGGGTTTTGGTTGGTAATGAATTAAGAGTGTACTACGGTTTCTAGCATCCGCCATGTGATATGCATACGTATAGTTTTCTTATGACGTGACTGGACCCTCCTTCCGGCACTGCTACTCAGACAATTCATTCATAGAAGAAGAAGAAAATAAGACGCAACGCAGCCCGCACGTGAGCAGGCAAAACTTCTCACGTGCGCCCATCCCCTGCTGTTCATCAATCTCTGCAGGCCTCCCAGCGTGCGGTGGGGACCTCTTTCCAACTATCTCAACGTCTACTTCACCAAGCTGATCATCCCTTTCGCTCCAACTCTATCTCTACCCCGTTTGTTTTTAGACTTAACGCCGTCCAACGCTGCAAGTGTCTGTCAACGTCGTTTTAAGTTTTGGAAATACCTCACTACCCTTTGGATTACTAGTTATTCCAATAAAAAAAGTCGTTATATGCACCGATAATTTATTAATATTAATTTTTTATATTTTATTAACATATATTAACTTATCACACGATACCAAATAATAATCCTTTATCTATATACTTAACATCCGTTGAAGTATCAAACATTACACAATAGTCCCCGAATTATTTGGTCGATTCAAGTTATTGGTATTTGAAATGCAACCATGGGGACATGAGTTTATACATTTCAATGCTAATAACACTATAATTTATTATTAAGACATTGATAATTGATCCTTCTTTACACACCCGAAATGGAAGTTACAAAGGAAGATCCTCTGTTGCACTTTTGTTCCATTCTTCTTTTTTCGGCATCTCTGATAATTCGTTTTATGATTCAAATTATTTCCCTCATATTTTACAAAATGAACGATTTGGATCATAACATGCTTTATTGAAAATGTGAAAAAAGAGGAATGAAATAAAAATGGAATAAAAAAGAGTATAAGAGGGGATTTTCGTTCTAGAAGTTACGGTATGATTGGGAAGAAAAGGAAAGAGAGGGAGCACGGGCATGGGCTCATCACGCATGGCTTGGGATTTTATAGGCTGCCTATAGCCTAGCTACATATCCTACAAGTAACATACAGTGGGCGTAGTACGTGAGAGCACGTGCTATAGGCGGTGGGGGTCTTTCGCGCTCTCTTTCATTCTCGTGAAGGTGTCACGTGGGGATGGGAGGTAGGGGCCCGGCGAGTCACCCATTCCAAAAACAAAAGAGAAAGGCAAAAGAAACTTTGAGTGGGGGCATGTGCTTGCCGATCCCAAGTGACCTGTCGTTTATGGGTCATTTGATATGTGAGAGTGATATGTGGGGTCCGCCATTAGGATGATGTGGCGGACTCACGTGCTGTTTCGCGTGCGCTCTTTGCCTGGTTCTTGAGACGGAGACGTGGCCCTATTCCGAGGGGGGACGAGTGTCCCCGTCAACCGTGGCAGCCAAGATTGTGAACATTGTAAAAGATAGGGGTCGAAGCATTCATTGTAGATTTTGGGCAGCACTTCTCAATGTTTTCAGCACATAGTTATGGTTTATTGGTTAGGAAGGACCACCTATTCCAATGACATGCTATTCGCTTAGTCGATTATGTCAGAGCAATTCATTTCGTGCATTGTATTTGAGTTTGAATCTCTTTCGAATAAATTAATATAATAAATCGTTCACACGCTACTCTTAGGAAGCAATCATGTAGCATTTCGGTTCAAAGTCTACTCTCAGGAGGTCGACTAGGTCCCCGTCTTCTTTTCTTGATGGCTTTAACGTAGGGAAGGGTAGCGGGTTTCAGACTAAGTAATATATTCATGTCTACTTTTACGGATGTTTTTATTGAATATAGGGGTATTAGGCACTCTTTTCCTCGTACACTGCAAGGTTTTTAATGAGGCCTCGAGATGTTGTATTCTAATTATTGTCCTTGTACTCCTTTTGTTTAGTGATTTGTCAAACTTTTTTGTTCAATAACTACATATAAAAAAAAACCTTTCTAGACTGTTCATTTGGTTGTGATTCTTGTGAATTGCGAGCTATGGCCATGGGCTATTGGGCTATTGTATGGCTAAATCGAACACTCTTTTTTGGTTTTCCAAACGAATTCTAACTCGTTGCTTGTTGTCTGAGGCTGGCGAAGCCCACTTTTTTGAGTCCATAGCCGAGGCACAAAGTACTTCCCATGTGTTTCTTTCACAGACAAAAGAAGTAAACAAACTATTGTAGAACTTGTTGAAGCATGCTACAACTCTCACTTAATGTGACAGAAGTATAAATGTTCCAATACAATGTGAGAGAGACGTTTCATAACGATTTTATTTGCATCAATTTTATGTAAGCACGTATAATTGTACTGGATATATGAACTACGGGGTGTGGATTGGTTGCGAATCATTTAAATTTTCTGAATTCGACTTACATACTTTTGTAAGAAAAAAATTTGCATCTACATCTAGTAATGGTGCTACAAAGAAAAATTGTACTGGATATATGAACTACGGGAGTGTGGATTGTTTGCAAACCGTTTAAATTTTCTGAATTCGAGTACCATACATTTGTAAGAAGAATTTGCATCTACATCTAGTAATGGTACTACAAAGAAAAATACTGTTAAAAAAAATAAAAAAACTTTTTCCGACGGGAGATTAGTAATCTAATGTTTCACATCTTTGCATCCTCCAGTGAACACGCGGCAATTGTAACTATTTGACAAGACAAATGGTCCCACGTGTCCACTACTCGCGATTTTCCGTACAGATTCAGCACCGCCGAATCGACGGTCACACCCGCATCATCCACCGATCAAACGGTCCCCGACTCGCGCAATCGAGAGTCAAACGGGGTCAAAGCGCGGGTGTTTGTTGTAAATTCGCAATCAAACGAACCGCCATACTCTAACCATGGTTTATTACTCGGATCATGTAAGAAGAATAAGGAAGAGTGAAAGGAGGCTTTTTGGAGAAGGCGAATCTCTGATGGCTTCATCCTAGCCGTTGAAATCTTCTCCGCCGCCTCCCGCTCTTCTCGCTCCCTCTCTCCGATCGGCGGCGAGGATTTGAATTTCACAGACGACGCCTGTCCGGTGAGCTTCCAGTTTTGAAATCTCTAGTTTCTCATTTTCGAATTCGTTTTCTCGCTGTCTGTGTTTCGTGTTTGGTTGCCGAGAAAATGCGGGAAAGCAAATACGAAGAGAAATTGAATTTCATTCTTTTGTTTGTGATCTTCGATTTTGTTTGCAATTAGATTTCACGCCAACCAAACAGACTAGTAAAATCTACATTGATTGGTTATTGATCAAGTAACAGTAAAGTAATGTAATGATTGGACTCTAGAAATTTTGGTTATTGTTGATAATATGTTTTGATTGATTGGTCATTTGTGGTGAGATCATGAAATGGTTAAATTTGTATGTGATTAATCATATGTAGACCTTGTTCTTGACAGGTTGTGGTTGTTCTGAATCAAGCAAAGCCATCAGAAAAAAAAAAAAAAAAAAAGTTTCCTGATGTAGTTTCCTGACTACATGTTTTACTGGGTGGTTGTGGTGAATGGTTTTCTAGAGGAATGTTAGGTTAGTTTATGATTGATTGGCAGCTCCTCGTTCTGTTGGTGTCAGCCATTTCGGCACCTGTTAAGAGAGTGGGAAGGGTTTGCAATCTTTGATATCATGTCTAAGCTGGACAGCCCTGTCAAGACACAGATGGCTGTGACACTTCTCAGTGGGCTGGTCAATCGGGAGTGCCATGAGGGCGCGAGAGGAGGAAGTCTTGCTTCGAGGAGGCGTGTGTTTGTGCAGACCGAGACTGGCTGCGTATTGGGTATGGAGTTGGATAGGGGTGACAATGCTCACACAGTCAAAAGGAGGCTGCAGCTTGCCCTCAATGTACCTACTGACCAGAGCTCTTTGACATTTGGGGATCGAATATTACACAATGATCTTAGTGCCATTCGGAATCATTCCCCTCTACTTCTTGCAAGGAATGCCATGAACAGAAGCTCGTCAACTCCTTGTCTATCACCTACTGGGAGCAATCTTCAGCAGAGGGATCAGAGTGAGCCTATTGAGATTTTAGGGCGTACAAATAACTTTGCTGGAATTAATGAACTAGTTAAGGACATTCTGGCGGCCATCAAGAAGGGAGTTGATCCGATCCCTGTTCATGGCGGGCTTGGTGGCGCTTACTACTTCAGGAATATCAGTGGTGAGAATGTTGCCATTGTGAAGCCAACGGATGAGGAGCCATTTGCCCCAAACAACCCTAAAGGCTTTGTAGGCAAAGCTCTTGGGCAGCCTGGCCTGATGCGTTCAGTGCGAGTTGGGGAAACAGGGTTTCGAGAAGTTGCTGCCTATCTTTTGGATTATGATCACTTTGCTAACGTGCCCCCAACTGTTCTTGTTAAGGTTGCACATCAAGTCTTTAATGTTAATTATGGTGTCAATGGAAACAAGATTGAGAAGAAGAAAAGGGTTAGCAAAATTGCATCTCTGCAGCAGTACATCCCACATGACTTTGATGCCAGTGATTATGGAACTTCAAGTTTTCCCGTAGCATCTGTTCATAGAGTTGGTATTCTAGATATTAGGATCTTTAACACTGACAGGCATGCAGGAAACCTTCTGGTCAGAAAACTTCATGCAGAGTTTGGTCAGGTGGATCTCATTCCAATTGATCATGGCCTTTGCTTGCCAGAGCACTTGGAAGATCCATATTTCGAGTGGATTCATTGGCCTCAGGCTTCAATTCCTTTTTCGGAGGAAGAGCTTGAGTACATAAGGAATCTTGATCCAAATTGTGATTCAGAGATGCTGAAGATGGAGCTGCCCATGATTCGAGAGGCATGCCTTAGAGTTCTGGTTCTATGCACAATATTCCTCAAGGAAGCAGCTGCTTTTGGACTTTGTCTTGCTGAGATCGGTGAGATGATGAGTAGGCAGTTTGGAGGCCAAGAGGAGAAACCAAGTGAACTTGAAGCTCTATGCCTTGATGCTAGGAGAATGATAGCAGAATTCAACGTGTCAACCTTTGAGACCGAAGAAGGAGATGAGGAGTTTCAGATTGATATAGATGGTGAGAATGTTGGGATTGCTGACCCTTTAGAAGTGTTGTCCAGTGACTTCACTGATCGAGTTAGAAATCCTTTCGGATCCAGAGGTGCTTATGGTCGAAACTCGCTCTCTAAGCTAGATGACTTCTCTGATCAGCTTACTAGTCCAGTCAGGGCAGATGGAATTACTACCCAGCCAGATTGGTATAGAACTGCTTCAAAATTGTCCATGTCTCTGAAAAAGCTTGAGGTGCACGGGAGAAGCCCGCTAAAACGAACAAATACTACATCTGCAATCAGAAGAAGTGCAAATGAGCCGTTACCTACCTCAACAAGCTTTGTGAAGGTTGGTGAAATGAGTGAGGAGGAATGGGTTCAGTTCCTGGAAAAGTTCAGGGAGCTTCTCTACCCTGCCTTTGGTAGCCGAAGGTGCACAACTATCGGTCAGAAAATGAGGCTTGGAACATCTTGCAGATTTTGACAATAGTTTCCGCTGGTTGTTGACGTAGAGGCACAGCAGGGAGGAGACAAACTGCTGTCGGTAGAAGCAGTCTACGGTATAGAATATGCGTAGATACTTTTGGAAGGGGAAAGGTCACACGTCGTTTTCTTCCTCTTCTGTTTTTGTCTTACCTTATGGCCATTTTCTAGACCTTTTTTTGAGTAGAAGCAAGAAATCAGTTGTAGAAAATTAGAAAAAGTATAGACAGAAAGCAGAGAGATACATTTCCGAACATATATCGAATTTGTGAACTAATGCTGCAATTTGTTTCCAAGTCATTTCTTTAAATTGATCTTGCGCAACAGGAAATCTTATTTCATTCATGCTGTTTACGACGAATCAATGAATCTGCTCTTGTTCCTGCTCTTGCGGAATACATTCTAAATTACATTTGGATTACATATTCTTCACTTACGCTGTGCAGAACGTAACAATATTGAACTGACTACATTTTTCACAAAACCAGAAAAGCAATCTTGGCAGGAATCTGGCATCAGACTGGATTTATGCGGCAGATGAAGCTGCTCTGTGTGGCAACATGCTACGCTTGGGAAGGAAGGCAAGCCAGGCTTTCGATGCTCTAACCCGCAAGCAGCCAATATGGTGTGCGTTGAACGCCTTGCAATTTCCTTGAATGCATCTACTCCTAACGGTTTGCCTTTGCTTAAAAGCTTCAAGTTAGTCTTGACAAGAGAGATAATTTCACTTTTGGCTTCATCAACGTTTCCTGCTTTGCCTTCCACACAGCTCTCCGCCCCCCGAACCTCTTTCTCCTCCAAATCTAATTTACTGGAAGAAGATGCATTGAGGTCTGGTTTGGCAATAAAAGAAGAAGAAGCTCTGTCACCGATAAAACTAGCAGAGCCACTTTGCTTAGGAATGACATCTGAAGAGCCACTTTGCTTAGGAATGACATCTGAAGAGCCACTTTGCTTAGGAATGACATCTGAAGCCTGCTTTAGATTTCTCCCTAAGCATTGAGATTCAAAGACTCCTTCTGAATTACTAGTTGAAGGGGCTTTGCTAGACTCTACTGCTCCCCAAATACCAACCCTCTGCCTTTCCTCATCTGACTTTACCGATTGATAACTTGTGGTTTCTTTTCCACGAGAATCACATTTGTAGGCCTCTCTTCCAGTTCTTTGCAGATCCCACGCTTCAAGTCCTTGAGGTTTACAAACATCAAAACTCGAATTTACATTAGCTGATTCTTTCAAAGCACTTGCCTTCCCGGGAAGAACTTTTGGCTGCTGGACAGAACTACTGGTCTTTGAATGAATGTTCTGCTTTGACATAGCATCCATGATTTTCGACACTCTGTCAATGTCACCTGAGGCACAACCAACTTGATTTGTTTGTTTCTGAAAATAAGCCGAAGATGAGGATTCTGCTTTACCTGATCTACCAAAACATGAATCTACATTAGTTTGAGTATTCGCTATGCAAGAAGGCCGCTTTGATAACTGAACTGCACTGCCGGGCTTCTCTTGAGCAAGCTGTCTTGATATTTCCATCATTCTCCATGCCTTGTCAACATCAAGTGAAGTAGAACTCTGACGATTATCTAGTTGCTGCGGACTTGTGGAAGAAAAGGATTGTGTTTGTTGGCTTGACGCTTCATGAATTACCACACCACTATTAGGCCTTTGACTACTACTGCAGGCAGATTTAACTGAACTGGAAGGGAAACTAATTGAACCACTGCGGTAACCATTCCAATTGTCACGAAGTGTCTGTATTCGAGATTGCACATTCCGGCATCGATCCACTGTTCTTGCAACTGATTCAATTGGTCTGTTTTCAACACTTGGTAATGTTCTTTCCGGCCTACTTACTCCCTCCATAAGAATAGTCAACCTTCTAGAGACAGCATCAGACGAAGACCTTGAAGATTGGTTTGCAACAGACTCAGCTCGTCTGTTCTCAGCACTTGGTAGTGTTATTGCTGGGGCAGTTGCCTCGGCCATAACCCCGGCACATTGGTTTTGAATCGGAGGGATTCTCATCATTAAAGGACCAGGCACTATCGCGTCTTCGTCTTCGGAATCAGAATCAGAGATGTCATGATGCGGAGCGCAGCGATCGCAGAACCAATCACCTTCAGGTACATGACGACCAAATCCAACACAAAATGTATGAGCCGCCGCGTCGCAACCATCACAGAGCATAAGAAGACTCTCCTCTGTCGAGAGGCGGCACACGGTACACCTAACTTGTTCCAAAAAAGGTTTGTAACCCTGCAAATTCCAACCAAATAAAAAACATAAAAATTTCAACAACATTAAATTAAACCATTAGCAAGCTGCACAGGTTTCTGAATTAATCACAACACAACATAACACAATTTGACAGAATCAAAAATATCAGCAACCAATCTGCAAACCCTTATCAATTAATTACAATTATAACCAACATAATATCAGCAAGTTTCAATCTTTAACCTTAAATTCGTCGAAAATATAGCAATTAAGCATAACCCTAATCCGGAAATACAAAACCCGAATCAGGAAAACAAACACACACCTGATCGCGGGCGGGGACTTTGACGGTGCGGGAACGGACAAAGACGCCGGCTTTCGGCGGCCGGTGAATGGTGGCGAACCGGCGGCGGCAAAGCGGGCACCGGGACTCCGTTTTGGACCACTCCATGATGCAGAGGAAGCAGAAGAAGTGGTCGCAGCAGTCGATTTTTCCTCGGATGCCATCGTCCGTGTAGCAAATTGCGCAGCTCTGGGGAGGACCCGGGTTTTCGGGCGCTGCGGGTTGAATCGGGTTGTTTTCGGATCCGGTTTCGGATTTTACGGTTTTGCGGCGTTTGCTATGGGGAGCTCCCGCCATGGGTGGTTTTCGTTTGCGCCAAATCCGATGGGAGTTCTTTGTTTGTGTTTGCTGGAAAAGTTGAAATCACAAGTCTGGGAATAGAAAATGGGCCGAACTTTAAGTTTAGATTGCTTGGCCCAAGTGAGTGTAGCCCAAATATCTATCTACGACTTCAAACACGAGCAGTAAATACACACTGTTGACTACTTTGGAGATTAGATCATTTACCATGGCCTTGATTTATATGAGCAGGTAGACTTTCCGCCAAGTGAAGAACATGAGCTATTTTGATCCGTTGTGTGTTTGTTTTCATGTGTCCCACCAAACAAAAAAACTTTAGGTGGCTCCCACTTTGAATTGTTGGTCACATTAACTAGGAAAATAGCTACATTCGAGGCGAATCATTACTCATTTCACGAATTTCTTACTATCCTCATGTTTGTTTGATATCAAATGGCATCTTTACTTTTCTTCTTTCCGGCAAGAAATGCCAACATGGCCTTCATAAATTGTCCTTTGTTCTGCTCCTGAAAATGAAATTGAGAGAAGTTTCTACTACAAATGGAATAACACGATTGTTCTTTGTGTGAGGCTGCAAAGAATCGAAAACTAAGAAACTTTGCAAGTGCATTCGACAAATTTGATAATATCGTTTTTGAAAGGAAAATGCAAAGCAATATTGAATATTTAACTAACTAAGAAATTAACTGAAAAACACGAACATAATGCTGACCTAATTTCTACTTTAGGACAGTGTACCGAATCCACCAAGAAACCCACCTTCCTATTTTGCCATTCGTTTCATCACCATATATTATTACTTCTTGTTTCGACTTACAACATCTCATTTGAATCAGCGTATCATGGATACTACTACTGTTGACTCCTCCGCCGCCGCCGCTGTCCACGTATTGGTGTTCCCATACCCTGCACAGGGCCACATGATCCCCCTACTGGACCTAACACACCAACTCGCCCGCCGCGGCGTCGCCGTCACGGTCCTAGTCACCCCTAAAAACGTCCCCCTCCTCCGCCCTCTCCTCTCCTCCAACCACCGCTACAACCACCCCATCCAAACATTAGTCCTCCCTTTCCCCGACCACCCAAAACTCCCCGCCGGCTTCGAGAACGTCAAGGACCTCCCCGTCGCAGCCTTCGTGGCCATGATGTGCGCCCTCGGCCGCCTCCACGACCCCCTCCTCCGCTGGTTCGCCGCCCACCCCAACCCCCCCTCCGCCATCATCTCCGACATGTTCCTCGGCTGGACCCACCGCCTCGCCGCCCAACTCGGCATCCGCCGCCTCGTGTTCTCCCCCTCCGGCGCGTTCGCCCTCTCCGTGATCGAATCCCTGTGGGCCCGCATGCCGAAGCTCAACAACCCCAACGACCAAAGCCAAATATTCTCGTTTCCCGAGGTGCCGAATTCCCCGGATTTCCCGTGGTGGCAGCTGTCCGCAGTGTACAGATCCTACGTGGCGGGCGACCCGGATTCGGAATTCATCCGCGACGGGATCCGAGGGAACAGAGCGAGTTGGGGACTCGTCGTCAACTCGTTCACCGAGCTGGAGCGAGTTTACCTCGAGCATCTGAAAACAGAATTGGGCCACGATCGCGTGTGGGCCTTGGGCCCGCTGCTCCCTCCGAATTCCGATGGTAATAATAAACCCGATGATGAAGAGAGCACTGAGCCTATGGAGCGCGGAGGGTCGAGCTCCGTCTCCGTGGACCGGATAAAATCGTGGCTGGACGCGATCGCCGCCACGGAGGATCACACGGTGGTGTACGTCTGCTTCGGGAGTCAGGCCGTGCTGACCAACGATCAGATGGCGGCGGTCGCGGCAGGATTGGAGCGTAGTGGGGCCCGATTTATTTGGTCCGTGAAAAGCCCCACTACGGGACACGTGGACGGTCAATACGGAATGATACCAAATGGGTTCGAAGATCGCGTGGCGGGTAGAGGAATGGTGATAAAAGGATGGGCCCCGCAGGTGCTTATATTGAACCACCGGGCGGTTGGGGCGTTCTTGACTCACTGCGGGTGGAACTCGGTGCTGGAATCGGTGACGGCGGGGGTGCCGATGCTGGCGTGGCCGATGGGGGCGGACCAATTCAAGAACGCCACGTTGCTGGTGGACCAGCTGAAGGTCGGGGTCCGGGTTTGCGAGGGCGCGCGGACGGTTCCCGACCCGGATGAGTTGGCCCGGGTCGTAGCGGAATCGGTGGGGGAAGGGAGAAGGGAGCGAGCGGCGCGGCTGCGTGAAGCGGCGGTTGGGGCGGTTGCGGAAGGCGGAAGTTCGGCGGAGGAGTTGGACCGGTTGGTGGATCGTCTGGCGGCGTTAAAATTTGGCGAGTAATTTGCAGGCCGTGCAAAATGAAAAATAAATTGTGGAGCCTTTGTTTTTAGTTAATAGCAGATGATTAGCACTTAAATGTGTTTTTACTGGACGTTAATTTGACGCAAGAGCGATGTTTTGTCTGCAATCTGCGTACATACAATGGTTTCACATGTTTGCATACCTAAACTTTTCAATTATAAATTAAGACGAAAAATGCTCACAGATAGAACCAATAGGTGCAAATTATATGTAAGAAAAATGTAGCTGATCAAAGGAAGAAATGATATGACAAAACTTTCTGTCCTACGACTAGTATGCATGTGGATTCTTAGTTATGCCTCGGTGGATGAAGTTTTGGATCATGATAATCAGTATCAAAATGCATAAAACCAGGTGTTTTGGCCTTCACACGACCATGAGTACCACTACTACCTCCTTTGAATTTATTGAACCTTGATTTCTGATCTTTCATCGTCGCCAGCATCCGGACCGGCACTATCATTTTCCGTGATCCCCCGATTCCAGCATGTTGGCCGTCATCAACTCCGCGAGCCGCCGCAGCATTCAACTCCCTTCCTCTTGGTGGCTGGCCAATTTGATCAGCGGCTAGTACTTTGGTCATGGATGCAACCAAATGTAGCAAAATGAAGACAGGTAGAAAGTTGAGATTGAGCCTTAGTAGAGAAGCCATTTTTCGTGTTTTTTTATCTTTCTTCAACAGCTAGCTAGTGAAGGAGAGTTTGCGGGACAATGGTCTCGTAATTGTATAGAGTTCGAACCGGGGTCAACGGAGAAACTCATGCCACGAATTAGTCAACACGTAGGTAGGGCTTTTCTCCATGTGTCAGTGGTTATAATATGATTAGTGGTTCTCATACTGTTAATTACCTGGGGAAAAGGTAAACGATAAAAAATTGGAGCAAGTTAATAATAGAAAACAAATTAAGCTGTTGTTTTCAAAGCTTGGTTGGTTAATGGAAAAGTTAACATGCGCCTTATTTTGATCAAGTTGGCTCTTGGCTGGGCACACTTTCATATATAGTTGGTTTCCTGTGGACATGGTGTTGGCAAATAAAGATTTATGCATTCAAACTTCGGTTTTTCCCATGGAGTTTCAAACTTGTTCCCACCAAAGTAAAGTTGGTTTGCCTTTTGAAAACATGCTCACATGGAACCAACATTGGATTAGTGCACTCACTTCTTCCCTTGCATACACTTTCTTTCTCAACCACTTTTCAACATATAAATGTCCTTATCTAGGCTGTTGGGTTCATCGCATTGCTAACATCACTGCCGCAAAGACATCAATCGAATAGAGATTTCTGATATCTTTATGTATCAGCTAAGTATTTGAACAATTTCCAACCTAAATGATTTTCTTACAGTAATGGATTTATATTTGTTAGTTTGTTCAATACATAAATTATACATAACCAAATACTTTTCAAATTGATTGATTTTTCTCGATTTTTAAGATGATGTAGAAATTCAACATGTCCGATTATGTATTCTGTTAACATATTAGAGGTGGGCCTGAGATACACGTTTCTAAGCCCACAACACCCGCGCGACAGCATTCAATCTTACCCGCCAAAATTCCAAGCGCCAAATTTTCCCGCGCAAACCTCACATTAACAATTTCATTTCATTTATATCGTAATAATTGAAAATCTATACGAAAATTAAAGGAATAAATAAATCAGAAAAAAACAATCGGCGGCACCGAAACCCAAAGTTTCAATCGAGCCGATCCGCATAGTCATGAAGATCCGGTCGATGAAGCTCCGGGAGGCCCACAAGGCCGCAAGCGGCGGCGGCCGTCCGTCCTTCTGCTCCGTCCTGTGGGACCAGCAAGCCTACCACGTGGTGACGGCCTCTTCGTCCGATCCGGCAATCGCCGTCCACGACTCCCTCCTGCCGTCCAGCCCTCCGCAGCTCCTCCGCCACCACCGCGACGGCGTCACGGCCGTCGCTCTCAGCCCCAACTCCACCTGCCTCGCCTCCGGCTCCGTCGACCACTCCGTCAAGCTCTACAAGTTTCCCGGTACCCAATCTTCCTCCCAATTCCATGATTATTCTGTTTTCTGGGCTTTGTAGCAATTGGGCCTTTCTTCAATTTGTTTGATCTTTTAGGGTTTTCACTAATTCTGTGTTAATTTGAATTTTGAGTAAATTCAGATTTTTCTGATCTCCTAAGAAAGTGAATGGTTAGATGTGCTTATATGTTTTTATAATTGCAAACATTTTGTTGTTATGAATGTCACTATATATGAACTTGTAGGTGATTATTGTATAATTTTGACTGTGTTAGGTGGGGAGTTTCAGACCAACATTACCAGGTTCACACTGCCGATACGCGCCCTTGCGTTTAATAAGTCAGGGACGCTGTTGGCGGCTGCCGGTGATGATGAAGGCATTAAGCTTATTAACACAGTGGATGGTTCAATTTCAAGGGTTCTGAAAGGACACAAAGGACCTGTGACCGGCTTAGGTTTCGATCCCCATAGTGAATATTTGGCCTCTATTGATTCAATTGGGACAGTGATATACTGGGAACTTCAGTCTGGAACCACACTGCATACCCTCCGAGGGATAGCTCCTAACTGTGGTTTTGACCATTCCAACATGAATGTACTTAGCTGGAGTCCTGATGGAGACAAATTAGCGGTGCCGGGGTTGAGAAATGATGTGGTGATGTATGATAGAGACACAGCTGAGAAGCTGTTTTCGTTGAGAGGTGACCACACAGAGCCTATTTGTTTCTTGGCTTGGTCACCTAATGGGAAGTACATGGCGACTTCTGGTTTGGATAAGCAGGTTCTCATCTGGGATGTTGATCAGAAGCAGGACATTGACAGGCAGAAGTTTGAGGAGAGAATATGTTGTTTGGCGTGGAAGCCAATTGGTAATGCATTGGTTGTTATTGATTGTATGGGCAAGTATGGTGTGTGGGATCCGGTGGCTCCTTCGTCAATGAAATCTCCCACCGAAGATGTTCCAAATATACAGTCTAAGAACATCAATGGTCTTCTTTTGTTTGATGTAGAGGAGGAGGAGCCTCCATATATGAGCACTTCTGGTAGTTTAAGTGATCTTGGTGAAGAAAGCGATGGGGAGTCTAAACCACCTAGCAGGAAGAGACTATGCAAGCACTCTTCTGCACATGAGAACGATGTAGAAGAGGATGGTTTTGATGAACCGAGGTTGCTCCCAAAAGTCGAGTCCCACAAAAAAGCACGTCGTAGATATGGTGAAAGCACTGCTAATGGGAAAGAGGAAGCAAACAGCAAAATGACATCTATTAGAACAAAAATGCAAGTGGCATTTCAACCAGGTGCTACCCCTTCCCAGCCTGGAAAAAGGCATTTTTTGTGCTATAACATGCTTGGAGCTATAACTACAATTGAACATGACGGCTACTCCCATATAGAGGTTAGCTGGTACTGACAAAAGTTAAGACTTGTTTTGTTAGCCAGGGCAAATTTTATCTCATACTGACATTATAGTGTGTCTTGGATACAGATAGATTTTCATGATACAAGCCAAGGTCCAAGAGTTCCATCAATGAACGACCACTTTGGTTTTACAATGGCTTCACTAAATGAGAATGGAAGTGTTTTTGCAAATCCCTGCAAGGGTGAAAAAAACATGAGTACTCTCATGTATCGTCCATTTAGTTCCTGGGCAAGTAATAGTGAGGTCAGATTGTTATCTTTTTTAATTTATATACTCATTCTATATTCTGGCCTATGGTGATCATCACTCACACACTATTAATATGCTTGATGACCGCAAGAACTTTAGTATATGCTGAATTTAATGTGTGATGCAAACCCAGTGGTCTATGCGATTGGAAGGGGAAGAAGTGAAGGCTGTGGCACTTGGTAGAGCTTGGGTCGCAGCAGTTACGAGTCTTAACTTCCTCCGCATCTTCAGTGCTAGTGGTTTGCAGGTATGTTGATATACTCAATCATATTTTGCTCCCATTGTTAATTAATTTGTCCTCGGGGTAATGAGACTGTTAAGTTCATTGTAGCTTCCTCATTCATATGCTTGGCCAATGATGACTTCTTGATCGATCTTTTCACCAATAGTAGTAAACTCTACAAGAGGAGCTGCCGTAACAATTTCATATATTTCATGCTATAAGGGAAGGAATTAGTTCAATGATTGATGATGGCTTTGTTGCCTATGAGAAGCTGTTGTAAGTTGTAGATCTGCAGGTTAGGTGAAGGGTGAGAAGGGATGTCGGATGACATTAGACAATTATGAAGGGAGAAGTGGAAGAGCCACTATTATTCTCTTAAACATTTAACTTTAAAGAGTTATGGACTAGATAACCTTGACTTTTTAATGTTAGGGATAACCTATTTCCGGTGGCAGTAGTATGCCTTAGACCTGAGCTTTGATAGTGTAAAAGCGTCTCCTTTCACTTCAGTTATTTTCACTTTTGGAGGGATCAGAAAATGTTGGACCTTAATAGATGTTCTCCTCACAAATATTCTTAACTATAACTGAGTTAACCCATTAAGTTATTCTAAATTCTGTATGATTAAAAGCTTAGTTTTTGGGGATGTCTATTTTTCTGAAAGCATTTCATTGCAGAGACATGTTATCTCCCTTGATGGACCTGTGGTGACTGCATCAGGCTTCAAGGATGAGCTCGCGATTGTCACTCATGCTTCTGACTGCCTTCCTTCAAATGAGCAGGTATGACTTTCAAGAGATTGCCTACATTATATTAGAGTGTTCATAGTCCAGGGCTTTACACTGTTTACATTTTCAACTTCACTTCCGAATTTTCTTTCTAAAGTTTCCAACACCATATAGTCTAGACGTGCATGTTAATCCTATTGGTTTGATGAAACTGGTCAGGAATCTTCTTGTAAAAGAATTGTCACTCACTCATTTCAGTAGGAAAGTAAATTTTTGTTCTGGCTGATCATCTGCGCTTATTATCCATACTATGTTCCTACACTGAATGAGATTGTTTTTCTTATTCAAAACCTCAGATGCTTGAATTTAGAGTTCTAAACATTACTAAGGGAAGCCAAACTCATAGAGGACGGCTACCTTTGACTCCTGGTTCACATCTGACATGGCTTGGGTTTAGTGAAGAGGGGCAATTAAGCTCCTACGATTCCAAGGTATTTTCACACTATTTTAAAGTCATTCTACTACCATGAGTCTATGACTAAGAAACTGCTTCTGAGATTTGATCTGAACCTTTTCTATTTTATTTGATAGGGTGTTCTAAGAGTTTTTACAAGCCAATATGGTGGCAGCTGGCTCCCACTTTTCAGGTTCAAGATTCTTCTGCTAAAGAACATACATGAATGTTTCTGTAGATAAAATCTCTTAATGTTGGATTCTGTCAAAATGTCATGCAATTTTATAACAAATACCTATTATGCAGTGCTAGTAAAGAGAAGAAGTCAGGCGAAAACTATTGGGTTGTAGGGTTGAATTCGAGTAAATTGTTTTGCATAGTTTGCAAAAGTCCTGACTTATACCCACAGGTAGGGATGGCACACAACTTCATCTCGCATGCTTTCTTTGCAAATCATACCTTGACAATAAACTTCTTTCTCAGGTGATGCCCAAACCACTCCTCACTCCTCTAAATCTTTCATTTCCTCTGGCATCCTCTGACCTAGGAGCAGAAGCTCTTGAAAATGAGTTTATGCTAAATGACATGCACCTTGGACAGGTTTGTCCTTTCATCCTATTCACCTTCTAGCATTTATTCTTTGGCAGGCGAAATTTTCAAATTTTGTTAGCTTGTTCTATGTTTGAGAAAAGAGATGCTATCACTATGCTTGATTTATCCTCTGCTGGTCAATGTTTGAGATCATATGCATGTCACTTACAGATTCAAAAGCAAATAGAAGAAGTTGCTGCTGCTGGTTTGGACACCAGTTCACTTGATGATGAAGCTTTCAATACAGAATCAGCTCAAGATAGATGTATCTTGAAGCTAATTGCCTCCTGCTGTAATGGTGAGTCTTTCATAATCAAATATATGCACCTTCTAGCTCACAATTTCGTGGTCTTGATTCCAAAGTAATGAAAAATACTAAAAAGCACTGCAATGCTTTTCTCTGGTGGTAATTTCAGGAGATAAACTTGTGAGAGCTACTGAACTCGTGAAGCTTTTATCACTGGAAAAATCAGTAAGGGGTGCAATTAAGCTTGTAACTGTTCTGAAGCTCCCTAACTTGGCTGAAAGGTTCAATTATATATTAGAGGTAAGTTTCAACAACCTCGATAGGATCTAACTCTAGAGTTGGCCACATAGCAAAGGAATTGATTCCCATTTCCACCCTCCAGTTCCTCATGATTCTTAATGCCTTCTAGCAGGAAAGGTTGCTGAATGAAAGAAATGTTACCTCAGCAGGCAATTTCCCTAACTTGAACAGCAATGCACCATCCATCAACATTGCAGCCAGCAAGACGGTTAACTCCACAGAGCAAACTAAGTTTTCAGGAAACAACAACATTCCATCATCATTGCCAAAGTTATCGGCCCCCATGTTTACAAAGAAAGCCAAAACACAAGAAGCCAAAGCTGGAATGGAGAAAACAGAAGAAAAGCAAACTGCAACTGAAGATGATGTTGGGAAGGTGAAGACAACCGAGGAGAAAAGTGTTGCAATGGTGAAGAATGCAGGAGATATGAAGAAGGCTGGAGAAGCGTCTAAGGTGCAATCCCAGCCCCCACTAAGTAATCCATCAAACAATCAAGAAAAGGCGAAGAAGGCAGAAGCGCCTAAACGCACGTCTAATCCATTCATGAAGAAAGTAATCTAGTAAGGTCCCTCTCAATGGCCTGATTACAAGGAGACTGAAGTATGAAAGCACAGATTAGACAAGGATTCATCTCAACTTTGTCACATGTAGCATGATGTATGCATCAAAAGTAAAATATATATAGAGATGTAAACTCCTGAGGCACTGACAGAAGAACATTGAGTAGGTGAGTGAGCTGATTTGTAATTATGTAAAGCATTAATTTGAAATAACCAAATTTTCTATGTATTGTTTGTGAGGAAAACTGGGATTATCGTATCGTTGGGCCTAAAACTTATTGTGGGCTTGGGATGGCCCATAAACACAAGCAGATTACAGTTGAGAAACAAACGACCGAACATCTCCTCCTAGCGTTCCGGTGACACAAGTCTAATATTGCCACAAGTGAGGGGTGAATACGTAAATTCATCCTTTTCCCGTTCGCGAACTTAAAACCCTCGAAATTTGGTCGAACCAAAACGAACCGCAAAAAACGCAGAAAGGCGTAAAACCGAAGAAGAAGACTAAAACGACGACGTTTCGATGGCGGGAGCCACCACAACCACCCCGTTCCTGCACATCCACGACCCGGACGACGACCCGCATCTGACCCGTACCCTAGACGACCACCCCTACTGGGCCCACCACGACTTCGACCACGTCTCCTCCGATCGCCGCCGTAGCATCGTCACCGTCCACCAAGACGACGACGACGAAGACGAGTGCGACGATCTCTTCTCCCAGTATCAATCCACCGTCCACGTCATGCGCGGCGGCGATGACGGCGTCTCGGAGCCGAATTCGATGTCGTCCAACCCGGATTTGCCGGACCGCGAAAACCAAGTCAATTTCGTCATGGATCTCCTCGAACAGCGCGTCGAGCAATCTCAGGTAACCGCCCGTTCCGTTTCGGGTTGTCGGGTTGTTAATGATGAGTCCGATGTGGATGTTGACGGATTGGACCTAGATTTGAATTTAGGGTTAGGTTCAGGGATAGATTTTAGTCATTGTGGCGATGATGATGATTATGATGATTATTTTTTCGGGAGGAG
Organism: Spiraea crenata; assembly: GCA_033992175.1. Lineage (NCBI taxonomy): Eukaryota > Viridiplantae > Streptophyta > Magnoliopsida > Rosales > Rosaceae > Spiraea > Spiraea crenata. Next base: position 1,856,506 of record JAVBHV010000078.1, on the reverse strand, counting down.
GGTTTCTGGGTCTGAATCTGGTGGGGGCGGGTCCAATTTAGGTGGGACTGAGGCATTGGAGGATTGCATGAGGCTCGTCGATTTCGGGACCGATTCGGACGAGGATGAGAATGGGGTTATTGGGATTGATCTGAACTCTGTGGTGGATGAATTTCATCTCCCTGATGACAATGATGATGATACAACAAGCATTCCTTTGTGTTGGTTTGTGGATGACCATAGGGAAAGTAATGAGGATTTCGAGTGGGAAGAAGTTGACGGGGGCGTCGACGAGAGGGATGTGTTCAGCATGTTTATTGCTCCTGATCATGAGGAGGAATCGGGACCATTTGCGATTTCGGCAATGGTTGCCCCGGGAGAGGAAGTGAATGTGGTGGAGGGAAGTGCTGAGCCTTTGGACAGTTTGCAATGGGAAGTTTTGTTGAATGCCAATAACTGGGAGACTAATGTGGATGGTGAACCTTTTCCTGGCGGTGATCAGGATGATTATATTTACGCTGCTGACTACGACATGCTGTTTGGGCAATTCTCCGAGAATGAGAATGCGTCGATGGGCAGGCCTCCAGCTGCCAGCCTTGTTGTGGAAAACCTTCTCTCGGTGGTTGTGACTGAGGAGGATGTGGAGAAGAGTAACGCAGTTTGTGCTGTCTGTAAGGATGACATGAATGTGGGGGAACAAAGCAAGCAATTGCCCTGTGCACATAGGTACCATGGTGATTGCATTGTGCCGTGGCTGTGCATTAGGAATACTTGTCCTGTTTGTCGACATGAATTGCCTACCGATGATCCTGCTTATGAGCGCAGGAGGACCCAAAGGCCTTCTCCCGGCTTTGATTACGGTGAGGTGGTGTTTTGAATTTGTTCTTCAGCTTTAGGTTTTCGAGAATGTAGATATTGCTTTGATGAAGAGTATACCTCTCTTATCGGATAGAGGATTGAGGATAAGACAACTCCGATGCTTTGTTTGTTGTTTTTGTGATAGTATAAGAATGTTTTATGGTTAGATTAGTTCAAACGTCTGTCATGTAATGATTTCTGATCATTTTATACATTTTTCATGCCTGTGTTTTCGTTGGAAGGTGATTCTATTTGATGATCAAGTATGCAATGTAATAATTTGGCGGGCACTGAATTTGTTTTTAGTTCTTATTGTGCAACATTTCAACTTTCAGATTCTGAGAGCATAACAACTACCCTTCCGGACTCTGTTCATGGTCTGTCATTTGTGAATTTTAAACGCAACTTGTTCTTCTTAACTTCTCTTTGTTAGGAAACGGTAAAAAAAAAGCGTTTTATTGACAGAGAAGTAAGTGTATTTCAATCAGGAGTTCACCAAATACGAAACAACCAAATTACTCAAGGAACATCTGCAATCAACTCATGAAACAACTGCACTGCACTGCATCTCAATGCATATCAATCAACATGAAATCAACCATCCTTTCTCCAGTCCAGGAAGTTTTGGTATGTTGATCGATACTCTTTTAGATATTGTTGGCAACAATACTATTGATACATATCAATGACTTACCAACCATCTAGTCCTTATCGAAAACCGAATATTCTGTAGAGAACTAGACTATCTATCCCACTACATTCCTTCTAGTCACAAATTTAGAAAAGCATTAAAGCACGCCAGTTGGTGCTTATGTATACTAATCAGATGTTAATGAAAGTCAAGACATTGGATTAAGCCCTAAGATTTATTAAGATCAACCACAAAACCAAATAAGATTTAGGTTATTGCAACAAATTAAGCTAAAAGGTTGCTGATGATGCCCATGATTTGTACCCAGTTTGTTTCTTTTTCTGCCAGAGAGGTTTGTTTCTTTACTAATTAATCCCTTCAACATGTGTACCTAACTCCTGAAACAATTTCTTCATCTTTCAAATTTCTTTCCCCAAACTAGCCTAATTTCTTCACTTTTGTCTTATAATGGCGACCTTTACTCAAAATTGGTTCACTAAGTCAAAACTTAATCAAGATCATTGGTATGTATCACATAAATTAAACCTAGAAGCAACCCAAAAAGAGCTCAAGAATTAAATCTATCCAAAATTAGACCATCCCCTACTTATATATCGAAAACCTTTCGGTTGAGAGATGAAAACCTGCCCATTTCATGAGATCACTTGTCTTGATGAACAACTAGCCTTCCCCTAAACCCTACATTTATAGAAAATCCTAAATTCTCTGTTAATCACATTTCCGGTGAGACGTTCCGAGCAAGTAATGTTACAAATCTATAATCTGCAAGCTGATGTGATCATCCACTCTAAATGCTTTCACAATTTCGCACGCGTTTTCCAGAATTAGCATATCTCCAGGTCTTGCCTTGAGATGTTGATCTGCATTCATGTAAAGGTAAAACAAATGTTAAACAGACAGAGAATATCTGACAAGAAAGTTCTTCATACGTGGATGCCAAGAAATGTGTGTGTGTGTATATAGGTTGTAGAGGTTCAGTTTAAAATCACTATGCTAATTCTTCATCCAAAAGACTAAAACCCTTGTGGAATTTCTTCATCTTCATGGAGCCAACTGAATCAAAGGTTCCCCATTACTTTTCCCCAGTTCAGAATCTTGATTCTATGTCGCTTTGCCCCACGAGGTTCTTCCCAATCTCTCATATCCATGTCCCAGCAACCCATGATTTTTCACCAAACACCTCTTCTCTGAGCAATGAAACTGCCTTTGATGAAGCAGGAGAGCAAAGCATTAACTATGAAAGGAGGCTCAAGAGGATGATATCCAACAGAGAGTCTGCACGAAGGTCACGGATGCGCAAGAAGAAGCAGATTGAAGAGCTCCAGTACCAGGTTGATCAGCTCCATGCTACAAACCGCCAGCTCTCGGAGAAGCTGATACAACTGTTGGAGGGCAACCAGCAGATCCTCCAGGAAAATGCTCAACTGAAAGAGAGAGTTTCTTCCCTTCAAATCGTGCTTGCTGATCTGATAACACCTCTGAGGAATGTGGGAGATGTTACCACCAACACCAATGGCATTCGACTCAGAGCCGAAGATTCAACTTCTCCATGATTACATCCTTAGTATCGGGTATCAGTTCTCTTCATCCAGTAAACGGGTCCAGTAGTATTGATGCGTATAGTTTTCTCTTTCCTTTCTATCGGTATACAGTCAAAGATACATGAGTTTTCATGGTCAATTTAGTTTTATAAATCTTGTTTATGTACATCCCAACTCGAGTTTGGATGGGACTAAATTATGGTCTTCTGCAATCCAATATTATCAGTCAAGTTATTGTAGGGGCGGACTGTTCAATATGATTATGTATCTTGTCAAACCATCTGCACCCTCTACATGGCTCAACACCATGGTAGGTAAAGCTTTTGGATTCAAAGACATAAATGAACAACAGACATAAGAAACTCCAGATAACTGCATTAGAGATTCTCAAAATTTCAGGTACATGTAATACAGTGTTTTGTCAGGATGCAACATCATGTTTTCTTATGTACAATACGAAGGCCTGGGAAATCAAAGAAACTAACATCAACCACTCTTCTTAAACACTGGATGCTTCCCATTTGAGATGTTAGGAGATAATCCGGCAGTAGTGGTAGAAGTTGAACAGCCATTGCTTTGCTCTTCAAAACCCTGCACTGGGTCTGCATACGAACGGGTACAAGGCCACCTAGACAAAGAAAAACTAAACAATATTAGCTTCTGAGCAATTCCAGTGCAAAATACACATGCTTCAATGATTGTACCTGCTCGACTTTATTGTGTTACCATCTATTGTCGTAGTCTCCTCAAAGATGTCGCCTGCAAGAATTGAAGCAAATTGCACACTAAAGTGAACGAATTGAACCTATTATAAAAAGCTGTACTTCAATCTGCATTTTACTCTGCAGCATAGACTCAGAAAATTGTTGCAAACCTCCATACAGATCCTTGTTTGAGAAGTACTTTGCAGTCATCCAACAACTGTAGTCAGCTTCATACTTCTTGAACTTCTCAATGTGGTGGGCACTATGAAGATCACTAACACAAACAGAGGTGAAAGGAAATAGTTTATCATCCAGCATCCGGTTCAAATTCATAACATATCATTCAACAGAAGCCAGGATTCATCTTAAGAACGATTCGAATAACCAAGAAAATGTTCACAAAACAAAAGACCCACTGATTCTTCGATAGTTTTAGAGACTTATAAGGAATCCTATACTTGTTTACCATATAAAGAGAAACAGTAAAAACCCAAAATGCAAGACCAAAGCTTCTGACAACTCCAATCGAATGAAGTCAGTAGCTTTGAAACACTCTCCAAACATGCTTTGGAGTCAGTAGATATTGATTCAGTTCAGGTGCAATCTATTCAGTATTTGGGAAGTGTTTCAAAATCCGAACAATGTTGTCGAATATCGAAAAAGGAGTAAACTTTCATGAAGTCAAAAGATTGTATCTACCCTGATGTCTACGAGTAGCGAAAAGAACGAAACAGATCAAAGTGAGTAAACTTCGAATCTTGCTTACTATGATTTCCCCTACTCAGAAAAAACAAATCAAAAACTAACAACACGGAAATTCATAGCTTTTAATTGCAAACACAATTCCCAACGATGAACATAAACCAGAAGTTGAAAGTTTCAACATCGGAAACAAGGCTCACCCAAAATGCGAAGAGATGTCCGGCTTCTTCTCGTCCGCATCGAAAACGCCATTGTCGACTCCACCAACAACCTTGAGCATATGAAAAATCAAAAATCGAAGAAAAAAAGAAGAACCCCAGAAGAAACAATCATACAGAGTGGAGAGAGGACCTGTGGATTTGGAGGAGAGTTGGAGACGGGCTCGGAGGCGGAGTTGTCGGAGTTGTAAGCTGAGGACTCAGACGGCGGAGACAGCGGCGGAAGAGTCGTCATACTCCGACAATTGTTGCTGCTGCTAACTAACTAACAACAACTCCACCGCCGCAAGCGCAGAGTTGAAGCTCCCACCAAACCCAGAATCGTTTTTTACTTCTATTTCAGCCAACGGTGGGTAATTGCGGGCCCGATGTCTGGGTAGGGTCCACCAAGAATAAATAAGAGACCCCCTACATTGCAATTTTTTTACGTTTAATTTACACTTCGTTCAGTAAAAATTCTACGTACTAGTAAATAAGTTTCTCCATAGACGAGCATTGGATGGCGCTTGATTGATATTGATGATAACAATGTGCAATCACATACTAGACGAAATGATTAAACTAACATAATTTATTTACCATAGACATACAAATTATATTATTAAAAATATTATATGTAGCAGCGTATGCCTTATAAATTAAAATTTTTTATTTGATGAATCAGTTAAAAAAGTGAAAAATCAAACCTTTGCTTAAAAACCAAATTACCCTCCACGTTGCATTTTTTTACAGTGATGTTAAAAGAAGGTTAAAAAGATGTATCAAAGGCATTGGCTACCAATTCGTAGTAACACATAATTCAGATTTTGCGTAGGCTGCTGCAACAAAGGCATTGGCTACCAATTCATCTCCCATTATAGATGAGCTGGTACTTTTACTATAGGCATACAAATTCTATGGACGAAGGCACTTTAACTTTAAGTAGGCTCATAGCATGAGTCCTCGCCCTCTCCTCCTTTTTGATATGTACCTTTTTCCTATCCGCTCCAGTAGGATGAAATGCCCACCTCTGTACAGGATCAATAACAATCTTCTCGAGTTCAACAGCATTGTCTATCAAGTACATGACATGTTCATCTACATTTGCGTGACCAATATATCCTTCTACTTTGACTACCCTCAGACTATGATGGGGGCATTTTGCAGCTTTCTTTATTTTCTTTCCTTCCTCATCTTCTGGGAAATATATCTGCACAAAACGAAATAAATAAATAAATACATTAGCAGAGAACAATAGGCACGCAACAAGAACCACCCATTAGGTCTATTGGCTAACTGCATAATTCATACGAAATAATCAACATTGAAAGAGTTAAGGTAATTAAAGATTCACATCAACTCTACAAGAGTATTCAATTGGTTTCATATAAGGTTTCACATCTTTTCGACAGTATCTAACAGTTGGTGTATTATCTGTCTTCATTGTCATCCTAAATAATCTCATTCGTATTCATAACTGAAGCATTTTCAATCAACCTTAAATGTGCTTTGTTTATGTGTTCAAAGTTGGCAACGAAATAAACACAATAAAGCATAGAACATCCAATACTGCACACACATAAGCCATGTTCCACTGCTAATCTAACAAGCGTAGAAAAATATACCTTCAAAACAAGTCTCTGCATGGAAGGACATGCCTTCATGAAAGAAGATACTTGACTAAGACTCCATTTATAATCTTCACAAATCATCAACTCCAAATTCTTGACATTCGCTAATGTAGGGAAGATATAATTCTCATTGTACTCCTGCGAGTCAAACAAAAGGATAAGGACGTGCATATTGAACAAAAAGAAAAGAAACCAACACAAGATAATTAGAGATACTAACCACATCAACCACACGCAACTTGAGACTTTGAAGCTGAGAAAGACAACATGATAGTTGGGAGAAAACTTGTCTCATGGAGTTGGGGTTACTCCGCCGATTACAAGAAGTGGATGCTTCAACCAGGAAAGGAACATTATTGAGAATCAATTCTGAGCCTGGTCCTTCGATACTAAGGGAGACCAGGTTTGAGCCACAGATCTCAACAGTCTTGAGATAATAACAATGCTTTAGCTCTAAGTACTTCAATCCACTTGGCGGATTGACAACTCTTAAGTTAACCAAAGAGCAAGCAAAAGTCACTGACAGTCGTTCAAGTACTGGACAATGTGACAAGAAGTACTCCAAAACTTCTCCAGTCACAGCTACAAATACCAAATGAAGAACTTTGAGGGACTGAAACCCAATGTAGTTGTTCAAAGAGGACGTTTTTTCAAGGCCTAACACTTTGGAGGTAAAACTGTATAAACCTTTGTCTGGATCACCGCTCAATTGAAGAAAATCCAAATCAAGTACTTCAACTCTCTTTCTCATGGCAAATTGAACCCATCCATCTATGGAACTTGCAAAACGATGATCTAAAACAAAGCAAACCCTAAATTTTTTTATGTCAGAACCAGCATGTTTTTCCACGATACTGTTTACCCAATGGACGTACCTACGGCTTTCTTCGTCCAGTAACTTCCGTTTGAGGTCACTCAAGCGGAACAAAGCTTTACCAGGATCAAAATCGAGATTCGTAGTAAACGTCCACGCATACCGCCAGCGCCTAGAAAGGACACTAGTAGCTACTGCTTCCTTGAGTGGCAACAGAGACAATATACGAGCAAGAACATCAGCGGGCAACTCACTGATTCGGTCCACCACTAAGTCGTGGTTGCACTTAAACTTGATGAGAAAACACCAGAAAATAGCCATTATTAGTCAAATTTCTCCAAAACTTTTCTCACACGCATGATTAAGGACAAATAAAATTGAAATACCCTTTTAAATGAATCAAATATCAAAACCCATAAGAAATAATCACGCCGAATGGTTGGAGAGAGGAGTACCTGCGGACTTGGAAGAGAGTTGGAGTCGAGCTCGGAGGCGGAGTTGTTGGAGTTGTAAGCTGAGGATGCTGACGGCGGAGACGGCGGCGGAGGAGTGGCCATATTCCGACAATTTTAGCTGCTAGCTAAGAACAACAACACGGTGGTGGCCGTGTTGGCGAGGAAAAAGATAACCAAAAAGCTTTTCAGCCTAACGGTGCCGTACCGCTCTGCTTGTTGAGTGAGAAATAAACCAGAGGCCCAAATGCCGTGTTTTGGCTAGTGCCTCCGTACGTATGCAGCCCAATTGTATTCCTTAATTTGATCTTTTCTTTCATGAGTAATATATTTGGATTTTTATCTAAAATAGACCAACCAATACAAATTTATTCTAAAATAGATGGGCAGCCAAATCTGTTCCAAAAATAGGCCAAAGTTTTGCCTATTTGCACTCCAAGCCCTTTCACAATAGCCAAACTTTCTTGCCGCCGTTTCTCCATTTTCCGGCCACAGATCGGCGACGACTCCAACAGCAAAAAGTTTCCCCTCGACCTCAAGAGTGTACTCCCAAAATTCCGAAGCCAAAGACGATGTGGAACGCCGCCGGTGAAGCAAAACGTGAAAACTTGACAACCGAGCTTCTCGCCGCCATCGCTCTTTTTCCGGCCACCTTCTCTGAACGCCGCTGCCACCAGAGCATTCCTGACATTTGAGAGAACATTCCCACAAAGTTTCAGCCCGAAAAACGCGCCGGAGAGCCGTCGGCAACAAGCTTGATGGAATCCGAGCTTTTCCGGCGCTTTTTCCGGCCAAACCAGTCATCCGCAAGTCTTGAAAACCTGGTTTTTGAATTCCTCTCATTCCGTAGATGCGTTTTGATATAAAGATTGCTTGATTTGGTTGAGAATTGAGGAAGATAGGGGTTTGAGTAATCGGGGTGATTGTTTCCTTTTTTTTGTTTTTGGTTTTTTTTGTTTTTGGTTTTGTTTTTGGATTGGAAATTGATTGGTTGATGAAATGAGATGTGAAAATGGTTTGTTCAAGACGTCGATGGTGGAGCTCATGAGCTGATGTGGTTGGGGAGATGACGGCGACGGAGTTTGGAGGAGAAGAATGGTGTGAAGTTGCCGAGTGACAGAGAAGCACTATACGACACTATGACGTACTATAAAAGACTATGTACACACTATAAGGGACTATGTGCAAATTGTGAATAGTAATTTATTTTTAGAAATTGACTATGAACACACTATGTCGAACTATATCTACACTACGGTGGACTACAATCACACTATGGTGGACTGTGGCCACACTTTTGGTACACAGGGATTAAATTGCAAATTTTAAATAGTAATTTATTTTCCAGAAATGGACTATGACCACACTATAGTGGACTATGATGGACTATAGTGTACTACAACGGTTTTAAGTACAAAGGGGTTATGTGCAAATTCACTATGCAAATTTGCCTACTGAAGAATAGCCCGCTGCCCCTTCCCTATTTTGGAATAGAATTAGGCCGGTTGGCCTATTTTAGATAAAAACCCAATATATTTATATGGTTAGTGCCTCCATATAACTACTTCTTTAAGAATTAAATTATGTTTATATTTATATTTCAATTTTAGTTAATTCTTACAATATTGTTTGCTTTTTTTTTTGTCACTCATAAAGCATCCTAGTGTATATATAATATTTTTATCTTAATGAAAACTATTTTAGCAAGTTTGTTATCTAAATTAATTAAGGAAAGTGTGAGGCGCACTTCAAGGCTAAGTACATTTGTGGTTAAATTGTATTTTTAAAGTTTGCCCTTTATTAATTGAAAAAATAGTAACAAACAGCCTACACCAACAGGCTCATAACACATTAATCTTGCCCAGGTCAAATGCGATATGGCATGGAACTCAACCGATGGCATGTTTACTAACTCGGAGTCGGAGTGAGTATGAGTCGAATTGAACAGGAATCAGAATGAGTAGGAATTGAAGTGAAGCACTCTCATTGAAGAATTTACAAATTATCCGGAATCAGAGTGAAAATTAAATTGATTGCCATTAAAATATTTACTAATTTTCATGAATCGGAATGCAAATTAATTAAATTATTAAAATACCCTTAATATAAAATTTCAGTTTTTTCAACGTAAAAGTGAAAATTAAATATTCAAGCACAAATATCTCCCAGCGAACATTTGCTACTTTGTTCTATATAAAAAAAATATTACTAAGACAGAAGAAGAGGAAAAGAACAGAGCTACTAGGGGTTTTTTTTTTTTCCAAATACGCAGCTATAATTTTTATTTTTTTTGCATGGGTAGAAGTTATTTGCGGGTTATTAGATTATTGAAGGATATTTTAGATATAAAATTTTCATTCCTAGTGGAATCAATCTCTAGTAATCCCTATACCATGTCAACCCACGGAGTTCCATTCCTTGGCGAGTTCCACCACAAATTTGATTCCCAAATTTTAATAAACATGTGAGTAATTAGGAGTGGGAATGACTCCCAGCAATTTTATTCCTATTCCAAGTTAATAAACAAGCCACGAGAGGAGACCCCAGCCGTTAGTTTAGTTATAGCAATATTAACATATTAAAGCAATCTTCACAGCTTGAAATATGGCATGTCACCAAAAACAGCCTACACAAACAGGCTCATAACATAAATTAGCAGCACAAGCGTGTTTACTTGCAGATAGTAATTAGTTAAAGGTGAATTGCCTGGTTTTACTATTGAACACCCTCTTTTGTCAAGGTTGTAGCACGGGGTATTACTACATTCTCTGCAACTGTTTATGAGACAATATACTGCCATCTTTGGGGTGCATCACTCTCTTATACATTACAGTAGAAATTTTGTGTATTTTGTAGTCAAAATTGAATAAGTAGAAATTTATTCACGAGTTGGTTCGGTGGTAGGCAGGAATGGAAGAACGTGCTCCGTCACCACATCTTTGATCTCTATGTTCAGCTTGAACCTTTTGTGTCCAGGAAACTCAGAATAGTCATATACGGGAGCAATTCTTTTGCTATGAAATCCGTAAACCTGCAATACAAATAAAAAGTAGCAAGCTGCAGAAGAAAGATAATGATAAAGCCAATGAGTAATCAAACTAAGCAATCAAGGAACAAGAAAAGTAATCTGCTAATTCACGGATCCTACTTTACATTAACGTTTTTTTCTGAATCACAAATAATAACAAGAAAGCCTCTGTTATGAGCATGATACATTCAATACTACACAAACAACAGAAGCATCACCAACATCAGGTAAAGACGATTTAAACATCTAGTCATATGAACAATGACAGAATTATCGGACCAACCAAACAAGAACAATGTGCTATCTATCTTTTACATGAATTCATATTTTTATCAATTGATCACTCTATCATGTATAAAATTTAGAAGTGAAAGAAAAGCTATTATGAATGATTCGAATAACCAAGAAAATGTTCACAGAACAAAAGCCCCACTGATTCTTCGATAGTTTTAGAGACTTATAAGGAATCCTCTACTTGTTTACCGTTTAAAGAGAAACAGTAAAAACCCAAAATGCATAAGTGGGAGACCAAAGCTTCTGACAACTCCAATCGAATGAAGTCAGTAGCTTTGAAACACTCTCCAAACATGCTTTGGAGTCAGTAGATATTGATTCAGTTCAGGTGCAATCTATTCAGTATTTGGGAAGTGTTTCAAAATCCGAACAATGTTGTCGAATATCGAAAAAGGAGTAAACTTTCATGAAGTCAAAAGATTGTATCTACCCTGATGTCGAAAACGGAACCTACGAGTAGCGAAAAGAACGAAACAGATCAAAGTGAGTAAACTTCAAATCAAAAACTAACAATACAGAAATCCATAGCTTTTAATTGCAAACACAATTCCCAACAATGAACAGGTTGAAAGTTTCAACATCGGAAACAAGGCTCACCCAAAATGTGAAGAGATGTCCGGCTTCTTCTCGTCCACATCGAAAACGCCATTGTCGACTCCACCAACAACCTTGAGCAAATGAAAAATCAGAAATCGAAAAGAAAAAAAAAACACCCATAAGAAACAATCATACAGAATGGAGTGGAGAGAGGACCTGTGGATTTGGAGGAGAGTTGGAGACGGGCTCGGAGGCGGAGTTGTCGGAGTTGTAAGCTGAGGACGCAGACGGCGGAGACAGCGGCGGAAGAGTCGTCATACTCCACCGCCGCAAGTGCAGAGTTGAAGCTCCCACCAAACCCAGAATCGTTTTTTACTTCTATTTCAGCCAACGGTGGGTAATTGCGGGCCCGATGTCTGGGTAGGGTCCACCAAGAATAAATAAGAGACCCCCTACATTGCAATTTTTTTACGTTTAATTTACACTTCGTTCAGTAAAAATTCTACGTACTAGTAAATAAGTTTCTCCATAGACGAGCACTGGATGGCGCTTGATTGATATTGATGATAACAATGTGCAATCACATAATAGACGAAATGATTAAACTAACATAATTTATTTATTATAGACATACAAGTTATATTATTAAAAATATTATATGTAGCAGCGTACGCCCTATAAATTAAAATTTTTTATTTGATGAAAAAGTTAAAAAAGTGAAAAATCAAACCTTTGCTTAAAAACCAAATTACCCTCCACGTTGCATTTTTTACAGTGATGTTAAAAGAAGGTTAAAAAGTAAAGTGCATGATTTTACTATTAGCATACCATCTTTGTCAAAGATGAATCAAAGGCATTGGCTACCAGTTCGTAGTAACACATAATTCAGATTTTGCGTAGGCTGCTGCAACAAAGGCATTGGCTACCAATTCATCTCCCATTATAGATGAGCTGGTACTTTTACTATAGGCATACAAATTCTATGGACGAAGGCACTTTAACTTTAAGTAGGCTCATAGCATGAGTCCTCGCCCTCTCCTCCTTTTTGATATGTACCTTTTTCCTATCCGCTCCAGTAGGATGAAATGCCCACCTCTGTACAGGATCAATAACAATCTTCTCGAGTTCAACAGCATTGTCTATCAAGTACATGACATGTTCATCTACATTTGCGTGACCAATATATCCTTCTACTTTGACTACCCTCAGACTATGATGGGGGCATTTTGCAGCTTTCTTTATTTTCTTTCCTTCCTCATCTTCTGGGAAATATATCTGCACAAAACGAAATAAATAAATAAATACATTAGCAGAGAACAATAGGCACGCAACAAGAACCACCCATTAGGTCTATTGGCTAACTGCATAATTCATACGAAATAATCAACATTGAAAGAGTTAAGGTAATTAAAGATTCACATCAACTCTACAAGAGTATTCAATTGGTTTCATATAAGGTTTCACATCTTTTCGACAGTATCTAACAGTTGGTGTATTATCTGTCTTCATTGTCATCCTAAATAATCTCATTCGTATTCATAACTGAAGCATTTTCAGTCAACCTTAAATGTGCTTTGTTTATGTGTTCAAAGTTGCAACGAAATAAACACAATAAAGCATAGAACATCCAATACTGCACACACATAAGCCATGTTCCACTGCTAATCTAACAAGCGTAGAAAAATATACCTTCAAAACAAGTCTCTGCATGGAAGGACATGCCTTCATGAAAGAAGATACTTGACTAAGACTCCATTTATAATCTTCACAAATCATCAACTCCAAATTCTTGACATTCGCTAATGTAGGGAAGATATAATTCTCATTGTACTCCTGCGAGTCAAACAAAAGGATAAGGACGTGCATATTGAACAAAAAGAAAAGAAACCAACACATGATAACTAGAGATACTAACCACATCAACCACACGCAACTTGAGACTTTGAAGCTGAGAAAGACAACATGAGAGTTGGGTGAAAACTTGTCTCATGGAGTTGGGGTGACTCCGCCGATTACAAGAAGTGGATGCTTCAACCAGGAAAGGAACATTATTGAGAATCAATTCTGAGCCTGGTCCTTCGATACTAAGGGAGACCAGGTTTGAGCCACAGATCTCAACAGTCTTGAGATAATAACAATGCTTTAGCCCTAAGTACTTCAATCCACTTGGCGGATTGACAACTCTTAAGATAACCAAAGAGCAAGCAAAAGTCACTGACAGTCGTTCAAGAACTGGACAATGTGACAAGAAGTACTCCAAAACTTCTCCAGTCACAGCTACAAATACCAAATGAAGAACTTTGAGGGACTTAAACCCAATGTAGTTGTTCAAAGCGGACGTTTTTTCAAGGCCTAACACTTCGGAGGTAAAACTGTATAAACCTTTGTCTGGATCACCGCTCAATTGAAGAAAATTGCATTTTGCTGTGCAATTTGCTCAAAGAATCTTGTTGTCTCAGTGGGAGTTTTCTTCTTTGCTGCTCTTGCTTCCTTGGCGGCTTTTCTCCCCAATGGCCTTGTTATCCGAATGGGGGTGTCATCATCGGATAAATTCTCCTGAACTGGGGAATCTTCATCGGGCATGTCTTCTGGGATGTGCATAGCAACCGGTGTATCTGCCACAAGTTTAAAGCGATGTCTATACTTCACAATATCCCATAAATGATGGTTGGTGAAATTCTTAGTGGTTGGTACCCTGGCTTTGTAAAATGCTTGTATGGCATCTGCCTACCAAAAAAAAAAAACATGCAAACTTAGACAAATATATAAAGATAAATAAATTTTTTTATGTAAGTGACAAGGATAAAAACAATACCAAAGTTTGTGCATTTGAACCACTTGGTGGTACAATGCTGTGTGCTTCTTTAATAGCATACCGCCAAGCGTTGAAATGTACGACCAAACGTTTCCAATGAGTTTGAATACCCACTAGTGTGCGGGATGTTCCGCCACAATACTTGTCGAATTCCTCCGTGATCTTAGTCCATAATGAACCCATCTTTACCTTGTTGCCGGTGATTGGATCGTGACAAGTTACCCACCAAGCTTCACACAAATGAATGTTTTCCTCATTTGTCCAAGTCGCGGAATCGGGTGCCGACATTTTCCACAACAAAAACAATCACACAAATGAAAGATAGATATAAGAGGGAGAGAGAATTTCTGAAGAATTGTTGTGGAAAGTGCAAAAATATGATTGGTTATTTATAGAAAATTTTTTTACATCTTTTGCAATTTTTTTCCTACAATTTTTCGAGATTTTTGGCTAAATAAACCCTGGCCGTCCGATCTGGAGATTGACGGCCAGGAAGAGGACACGTGGCAGGCGCAGAAAATTTTTCCCGTTTATAGCTGTTACTGCTGATGTCAGCAAAAGTTACCGTTGCATTCAAACGGTCAAATTCTTCAGTGCATTCACTCGCGTCTCTGGCGCGTGTTATGCACGCGCCCGTATAAAAAAAAATAAAAACGCGCTCGGTGGGCTGTGACATCATGGCTGACGTCACCTGCACCTGCACCTCCGCCGAACAGTACTGGGGCGAGAAATCGCTCCTCTGCCTCGACCCTCCGCCCCGCCCCTCGTCCACATTAGTCGACCGCCCCACCTGCGGTGGAAGCCGATTTTTTGCAAAGGGGGGCGACACATCATCAACCCGCCCCTTTGCCCATGACTTTTCCACCCGCGGTGGGGCCATCGACTACTGTGGACGAGGGGCGGGGCGGAGGGTAAGGGCAGAGGAGCGATTTCTCGCCCCAATACTGTTCGGCGGAGGTGCAGGTGCAGGTGAGAATAAGACAAAGACGATAAATAAAACCTTCAGAACAGATGGTACAGAGGGATCCAATGCCTATGGATTACATTATTTGACAGATCTTTGTTAATTTCTGCAAGAATAATCTCAACAATTCAGGGGACAACGAAACATATATCCAAAATCTTACGTTTAAACCAAAATCTTACAGGCATTTGTATATATATTTTTTAAACGGTATGGATATTTGCAAGAACAAAGGTTGTCTACTATAAATAAAATAAAAGCTCATACTTTATTTCTTTAATTCTTTCAATTTTATAATATTATATTATAATCGGAATCATTCATTTTTATCTAATAAAAATCATTTCATCAAAAAATCAATCAAATCGGAGATCGTTTGATTATTTATTTATATTAAAACATATAGACGACTAGTTTGATCAAGTGATTGTACTGTTCAATTGTTTTACACATTTACATAACTAAATAATTTCCTATTTAATTGATTTTTTTTTTTTTTAAGGAAATGATACTTACTAGATAAGCTACAAAATGAACGGTACTGATTATGGTATAACATCGTATAATGGAAGAAACTAAAAAGAATAGAGTAGGTAAGCTTTGTTTTGTTTGTAATAAGAAGACACTAAATAGACATTTTTTTTTTCTTCTTGTTTTCTATAACAAAGAGCTTTTGCTTTCCGTCAAAACTAAACTATAATAAATGAAAGAACAAATTACAATTTTAACCTTATAAGTTGGAGGTGCACATCAAATTAAACCACGAGGTTTTCAAATCATCAAATTACTCCCCATTTATTACTGAAGTGGCAATTCACGACCTATACGAAAATGAATTTTGTCTTTCCATCCCATTAACATTGACATTTTTGTATATTTTGTGCCAAACACTTCTTTTTTTTCTTCTCCCGCCAAGGCATTTGCCTTTCATTTCGTGGACTAACAACCCCATTTAGTATCTATATAATTGCAATAAAAATTATAAGAGAAATGATTGACATGTGATGTGTTCAACTTGTTTGAGATTGATATGGAAGGAAATTAGCCACATAAAGAGATGAAGTAAAGAAAGAAAGAAATATATTTTTTGTTTTCACACAAAAATGCCGTTGTTAGCGGGTAAGGATAACAAAAATTCATTTTCATTTAGGTTTTATAATGCCTCATCAACAATAGAAATGATCAATTTGACAAAGTGGTTTAAACTGATTAAACATAGAAACCTTTAGGGATAATTTGATGAAATTGAAACTCTATGATCTAATTTGATATGAACCCCTAAACCTTGTGGGGTAAATTGTAAGTTGCCCTAAATGAAATAACAAAGCTCAAAGATCTAAATATAATATTAAAAAAAATCCTTAAGAGCTCATCTGTTGATGACTTCGCAAACGCAGCGGTAGAGATTCATTTTAGAGAACTTCCTGCTCTAGTACTTCTACTATAGGCATACAAGTTCTATGGATGAAGGCACTTTAACTTTAAGTAGGCTCATAGCGTGAGTCCTCGCCCTCTCCTCCCTTTTGATATGTACCTTTCTCCTATCCGCTCCAGTAGGATGAAATGCCCACCTCCGTACAGGTTCAATAACAATCTTCTCAAGTTCAACAGCATTGTCTATCAAGTACATGACATGTTCATCTATATTTGCATGACCAACATATCCTTCTACTTCAACTACCCTCAGACTATGATGGGGGCATTTTGCAGCTTTCTTTATTTTCTTTCCTTCCTCATCTTCTGGTAAATACATCTGCACAAAACAAAATTTAAAAAAAAAAATAATTACATTAGTAGAGAACAATAGGCACGCAACAGGAACCACCATTAGGTCTATGGCTAACCGCATAATTCATATGAAACAATCAACATTAAAAAGTAAGCTAATTAAAGATTCACTTCAATTCTACAAGCAGAGTATTCAATTTGTTTGATATAGGGTATCACAACTTTTCGACAGTATCTAATAGTTAGTGAATTATTTGTCCTATTAAGAACAAGATAAAAAACATCAACATTAATCTTCATTGTCATCCTAAATAATCTCATTCATATTCATAGCTGAAGCATTTTCAATCGAACCTTAAATGTTCTTTGTTTATGTCTTCAAAGTTGGCAACGAAAGGCTAGAACATCCAATACTGCGCACACATAAGCCATGTTCCACTACTAATCTAACAAGCGTAGAAAAATATACCTTTAAAACAAGTCTCTGCAGGGAAGGACATGCCTTCATGAAAGAAGATAGTTGACTAAGACTCCATTTATAATCTGCACAAATAGTCAACTCCAAATTCTTGACATTTGCTAATGTAGGGAAGATATAATTCTCATTGTACTCCTGCGAGTCAAACAAAAGGATAAGGACGTGCATATTGAACAAAAAGAAAAGAAACCAACACATGATAATTAGAGATACTAACCACATCAACCACACGCAACTTGAGACTTTCAAGCTGATAAAGACAACACGAGAGTTGGGAGAAGACTTGTCTCATGGAGTTGGGGTTCCACTGATAACAAACAGTGGATGCTTCAACCAGGAAAGGAACATTATTGAGAATTAATTCTGAGCCATGTCCTTCGATGCTAATGGAGACCAGGTTTGCGCCACAAATCTCAACGGTCTTGAGATAATAACAATGCTTTAGCTCTAAGTACTTCAATCCACTTGGTGGATCGACAACTCTTAAGTTAACCAAAGAGCAAGCAAAAGTCACTGACAGTCGTTCAAGTACTGGACAATGTGACAAGAAGTACTCCAAAACCTCTTCAGTCACTGCTACAAATACCAAATGAAGAACTTTGAGGGACTGAAACCCAATGTAGTTGTTCAAAGAGGACGTTTTTTCAAGGCCTAACACTTTGGAGGTAAAACTGTATAAACCTTTGTCTGGATCACCGCTCAATTTAAGAAAATCCAAATCAAGTACTTCAACTCTCTTTCTCATGGCAAATTGAACCCATCCATCTATGGAACTTGCAAAACGATGATCTAAAACAAAGCAAGCCCTAAATTTTTTTATGTCAGAACCAGCATGTTTTTCCACGATACTGTTTACCCAATGGACGTACCTACGGCTTTCTTCGTCCAGTAACTTCCGTTTGAGGTCACTCAAGCGGAACAAAGCTTTACCAGGATCAAAATCGAGATTCGTAGTAAACGTCCACGCATACCGCCAGCGCCTAGAAAGGACACTAGTAGCTACTGCTTCCTTGAGTGGCAACAGAGACAATATACGAGCAAGAACATCAGCGGGCAACTCACTGATTCGGTCCACCACTAAGTCGTGGTTGCACTTAAACTTGATGAGAAAACACCAGAAAATGGCCATTATTAGTCAAATTTCTCCAAAACTTTTCTCACACGCATGATTAAGAACAAATAAAATTGAAATACCCTTTTAAATGAATCAAATATCAAAACCCATAAGAAATAATCACGCCGAATGGTTGGAGAGAGGAGTACCTGCGGACTTGGAAGAGAGTTGGAGACGAGCTCGGAGGCGGAGTTGTTGGAGTTGTAAGCTGAGGATGCTGACGGCGGAGACGGCGGCGGGGGAGTGGCCATATTCCGACAATTTTAGCTGCTAGCTAGCCAAGAACAACAACACGGTGGTGGCCGTGTTGGCGAGGAAGAAGATATCCAAAAAGCTTTTCAGCCAAACGGTGCCGTACCGCTCTGCTTGTTGAGTGAGAAATAAACCAGAGGCCCAAATGCCGTGTTTTGGCTAGTGCCTCCGTATGCAGCCCAATTGTATTCCTTAATTTGACCGTTTCTTTCATGAGGAATATATTTATATGGTTAGTGCCTCCATATAACTACTTCTTTAAGAATTAAATTATGTTTATATTTATATTTCAATTTTAGTTAATTCTTACAATATTGTTTCCTTCTTCTTTTTTTTGTCACTCATAAAGCATCCTAATGTATATATAATATTTTTATCTTAATGAAAACTATTTTAGCAAGTTTGTTATCTAAATTAATCAAGGAAAGTGTGAGGCGCACTTCAAGGCTAAGTACATTTGTGGTTAAATTGTATTTTTAAAGTTTGCCCTTTATTAATTGAAAAAATAGAAACAAACAGCCTACACCAACAGGCTCATAACACATTAATCTTGCCCAGGTCAAATGCGATATGGCATGGAACTCAATCGATGACATGTTTACTAACTCGGAGTCGGACTGAGTATGAGTCGAATTGAACAGGAATCGGAATGAGTAGGAATCGGAGTGAAGCACTCTCATTGAAGAATTTACTAATTATCCGGAATCAGAGTGAAAATTAAATTGATTGTCATTAAAATGTTTACTAATTTTCATGAATCGGAATAAAAATTAATTAAATTATTAAAATACCCTTAATATAAAATTTCAATTTTTTCAACGTAAAAGTGAAAATTAAATATTCAAGCACAAATATCTCCCAGCGAACATTTGCTACTTTGTTCTATATAAAAAAATATTACTAAGACGGAAGAAGAGGAAAAGAACATAGCTACTAGGGTTTTTTTTTTTTTCTTCCAGATACGCGGCTATAATTTTTATTTTTTTTGCATGGGTAGAAGTTTTTTGCGGGTTATTAGATTATTGAAGGATATTTTAGGTATAAAATTTTCATTCCTAGTGGAATCAATCTCTAGTAATCCCTATACCACGTCAACCCACAGAGTCCCATTCCTTAGTGAGTCCCATCACAAATTTGATTCTCAAATTTTAATAAACACGTGAGTAATTAGGAGTGGGAATGACTCCCAGCAATTTTATTCCTATTCCAAGTTAATAAACAAGCCACGAGAGGAGACCCCAGCCGTTAGTTTAGTTATAGCAATATTAACATATTATAGCAATCTTCACAGCTTGAAATATGGCATGTCACCAAAAACAGCCTACACAAACAGGCTCATAACATAAATTAGCAGCACAAGCGTGTTTACTTGCAGATAATAATTAGTTAAAGGTGAATTGCCTGGTTTTACTATTGAACACCCTCTTTTGTCAAGGTTGTAGCACGGGGTATTACTACATTCTCTGCAACCGTTTATGAGACAATATACTGCCATCTTTGGGGTGCATCACTCTCTTATACATTACAGTAGAAATTTTGTGTATTTTGTAGTCAAAATTGAATAAGTAGAAATTTATTCATGAGTTGGTTCGGTGGTAGGCAGGAATGGAAGAACGTGCTCCGTCACCACATCTTTGATCTCTATGTTCAGCTTGAACCTTTTGTGTCCAGGAAACTCAGAATAGTCATATACGGGAGCAATTCTTTTGCTATGAAATCCGTAAACCTGCAATACAAATAAAAAGTAGCAAGCTGCAGAAGAAAGATAATGATAAAGCCAATGAGTAATCAAACTAAGCAATCAAGGAACAAGAAAATTAATCTGCTAATTCACGGATCCTACTTTACATTAACGTTTTTTTCTGAATCACAAATAATAACAAGAAAGCCTCTGTTATGAGCATGATACATTCAATACTACACAAACAACAGAAGCATCACCAACATCAGGTAAAGACGATTTAAACATCTAGTCATATGAACAATGACAGAATTATCGGACCAACCAAACAAGAACAATGTGCTATCTATCTTTTACATGAATTCATATTTTTATCAATTGATCACTCTTATCATGTATAAAATTTAGAAGTGAAAGAAAAGCTATTATGAATGATTCGAATAACCAAGAAAATGTTCACAGAACAAAAGCCCCACTGATTCTTCGATAGTTTTAGAGACTTATAAGGAATCCTCTACTTGTTTACCATTTAAAGAGAAACAGTAAAAACCCAAAATGCATAAGTGGGAGACCAAAGCTTCTGACAACTCCAATCGAATGAAGTCAGTAGCTTTGAAACACTCTCCAAACATGCTTTGGAGTCAGTAGATATTGATTCAGTTCAGGTGCAATCTATTCAGTATTTGGGAAGTGTTTCAAAATCCGAACAATGTTGTCGAATATCGAAAAAGGAGTAAACTTTCATGAAGTCAAAAGATTGTATCTACCCTGATGTCGAAAACGGAACCTACGAGTAGCGAAAAGAACGAAACAGATCAAAGTGGGTAAACTTCGAATCTTGCTTACTATGATTTCCCCTACTCAGAAAAAACAAATCAAAAACTAACAACACGGAAATTCATAGCTTTTAATTGCAAACACAATTCCCAACGATGAACATAAACGTGAAGTTGAAAGTTTTCAACATCGGAAACAAGGCTCACCCAAAATGTGAAGAGATGTCCGGCTTCTTCTCGTCCGCATCGAAAACGCCATTGTCGACTCCACCAACAACCTTGAGCATATGAAAAATCAAAAATCGAAGAAAAAAAGAAGAACCCCAGAAGAAACAATCATACAGAGTGGAGAGAGGACCTGTGGATTTGGAGGAGAGTTGGAGACGGGCTCGGAGGCGGAGTTGTCGGAGTTGTAAGCGGAGGATTCTGACGGCGGAGACAGCGGCGGAAGAGTCGTCATGCTCCGACAATTGTTGCTGCTGCTAACTAACTAACAACAACTCCACCGCCGCAAGTTAAGAGTTGAAGCTCCCACCAAACCCAGATCCCTTTTTTTACTTCTATTTCAGCCAACGGTGGGTAATTGCGGGCCCCATTTCTGGGTAGGGTCCACCAAGAAAAAATAAGAGATCCTCTACATTGCAATTTTGTTTTTACGTTTACACTAGTGCAGTAAAAATTCTAGGTAGTAGTAAATAAGTTTCTCTATAGACTGGCACTTGATTGATATTGATGATAACAATGTGCAATCACATACTAGACGAAATGATCAAACTAACATAATTTATTTACCATAGACATACAAATTATACTATTAAAAATATTATATGTAGCAGTGTATGTCTTATAAATTAAATTTTGACATGTGATGAATCTGTTAAAAAATTGAATAATCAAACCATTGCGTAAAACCAAATTACCCTCTACGTTGCAATTTTCTACAGTGATGTTAAAAGAAGGTTAAAAAGTAAAGCGCATGATTTTACTACTAGAATACCATCTTTGTCAAAGTTGTATAAGCTAGAACAGAAAACAATCTTTGTTTTTGAATTAGTAGAGTGCATTACTTTCTTTTACTTTATAATATAAATATTGGGGAGCACATAATTCAGATTTTGCGTAGGCTGCTGCAACAAAGGCATTGGCTACCAATTCATCTCTCAGACCATATCCAATGGTAGAGTGTCAAACTTATATTTGACCCAAAAAACCTCTCAATGGTTGTATTTGGTCCGTATACATGGACTCAAATTTGGGTCTGAAGTCATATTCTGGGTCAAATTTGACACAGATTATGACTCCAGAATCATAAATGGAACCCACCAAGAGAGAGAGTAAAATTTTGGATTCTTGCTAAAATTATTAGGCACAATATATTTTGAGCTAGATTTTACTCAGAAAATCTATAAATACACACTTCTTTCGTTAACAATCAACACAACTTCTTCGTCATTTCCTCTGAACACATTCTATTTCCTATCTCCATTCAATTTGTTCAATATGCCTCCAAAACTTCCAAGGGGTCCAAATTACTTACAAAAAGAAGATGAATGTATATGTGAAGATTGGGTGAAGCTCATCTTCTACTTGCTCATCATCTAGTAGCATTTTCATTGCCCTCCCACGGGAACGTGAACTTGAACCCATTTCAAGAAGTTTGGAAGGAAAAAAAAGACGCTAAAATGATAACACAAGATGGTTTGTGTTTGGTTTGGAGATCCATCCCTTGTATATGTAGAAGAAGTGAATGATAGGAAATAAATGTAAATCTAGGAATGAAGGGTTGAGAAAGATATGAAATCAAGGGTGATAAGATTTTAGTCAGAAAGACAAGAAAACTCAATAATATTGACAAAAGATAATCAAGAATGTGCAGTCCAACAATTCATGCATTCCGCGCATTTCGTTTTAACTTGGTTTTAGGCCGAATGACAAAAAATTGTCAGATTTTGAATTTTTTTAGGTTGAAATATTCATAAAATTAACTTAAGAAACTCTATCTATAAATTAACTTCAGAAAAAAAAAATTAATTTGCAAAAAATTAAGGTTAAACTCAATTAGCTAAAGTATAATGTCAAATTTGAGTCTTTCATCATTGGGAGCAATGTCAAATTCGTATAGATGAATAGTTATATTTTGTGATGTCAAATTTGAGATTATGACTCCAACCATTGGAGATGGTCTCAATGAGTTCATAATAGTGGCAGTGGATATTCATTACCCATTATAGATGCGCTAGTACTTTTACTATAGGCATACAAATTCTATAGATGAAGGCACTTTGACTTTAAGTAGGCTCATAGCATGACTCCTCGCCCTCTCCACTCTTTCGATATGTATCCTTTTCTCCTCTCTAGTAGGATGAATTGCCCGCCTCCGTTCAGGATCAATAACAATCTTCTCAAGTTCAACAGCATTGTCTATCAAGTACATGACATGTTCATCTATATTTGCATGCCCAACATATCCTTCGACTTCAACTACCCTCAGACTATGATGGGGGTATTTTGCAGCTTTCTTTATTTTCTTTCCTTCCTCATCTTCTCGGAAATACGAATCCACCGGGAAATACATCTGCACAAAACAAAATAAATAAATACATTAGTAGAGAACAATAGGAACGCAACAAGAACCACCATTAAGTCTATGGCTAACTGCATAATTCATATGAAACAATCAACACTGAAAGAGTAAGCTAATTAAAGATTCACATCAACTCTACAAGAGTATTCAATTTGTTTGATATAAGGTTTCACATCTTTTCGACATTATCTAACAGTTGGTGCATTATCTGTCCTATTAATAAATAGATAAAACATCAACATTAATCTTCAATGTCATCCTAAATAATCTCATTCGTATTCATAACTGAAGCATTTTCAATCAAACCTTAAATGTTCTTTGTTTATGTCTTCAAAGTTGGCAACGAAAGGATAGAACATCCAATACTGCGCACACATAAGCCATGTTCCACTACTAATTTAACAAGCATAGAAAAATATACCTTCAAAACAAGTCTCTGCATGGAAGGACATGCCTTCATGAAAGAAGATAGTTGACTAAGACTCCATTTATAATCTGCACGACTAGTCAACTCCAAATTCTTGACATTTGCTAATGTAGGGAAGATATAATTCTCATTGTACTCCTGCGAGTCAAACACAAGGATAAGGTATTGAAAAAAAAAGAAAAGAAACAAACACATGATAATTAGAGATACTAACCACACCAGCCACACGCAACTTGAGACTTTCTAGCTGAGAAAGACAACATGACAGTTGGGAGAAGACTTGTCTCATGGAGTTCGGGTTAATCCACTGATTACAAATAGTGGATGCTTCAACCAGGAAAGGAACATTATTGAGAATTAATTCTATGCCCTTATGGCCTTCGACACTAATGGAGACCAGGTTTGCGCGACAGATCTCAATGGTCTTGAGATAATAACAATAATTTAGCTCTAAGTACTTCAATCCACTTGGCGGATCGACAACTCTTAAGTTAACCAAAGAGTGAGCAAAGGTCACTGACAGTCGTTCAAGAACTGGACAATGTGACAAGAAGTACTCCAAAACTTCTCCAGTCACAGCTACAAATACCAAATGAAGAACTTTGAGGGACTTAAACCCAATGTAGTTATTCAAAGAGGACGGTTTTTCAAGGCCTAACACTTTGGAGGTGAAACTGTATAAAGAACTGTCTGTGTAAGTCAATCTAAGAAAATCCAAATCAAGTACTTCAACCCTCTTTCTCATGGCAAATTGAACCCATCTATCTATGGAACCTCTAAAACGATGACTTAAAACAAAGCAAGCCCTAAATGTTTTGATGCCAGAGCCAGCATGTTGTTGCACGATACTGTTTACCCAACGGACGTACTTACGGTTTTCTTGGTCTCGTACATTTGGTTTGAGGTCCCTCAAGTGGAAAAAAACTTCACCAGGATGAAAATCGAGGTTCGTAGTAAACGTCCACGCATACCGCCAGCGCCTAGAAAGGACACTAGTAGCTACAGCTTCCTTGAGTGGCAACAGAGACACTATACGAGTAAGAACATCATCGGGCAACTCACTGATTCGGTCCACCACTAAGTTGTGGATGTACATACACTTGATGAGAAAACAACAGAAGATAGCACAATAGTGGTAAATCAACGGAGGCAATCGCCTGGTCTCCTCTTTTGTGCATAGTATCAATCCTTTGCGGTCAAGGCCGAATTCCAACTTTATCAACATCACCTGAAAGAAGATCAGATATATACATACTTCAAATTGCACATCCAAGGAACCCTATCTAGCCACTATTAGTCTAGACAACAAGCTAACAAGTCAAATTTCTCCAAAACTTTTCTCACACACATGTTTTGAGATTTAAGGCATAAGAACAAATCAAAAGTGAAATACACATGTGAATGAGTCAAATTACACAGAATGAACAGAGGAGTACCTGTGGACTTGGAGGAGACTTGGAGATGGGATCGGAGGCGGAGTTGTCAAGAGTTGTACGCAGAGGAAACTGGCGGCGGAAGATGAAGCTCCTACCAAACCCTAAAAGCTTCGGTTTGAAATTGGAAGTTAACTCACTTTTAGCTCACTTGTAACAACCAACTACCAACAACCAACTACTAACAGCACATGGAAGTAACCATCGAACAGTTACTTCAGAATGGGAACAAAATTTAGTGTGACTAGAAAGGTAATGGGCCACAACAAGTTAATCTAGCCCAGCTAACGCGATATGGAATGGAATGGAACTCAACCGAAATATGGGCCAAAACACAATTTGAAATAGAGAACTGCTACGTAAACTCAAAAAGTGATTCAGTCCCTTATGGTTTCAAGAGATAGTTGTTTGCAGAAATTCCATCCACCTTGCTTAATGGCTAATGAATCTACAAAACAAGATAAAAGACAACAAAGGTTAACTAATACTTATAGTGATCGCCCGCCCCTCTGCAGTGGAAGCTGGGTTTTTGCAGGAGGGGCAGTTTTGCTGGAGAATCGCACCTTTGCACCCACCTTTTGGCGTTGCGGTGCAAATGCTCTTAGGTATGACCCTTCGGATAGGCTCTCAGCTCGTGAAGCCCTCCGACACTCCTTTTTCACAAAGGACACTCTTAGGAGATGAGTCAAGCAAAATGTATTTGCACTTCCTGCTGAGTGAAGTAAGTTTATGGCGCTTCGATCCAATCATAAAAGGTGTTGGCGATTGCTTCCTCGTGTAGATATTCGAATACGCAGATGACTATTAACCGAGAAGATGACACCCTCGCTAGTTGAATTGCGGAGTGCTATTGTTGATTGATGTACCACTGAATATTTCTTGCTAACCCAATTGTGCAATGTACAGAAATAACAGTTTGAAATTAATGGACGAGTGTCTACTTACATACTCTTATGTCCTTTGCAAGTCTGTATGCTGCTTCCCCAAACAAATTGTGTGCAGCGTCGAACCTGGAGATGTTATTCAGTGTCCAAATTATCCAAATTGTGTGCAAAGTTGCAAATCAAGTCCTAGCAAATTGCAATGTTATCCATTTCAGTTTGGACTTATTTGATATCTCCTTTCGGTATGTACGGATTAATAAATAGATGGTAGAATTGAGAAAAAACAAGTTGAAAAGTCAATCCCACCACGGCAACACTCAAATATCAAGATTGCCCAAACATTCTCTAAAGATAGGATGCCAACATTAACAATGGCAATGCACTGCAGTACTAATTCACCGACCGCCACTAACGGCACCGCCTTGAGCGAGCCCTGCTTTGATTTCTTTTTTAATGTGGTACCGCTACTGAGAACACTAGTCCGGCAGTGCAAAGTACGCCTCAACCACCACAGCCATCGTGGAGGCCTCTGTCCCACATCTGAAACAGCTGCTGCCAGCATCTGTTTGGTATGCTGCCAGCCTGCCACTGAGTTTTTTGTGTGCGGAGACTGGCATATATTTGCCGGGTGATATTGTAAGTTGCAACGTGTTACATTGCATGTCCACGTAATACATAGATTTATTTTGTCTCAATAAAACAATAATTATAGAAAGTGGGATCCTCTGTCGTCTGTTGTCTTGCGCCCTTATTCTTCCTCCTTTGTCACTTCTGTTCTGTCAATTCCTTTGGGAAGGATTATGGATATGAGAACCTCATCTCCACCAATCACCCAAAGCCATGTGGAAATAACCAAAGTGTTGTGCGGAATGCGGAAGCGTATGCGGGATGAAACCACAACAATCACTAATGGCAAGTATGATAAAATACTGAATTTAAAATAGACACAATATTTATACTGGTTCGGTGTATTGCCTAATCCAGTTCGAAGACGGCGAGGAAATTTCACTAGTATCAAAGGAGATTACAAAGTGATTAATAATCACAAGCCCAATGGCCCAAACCACCCAAGCTCACACACTCACAAGTGAGTCAAGAACAAATCTCTCTTGCACTCACACAAATACCCAAAGAGAGTACCAAATGTGTGAAACAACTTATACAAAAGAACAACCTAAACCGTTGCTCACAAAGTTGTTACCACACCAAAGATGGACTCGAACACCCCAGGACCAAGAAAGAGAGCTAACAATGATCTAGCAAATCCTACAACAGTCCAAGAGAAAATGACTTTACTCTTGATGCAAAAAGGATCTCTATTTCTCTCAATCTCTCTTGCCTTGAAGGCTTCGAACTCCACACCGAATGCTAGCTCCATCAATAGGATCTTATAGAAAGAAAACATGGCTTTTCTTTCTCTCACCCACTTGCAGCCGGCCTCAAAGTCTCTCTTTACTATTTGCACTTCAATGTACAACCAACATGTTGTCTTAGAAAAGCAACCATCCAATCAAAATGAAGAAGTGTTCACACCTCTTCACACACTTTGTTGCCGTGGGAAATCTTCCAAATGATGTTCAAAGAACCAACCACACAACACCAAAAAAAGCACATGGCCTACTATTTCATTCAACAAAACATCAATTTGAGCCAACAAAGTCAACACAAAGTATCA
Organism: Spiraea crenata; assembly: GCA_033992175.1. Taxonomy (NCBI): domain Eukaryota; kingdom Viridiplantae; phylum Streptophyta; class Magnoliopsida; order Rosales; family Rosaceae; genus Spiraea; species Spiraea crenata. The sequence goes on along the minus strand of JAVBHV010000078.1, from coordinate 1,828,306 downwards.
TGCATCACTATGATCCATCATCCATGATAAAGATGGAAGCAGGGTAAAAAAGATATCAGCGCCCACCAAATCCTTACAAAACTTATGCCGACATTGTAAGCATGAATACTTGTTACCGTATAAGAAGCGATTAGATTTCAATCGAACTTCCAAAACCAAAACCAAAGTACTAACAATGGCCCCTCTTTCAGTTTTAAATGGTTTCTTGCAAGAGATGCAAAGTGGAAATCTTTTTAGTCAATCCCTTTTGCCTGTTCTGTTTCTTTCGATCTTCGTTCTGTTTTGGCGTAGGAGATCATCAAATGGGAAACAGATCAGATTGAAGTTGCCACCTTCACCTCCAAGGTTGCCTTTGATTGGGAACCTTCACAGTCTAGGCGCATTCCCACACCGCTCTCTTCTTGATCTTTCGAAGAAGTATGGCGATCTAATGATGCTAAACTTGGGGAAAGTGCCGACATTGATAGTTTCCTCTGCTGAGATGGCCAAGGAGGTAATGAAGACACAAGACACGGTGTTCTGTAGCCGGCCACAGACCACGGCCGCAGGCATTTTGTTCTATGACTACCATGATGTTGCATTTGCTCCTTACGGAAAGTATTGGAGACAAGTCCGAAGAATCTGTATTCTTGAGCTTCTGAGCCTTAAAAGAGTGCACCAGTTTCAGTACGCGAGGGTGGAGGAAGTGGCTGACTTGGTGAGCAAAATTCGGAAAGCGTCATCAGCCAATAGCGGTCCTAATGACATGGCTGAGCTACTGGTATCAACCTTCAACAACATAATCTGTAGGTGCATTCTGGGACAGAAATTTGACGAAAAGGAGAATACTTGGTTTGGAGACACATCGAAAGAGTTGATGACTCAAATGATGAGCTTCAGTTTCGGAGATTTCTTCCCTTCTTGTGGCTTGACCGCGCTAGAGGCCACCTCGATTATCTGAAGTCAGTTTGGTTAGAGTTTGATAATTTCTTCAATAAGGTGATCGCAGAACATAAGGCAGCAAAGAAGGAAGGGAAGCCTGGTAAGGACATTGTGGATATTCTCCTTGATGTTCAAAATGATGGATCACTTGGCTTTCAGCTCACTACCGACAACGTCAAAGCACTTCTGCTGGTACAAAACCACTCCAAAACGTGCCCTTATTTTCTCTCAATTCACAAATGCACCCACACTGATGTGATTTTAATGACTGAAGACTAATTTGGCTTGTCAATTTGGTGATTTGAGGACTTGTTTATCGGTGGAAGTGATACCGGCTGGACAGCAAGCATATGGCTAATGACAGAGCTTTCGAAGAATCCACGAGTAATGAAGAAGGTCCAAGAAGAGGTGAGAAGAGTGGCAGGGAAAAGGGGATATGTCGACGAGGTTGACATCCCTCAAATGAACTACATGAAATGTGTGATCAAAGAAAACATGAGGCTTCATCCTCCAGCTCCTCTGTTACTTCCTCGCGAAACAACTGCCCATGTTAAGTTGGGAGGCTACGACATCCCTGCGAAGACACAAGTGTTTGTCAATGCATACGCCATACAAAGGGACCCCAAAGTGTGGGAGAAGCCAGATGAGTTTATCCCTGAGAGGTTTGAGGACAATGCGGTTGATTTCGTGGGGCAGAACTGTGAGCTCATTCCATTTGGTGCTGGCAGAAGAGTGTGCCCGGGAGTTGCATTTGGGGTTGCTTCAACTCAGTACGTTGCTGCCAACTTGCTGTATTGGTTTGACTGGAAATTGCCTAGTGGGAGGGAATTGGCTGAGACTATGGATATGAGTGAAGTTTATGGACTCACGGTCCATAAGAAAGCTCCTCTTAATCTCATTCCAGTACCTTACTCGCCTTGATCGCCCCATCCAGTTTACCAATATATATAAGAGGTTGACACCGAAACTGATCCAAGTAATTAAGAGAAGACCTTTCATGTTCATGGCTGCCGAAATGCTAAGTTTAAGAGTCTTTTAATTCCGAAATAAAGAAGAGTCTTTCCAGATCTCATAGCTGTCGCTTTTACTACTTTACAAAGTCATGTTATGCTTGGTTGTAATCAGTCGTAGATGAAATAAATAAATTCAAATCCAGGAGAGAAGGAATTCTTCTTGGTAAAAACTCTCATCTCTTTGGTGGATTTCCATTGAGTGGCGAGTTTTCTTTCTAAACGAGTTCTCACTTGTGTTATTGTCGAATTACGGCTCGAAATTAGGAATTGGGAAAGTATCGTCTAAGTCCTATTTTGAGTAGTAATTGGTTTGTTCTTTTCCTTGGTGTAGAAGGTTAGGGTTTTCCTGTCCTATTAGGATTTAGGTGACTTATTCTAATGGGATTAGGAGTTTGGTTATGCCTATAAATATGATCATGAGAAGCATTCTGTAAGGGTGTGGGTGAGGAGACACCATGTAGAGCGTTGGTAAGCAAACCATGAAGAGTTTGACTAAAGTCTCTTCTTTGTTTGGGGTTTGCGTTTGTTGCTCGTTTGTGAGAGTGCTTTCTGGGTTTGGGTTTGTGAGGCACATCTTTTGTAATCTCCTTTTTGTTTAGTGAAGATCCTCGTCGTTTTCGCCCATGGATTAGGCTTTCGCCGAACCACGTTAAATCTTGTGTTCTTTCTTTGTTTGTTGGCTATTCGTATTTTGTCTTCGTCGAATTCGTTATTGGCGTTTGATTAGCTTCCGCGCAAATTCACAACAGATATTTCTTTGTTTCCCATTTATCCGGTGTCAGATTGGTACCAGAGCTTTCGGATCATGGCTGGGAGGCGTCGACGTTGTGGTGATCGTCAACTTTATGACCGCCAATAGTCGCCATATCGTGAAAGAGATGTGCGTGACATTGAAATGGAGGAGTTAAGGAGACAAGTGCAGCAACTACAGCAGCATCTTGAACACTACGAACCTATGGAACATGATGAGTCACATCATGATTCATAGAATGATCAGTGCGCCTTGAGTGATGATGGTAATAGGCGTCGACGGAGGAATGAGTTTGTGCAGCAAAATTTTGATTACAAAGTTGACGTTCCATAAGTTGAAGGCAAAATGTAACCTGAAAAATTCATTGATTGGCTTAATACTATTGAAAGAGTGTTTGATTACAAAGATGTTGCTGAGGCACGCAAGGTGAAATTAGTGGTTATCAAATTGAAGAAACATGCTTCAACTTGGTGGGAACATCTGAAGAAACAGCGAGTTTGAGAAGGAAAAGGGTGAATCGAAACATGGGCAAAAATGAGAAACCAATTAAAGAAGAAGTTTATGCCATAAAATTATCGTCAAGAAGTTTATATCAAGTTGCATACTTTTAAGCAGTGAGATTTGTCCGTAAAGGTGAATCACATGGTTTTACTATTAGAACACCCTCTTTTGTCAAGGTTGTAGCATGAGCGTTCTGTGCAAAGAAAATATAATGCAATCTTTGTTTCTAAGTGGAGTGCATCACTCTCTTATTCTTTACAATAGAAATTTTGTGTATTTTGTAGTCAAAATTGTAAAGATGTTACAACTTTGGATGTCACTAGGATCCGTGCCCGCGCGATGCTGCAGGTTTTTAAAAACGTTACCAAATATGTAGAAAGTTGTAATAAGACAGGAAAGGAGGCAAATTGATATGTAAAAGATTGCAAGACATTTTCTTCTATTAGACAAATTTGGCGTCCCAGTTTGAAAGTAGGACCAATGCAAACAAGAGTGTTTAATTCACAGTAGATTGTTGACGCGTTACTGCTAGAAAATTAAGACCAAATAGAATACAAACGTCTATTCAGGAATATAGCCAATCCAATGTTTGCGGGAATGTGGTCGCTGATATATTGGCGACGGTCAATCCCTGTTTGAATGAAAATGAAGGAATAACTAATCATACACCATCAGACAATTCAAAGATAAAATGAACCTGAATAACATCAAGGCACTTAGATGCGAATCGAATGAGCACAGATAGTCCTGGATGGCCTTTAAGTTGCTTATCAGCTTATCTTTGTCCTGGGAATGTAAAAAAGGTCTTGAGGAGATGGTTCTAACTCATAAGTAACCTACTAAGGAAGTGAAATGCTGAAGATTCTAAGGATATTAGAGAAGGAAGGAAAGGCCAAAGAGCGATAAGCCAAACCATCACTGTATTCACTCTGTTGGAATTTGAGATTAACAATCCACAATACTATTTGTTCTAACACTCTTCATAGTTAACAAAGAGAATATACATTACCAATACCTGGACTACACATTTATCCCTTAATGTACAGCTTGCAAGCCCCTCCTCTAATAAAGCCTGCAAAAGAGAAGCGGAATAAATAGAGAATAGAACACAAAAAATAAGGGAAAAACAGAACACATAAACAGTAAAGTACAACAATAATCATGCAATTACATCAACACAAAAAGCGTTTTACAAAGATGCGAAAAAGAAGAATTTGTACCAAAAACTATGTGAAAGAGAATGTAACCACACCTTATGATCAAATTCAGCCATCTTCAAAACTATCGGTATAATTATTGGCTCTGGGCCAGACTTTTCTTTCTTAGCTGAAGTGCTTTTAGCAATCTTTCGACTCGTAAGACTTTTTACCTGTAGTGCTACAAAAATAGTTAGAAAACTGACATCTCAAAGTTCATCTCTTCTATTCACTTCAACAAATGTGGTGTGTATTTGTGCAGTTGTTGGTGAGACTGTGTGCTTGTTGTCAGCATGTGTGTAGTTTTATGGACCTATAGAACAAAACAGACAGCTGCACTTTCTTTTGATAAAGTAATGTTTCTGAAGAAAAATAAGAGTGGTTGAACAGAACATAAACATTCTGAGCAATATCCTGTGTAGGGGTTAACCTTTTTTATCATAAACACTTCCAGCTAGGTCAATAACAATTCCGCTCAGTATATTTATACATATAATTAACTAAATAACAATAAACGCAAATATTATGAACAAAAATCATGAAAAAGGGGAATTATATGGATTAAAACTTATATCGATGGTAGAAATTGACGGAGAAAAAGAGCGAAAAAGGGAACCTCCAATTGAAGCAGCAACAGCAAGCACGGAGCAAAAGAAAAGACTTGCTACTAAACAAAGCACAAATAAAAGTTGTGTGTTAAGCAAGCGGACTTCAATACGCAAAGAAAAGCTACAAAAATTTGAGGAGGAGACCCGATAAATCGCAGACCTAGAGGGACAGCCAGAAAAGTTATGGGTAAACAAACACCAGCAATTCAAAACTCTACTGAGGAAGAACTTGCTGCTCTCATGGTCGTCATCACCTATTCGTTTCAGCAAACAAACAAAGCAAAGTGAAAACATAATCAACAATCACAAAATTAATAGGAAAAAAAGTATAACAACTTCAAAATCCAGCGAAAAAGAGAGAGATAAGTACGCCGAGAACTGGATCCTCAGGAGGTCGAACGGCGCGAGTGAAGAGGGAGCTAACAGCGTGTCCGGCGAGCGGCAAGTCGGAGATCGCTAGGCTCACCATGGCGGCAGAGGACATCGGTGATTGATCGAGGTGGCGGAGGAGAGGATTGAGCGATTTGAAGATGATAAGGAAAAAGAGGAAATTGGATTAGCCCTCGGTTTACCAGTAATCCCGACAAGAGCAACTGCCGTCTTTGAAATGGTGGAACCGCTTATTATCTCTGACAATGATTTCAGTTTCGACAACTTTGGATATCAACTTAGCAGCATTGTGACAATCTACACAAATGAGCAGGTTTTTGCAGACTCTCAAGGTTGCACCTTTGCTCATCTTTAAAAGTCCAAATGAAATAGCAAGCTTTTCGCTGTGCCCTCTCAGTACTTCAATCTTCTCTGCTTCTTCAAGTTCATGAAGCACAGAGCGTGTGTTGGGTTTGTATCCAAATTTGCTTATCTTTTCCTCTAACATTGTCCACATCTTTTTAATCTCTCCTGACTCTGGCAGTGAAGTATCACCAACAACAAAGCTATAAACTTGCCCTCCAACTTCAATCCAGCTGCGCCCGGCGTCTTTCTGCAGGCCAATCTCCTTCATCATTCGCCTCACCCGTCTTACATTATCCCATTTTTCTGAGGCAGCATATAAGTTTGATAGCAACACATAATTCTCTGCCTTTTCGGGCTCCAGATGTAACAACTTTTCAGAAATTTTCTGCCCCATGTCCAACTTGTTGTAGGTCCTGCAGGTGCTAACCAGTGAGCTCCACATTCTAGTATCTGAAGTGGAGCCGCACATTGAGTACATGGTGATGACTCGAGTGTTGTTGAGAACAAAGTCGTTTCTCAACTGGGTCGACTCCGAGACCAAGTGGTGGACTTTGGTCCCGGTTTCGATGTCCTTGTGGAGGCCACAGGCCTGCAAAAGGGCGCTCATTGCGTCCTTCGTCTGCTGTGTACTCGAAACGGAATCTGTGCGAAGGAGAGACAGAGCCTCCGATAGGTTACCGGAATCGCAGAGGCTGCTCATCTCTTGGAGCAAAGTGAGGGGCTCTGTTTGCTGTGCGGAGGAGAATGAAGGAGAGGAAAGTGATGGTTTTGGTTTCGGGTGGAAGATTAAGGGGAGGGAAATGGAGGTTTTGGTGTTTGGTGTTGGGAAGGGATGGCATGACAGTGGAGGCGCCGCCATGGAAGCCGCCATTTGAGGTGCTTGGAGTTGCAGAGGAGGCTAAGAGGATAAACCGATTGGCCACACAAGCCTCTTTATCACAAGTTATAGCGTGTAACAACACGGTGAAGTAAACGTCAAAACAGTAACATGATTGACTCAGTAGTTATCCAAGACAGTACTTTTTAACTTTCCACAGTCCATGTCTAATGCTTTTAATTACCTTGGTCAGGTTCACTTGATGGACAGTTCTACTCTGCCTTGGGATATCTATTGGCATAATATCTTCTTTCATTAAAAATAAAAGAGAAGTCGGCAGGAATTCAAATGACCAGAAAGAAGAAAAAGAGCTCAGAAGCTATGAGTAAAATAGAGGCAGACCTTGAAGCTGAACTTGAGAGTCATGAATACTTCCATTACCAGTACAAGATCCGTCGATCTTGCTGAGGTCAGTGCATGTGTTGTGTATCTTTGGTTGTATTCTTTTTTCATTCATAGGGTCATGTAGAGCATGTAAATCCTTTTCATTCTGAGGAAAAATGCAAATATCTCACAAAACATAGATGCTCTTGCATATACTATTGCACATAGTATTTGAATTATCCGTAACTAGGTTCATCTAAATTTTCTCAATATGATATGCATTTCCAGTGGAACTATTTCTACCATTGACCTAACCCAATCAAAAAGGATACAAAGGGAAGGAGTCATGCCATGATAACTCGATAAGTGTCCTCAGCTACATAATTTATCGTATGCCTATAGTCTCACTTATGTAACCAATTATGTAGTTTGCTTCATATCGTATGTGACTGAGCATTATTAGTATTGCCAATCAACGCAAGAACACCCAAAAATTTAAGAATTCATACAATCAATTCCATTTCTAGAACATCTACACAAGTTGTATGTGGTGTTTAACGACAAGAAGAAATCAAATCACCATTGCAAGTAGGTCGGTATTTCTCAGGTTCGAGGGGAGGTCATTTGTATTGTTTTCTAGTTGATTGGGCCTACCCCAATGCTAGCAACCAAGTTGCATACAACGGCAGTCCCAGTCCTAGAAGGAAAAGGCATGCAACGGTAGTCCAAGTCCTAAAAGGAAAGGAAAGAAGGGAAGAGGAAAGGCTCCAAAGATTGGTCCCCAGTATATAATACCAAATCGAAAGAGCTCTTCTCTTCTGTCTCGACGTATGGCGCTGTTCCCAGTCCCTTCCAGAACGCCATCGCAGCCTTCGTGAGCACCGTAGTCCTTATGGACGACGGAGCTGGTAAAAAAACATTAAAGTATATATATCTTATTTTCTTTCAGGTGATGTTGAGGAAGTTGGAATTCGGTCGTGACTGCAAAGGATTGGGATTATGCACAAAAGAGGAGACAAGGCGATTGCCAATGCCACCGTTGATTTACCATTATTGTGCTATCTTCTGCTGTTTTCTACTCAAGTCTAAGTGCAACGACAACTTAGTGGTGGACCGAATCAGTGAGTTGCCGGATGGAATTCTCGCTCGGGTAGTGTCCCTATTGCCTCTGAAGGAAGCTGTAGCTACTAGTGTCCTTTCTAGGCGGTGGCGGTATGCATGGACGCTTACTATGAATCTCGATTTTGATCCTGGTAAAGCTTTGTTCTGCTTGATTGACCTCAAACCAAAGCCACTAGACCAAGAAAGCCGTAGGTACGTCCATTGGGTAAACAGTATCGTGGAACAACATGCTGGCTCTGACATAACCAAATTTAGGGCTTGCTTTGTTTTAGATCATCGTTTTGCTAGTTCCATAGATAGATGGGTTCAATTTGCCATGAGAAAGAGAGTTGAAGTACTTGATTTGGATTTTCTTAAATTGAGCGGTGATCCAGACCAAGGTCTATACAGTTTTACCTCCAAAGTGTTAGGCCTTGAAAAAACGTCCTCTTTGAACAACTACATTGGGTTTCAGTCCCTCAAAGTTCTTCATTTGGTATTTGTAGATGTGACTGGAGACGTTTTGGAGTACTTCTTGTCACATTGTCCAGTTCTTGAACGACTGTCGGTGACTTTTGCTGGCTCTTTGGTTAACTTAAGAGTTGTCGATCCACCAAGTGGATTGAAGTACTTAAAGCTAAAGCATTGTTATTATCTCAAGACCATTGAGATCTGTGGCGCAAACCTGGTCTCCATTAGTGTCGAAGGCCGTGGCCGCATAGAAATAATTCTCAATAATGTTCCTTTCCTGGTTGAAGCATCCTTTACTTGTAATCAGTGGATTAACCCCAACTCCATGAGACAAGTCTTCTCCCAACTCTCATGTTGTCTTTATCAGCTAGAAAGCCTCAAGTTGCGTGTGGCTGGTGTGGTTAGTATCTCTAATTATGTGTTGGTTTCTTATCTTTTTGTTCAAAATGCCCTTGCTTATCCTTTTGTTTGACTCACAGGAGTACAATGAGAATTATATCTTCCCTATATTAGTAAATGTCAAGAATTTGGAGTTGACTATTTCTGCGGATTATAAATGGAGTCTTAGACAACTATCTTCTTTCATGAGGGCCTGTCCTTCCATGCAGAGACTTGTTTTGAAGGTATATTTTTCTACTCTTGTTTGATTAGTAGTGGAACATGGCTTATGTGTGCGCAGTAATGGATGTTCTATCCTTTATTTTGTTCATTTTGTTGCCAACTTTGAAGACATAAACAACGAACATTTAAGGGTTCGGTTGAAAATGCTTCAGCTATGAATACGAATGAGATTATCTAGGATGACGTTGAAGGTTAATGTTGATGTTTTATCTATTTATTAATAGGACAGATAATGCACCAACTGTTAGATACTGTAGAAAATATTAAGGTTGATGTTCTATCTATTTCTTAAAAGGTAAAGATGTGATACCTTATATAAAACAAATTGAATACCTTGCTTGTAGAATTGAAGTGAGTCTTTAATTAACTTACTCTTTCAGCGTTGGTTGTTTCATATGAACTATGCAGTTAGCCATAGACCTAATGGTGGTTCTTATTGTTGCGTGCCTATTGTTCTCAACTAATGTATTTGTTTTTTTATTTTTATTTTGTGTTATGCAGATGAATTTCCCAAAAGATGAGGAAGGAAAGAAAATAAAGAAAGCTGCAAAATGCCCCCATCGTAGTCTGAGGGTAGTTGAAGTAGAAGGATATATTGGTCACGCAAATGTAGATGAACATGTCATGTACTTGATAGACAATGCTGTTGAAGTCGAGAAGATTATTATTGATCCTGTACTTAGGTGGGCATTTCATCCTACGGGAGCGGATAGGAAAAAGATACATATCAAAAGGGAGGAGAGGGCAAGGAGTCATGCTATGAGCCTACTTAAGGTTAAAGTGCCTTCATCTATAGAATTTGTATGCCTATAGTAAAAGTACTGGAGCAGGAAGTTCTCTAAATGAATCTCTACCGCCGCTTTTACGAACTCATTTAGAGATTAGCTCTTGAAGAATTTAAATGTTCGTTGTTTATGTCTTCAAAGTTGGCAACAAAATAAACAAAATAAAGGATAGAACATCCAATACTGCACACACATAAGCCATGTTCCACTGCTAATCTAACAAGCGTAGAAAAATATACCTTCAAAACAAGTCTCTGCAAGGAAGGACATGCCTTCATGAAAGAAGATAGTTGACTAAGACTCCATTTATAATGTTCACAAATCATCAACTCCCAATTCTTGACATTTGCTAATGTAGGGAAGGTATAATTCTCATTGTACTCCTGCCAGTCAAACAAAAGGATAAGGACGTGCACATTGAACAAAAAGAAAAGAAACCAACACATGATAATTAGAGATACTGACCACATCAACTACACGCAACTTGCGACTTTGAAGCTGAGAAAGACAACATGAGAGTTGGGAGAAAACTTGTCTCATGGATTTGGAGTTACTCCACCGATTACAAGAAGTGGATGCTTCAACCAGGAAAGGAACATTATTGAGAATCAATTCTGATCCTGGTCCTTTTTTTTTTTTTAATTGAATGCTTTATTTAATAAAAGAGTTTGACAAACTGCCAAACAAATGGAGTACTAAGGAAGAAGGAAAGAAAAGCCAAACAAAAGACATGACCCAACATCCGAGGGCCTCATTAAAAACCTCGCAGTGTACAAGGAAAAGAGAACCCAGTACACCATCATTAAACAAAAGCATTCGAAAAAACAGTAGACATGGATGTAATACCGGGTCTGAAACCCGCCCCTTTTCCTTACGGCACCAGGTTTGCATGACAGATCTCAATGGTCTTGAGATAATAACAATGCTTGAGCTCTAAGTACTTCAATCCACTTGGCGGATCGACAACTCTTAAGTTAACCAAAGAGCAAGCAAAAGTCACTGACTGTTGTTCAAGAACGGGGACAATGTGACAAGAAGTACTCCAAAACGTCCTCAATCACAGCTACAAATACCAAATGAAGAACCTTGAGGGGCTGAAATCCAATGTAGTTGTTCAAAGAGGACGTTTTATCAAGGCCTAACACTTTGGAGGTAAAACTGTATAAACCTTTTTCGCTGGATCACCGATCAATTGAAGAAAATCCAAATCAAGTACTTCCACTCTCTTTCTCATGGCAAATTGAACCCATCTATCTATGGAACTTGCAAAACGATGATTTAAAACAAAGCAAGCCCTAAATGTTTTGATGTCAGAGCCAGCATGTTTTTCCACGATACTGTTTACCCAATGGATGTACCTACGGCTTTCTTCGTCCAGTGACTTTGGTTTGAGGTCACTCAAGCGGAACAAAGCTTCACCGGCATCAAAATCGAGGTTTGTAGTAAACGTCCACGCATACCGCCACCGCCTGGAAAGGACACTAGTAGCTACTGCTTCCTTGAGAGGCAAAAGAGACACTATACGAGCAAGAACATCAGCCGGCAACTCACTGATTCGGTCCACCAAGTTGTGACTGTACTTACACTTGATGAGAAAACAACAGAAGATAGCACAATAGTGGTAAATCAACGGTGGCAATCGCCTTCTCTCTTTGGTATATGTTGGAATAAATAATATTATTTACTGCTGGAAACTATTCCTCTTCCCGTTGTATAGAGCCAAGTGCACTAGCTAGCATCATAGATTTACTTGGGACTGCAATTAGCCTTTATTGCTTCTTTTCCCAGTAAAGGCTTTGCCTATTTATATGGAGCTTTGTTGTACTGAGGAGTTCATGATCAATAATATTCTCAAACTCTACCGAGGAGTAGGTGATTTGCTGAACCTCGTAAACCTTGTGTTGCACTGCTTGTTCCGTTCTTTCTTTAATTTCTTCATGGTACCAGAGCAGGAACTTTGAAGATCCTGTCTTTGTTTCTTCTCAATGGGTGAGCCTGGAAAAGCTCCCGTTAATTCCATCGAATCTGATGGTAATTCTAGTCTTCGTCTTACTTCGGTTCTCCTAGATGGGTTCAACTATATTCCATGGTCAAGAGCTGCAACTTTAGCTCTTGGAGCAAGATCGAAACTAGGCTACATCAATGGAAAAATTTCTGCACCTGATGTTGATGATCCAAAATATGAAGATTGGCTTTGCAAGGATCAACTTGTCATGACTTTGTTGCTCAACTCTATGGAGCCTCAAGTTTCTAATATTTTCAGTTCTTCAGAATCTGCTCGTCATCTTTGGACCTCTGTCGAGGAGATGTACGGAAATCAAAACAATGCAGCCAGGATTTTCCAACTCAAGAAGGATATAGCTGGAATTTATCAAGATGGAAAACCTTTTATTGAACACCTGGGAAAGCTCAAAGGCATGTGGAATGAGTTAGATCTCTACAGGCCTCATACCACTGATTCGGCAACCCTTGTGAAACGATCTGAAGAAGACAAATTTCAACTCTTGGCAAGTCTAGATCCTGAATATGAAGACTTACGCAGTCACATACTGATGAGCGCTGAAATGCCCTCCTTTAATGCTGTTTGTACTACTATCCAACGTGAAGAGGTAAGAAAGAAAGTTATGAACTTAGAAACAAAATCAAAGGTTGGAAGTTCTGAATCTAGAGCCTTTGTAGTTGGTGTCAGAAAGTCAGAAGGAAAAAGCTTCAAAGGAAAAAAAGGTGATCTTCAATGCAGTCATTGTGGACAAAAACGTCATACCAAGGAGACATGTTGGATTCTTAATCCTCACTTGAAACCAAAGTTTGGAAAGGATGGCAAGGGAGGACATAAAGCTTCCGCTGGCGATGCGTTTGCGAATTTCACCAAAAATCCATCAGCTCTTTTTGGACAGTTTTCTGCCTATCTTCAACAACAAAAGGAAAATGGGAATCCTGATCATATAGCTACTGGTTTTGGAGCAAATCAGAACTCAAACACAGCTGCACTTCTTGGACAGTTTGCCAACTTTCTCCAACAATCAGGAAATGCTTCTGATGCATCAGGTATTTTCAAAGCATTCATGACTGCACTTATTTGTAGCTCCATGTCGAATGTTTGGGTCATAGATTCGGGAGCCACCGATCATATGACGAATCAAAAACAATACCTTTATGATTTCAAAAACTCAACAAATACACAATCTGTCTCTATAGCTAATGGTGACGGTGTTTCGATTTTAGGCCAAGGAAAAGTTAAATTTCTTGGTACAGATATTGAGTCCACTGCCCTATATGTGCCCACCTTTCCGTTTCAGTTGTTGTCAGTAGGAAGATTGACAAATTCCTTAAACTATGATGCCATTTTTTCGCCATTTGATGTGGTTTTTCAGGATCGGGTCACCAAGAAGAAGATTGGTGAAGGATTCTATTCAAACGGGCTGTATTTCCTTGTTCAGTTTCCTAACAACTCTAGAGGACTTCAAGTCAATTCTCTACACAATCGAGTTTTGTGGCATCGACGTCTAGGACATCCCTCTGAACCTGTTTTGTCAAGTTTATTCCCAACACTAGACAAAGCCTCCAAAGATTGTGAGACTTGTCATTTTTCCAAGCAGACACGCCTGCCTTTTGATCACTCTTTGTCCAAAACTCATAAGCCTTTTGAGATTGTTCATTCAGATGTATGGGGGCCAGCACCCTTAGAATCGTTTGATGGTTTTAAATATTTTGTTACCTTTGTTGACGATTACTCTCGAGCTACTTGGTTATATTTGTTAAAATCAAAGAGTGAAGTTGCTTTAGTATTCAAAGATTTTCATAAGCTCATCATGAATCAATTCTCATCTCAACTTAAGGTCTTGAGATCTGACAACGGTACTGAATTTATGACGAGCAATCTCTCAGCATATCTAAGTTCTTATGGAGTGATTCATCAAACAAGTTGTGTTGGAACACCCCAACAAAACGGGGTGGCAGAGAGGAAAAACCGTGATCTCCTAGAAAAAACAAGGTCACTAATGCTACAAATGAATGTTCCTAAGAGGTTTTGGTCTCAAGGAGTCCTCACCGCAGCCTACGTGATTAATAGGCTTCCAAGTCGAGTACTTGACTTTAAATCTCCACTTGAAGTCTTAAAAGGAAGGAAAGTTGATATATCTCACCTTCGTATCTTCGGCTATGTTTGTTTCGTTCATATCCAAGGTTTACATCGAGATAAATTTGATTCGAGAGCAGCTAAGTGTGCCTTCATTGGTTACTCATCAACACAGAAAGGATACAAGTGCTATGATCCAAGAACTAGAAAGATAGTTATATCTCGTGATGTACAGTTTGATGAAACTAGTTCTTTCTTTGACAAGTCTTGTGATAATAAGCTTCAGGGGGAGAGCTTCTTTGATGAAGCACCTTTGCCGATCATAGAAACCAGTTTTGATCCTAGTTCTACAAGCATTTTGTGCTCACCGGATTCTACTGAGTATAATAGTGGAAATCCATCGAGCGAAGATGCAACTGATGATATTGTTCAACCTCAAATGATTGACGCCTCTACTCTTCCTCCTCCTGCTGCACCACGGAGGAATCCAAGTAGAACCCGCAATCCTCCCATAAAATTAAAAGATTATGTCAGTTATGCTAGAAGGTATCCAATAGAGAAGTATGTCACCTACGATAATGTGTCTCAGGCTCATGCTGCTTTTCTAAGTAAAGTTTCAGAGTCCAATGAACCAAGCTCTTTCCAAGAGGCCAATTCTCAATTGATTTGGCAAAATGCAATGAAAGAAGAGCTTGAAGCACTTCATGCAAACCAAACATGGAGCATTGTCAAACTACCGAAAGGAAAGAAGGCGGTTGGTTGTAGATGGGTTTATAAAACAAAATTTAACAGTGATGGATCAATTGAGAGGCACAAGGCGAGGTTGGTGGCCAAGGGGTTTACCCAAACCTTTGGAGTAGACTACAAGGAAACTTTTGCTCCTGTAGCAAAGATGAACACTAAGAGTTCTCTTATCTGTTGCTGTCAATAATGAATGGCCCTTGTTTCAAATGGATGTGAAGAATGCTTTCTTGCATGGAGAGCTTGAAGAAGAGGTTTACATGACCTTGCCACCTGGTCATCATCAAGAAAATGAAGATGGAATGGTCTGTAAATTACACAAGGCTATTTACGGACTTAAACAATCTCCACGAGCTTGGTATGCCAAATTAAGGGCTGTTCTTGAAAGTATCAATTTTAGAAGAAGTGGTGCGGATTCATCTCTTTTTGTTAAAGACGGGTCAGCTGGAAAATTGGTGGTACTCATATATGTTGATGATCTCATTGTTACTGGTACTAACATGGGAGAAATCAATAAACTGAAGTCTTTCCTCCACCAGAAGTTTGCTATTAAGGATTTAGGGTCCTTAAAATATTTTTTGGGCATTGAAATGGCATCCTCCAGTAAAGGTTTATTTCTCAACCAACGCAAGTATGTGCTGGATCTCCTTCAAGAAACGAGGATGATGGACTCGAAACCGGTTGCTACACCAATGAATTGTAAGGCTAAGCCTAGCCTAGATGGAGAATTATTGGAAGATGTTAGTTATTATCAAAGGCTAGTTGGGAGGCTTATCTATCTTACCATCACTCGTCCTGACATCACTCATGCGATTAGCTTAGTAAGCCAATTCATGCATGCTCCGAGATCAATGCACTTGCAGGCGGTAAAGCGGATCCTTCGTTACTTAAAAGGGTCCATTGGTCGTGGAATCTTGATGAGGAAAAATGGACATAGTCAGATCATTGGGTACTCAGATGCTGACTGGGCAGGGTGCCAAATTGATAGAAAATCCATCACGGGGTATTGTACTTTTGTTGGAGGCAACTTGGTTACATGGAAGAGCAAGAAGCAAAGTGTCGTAGCTCGCTCAAGTGCTGAAGCGGAGTATAGAGCCATGGCTTCCGTCTCTTGTGAATTAATATGGCTGCAAGGACTTCTAAATGACCTAGGCTTTAAACATCCTCGACCCATGACTCTCTTTTGTGATAATCAGGCTGCCCTTCACATCGCTTCCAATCCAGTGTTTCATGAACGAACAAAGCATATTGAAGTTGATTGCCATTTTATTCGAGAGAAAATTCAGGCTAATATCATTCGAACAGCCTACGTACGATGTAATGAGCAGCTAGCTGATATTTTCACCAAAGGGCTTCCCTCAACTCAATTTAACAGTCTCTTGTCCAAGCTTGGCTCGATCAACATCCTCTCCTTCGCTTGAGGGGGAGTGTTGGAATAAATAATATTATTTACTGCTGGAAACTATTCCTCTTCCCGTTGTATAGAGCCAAGTGCACTAGCTAGCATCATAGATTTACTTGGGACTGCAATTAGCCTTTATTGCTTCTTTTCCCAGTAAAGGCTTTGCCTATTTATATGGAGCTTTGTTGTACTGAGGAGTTCATGATCAATAATATTCTCAAACTCTACCGAGGAGTAGGTGATTTGCTGAACCTCGTAAACCTTGTGTTGCACTGCTTGTTCCGTTCTTTCTTTAATTTCTT
Organism: Spiraea crenata; assembly: GCA_033992175.1. Lineage (NCBI taxonomy): Eukaryota > Viridiplantae > Streptophyta > Magnoliopsida > Rosales > Rosaceae > Spiraea > Spiraea crenata. Next base: position 1,811,879 of record JAVBHV010000078.1, on the reverse strand, counting down.
CAGTATATAATACCAATCCTTTGCGGTCACGACCGAAATCCAACTTTCTCAACATCGCCTGAAAGAAAAGATGATATACACTTTCAGCAACACATCAAGGAACCCTATCTAGCCATAAGCATATACAACAAACAAGCTTGCGAATCAAGTTGAATCTACACATGCACAATATAAATATAACACATGGAAAAGATAACAAGTCAAATCTCTCTAACACCGTTGTCACATACATTCGTGTTTACCAATCCAAGTATTAACAAATCAAATTTTACTTAACAAATCCAAAGAACACTTATCTAGCCATTAATATGATTAACAATCTTGCGAATACGGCTCTCGAAGCATGTATAACAAGTAATCCCACGAACAACAATGTTTTGAGAGCCGCTCTCATCAACGATGGAGACAAAAATCAAACCGATGAGACTAGTGGTGGGAAATGATATCAAAACTTTGTACCAACACATTTTAAATGAGTCAAAAATATCAAAACCTAGCAATTTGATGTTGGTAGATGCAAAATTTGAGGGCAATGATTGACTTATGATGTGTTCAACTTGTTTGAGATTGGTATGGAAGGAGATTAGCCAAATAAAGAGACGAAGTAAAGAAGAAAGAAATAATTTTTTTTTTTTTTCATTTTAGTCTAAGTTTTATAATGCCTTCTGGAAAAAAACAACAAAAATAATCAACTGACAAAGTGGTTTAAATTTTTTTTTTTTGATCGTACAAAGTGGTTTAAATTGATTAAACATGAAAACAGTTAGAGGTAATTTGATAAAATTGAAACCTTGCGGCCTGATTTGATATGAACCCCTAAATTTTAAGGGGTAAATTGTAATTTGCTCTAAATGAAACAACAAAGCTAAAAGACCTAAATATAATTTTTAAAATTCCTTAAGGCTCATATGTAGATGAGTTCATAAAAGCAGAGGTAGAGAGAGATTCATTTAGGCCATCTTTAGCAAAGGAATTTAGGGGTAGTTTAGTCTCTTTTTTTAGGGGTGATTTTCGGTCGATCGTATCGAAAACGAGGGTTCCAATTTTCGTTTCAAAAAAGTTCGGAATGAAATTTCAATTCCAAATTCGGAACCTTTGGAAATCGGAAAAAATTTAGAATTTTTCGGATCGGAATTATATTAAAAATTTTGGAAATAATTCAAAATTTTCATGCTCTCAAGGTAAAATAATATACAAACTACGCTTAAAAGATGAATACATAGTCTAAAGCAAATAATAAATGTATCTGCGAAAAAGAATAAGTAAAATTGAAGTAAATATGATTTATTTTAAAATATATTATAAACTATACAATAAATAAATTACTATAAAACGTATGAAATGCATTCCATTTTTTAATCGGAATAAGTTCAGAAATCTTCGAAAATAAGTCGAATCGGAAAGTTGGAACTTTCGAATTAAAAATATACGTTCCAATTTCCGTCCAACTTCTTTCGGAATTTTTCGGATTCGATTAACTTCGGATCAGAGTTTTTACATTCGGATTGAAATTTCCAATCCAACTTGCACCGCTACTTTTTCTTTTGTTAAAAACCATTGCTAAAGGGTAAAAGAGTCACTAAGAGGGGCCTAAAGAGTTTGAAGGGTTCCCTTTAGGTAGCCATTTCACCTCCGTTTCTGTGTTGCCCACACCAAAATTTGTCAAGCTCACATACAACTCCCCTTCAACCACTAAAAATAATAAAATCTAGAGATAATCTAAATCGTAAAAAATTATATTTAAAATAGCTAAAATTTATCCATATAGCCTTTTAACACTTTTATTACTAAAGAAGGCCTTAGAGAACTTCCTGCTCTTGTGCTTTTACTATAGGCAAACAAATTCTACAGATGAAGGCACTTTAACTTTCAGTAGGCTCGCATGAGTCCTCGCCCTCTCCTCCCTTTTGATATCTGTCTTTTTCCTATCCGCTCCAGTAGGATGAAATGCCCACCTCATTACAGGATCAATAACAATCTTCTCGAGTTCAACAGCATTGTCTATCAAGTACATGACATGTTCATCTACATTTGCATGACCAAAATATCCTTCTACTTCAACTACCCTCAGACTATAATGGGGGCATTTTGCAGCTTTCTTTCTTCCTCATCTTCTGGGAAACTCATCTGCACAAAACAAAATAAAAAATAAATACATTAGTAGTGAACAATAGGCACGCAACAAGAACCACCATTAGGTCTATGGCTAACGGCATAATTCATATGAAACAATCAACAGTGACAGAGTAAGCTAGTTAAAGATTCACTTCAATTCTAGAAGCAGAGTATTCAATTTGTTTGATATAAGGTTTCACATCTTTTCAAGAGTATCTAACAGTTGGTGTATTATCTGTCCTATTAAGAAATAGATAAAACATCAACATTAATCTTCACTGTCATCCTAAATAATCACATTCGCATTCATAACTGAAGCATATTCAATCAAAACTTAAATGTTCTTTGTTTATGTCTTCAAAGTAGGCAACGAAATGAACAAAATAAAGGATAGAACATCCAATACTGCGAATCCAATACTGCGCACACATAAGCCATGTTCCACTACTAATCTAACAAGCGTAGAAAAATATACCTTCAAAACAAGTCTCTGCATGGAAGGACATGCCTTCATGAAACAAGATAGTTGACTAAGACCCCATTTATAATCTGACCAAATAGTCAACTCCAAATTTTTGACATTCGCTAATGTGGGGAAGATATAATTCTCATTGTACTCCTGCGAGTCAAACAAAAGGATAAGGACGTGCATATTGAACAAAAAGAAAAGAAACCAACACATGATAATTAGAGATAATAACCACATCAGCCACACACAACTTGAGACTTTCTAGCTGAGAAAGACAACATGAGAGTTGGGAGAAGACATGTCTCATGGGGTTGGGGTTAATCAGATTACAAGTAGTGGACGCTTCAACCAGGAAAGGAACATTATTGAGAATTAATTCCATTCTCTCACTGCCTTCGACAATAACGGAGACCAGGTTTGCGCCACAGATCTCAATGGTCTCGAGATTATAACAAAGCTTTAGCTCTAAGTACTTCAATCCACTTGGCGGATCGACAACTCTTAAGTCAACCAAAGAGCTAGCAAAATTCACTGACAGTCGTTCAAGAACTGGACAATGTGACAAGAAGTACTCCAAAACGTCTCCAGTCACAGCTACAAATACCAAATGAAGAACTTTCAGGGACTTAAACCCAATGTAGTTGTTCAAAGAGGACATTCTTTCAAGGCCTAATACTTTGGAGGTAAAACTGTAACAACCTTTGCCTGGAGCACCGCTCAATTTAAAAAAATCCAAATCAAGCACTTCAACTCTCTTTCTCATGGCAAATTGAACCCATCTATCTATGGAACTTGCAAAACGATGTTTAAAAAAAAGCAAGCCCTAAATGTTTTGATGTCAGAGCCAGCATGTTTTTCCACGATACTGTTTACCCAATGGACGTACCTACGGCTTTCTTCGTCCAGTGACTTTGGTTTGAGGTCACTCAAGCGGAGCAGAGCTTTACCAGGATCAAAATCGAGATTCGAAGTAAACGTCCACGCATATCGCCAGCGCCTAGAAAGGACAGTAGTAGCTACTGCTTCCTTGAGAGGCAAAAGAGACACTATACGAGCAAGAACATCATCGGGCAACTCACTGATTCGGTCCACCACTAAGTCGTGGTTGCACTTAGACTTGATGAGAAAACAGCATAAAATAGCCATTGAGAAATAGCATAGCCACAAGTTTGATGAGTGCATCTAATTAAACATTTGTATGTAATATAAATCTATTAGAGACTCTTGTATTAATCAAACGTATTCTCTTTTTATGTAAGCCTAATCTTATTTAGTGATAAGATTTTATAATAATATTGATTGAATTTTTTAAAAAAATTTACATAGAGATTGTTTTATATTTGCCGAACAAATAAGTAAACACACTTTTCATATCATGTCTCTATACACATTCAGAACCATTTTTTTGTAAAAGTTTACCAAACAGAAAACTTCAGCATTTTTTTTAAGCTACTTATTTTACCAAACGCTTCACAGCTTATTTTTTAAGCAGCTTATTTTCCCAGCACAGCAGAAGCAGCTTTTAAAATAAGTTAAGCGCTACCAAACTAGCCCTTACTCAAATTTCTCCAAAACTTTTCACACGCATGATTAAGAACAAATCAAATTGAAATACCCTTTTAAATGAATCAAATATCAAAACCCATAAGAAATAATCACGCCGAATGGTTGGAGAGAGGAGTACCTGCGGACTTGGAAGAGAGTTGGAGACGAGCTCGGAGGCGGAATTGTTGGAGTTGTAAGCTGAGGATGCTGACGGCAGAGACGGTGGCGGAGGAGTGGCCATATTCCGACAATTTAAGCTGCCAGCTAAGAACAACAACACGGTGGTGGTTGTGTTGGCGAGGAAGAAGATAACCAAAAAGCTTTTCAGCCTACCGCTGAGCTCTGTTTGTTTCGTGAGAAGTAAACCAGAGGCCCAAATGCTCTGTTTCGGCTGGTGCGTCCGTATGCAGCCCAATTGTATTCCTTAATTTGACCTTTTCTTTCCTGAGGAATATATTTATATGGTTAGTGCCTCCATATAACTACTACTTTAGGAATTAAGGGCATGTTCACTTACAATTGTGAATGAGAGTCATGAATGAGAAAGAGAATCGTGAATGGGAATCGGATATCCAAGTCTCCTGTGGGGATCCGATTCCCATTCTTTTAGGGGTTTTTCTGCTTGAATTGAAATATAGCCCACTGAAATTTGATTCCTAAGTGGTTTAGTAAACAAGGGGGACAAAAGAAAGAGAATGATTCCAAATGATTCTCAATCCTTCCATTCCTTTTCCAATTACGTATTTATATTTCAGTTTTAGTTAATTCTTACAATATTGTTTCCTTGTTCTTTCTGTCACTCATAAAGCATCCTAATGTATACAATATATTTTTATCTTAATGAAAGCTATTTCAGCAAGTTTGTTATCTAAATTAATCGAGGAAAGTGTGAGGCGCACTTAAAGACTAATATATTTGTGGTCAAATTGCATTCTTAAAGTTTGCCCTTTATTAATTGAAAAAATAGAAATAACAGCCTACACAAACAGGCTCAGTGTTAAGACCCGTCCCGCGATTTTGGGTGAAAGGACGAAAATACCCCTAGGAGACTGACAATGACTTTTGGACTGTCGAGAATTGCATAGTCAATATTTGACTCTATGCGAAGGTCTCGACGATACGAGCGTGTCCGCGAAGAAGGAATTGGATTCCGAGCTATATCGGAGGAGTTATGGACGAAAAACGGTTTTGTGGAAGTTGGGTGAGTGAGCCACGTGGCAAGCCGTGATTGGCTACCACGTGATATTTGCGGAAGTCGGTGGGTGCGGGCTTGAAACCCGAATAGCCCAGAGTTTCCGTTTCCGGAAACTTCGGAGCCACACATCCTCGCCGTCGTTTCTCTCACGCCGGCGAGCACCAGGAGGAGCTTCCCCTCGTCGAGATGAACCCAGAGCACCCAGGATCGACGGCTGTAGTCCTCAGAAACGCAGGCAATGAGCGAACGGAAACCGAGAGTTTCCCGGCGGGATTCCGGCGAGTACAAGCCGAGGTGAGTTCTGAAATGGGTACCATTGGATTCCTTGTTGTCCGTAGATGAATTTTCATATAAGGATCGTGTGATTTGGTTGAGAATTGAAGAAGTTAGGATTTGGCAGTTTTGGCCGGAATAGTCGCCGGAATCTGGAAAATTTCGGCGACGGCGCAGCTGCGCACAGTGGCGCTGAAGAACATGCCAGCATCTGGAATTTTTCCAGATTCCGATGAGTTTGCCGGCGGCGGCATGGCGGCCCCGGCGCCGACCAGGCGGAGGCGATGTCAGCGACTGTGTGATGACGTCGGTGCCTAGTCAGCTGCCACGTGGGTGCCGCGTCAACAACACGTGGCTGCCAGATGGGCACCACATCAGCGCCACGTCAGCCCTGTGTCGGCGCCGGCGTGCTGACGTGGCAGCCGTTGACCGTCGTTGACCACCATTGACCGGCCACTTTTTCGACTGGAAACATCGTTCCGGATCCAATGGTGAGCTCCATTTCGCCATCCGAGATACGGTTAAACCCCGATTGAGCAAAATATGGAAATTAAGGTTTTGAAGGTGATGTTGATTGATGGATTTCTGATTGTTGGATTGAGGAAGACTTTGTAGGTATCCGAGCATCAGTGGAGCATTTTGGTGAGGCATTATGGATGGACGAGTTCGATAGTTTGGATTCACTGTGATTGGATGAGTTTTGTTTTTATAAAGTTATTGGTTTATTGTATGTTTCAGTATATGGTAGTATGTACGTATATGATTATCAGATTATTCGTGGTACCTAGTACACCTAGTCGCACACAGTACTTTACATATATTTTGGTACCCCGGACTACGGTCGTAGGACACAGCTTTCACGTGATTGTGGGCCAAGCGCCGAAGACCCCACTTGCTAGCCATCTTTTTCGGTGCACAGCTTGCCCTGATGCCCATCTAGGGTATTGTAGGCGCCTCCTTCCAGCTTTCACGTGATCGTAGGTACTTGGGGTGTTTTATGTATACGTACACAGCTTCACCCTGCGGATTACCGAGGGTGTCGTATGTGCTTGACCCAAGGTGTACAGGATATGCAGGTTTGCCTATGCTTATCATTAGTACGGTTTTTACAGAAGGGGCGTTATATAGCATGTTTTCATAACTGTTTTTGAAAGCTTATTTATTTTTTCCATCCACTCACCCTTTGGTTTTGCGCCCCCCTCAGGGATTAGTAGCTGTGTTGACCAGAGGCGCGAGGAGAGGCAGTTTAAGGGCTCTGCATCTGTCCCGAGAGCGTAGGGACATTCTCAGTTCAGTTCCAGGTTGTCTGTAGCTTTCGTTGTTTCTGTTTGGTTGTTGTAGATGCTCTGATGATGTTGTAGTTGTGTTGTGTGATTGGGAGGGCCCAGTTTGTAGGATATTTGTATCTTAGGAAATAATGTAAATTGGCTATCCTTGCACAAAAACTTTGTATAAACATTCACAAGCTCAATTTAGGTGTTAATGTTTAGATATTAGAATAAGTGAGATGGTGGTTGACTTGAAGATCAAGATGTGAAGATGTGCTCCCAGATTTCTACAGCATTTGTCATCATTTATGTTTGCATATGATTTCATAAACATAGGATTATTCTTGAGAAAATCATGTTCTTTACAAAAAACTGCAGTTTTCATGTATTTGGTGACTGGTCACCTAAACTTCGCATGTGACAGTTTTTCTGACAGCGACTGCTGATTAGTTGGATTGACAGAACATGCTTTTATCCAGTTTTGACTGAACATCCTTTTAACCGCTGGGTTGTCAACTGTTTCCCACTAACTAAATCTGCCTAGGGTTACTTTTGTTTAAGGAAATCTCAGCCGTTCCTTGATACAATCTCGGCCATTCATTTCATATCCTCTTTGGCTATAAAAGCTAAACCTTCTCCGCCATTTTCACTTGGGTTTTTGCATAAAGATTTTCATCATTCATAATTCAAAAACTCTCTTGCTGCCTTCTTGCTCGGAATTGTTTCTTACATTCTTGTTTACTTTCATTCACATAAAGTTCATACAAGAATTCATAAGATGGCAAGCGATTGAACTTCTTTCAAAGTTTCGGTTTTTCAAAACATTCATCTTTGAAGGAAACCTTGAAGAAGTTCTTATCTTCACCGTTTCAACTTCCAAGTTTTCAAAACTCATTTTAGTTTAGAAGTTGAAATAGTGGTCTTCAATCTTGTCTCCCATGTTCACACATAATTTGAGACAAGGTTGATATTTAGGAGTCATTTGACTTTGGTTGTTTTCTGCCCAGTTTTTATAAACTGTTGCAGCAGAAACACCCAGTTGTCCAACGGATTTACTGAAGCTCTCTAGCTCTCTGTAACTTTGTTGGTGACTGGTCATACAGTTTCACAGCTTTCACATTTGGTGCCGCTGACCAGACATACGTGTGTATTCTCTGGAAAGTGATTGACCAGTCATCTGTACCACTGGAGGTGAAGTGATTGAAGAAGGAGCCGCACAAGGGACTGCTGCATCTAAGACTAGGTACATTAGATATTGAGCTTGTCGAAACCTTGTATTGGGCACCTTTTTGCCATTTCATAGTGGAAGGCCGGTCTTCTGATAGACCCCTGGTTTTTTTACCCTTTTGGGGTTTTTCCGGGTACCAAAACATTGTGTCCATCTCTTTGATTTGTTAATCACTTGGCTAATTATAAAATCTGATTTAATTATGCACCAACTTAACTTAACATGCAATCTGGACAAATCTGTGTGACTGGTCATCCTATAAACTGTTGCATTAGAACCGCTGGATTTGAATAGGTTGTAGTTGTGGATAGCCCGCAGATTTCATCTTCACTGAATCTGTTCTGGGGACCTAAGTTGGCATAGCATTCGCGTGTGATTGAACAAATTCACAAGCATACACAATCTGTAATATGAGGTTCATGACAGTGATGAAGATGTGGATAGCCCGCAGATACTTGAGTTTGGAAACAACGTGACTGGTCACGTGATTCAAGTATTGAAACAAGTATCAGGTTCATCACTTTAGGTGACTGGTCACCTGAAAGTGATCTTTTGTGTGAATTGATTGTACGTGCCGTGACTTAATTGAAAATTACCCCCCTCATTGCCAACCTGCACAGTTGCGTGTGTTGGTGTTTTTATTCTTGGTTTTGGTCGTTTGGGTTAGGCTTTGTCACCCGGACCCACTTTTCTGGGACGGGGTGTAACACTCAGAACACATTAATCTATCTAGCCCAGGTCAAACGCGATATGCAATAGCTATAGCAATCTTCACAGCTTGAAATATGGCATGTCACCAAAAACAACCTACACAAACAGGCTCATAACACAAGTTAGCAGCACAAGCTGCTATAGAAAGGGTTTCTTCTCTTGGATTGCCTCCTGTCTCGTAGATTGCTCGCATTTGTAATTTTCTAAAGCGTTTTGCTTGCAGATAGTAATCAGTTAAAGGTGAATCGCATGGTTTTACTATTAGAACACCTTGTTTTGTCAAGGTTGTAGCACGAGCTATCATTACATTCTCTGCAACTGTTTCTGAGGGAACATATTGCCATCTTTGTTTCTAAGTGGAGTGCATCACTCACTTTTACTTTACAGTAGAAATTTTGTAGTCAAAATTGAATAGGTAGAAATTTTGTAACTGAAGTTAGAAATTGTAAAGATGTTACAACTTTGGATGTCATTTACAATATTTACACAATAGGTTAACCCAGACATTTTCTACAGGTTGCAGCTATGATACCTTTAGTTAGTACTTAGTAGGCTCTTAGAACTTCATCACTGTCATGAGCAAATCGGATTAGTCCTAGGTTGACCAGTAATCTCGACAAGAGCAACCACCATCTTTGAAATGATGGAACCGCTTATTGTCTCTGACAATGATCCACACAAATGCGCAGGTTTTTGCAGACTCTCAAGGTCGCACCTTTGCTCATCTTTAACAGTCCAAATGAAATAGCAAGCTTTTCGCTGTGCCCCCTCAGTACTTCAATTTTCTCTGCTTCTTCTAGTTCATGAAGCACAGAGCTTGTGTTGGGTTTGTATCCAGATTTGCTTATCTTTTCCTCTAACCTTGTCCACATCTTTTTAATCTCTCATGACTCTGGCAGTGAAATGTCACCAACAACAAAGCTATAAACTTGCCCTCCGACTTCAATCCAGCTGCTCCCGGCATCCTTCTGCAGGCCAATCTACTTCATCATTCGCCTCACCCGTCTTACATCATCCCATTTCTCCGCGGCAGCATATATGTTGGATAGCAACACATAGTAAATTGCCCAGAGCTAGCTAGGCATTTTGGGTAGATTTTATTGGAAAATGCTCAGTTCAGCTAATTTCCCATCAGTATACGATGTTTACTGTGTTCGTTCACGGGGAGCACTATGTCCTCAAACCAAAGTTACAAGACCAACTTGTAATGGTCTTTTGATTTGTTGAATACAACTCAGTGTACATGATCTGGTAATGGGAGTGAGTGTAATTCTTAGCTTCCAGGTGTTCTTGCTAAAGTCGCATATTTCTTCGTCAAATAAACAATACATTCAAGACACTGTCCAATCGTAAAAATACGAATTCCATTCACATTCTCTTCCTTCTGGATGCACTATTACACCAGAACGTACATCACTATAAGCATACAAATTCTATAGTTGAAGGCACTTTAGCTTTAAGCCTCTGCATGGCTTGACCCCTTGCCGTTGCCTCCTCCTTCAAATGTCTCTTTCCCCTACCTGCTCCAGTATGATGATAGAAAAAGCGCCTGACAGGATCAATAACAAGTTTCTCGAGTTCAACAGCATTCTCTATCAAGTATATGACATGCTCATCAAAGTTTGAGCTACGACGATATCCTACTACTTCAACGACCTTGAGGTTAGAATGGGGGCATTTCACAGCTTTTCTTATTTTTTTCTCTTCTTTCCCCCATAACATTTGCTGCAGACGCAAAAAAGGAACCACAATTAGGTCTATAGTTTCCGAATAAACCACCATTAACAAATAACAAGGCTTCACATATTTTCTCTATTCAACGCAGAGTTGATCTATCCCATCATATTATGAGCCATATTAAACAGCCCAATTTATAGCGTATATAGCACAAACATTAACCATGGTTTTCATTATAGTCTCTCATACACAAATATGATCCAATACCAGCACAAAACTTTAGTATTTTATTTCACTGAATCCAGCAGAATATTTAAGCCTTTACCAATGGTGTTAGTTTTATGTCATCAAGTTGTTAAATAAAAGAACACGACAAGACAAATAAAATCACCAATACAATAGTGCACATACAACGACCGAGTTTTACTAAGTATTTCACCAGTAGGGTACAAAAACATACCTTCAACACAAGTCTCTCCAAGGAAGGAGATGCCTTCATGAAAGAAGATATGAGACAAAGACTCCACTTATAATTTGATCGAATAAACAACTCCAAGGTCTTGAGATTTTCCATGATAGGCAGGACATGATCCTCATCGAACAGATTCTCAGACTGAGATTCCAAACAAAGAGTCAACAACTGCGCATCAAACAAAAAGAAAAGAAAGCCAACACGCTGTAATTAGAAATACTTACCACTCCTTGAATATTACAATGGAGAGTTTCTAGTTGAGAAAGACAACACGAGAGTTGAGTAAAGGTACTGCTCATGAAGTTGGGACACCCAGCATACACGGACACTTCTACCAGGAAAGGCACATTACTGATATTCAAGTCTATTGAATAAAGGGAGTGGTGAATAAACGAAACAAGGCTCGTGTCCCGGATCTCAACGCGACGGAGCCCACATGTGCGTAGCTCCAAGTATTTCAATCGAAGTGTATGACAATGCCCAATCGTGAAGTTCAAGTTAAAATTTGAATATGCATTCCAATTACGTTCTCTTCCTTCTGGATGCACTATTACACTAGAACGTACATCACTATAAGCATACAAATTCTATAGTTGAAGGCACTTTAGCTTTAAGCCTCTGCATGGCTTGACTCCTTGCCGTTGCCTCCTCCTTCAAAAGTCTTTTTCCCCTACCTGCTCCAGTATGATGATAACAAAAGCGCCTGACAGGATCAATAACAAGTTTCTCGAGTTCAACAGCATTCTCTATCAAGTATATGACATGCTCATCAAAGTTTGAGCTACCACGATATCCTACTACTTCAACGACCTTGAGGTTAGAATGGGGGCATTTCACTGCTTTCCTTATTTTTTTCTTTTCTTTCTCCCTGAACATTTGCTGCAGACGCAAAAAAGGAACCGCAATTAGGTTTATAGTTTCCGAATAAACCACCATTAACAAATAACAAGGCATCACATATTTTCTCTATTCAACAGAGAGTTGATCTATCCTATCACGTTATGAACCATGTAAAACAGCCCAATTTATATTTTATATAGCACAATCATTAACCATGGTTTTCACTGCCATCATAATCGCTCATACACAAATATGATCCAATACCAGCACAAAACTTTAGTATTCTATTTCATTGAATCCAGCAGAATATTTAAACCTTTACCAATGGCGTTTGTTTTATGTCATCAAGTTGTTAAAGAAAAGAACATGACAAGACAAGTAAAATCACCAATACAATAGTGCACATACAAAGACCGAGTTTTACTAAGTAGTTCACTAGTAGTAGGGTACAAAAACATACCTTCAACACAAGTCTCTGCAAGGAAGGAGATGCCTTCATGAAAGAAGATATGAGACTAAGACTCCACTTACTGTTTGATCTAATAAACAACTCCAAAGTCTTGAGATTTTCCATGATAGGCAAGACATGATCCTCATTGAACAGATTCTCGGACTGAGATTCCAAACAAAGAGTTAGCAACTGCACATCAAACAAAAAGAAGAGAAAGCCAACACGTTGTAATTAGAAATACTTACCACTCCTTCAATACTACAATGGAGGGTTTCTAGTTGAGAAATACAACACGAGAGTTGAGTGAAGGTACTGCTCATGAAGTTGGGACTCCCAGCAAACACGTAAACTTGAACCAGGAAAGGCACATTACTGAGATTCAAGTCTACTGAATAAAGGGAGTGGTGAATAAACGAAACAAGGTTTGTGTCCCGGATCTCAACGCATCGGAGCCCACATGTGTATAGCTCCAAGTACTTCAATCGAAGTGATGGACCAACAACTCTTACATTGGGCAAATTCTCAGCCGAAATCACTGTAAGTCGCTCAAGAATTGGACAATGTGACAAGAAGTAGTCAAAAATTTCTTCAGTCACATCTACTCGCTGTAAGTAAAGAACTTTCAGGGACTTCAATCCAATGTAGTTGTTGAAAGCGGACGATTTTTCAAGGCCCAACAGTCTCGAGGGAAAGCTGTATTTGCGTTTGAATACATCATAATTACTAAGTTTCACAAAATCCAACTCAAGTACTTCAACTCTCTTGTTCAAGGCAAACTCTACCCATCTGTCTATAGAACTTGCAAAGCGATTGTTCAAATCGAAGCAAACCTTGAAATTTCTGATGTCAGAGCCAGAATGTAGTCCCAATATGCGATTTACCCGGTGAACGTACCTACGGCTTTCTTCGTCTTGTAACAACTCTTTATCAACACCAAAATCGAGATTCGTAGTTAATGTCCACGCATACCGCCAGCGCCTAGAAAGGACACTAGTAGCTACAGCTTCCTTGAGTGGCAACAGAGACACTATACGAGCAAGAACATCAGGGGGCAACTCACTGATTCGATCCACCACTAAGTCGCGGTTGCACTTAGACTTGATGAGAAAACACCAGAAAATAGCCATTATTAGTATCGACAACAAGCTAACAAAACATGGAAAAGCTAACAGGTCAAATTTCTCCAAAACTTCTCTCAAGAACAAATCAAATTGAAATATTAAAACCCATAAGAAATAGTCACACAGAATGGATGCAGAGAGGAGTACCTGTGGACTTGGAGGAGAGTTGGAGATGAGCTCGGAGGCGGAGTTGTCGGAGTTGTAAGCTGAGGATGCTGACGGCGGAGACGGCGGCGGAAGCGTCCCCATATTCCGACAATTTTAGCTGCCAGCTAAGAACAACAACACGGTGGTGGCCGTTTTGGCGAGGAAGAAGAAAACCAAAAAGCTTTTCAACCTAACGGTGCCGTACCGCTGAGCTCTGCTTGTTTAGTGAGAAATAAACCAGAGGCCCAAATACTGTGTTTTGGCTAGTGCCTCCATATGCAGCCCAATTGTATTCCTTAATTTGACCTTTTCTTTCCTGAGGAATTTATATTTATATTTATATGGTTGGTGCCTCCATATAACTACTTCTTTAGGAATTAAAGTATGTTTACTTACAATTGGAAATGTGAATCAGGAATGGGAATGAGAATCAGATACCCAAGTCCCCTCTTGGGGATCCGATTCTCATTCCTTTAGGGGTTTTTATGCTTGAATTGAAATATGATACACTGAATTTTGATTCTTGAGTGTGTTAGTAAACAAATGGGAAAAAAGTAAAGGGAATGATTCTCAATTATTCCCATTACTTCCATTCCTTTTCCCAGTAAGTGAACGTGTCCTAAATTATGTTAATTGCTACAATATTGTTTCCTTGTTTTTTTTGTCACTCATGAAGCATCCTAATGTATGTATAATATTTTTTATCTTAATGAAAGCTATTTTAGCAAGTTTGTTATCTAAATTAATCACGGAAAGTGTAAGGCGCACTAAGACTAAGTATATTTGTGGTTAAATTGTATTTTTAAAGTTTGCCCTTTATTAATTGAAAAAATAGAAATAACAGCCTACACAAACAGGCTCATAACACATTAATCTATCTAGCCCAGGTCAAACGCGATATGGATAGGAACTCAACCGAGAGGAGACCCCAGTCGTTAGTTTAGTTATAGCAATCTTCACAGCTTGAAATATGGCATGTCACTGAAAACAGCCTACACAAACAGGCTCATAACACAAGTTACCAGCACAAGCTGCTACATAAAAGGTTTCTTTTCTTGGATTGCCTCCTGTCTCGTAGACAACTCGCATTTGTAACTTTCTAAAGCGTTTTGCTTGCAGATAGTAATTAGCTAAAGGTGAATCGCATGGTTTTACTATTAGAACACCTTGTTTTGTCAAGGTTGTAGCACGATCCATTACTACATTCTCTGCAATTGTTTATGAGAGAACATACTGCCATCTTTGTTTCTGAATGGAGTGCGTCACTATCTTATACTTTACAGTAGAAATTCTGTAGTCAAAATTGAATAGGTAGAAATTCTGTTGACGTATGAAAATGGGCGTCAACAGTCAATGAGATAAGGTGGAGAAGTATGGGATGACAAAGATAGTTCTAAGGTGTGAGGCTATAGAAAAATAACTAAGTGTGGGTGTCAGGTCAAGTTTGGTGTCTGGTCATAAGTCTGAATGCTTTTGGGCTTGTCCGGTCGAATGTCATCCAGTCATCCGGTCGTCCAGCGCCAAGTATATCTGAAACAAGAAAGGATGAGTCGAAGGGACCGGTGTGGTTCCGGCCGTATGTCCTCCGATGCTCAAGTCAGAGATAGTGGAAGGATGACAAGTGTTTGGCAAAATAGAAGTATAAGTAAGGAGAGGTAACTTTGATAACTTACCTTTTACCTTGGAGGTGAATCCTTATTTATAGAGGAGGGACTTGGGAGTCCCTCTTCACTTCACCAATGTGGGACATTGGTGAGGTAATAAATAATGCATTTATTAGGTTTCTTGGGAGAGTCGGGTGGGACCCGTCACTTATCGTATGCAAAGGTTTAGGGATTCTATACGAAGGTGGATACGAGGAGCACGAGTTTCATGTGTGCTCATTGGTCGTGTGACTGTCCATTGTGGGGTCCACAAGCCTCTCAAGGCGTGCCAATGAGGTAAGGTTATGTCTATGTGGCACTTCCAACGTATGACATGTGGCCGATTGGATAAGGTATAAACAACTTCTGTAACTGAAGTTAGAAATTGTAAAGATGTTACAACTTTGGATGTCATTTACAATGTTTACACAATAGGTTAACCCAGACTTTCTACTGGTTGCAGCTATGATACCTTTAGTTAGTACTTAGTAGGCTCTTACTTAGGATGCTCTTAGAACTTCTTCACTGTCATAAGCAAATGGGATTAGTCCTCGGTTTACCAGTAATCTCGACGAGAGCAACCGCCATCTTTGAAATGATACAACCCCCCTTCAACCACTAAAAATAATAAAATCTAGAGATAATCTAAATCGTAAAAAATTATATTTAAAATAGCTAAAATTTATCCATATAGCCTTTTAACACTTTTATTACTAAAGAAGGCCTTAGAGAACTTCCTGCTCTTGTGCTTTTACTATAGGCAAACAAATTCTACAGATGAAGGCACTTTAACTTTCAGTAGGCTCATAGCATGAGTCCTCGCCCTCTCCTCCCTTTTGATATCTGTCTTTTTCCTATCCGCTCCAGTAGGATGAAAGGCCCACCTCATTACAGGATCAATAACAATCTTCTCGAGTTCAACAGCAATGTCCATCAAGTACATGACATGTTCATCTACATTTGCATGACCAAAATATCCTTCTACTTCAACTACCCTCAGACTATAATGGGGGCATTTTGCGGCTTTCTTTATTTTCTTTCCTTCCTCATCTGCTGGGAAACTCATCTGCACAAAACAAAATAAAAAATAAATACATTAGTAGTGAACAATAGGCACGCAACAAGAACCACCATTAGGTCTATGGCTAACGGCATAATTCATATGAAACGATCAACACTGACAGAGTAAGCTAGCTAAAGATTCACTTCAATTCTACAAGCAGAGTATTCAATTTGTCTGATATAAGGTTTCACATCTTTTCAAGAGTATCTAACAGTTGGTGTATTATCTGTCCTATTAAGAAATAGATAAAACATCAACATTAATCTTCATTGTCATCCTAAATAATCACATTCGTATTCATAACTGAAGCATATTCAATCAAACCTTAAATGTTTTTTGTTTATGTCTTCAAAGTAGGCAACGAAATGAACAAAATAAAGGATAGAACATCCAATACTGCGCATCCAATACTGCGCACACATAAGCCATGTTCCACTACTAATCTAACAAGCGTAGAAAAACATACCTTCAAAACAAGTCTCTGCATGGAAGGACATGCCTTCATGAAACAAGATAGTTGACTAAGACCCCATTTATAATCTGACCAAATAGTCAACTCCAAATTCTTGACATTTGCTAATGTGGGGAAGATATAATTCTCATTGTACTCCTGCGAGTCAAACAAAAGGATAAGGACGTGCATATTGAACAAAAAGAAAAGAAACCAACTCATGATAATTAGAGATACTAACCACATCAGCCACATGCAACTTGAGACTTTCTAGCTGAGAAAGACAACATGAGAGTTGGGAGAAGACATGTCTCATGGGGTTGGGGTTAATCAGATTACAAGTAGTGGACGCTTCAACCAGGAAAGGAACATTATTGAGAATTAATTCCATTCTCTCACTGCCTTCGACAATAACGGAGACCAGGTTTGCGCCACAGATCTCAATGGTCTCGAGATTATAACAAAGCTTTAGCTCTAAGTACTTCAATCCACTTGGCAGATCGACAACTCTTAAGTTAACCAAAGAGCTAGCAAAATTCACTGACAGTCGTTCAAGAACTGGACAATGTGACAAGAAGTACTCCAAAACGTCTCCAGTCACATCTACAAATACCAAATGAAGAACTTTCAGGGACTTAAACCCAATGTAGTTGTTCAAAGAGGACATTTTTTCAAGGCCTAATACTTTAGAGGTAAAACTGTATAAACCTTTGCCTGGAGCACCGCTCAATTTAAGAAAATCCAAATCAAGTACTTCAACTCTCTTTCTCATGGCAAATTGAACCCATCTATCTATGGAACTTGCAAAGCGATGATTTAAAACAAAGCAAGCCCTAAATGTTTTGATGTCAGAGCCAGCATGTTGTTGCACGATACTGTTTACCCAATGGACGTACCTACGGCTTTCTTGGTCTAGTAACTTTGGTTTGAGGTCACTCAACCGGAACAAAGCTTTACCAGGATCAAAATCGAGATTCGTAGTAAACGTCCACGCATACCGCCAGCGCCTAGAAAGGACACTAGTAGCTACTGCTCCCTTGAGAGGCAAAATAGACACTATACGAGCAAGAACATCATCGGGCAACTCACTGATTCGGTCCACCGCTAAGTTGTGGTTGCACTTAGATTTGATGAGAAAACAGCAGAAAATAGCCATTATCAGTATCGACAACAAGCTATCAAAACATGGAAAAGCTAACAAGTCAAATTTCTCCAAAACTTCTCTCAAGAACAAGTCAAATTGAAATATTAAAACCCATAAGAAATAATCACACAGAAAGGAGAGAGGAGTACCTGCGGACTTGGAGGATGGTTGGAGATGGGCTTGGAGGCGGAGTTGTCGGAGTTGTAAGCGGAGGATGCTGACGGCGGAGACAACGGCGGAAGAGTCGTCATATTCCGACAATTTTACCTGTCAGCTAACAACAACAACACGGTGGCGGCCGTTTTGGCGAGGAAGAAGATAACCAAAAAGCTTTTCAGCCTAACGGTGCCGTACCGCTGAGCTCTGCTTGTTTAGTGAGAAATAAACCAGAGGCCCAAATACTGTGTTTTGGCTAGTGCCTCCATATGCAGCCCAATTGTATTCCTTAATTTGACCTTTTCTTTCCTAAGGAATTTATATTTATATGATGGCAATGGGTTGGGTCGGGTCAGGGTAGTATTATCTCCATCACTTATTCATCAAAATGCCCACTGCCACTCACTTTTAGTTTCAGTTTGCCTCCTGTAAGTTAAAACGACTCACTTTGCTCTCTGCCACTCAAATTGTTGTCTCACGTTACCCTTCCGTTAAAAATTCTGTTAATTTTTGCTGACATAGACTGCCACGTGGCACTTTTGTATTGGCTCAGACAAATTTGTGGGGCCCACTTTCCACCAATCACAAATCCCACTATTACTCGACGTCGCCGTTTGGTGCTCCGCGTGGTGCCTCGAGCTTCGTCGTTCCGGTGAGGACGCAATGCTGGGCTGCTGCTTCTCTGCTGCTCAAGTCCTAGCGGACAACTGCCCCCCAAAAGGATTTGATGCTGCATGAATGCTAAAATTTAACTCACACCACAACAGAAAGCAAGAAGCCAAACACGCAACCAAAAAGCAAAACTTCTCTGACCAACATAATCGAAAGTAATCAAACAACCAAAATTTACAAAGTAATCAAAACTTCTCAAACAACCATAATCGTTGAATAACAAATGGATTCGAATCCATCTATGAACCAAACCCAAATCCCAAATCTGCAAAATCCAAATCAAGATTTGAATCTGTGCAGCAAAACCCAAATCTTAAACCTGCAAAACCGAATTCCAGATCTCAATCTGCAGGTCGTCGTCGTCGTGGCAAGTCGCTATCACTTCGATTCTGCGAAATATTTTAATTGATGCAGGTGGCTGGGGCGTCTGGGTTCCTGGGAATTGTTTGGATGCTGGGATTGGTTGGAATTTTTTGGCGGAGGGTTCAGGTCTGGGCTTCTTTGGCGAAGGATGTGGTCATCGAAGTCTTCCGGGCCGAAATGCTGCTGTTGTTGGTGGGGGTGGGAATTGGGTCGGGTTCGGGTCTGGGCTTTTTCGCGCTGGTTGAAGAATTCGGAGTCAGGCGGCGGCGGCGGGTAGAAGTTTTCCCAATTCCACACCAACGACGTCTGCGACGGCGTGCTGCAGTATGTCGAGTTCGCCTGAAAAGCCGACGGAAACCCGAACCCTTCACTCAAACTAAGCTGGGAGTGGTTGGAATTTTTTGGCGACGGTGTGCTTGCCACTTGCGTCGAGGTTGCTATGTGTGGGTATGGTCGTCGTCGTCGTTTCCGTGAGCATCGTGTCCATCTTGAACTTGCCCGGAGTTGGGGGGCTGTTGTCCCGTTGGGACTTGAGCAGCGGAGAAGCAGCAGCCCAGCATCGCGTCCTCACCGGAACGACGAAGCTCGAGGCACCACGCGGAGCACCAAACGGCGACGTCGAGTAATAGTGGGATTTTTTATTGGTGGACAGTGGGCCCCACAAGTTTTGTCTGAGCCAATACAAAAGTGCCACATGGCATTTTTTTGCCATGTGGCAGTCCATATCAGCAAAAACTAACAGAATTTTTAACGGAAGGGTAACGTGAGACAACAATTTGAGTGGCAGAGGGCAAAGTGAGTCGTTTTAAATTACAGGAGGCAAACTGAAACTAAAAGTGAGTGGCAGGGGGCATTTTGATGAATAAGTGTTATCTCCATACCCATACCCATTTATGATTTTAATCTCCATACCCGCCTCCATACCCATTAATTTTTAATCGGGTATCCCCATACTCACCTCCATGGAGATTAGTATCTCCATACCCACCTCCATACCCGCCCCGTATAGAAAAAAATAAAGACAATATTAATAATAAAGTTCTATAAATAATTATAATCTATTAATAATTGTTTATAAATTGTTAGGGTTATAGCTTCATTTAAGTTGGGGTGATTTCTAAAAGTTTATATAATTATTATACATATTAATTAATTTTATATATATATATATATATATATATATATATATATATATATATTGTATATATATAATCGGGTCGGGTTCGGGTTGGAGACTAGTAATACCATACCCGCCCCATACCCGTCATGGGGATTTTAAAAATCTTCATACCCGCCTCCATACCCATTTAGCTCCTCCATACCAGCTCCATCAGGGGCGAATACCCACTGGTACCCATACCTATGGAGATTTTTTGCCATCACTGCCTCCATATACCTACTTCTTTAGGAATTAAATTATGTTTATACTTATATTTCAATTTTAGTTAATTCTTACAATATTGTTTCCTTGTTTTTTTTGTCACTCATAAAGCATTCTAATGTATATATAATACTTTTATCTTAATGAAAGCTATTTTAGCAAGTTTGTTATCTAAATTAATCAAGGAAAGTGTGAGGCGCACTTAAGACTAAGGCGCACTTTAATATATTTGTGGTTAAATTGCATTCTTAAAGTTTGCCCTTTATTAATTGAAAAAATAGAAATAACAGCCAACACAAACAGGCTCATAACACAAGTTAGCAGCACAAGCTGCTACAGAAAGGGTTTCTTTTCTTGGATTGCCTCCTGTCTCGTAGATTGCTCGCATCTGTAACTTTCTAAAGCGTTTTGCTTGCAGATAGTAATTAGCTAAAGGTGAATCGCATGGTTTTACTATTAGAACACCTTGTTTTGTCAAGGTTGTAGTACGAGCCATTACTATATTCTCTGCAACTGTTTATGAGGGAACATACTGCCATCTTTATTTCTAAGTGGAGTGCATTCACTCTCTTATACTTTACAGTAGAAATTTTGTAGTCAAAATTGAATAGGTAGAAATTCTGTAACCGAAGTTAGAAATTGTAAAGATGTTACAACTTTGGTTGTCATTTACAATATTTACACAATAGGTTAACCTAGAAGTTTTCTACAGGTTGCAGCGATGATACCTTTAGTTAGTACTTAGTAGGCTCTTACTTAGGATGCTCTTAGAACTTCATCACTGTGATGAGCAAATGGGATTAGTCCTCGGTTTACCAGTAATCTCGACAAGAGCAACCGCCGTCTTTGAAATGATGGAACCGCTTATTGTCTCTGACAATGATTTCCGTTTTGACAACTTTGGATATCAACTTAGCAGCATTGTGACAATCTACACAAATGCGCAGGTTTTTGCTTATCTTTTCCTCTAACCTTGTCCACATCCTTTGAATCTCTCCTGACTCTGGCAGTGAAATGTCACCGACAACAAAGCTATAAACTTGCCCTCCAACTTCAATCCAGCTGCTCCCGGCATCCTTGTGCAGGCCAATCTTCTTCATCATTCGCCTCACCCGTCTTACATCATCCCATTTCTCCGAGGCAGCATATAAGTTGGATGGCAACACATAGTAAATTGCCCAGAGCTAGCCAGGCATTTTGGGTAGATTTTATTGGAAAATGCTCAGTTCAGCTAATTTCCCATCAGTATACGATGTGTACTGTGTTCGTTCACGGGGGGCACTATGTCCTCAAACCAAAGTTACAAGACCAACTTGTAATGCTCTTTTGATTTGTTGAATACAACTCAGTGTACATGATCTGGTAATGGGAGTGAGTGTAATTCTTAGCTTCCAGGTGTTCTTGCTAAAGTCGCATATTTCTTCGTCAAATAAACAATACATTCAAGACACTGTCCAATCGTAAAAATACGAATTCCATTCACATTCTCTTCCTTCTGGATGCACTATTACACCAGAACGTACATCACTATAAGCATACAAATTCTACAGTTGAAGGCACTTTAGCTTTAAGCCTCTGCATGGCTTGACTCCTTGCCGTTGCCTCCTCCTTCAAATGTCTCTTTCCCCTACCTGCTCCAGTATGATGATAGAAAAAGCGCCTGACAGGATCAATAACAAGTTTCTCGAGTTCAACAGCATTCTCTATCAAGTATATGACATGCTCATCAAAGTTTGAGCTACGACGATATCCTACTACTTCAACGACCTTGAGGTTAGAATGGGGGCATTTCGCAGCTTTTCTTATTTTTTTCTCTTCTTTCCCCCAGAACATTTGCTGCAGACGCAAAAACGGAACCACAATTAGGTCTATAGTTTCCGAATAAACCACCATTAACAAATAACAAGGCTTCACATATTTTCTCTATTCAACGGAGAGTTGATCTATCCCATCATATTATGAGCCATATTAAACAGCCCAATTTATAGCGTATATAGCACAAACATTAACCATGGTTTTCATTATAGTCTCTCATACACAAATATGATCCAATACCAGCACAAAACTTTAGTATTTTATTTCACTGAATCCAGCAGAATATTTAAACCTTTACCAATGGTGTTAGTTTTATGTCATCAAGTTGTTAAAGAAAAGAACATGACAAGACAAATAAAATCACCAATACAATAGTGCACATACAACGACCGAGTTTTACTAAGTATTTCACCAGTAGGGTACAAAAACATACCTTCAACACCAGTCTCTCCAAGGAAGGAGATGCCTTCATGAAAGAAGATATGAGACAAAGACTCCACTTATAATTTGATCGAATAAACAACTCCAAGGTCTTGAGATTTTCCATGATAGGCAAGACATGATCCTCATCGAACAGATTCTCAGACTGAGATTCCAAACAAAGAGTTAGCAACTGCGCATCAAACAAAAAGAAAAGAAAGCCAACACGCTGTAATTAGAAATACTTACCACTCCTTGAATATTACAATGGAGAGTTTCTAGTTGAGAAAGACAACACGAGAGTTGAGTAAAGGTACTGCTCATGAAGTTGGGACACCCAGCATACACGGACACTTCTACCAGCAAAGGCACATTACTGATATTCAAGTCTATTGAATAAAGGGAGTGGTGAATAAACGAAACAAGGCTCGTGTCCCGGATCTCAACGCGACGGAGCCCACATGTGCGTAGCTCCAAGTATTTCAATCGAAGTGATGGACCGACAACTCTTACATTGGGCAAATTCTCAGCCAAAATCACTGTAAGTCGCTCAAGAATTGGACAATGTGACAAGAAGTAATCAAAAAGTTCCTCAGTCACATCAACTCGCTGTAAGTAAAGAACTTTGAGGGACTTCAACCCAATGCAGTTGTTGAAAGCGGACGATTTTTCAAGGCCCAACAGTTTCGAGGGAAAGCTGTATTTGCGTTTGAATATATTATAATTACTAAGTTTCACAAAATCCAACTCAAGTACTTCAACTCTCTTGTTCAAGGCAAACTCAACCCATCTGTCTATAGAACTTGCAAAGCGATTGTTCAAATCGAAACAAACCTTGAAATTTCTGATGTCAGAGCCAGAATGTTGTCCCAATATGCGATTTACCCAGCGAACGTACCTACGGCTTTCTTCGTCTTGTACCTTCGGTTTAAGGTCAAAAAACTGGAACAACTCTTTAACAACACCCAAATCGAGATTCGTAGTTAATGTCCACGCATACCGCCAGCACCTAGAAAGGACACTAGTAGCTACTGCTTCCTTGAGTGGCAACAGAGACACTATACGAGCAAGAACATCAGGGGGCAACTCACTGATTCGATCCACCACTAAGTCGCGGTTGCACTTAGACTTGATTAGAAAACACCAGAAAATAGCTATTATTAGTATCGACAACAAGCTAACAAAACATGGAAAAGCTAACAGGTCAAATTTCTCCAAAACTTCTCTCAAGAACAAATCAAATTGAAATATTAAAACCCATAAGAAATAGTCACACAGAATGGATGCAGAGAGGAGTACCTGTGGACTTGGAGGAGAGTTGGAGATGAGCTCGAAGGCGGAGTTGTCGGAGTTGTAAGCTGAGGATGCTGACGGCGGAGACGGCGGCGGAAGTGTCCCCATATTCCGACAATTTTAGCTGCCAGCTAAGAACAACAACACGGTGGTGGCCGTTTTGGCGAGGAAGAAGAAAACCAAAAAGCTTTTCAACCTAACGGTGCCGTACCGCTGAGCTCTGCTTGTTTAGTGAGAAATAAACCCAAGGCCCAAATACTGTGTTTTGGCTAGTGCCTCCATATGCAGCCCAATTGTATTCCTTAATTTGACCTTTTCTTTCCTGAGGAATTTATATTTATATTTATATGGTTGGTGCCTCCATATAACTACTTCTTTAGGAATTAAAGTATGTTTACTTACAATTGGAAATGTGAATCAGGAATGGGAATGAGAATCAGATACCCAAGTCCCCTCTTGGGGATCCGATTCTCATTCCTTTAGGGGTTTTTATGCTTGAATTGAAATATGATACACTGAATTTTGATTCTTGAGTGGGTTAGTAAACAAAGGGGAAAAAAGTAAAGGGAATGATTCTCAATTATTCCCATTACTTCCATTCCTTTTCCCAGTAAGTGAACGTGTCCTAAATAGTTTGTTATCTAAATTAATCAAGGAAAGTGTAAGGCGCACTAAGACTAAGTATATTTGTGGTTAAATTGTATTTTTAAAGTTTGCCCTTTATTAATTGAAAAAATAGAAATAACAGCCTACACAAACAGGCTCATAACACATTAATCTATCTAGCCCAGGTCAAACGCGATATGGACAGGAACTCAACCGAGAGGAGACCCCAGTCGTTAGTTTAGTTATAGCAATCTTCACAGCTTGAAATATGGCATGTCACCGAAAACAGCCTACACAAACAGGCTCATAACACAAGTTACCAGCACAAGCTGCTACAGAAAATGTTTCTTTTCTTGGATTGCCTCCTGTCTCGTAGACAACTCGCATTTGTAACTTTCTAAAGCGTTTTGCTTGCAGATAGTAATTAGCTAAAGGTGAATCGCATGGTTTTACTATTAGAACACCTTGTTTTGTCAAGGTTGTAGCACGATCCATTACTACATTCTCTGCAACTGTTTATGAGAGAACATACTGCCATCTTTGTTTCTGAATGGAGTGCGTCACTATCTTATACTTTACAGTAGAAATTCTGTAGTCAAAATTGAATAGGTAGAAATTCTGTTGACGTATGAAAATGGGCGTCAACAGTCAATGAGATAAGGTGGAGAAGTATGGGATGACAAAGATAGTTCTAAGGTGCGAGGCTATAGAAAAATAACTAAGTGTGGGTGTCAGGTCAAGTTTGGTGTCTGGTCATAAGTCTGAATGCTTTTGGGCTTGTCCCTTGAATGTCATCCAGTATCCGTCCCAGCGCCAAGTATATCTGAAACAAGAAAGGATGAGTCGAAGGGACCGGTGTGGTTCCGGCCGTATGTCCTCCGATGCTCAAGTCAGAGATAGTGGAAGGATGACAAGTGTTTGGCAAAATAGAAGTATAAGTAAGGAGAGGTAACTTTGATAACTTACCTTTTACCTTGGAGGTGAATCCTTATTTATAGAGGAGGGACTTGGGAGTCCCTCTTCACCTCACCAATGTGGGACATTGGTGAGGTAATAAATAATGCATTTATTAGGTTTCTTGGGAGAGTCGGGTGGGACCCGTCACTTATCGTATGCAAAGGTTTAGGGATTCTATACGAAGGTGGATACGAGGAGCACGAGTTTCATGTGTGCTCATTGGTCGTGTGACTGTCCATTGTGGGGTCCACAAGCCTCTCAAGGCGTGCCAATGAGGTAAGGTTATGTCTATGTGGCACTTCCAATGTATGACATGTGGCCGATTGGATAAGGTATAAACAACTTCTGTAACTGAAGTTAGAAATTGTAAAGATGTTACAACTTTGGATGTCATTTACAATGTTTACACAATAGGTTAACCCAGACTTTCTACTGGTTGCAGCTATGATACCTTTAGTTAGTACTTAGTAGGCTCTTACTTAGGATGCTCTTAGAACTTCATCACTGTCATGAGCAAATGGGATTAGTCCTCGGTTTACCAGTAATCTCGACGAGAGCAACCGCCATCTTTGAAATGATACAACCCCCCTTCAACCACTAAAAATAATAAAATCTAGAGATAATCTAAATCGTAAAAAATTATATTTAAAATAGCTAAAATTTATCCATATAGCCTTTTAACACTTTTATTACTAAAGAAGGCCTTAGAGAACTTCCTGCTCTTGTGCTTTTACTATAGGCAAACAAATTCTACAGATGAAGGCACTTTAACTTTCAGTAGGCTCATAGCATGAGTCCTCGCCCTCTCCTCCCTTTTGATATCTGTCTTTTTCCTATCCGCTCCAGTAGGATGAAATGCCCACCTCATTACAGGATCAATAACAATCTTCTCGAGTTCAACAGCATTGTCTATCAAGTACATGACATGTTCATCTACATTTGCATGACCAAAATATCCTTCTACTTCAACTACCCTCAGACTATAATGGGGGCATTTTGCAGCTTTTTTTATTTTCTTTCCTTCCTCATCTTCTGGGAAACTCATCTGCACAAAACAAAATAAAAAATAAATACATTAGTAGTGAACAATAGGCACGCAACAAGAACCACCATTAGGTCTATGGCTAACGGCATAATTCATATGAAACAATCAACACTGACAGAGTAAGCTAGTTAAAGATTCACTTCAATTCTAGAAGCAGAGTATTCAATTTGTTTGATATAAGGTTTCACATCTTTTCAAGAGTATCTAACAGTTGGTGTATTATCTGTCCAATTAAGAAATAGATAAAACATCAACATTAATCTTCATTGTCATCCTAAATAATCACATTCGTATTCATAACTGAAGCATATTCAATCAAACCTTAAATGTTCTTTGTTCATGTCTTCAAAGTAGGCAACGAAATGAACAAAATAAAGGATAGAACATCCAATACTGCGCACACATAAGCCATGTTCCACTACTAATCTAACAAGCGTAGAAAAATATACCTTCAAAACAAGTCTCTGCATGGAAGGACATGCCTTCATGAAACAAGATAGTTTGCTAAGACCATATTTATAATCTGACCAAATAGTCAACTCCAAATTCTTGACATTTGCTAATGTGGGGAAGATATAATTCTCATTGTACTCCTGCGAGTCAAACAAAAGGATAAGGACGTGCATATTGAACAAAAAGAAAAGAAACCAACACATGATAATTAGAGATACTAACCACATCAGCCACACGCAACTTGAGACTTTCTAGCTGAGAAAGACAACATGAGAGTTGGGAGAAGACATGTCTCATGGGGTTGGGGTTAATCAGATTACAAGAAGTGGACGCTTCAACCAGGAAAGGAACATTATTGAGAATAAATTCCATTCTCACACTGCCTTGGACAATAATGGAGACCAGGTTTGCGCCACAGATCTCAATGGTCTCGAGATTATAACAACGCTTTAGCTCTAAGTACTTCAATCCACTTGGCGGATCGACAATTCTCAAGTTAACCAAAGAGCTAGCAAAACTCACTGACAGTCGTTCAAGAACTGGACAATGTGACAAGAAGTACTCCAAAACGTCTCCAGTCACAGCTACAAATACGAAATGAAGAACTTTCAGGGACTTAAACCCAATGTAGTTGTTCAAAGAGGACATGTTTTCAAGGCCTAGTACTTTGGAGGTAAAACTGTATAAACCTTTGCCTGGAGCACCGCTCAATTTAAGAAAATCCAAATCAAGCACTTCAACTCTCTTTCTCATGGCAAATTGAACCCATCTATCTATGGAACTTGCAAAACGATGATTTAAAACAAAGCAAGCCCTAAATGTTTTGATGTCAGAGCCAGCATGTTTTTTCACGATACTGTTTACCCAATGGACGTACCTACGGCTTTCTTCGTCCAGTGACTTTGGTTTGAGGTCACTCAAGCGGAGCAGAGCTTTACCAGGATCAAAATCGAGATTCGAAGTAAACGTCCACGCATACCGCCAGCGCCTAGAAAGGACACTAGTAGCTACTGCTTCCTTGAGAGGCAAAAGAGACACTATACGAGCAAGAACATCAGCGGGCAACTCACTGATTCGGTCCACGCACTTAGACTTGATGAGAAAACAGCAGAAAATAGCCATTATCAGTATCGACAACAAGGTAACAAAACATGGAAAAGCTAACAAGTCAAATTTCTCCAAAGCTTCTCTCAAGAACAAATCAAATTGAAATATTAAAACCCATAAGAAATAATCACACAGAAAGGAGAGAGGAGTACCTGTGGACTCGGAGGAGAGTTGTCGGAGTTGTAAGCTGAGGATGCTGACGGCGGAGACGGCGGCGGAAGCGTCGCCATATTCCGACAATCTTAGCTGCCAGCTAAGAACAACAACACGGTGGTGGCCGTTTTGGCGAGGAAGAAGAAAACCAAAAAGCTTTTCAGCCTAACGGTGCCGTACCGCTGAGCTCTGCTTGTTTAGTGAGAAATAAACCAGAGGCGCAAATGCTGTGTTTTGGCTAGTGCCTCCATATGCAGCCCAATTGTATTCCTTAATTTGACCTTGTCTTTCCTGAGGAATTTATATTTATATGGTTAGTGCCTCCATATAACTACTACTTTAGGAATTAAAGCATGTTTACTTACAATTAGGAATGTGAATCAGGAATGTAAATGAGAATCAGATACCCAAGTCCTTTTGGGGATCTGATTCCCCTTCCTTGAGGGTTTTTATGTTTGAATTGAAATATGGTCCACTGAATTTAGATTCTTAAGTAGGTTAGTAAACAAGGGGAAACAAAGGAAAGGGAATGATTCCCGATGATTTCCATTACTTTCATTCCTTTTCCCAGTAAGTAAACGTGTCCTAAATTATGTTAATTCTTACAATATTGTTTCCTTGTTTTTTTTGTCCCAGTAACAAAAGCTATTTTAGCAAGTTTGTTATCTAAATTAATCAAGGAAAGTGTACGGCGCACTAAGACTAAGTATATTTGTGGTTAAATTGTATTTTTAAAGTTTGCCCTTTATTAATTGAAAAAATAGAAATAACAACCTACACAAACAGGCTCATAACACATTAATCTATCTAGCCCACGTCAAACGCGATATGGAAAGGAACTCAACCAAGAGGAGACCCCAGTCGTTAGTTTAGTTATAGCAATCTTCACAACTTGATATATGGCATGTCACCAAAAACAGCCTACACAAACAAGTTCATAACACAAGTTAGCAGCACAAGCTGCTACAGAAAGGGTTTCTTTTCTTGGATTGCCTCCTGTCTCGTAGATTGCTCGCATTTGTAACTTTCTAAAGCGTTTTGCTTGCAGATAGTAATTAGTTAAAGGTGAATCGCGTGGTTTTACTATTAGAACACCCTGTTTTGTCAAGGTTGTAGTACGAGCTATTACTACATTCTCTGCAACTGTTTATGAGGGAACATACTGCCATCTTTGTTTCTAAGTGGAGTGCATTCACTCTCTTATACTTTACAGTAGAAATTTTGTAGTCAAAATTGAATAAGTAGAAATTTTTTAACTGTAAGTTAGAAATTGTAAAGATGTTACAACTTTGGATGTCATTTACAATATTTACACAATAGGTTAACCCAGACATTTTCTACAGGTTGCAGCTATGATACCTTTAGTTAGTACTTAGTAGGTTCTTACTTAGGATGCTCTTAGAACTTCATCACTGTCATGAGCAAATGGGATTAGTCCTCGGTTTACCAGTAATCTCGACAAGAGCAACCGCCGTCTTTGAAATGATGGAACCGCTTATTGTCTCTGACAATGATCTCCGTTTCGACAACTTTGGATATCCACTTAGCAGCATTGTGACAATCTACACATATGCGCAGGTTTTTGCAGACTCTCAAGGTTGCACCTTTGCTCATCTTTAACAGTCCAAATGAAATAGCAAGCTTTTCGCTGTGCCCTCTCAGTACTTCAATCTTCTCTGCTTCTTCGAGTTCATGAAGCACGGAGCTTGTGTTGGGTTTGTATCCAAATTTGCTTATCTTTTCCTCTAACCTTGTCCACATCTTTTTAATCTCTCCTGACTCTGGCAGTGAAGTGTCACCAACAACAAAGCTATAAACTTGCCCTCCGACTTCAATCCAGCTGCGCCCGGCATCCTTCTGCAGGCCAATCTTCTTCATCATTCGCCTCACCCGTCTTACATCATCCCATTTCTCCGAGGCAGCATATAAGTTGGATAGCAACACATAATTCTCTGCCTTTTCGGGCTCCAGTTGTAACAACTTTTCAGCAATTTTCTGCCCCATCTCCAACTTATTGTAGGTCCTGCAGGCGCTAAGCAGTGAGCTCCACATTCTAGTATCTGGCTCCTCAGGCATCTCATCTATGAGGTTTAATGCTTCCTCCAACTGGCCAGCTCGCCCCAGCATGTCCACCACGCACGCGTAATGCTCTAATTTAGGCTCTAGGCCGTACAAGCTTTGCATCTGGTTGAAACATTTGATCCCTTCCTTAACCAACCCGGCATGGCTACATGCAGTCAGAACTCCAATAAACGTAAAGCCATCAGGCTTCTGCCCCAAACTCAGCATTTCCCTAAACAGCTCCAAAGCCTTGTGTCCATGTCCATGAACTCCGTATCCTCCAATTATAACATTCCATAAGGGCACATCTTTCTTAGTTAACAAGTGGAAAACCCTATGAGATTGTTCTATGCATCCGCTTTTTGCATACATATCTATGAGAGAACAACCAACAAACAGGTCTTCTGTCAGGCGAGCTTTCAAAGCAAAACAGTGCAATTCTTTCCCTAAGCACAAAGCTGACAGTTGCGAGCAAGCCCCAAACAGGCTCAATGTGGCTATTTCACAGGGCAGGACATCATCAGTCAACATTAGGCGAAAGAGATCAAGGGCTTCATCAGCAAGTCCAATCTGTGAGTAACCAGAAATCATTGCATTCCAAGAGACTCTACTCTTAGGTTCCATCCTATCAAATAATGCTCTCGCGGATGGTATCATACCACACTGGATGTAAAATGATAGTAATGAAATACCAATGAATGAGTCCGTTTCTAGCCCATTACGTAGCACATGTCCATGAACCTCTCTACCAGATCGAAGAAGTTTCAGGTTGGCACAAGCTAAAAGCAGGCTACCAATGCTAAACCAGTCAGGATCCAAGCCTGAATGTTTCATTTGAAGGTACAAATCTAAAGCCCTTTCCGGATCTCCATTTTGGGCATTGCCACCAATAACTGCGTTCCAGGAGTTCACTGTCTTCGTCTCTATGCCATGAAAAACCTTCTCTGCTGAAGTCAGTGCCCCGCATTTTGCGTACGCTGCAACAAAAGCATTGGCTACCAGTTCATCATATAGAAACCCGTGTCTGATTGAATAACCATGAAGTTTCTTCAAGCTCGGAAGTTCAGATTCTTCCAAACAAGCTGGTAACACGTTCAACACAGTGACTTCATTCACCGTCACTTTCTGTTCGTCCCTCTGCATTTTTCGCAGAAGATCAAACGTGCTACCAACATCTCCTTGTCTAGAGTAACCTCCGATGATTGAGTTCCAAGAAACCACATTTTTGTTATAATTCTTATCAAACAGGACTCGGGCTTCAGCTAAGAAGCCACATTTTAAGTACATGTCCATCAAGGAGTTATTTACCATCAGTTCCTGTGTCAGCCCCAATTTCAGTGCCACCCCATGAATCACCATCCCCATATCTGCGTCTCGTTTCCCAGCACACGGAGGCAATATCGTCACCAGCGTAGCAGCATCCGGCACTAAACCCTCCCCCTCACCCTCCAAAATCTTCCCCAACAGAGTGTAACTCTCTCGAGCAAACCCATTCTCCGAAAACACGCACGCCATCGAATTCCAAGAAACCAAGTTCTTCCGAGGCATTAGCTCGAACACCTTAGCTGCATCTTCAACTGATCCGCATTTCCCATACATTGCAACCAATGCATTCCCCACGAAAACATCTGCAACCAATGCCAACTTGAGTGCCATCCCATGCACGACCTGCCCCAAACCCACGTCCAAAAGCCCTCCGCAGGCCTTAATCACACAAGGTAACGTGAAATTATCGGGTTTGAACTCCGTCGCGCTCATCAACTCAGCAAACACGCGAAGTGCATCACCGTACAGCTCATTTCTTGTGTACCCACTAACGAGTGCATTCCACTGAAATAAGTTCTTCCTCTGTAATGCATCGAAAACCAGCCGAGAATCTGAAGTGGAGCCGCACATTGAGTACATGGTGATGACTCGAGTGTTGAGAACAAAGTCGTCTCTCAACTGGGTCGACTCCGAGACCAAGTGGTGGACTTTGGTTCCGGTTTCGATGTCCTTGTGGCGGCCGCAGGCCTGCAAAAGGGCACCCATTGCGTCCTTCGTCTGCTGTGTACTGGAAACGGAGTCTGTGCGAAGGAGAGACAGAGCCTCCGATAGGTTACCGGAATCGCAGAGGCTGCTGACCTCTTGGAGCAAAGTGAGGGGCTCTGTTTGTTGTGCGGAGGAGAAAGAGAGCGAGGAAAGTGATGGTTTTGGTTTTGGGGTGAAGATTGAGTGGAGGGAAATGGAGTTTTTGTTGTTTGGTGTTGGGAAGGGATGGCATGACAGCGGTGGCGCCGCCATGGAAGCCACCATTTGAGGTGCTTGGAGTTGCAGAGGGACTCAAAAAGGCTAAGAGGATAAACAGTTTGGCCACACAAGTCGCTTTTATCACACTTTGTAACAACACAGTGAAGTAACAGTAAAAAAGGTAGGGATACGGTAATTTGGACTGTACCCCTACTGTTTTTTACTGTTATAAAAAAAACAGTCAAAAACGGTCGCATGGTCGACTCAGTAGTTGTCCAAAACAGTAGGGATACGGTAATTTTCCCTTGATCTTTGTTTGCTATTCTTCGCAACATTTTTCTATTTGGGTGAAAAATATGGATTTATAGGATAGGTTTATAGATTTTTGGAGCAATATTGTTTTTGCTTTAATAACATTTAAAACTTTGTAACTTCATATTTTTTTTTATTCTAAATCCAAAATTTAATGCATTCTGCCACCTTATCTTTTTTCATTCCCAATTTACCCAAATCATCATATTTGATTTTTTGTTTAAATCTCATATATCTCATTCTTTTTTCATTCTCAATTTATTCGTTTGGGTACAAATTTTTTTTTGATGGATTGGTACAATTTTCATATGGGTACAATCTTCATTTGGGTACATTTTTAGCAGTTTGGTACAATATTTATTTGGCTACACTCATCTATCTGGTACAATCTTCATTTTGGTACATTTTCATTTGGGTGCGATTTTCAAATGGGTACAATCTTCATTTGGGTACACTTTCATCATTTTGGAACATATTTTAATTTGGGTACAATCTTCATTGCGGCAATACATTCTACATAAGGGTACTATAGGTAAGCTTTATATTAAAAATTTCATTTAAAGAATAAAACAGTTGACAAGTAAAAACATTTATGGTAGAAAGATGATGTGAACAAAGGTTTTGTCCTTCAATCAAATTTTGAAATTTAACAAAATTTTAATCAAATGATATTAATAATGAGGGATGGGAAACTAATTTCCCGTTACTACAAATTGCTTTATGTTATAGTAGTATTTCTAACTTAACTTAGCAAATGTCAAGAATTTGGAGTTGACTATTTGTGCATATTAGAAATGGGGTCTTAGTCAACTATCTTCTTTCATGAAGGCACGTCCTTTCCTGCAGAGACTTGTTTTGAAGGTATATTTTTCTATGCTTGTTAGATTAGTAGTGGAACATGTGTGCGGAGTAATGGATGTTCGATCCTTTGTTTTGTTCATTCTGTTGCCAACTTCGAAGACATAAACAAAGAACATTTAAGGTTTGATTGAAAACGCTTCAGTTTATGAATACGAATGTGATTATTTAGGATGACAATGAAGATCAATGTTGATGTTTTATCTATTTCTAATAGGACGGATAATACACCAAATGTTAGCGATGGTCGAAGAGATGTGAAACTTTACATCAAACACTAATAGTGAATCTTTAAGAAGCTTACTCTTTCAGTGTTGATTTGTTTCATATGAATTATACAATTAGCCATAGACCTAATGGTGGTCTTGTTGTGTGCCTATTGTTCTCTAGTATTTAATACTACAATAAAAATTTAAAATGAAGTTAGCCATAGACCAAAAATATAGTACTTAATAATACAATAAAAATTTAAAATGAAGTTAAATATCTATCGATTGTTATGTGAGATCAGAGATCGCTTATTGTGTATGTATATATAGGGACTTATTGGGAATTAATTAGCAATGTAACTAGTTACGTGAATTGTCACAAATAATGAGAGAAAAGCACAATATTTTTTAAAAAAGATTGATATAAAGGGGAAAAAGAAAGGCGAGGCAGATGCTTTGAGTTTGCGGGGTAGGTTTCAATTCCCATTCAATTTTTTTCAAAAGTTTTCGAAGACATCAAATTGAATTTTTTTTTTAACATTTGAAATTAGAATATTCAATTCAACTTGCATTCCTAGTCATGTTATGAATGTACTTCAGCTAGAAGTATCTTCAACTATAGAATTTATTGTATGCCTATAGGTACCAAGATTAGATACATGAGATTATAGACATCCTCACTGTTGAATCAAATACTGTATACTAGTTTTATCATATTGTCTGAATTTGCACATTGTTATCATTACCATTCAAGGCAAGAACGCCAGAAGTTAAGGATTACAGTCACTCTCATTTCTACATGTATATTGGTTGATTTGATCGGGTCCTTTACCCCCTTTGTCTAACAGGTCGGGTCATGGTTGCGAGTAGTATTGGGCCGACCCCAACCAAGTTGCATCGTTAGTCTGTCCATGTCCTGAAGCGGAAAGGAAAGAAAGAACGAAAGGGCAGGACTCAATACCAAAGCGAAAGAGTTCTTATCTGTTGACTTGACGGTCTCGTTTATAGTTGAGCACGTTGTGCAACCTGTCTCATAGTACTAATCCTTGAAAGATATACTAGTGAAATCACTATGGAGTATGGACTAGGGGTGGGAAAAAATCCCGAATCCCGTGTCCCGATCCCGATTCCGACCCCGACGATCCCGATCCCGACAATCCCGATCCCGACTAGTCGGGATTTTGTTTCGATCCCGACTGAGTCGGGACGGGATCAGGATTTTTGAAAAAAGTCGGGATCCCGACATCCCAACACTATATATTATTTAATTATTATTTTTAATATTTTAATTCTTACCCTAACTGAAGTAGCTACAGTGATCTGATTAATCTGATTTTTTTGGTATGTTATAGGAATTGAGCTAATGAACAACTTTCAAGAAGAAAATTTTTTATTTGAACAACGTAAAGTGGTCGTCTCGGGCTCTGAACAGTTCAACCATTTTCTTCCAAGTTCTACATATTCTCTACTTTTTGTTTCTTTTTTCGGTTTTCTCCCTCTCTCCCCACGCTAACACACACCTTCATGGCCACATGGCCTTCATGATAATAGAAGAAGCCACACACACCCTCAAGTTATTGTATTACTATGTTAGTATGTTTTATTTTCATCATGTATAAGTTGTACTTGTTAGTTTACATTATAAATTTATGCACACAAAAAAGGTTAAAATTTCATATTATACTTGAGATTCAATTGTCGGGATTTATCGGGTTTCCCGATTGGGATCCCGACTTAATCGGGATTTTATTGTCGGGATCCCGACTCAATCGGGGCGGGATTCAGGATCATTTTTAGCCTCTAATCGGAATCGGGACGGGATTGGGATTTTCGTAATCGGGATCGGGATCATCCCGATCCCACCCCTAGTATGGACAAAGGAGTTTTTTTTTTCTTTTTTTTTTCCCCAAGAATGGACAAAGGAGTTGGACAACCTGCGTTCTCTTGAGCCTGAAGAGGCTCAACATCCGGCCTTTAATTGTTAGTTCTAACTGAGCTACTAATGGGCCGAGTCACAGGTCTTGCAAATCCAAACCATCATTGCCAAAATGACCCTGTGTGTGCACGTTTTTATCCTGATAAGTAGTGATGTTCACGGGCTCGGCGCGCCAATTGCGTTGATTTCACGTCAATGGCAACGGTAAGCATGATAGATAACATCACGTTACTTTTCATCATATTCAATACAACAATATAAACATAATGACGACCATTCTGTTTCTTATTAATCCTCATTATTCAGTATCATGATCGTGAACCTAAAAGTTCATGGTTTCAAAGTTCGTCAACAATTTTTTCAGCAGTCGGAAGAGCACCTTTGTTACCTCATAACCTTCAAGAATGAATTTGAAAATTGAAAGAAACCATTGGAGAAGAAAGGACACTACACCAAACTTTTCTTAGGGGGAATAATAATGTTTCTCTGCAACGTGGTCCGGGCCACGGGCCGCGTGATAATGGACCCACCTCTTGTGATTGATTAGTTACGTACAATTCGAAAAAGGAAAACGAACACACGGTAGAGAATTGCTCTTGG
This sequence comes from Spiraea crenata, assembly GCA_033992175.1. Lineage (NCBI taxonomy): Eukaryota > Viridiplantae > Streptophyta > Magnoliopsida > Rosales > Rosaceae > Spiraea > Spiraea crenata. The sequence continues at coordinate 1,775,440 of JAVBHV010000078.1, read as the reverse complement.
CAGTTTTGGGCGTGCAATGGCATGGCAGAGAATGGTGAATGTTCATCAAAATGGTAACTATTTCCTTTGTGTGCATGTGCTTGCGTTTTGCATTCTTCGTACTAATTCAATGCGGAATTTTTCGGTTTGGCCACCTAAATTAACAAGTCTGACCCACAAAGAATTTAAACTAAGGGCATTTTAGGCTGGCTAGAAGAAGCTGAAATACCAATCAGTGTAGTGTAGATGACAAACTGCACTCCGCCGTTTTCGAGGTGGAATGGAGGAAACACTACACGCGAGTCTTCTCTCAATCTCTCCTAAACAAGGTAACCATTTTTCATCTTTAATTACTTTGTACTCTCCCCAATTTCAAATTAAGTGGCTTCTGGTTTGGTTGTGGTCATGATTTTTTCTTTTTTGATTATGATGGATTGCTCTCTGTAAATATACTCTTAAAATTTGATATGTTTGGGTTTAATATCTGTTGATTTTAACTTCGGAAACATGAAAAAACATCTTGAAGCTTTTTAAAAAAAAATTTGGGTACAACGAAAAGAGTTAATTGGATTTGTGATTAAAGAAAGAGTTTGTACTTCTTTTATCTCAGATGTTGTTGAGATGTTGTTTGGGTAGGACTAGACTAATGGAAAGTATTTGGCCAAAGATTAGTAAGGAAACAAGCTGAACTTTTTTTAGTAAAGTGTTGTAGAATATTAATGAGTGAATGCACACTCACCATTGCAATAAACCTACCCTCACCTTCCCCACTCATTGCCTTGCCTATATAAAGGAGGCTATGCCTCTCCTTCAGATACACACTAGAACACAACCGAATAGAAGTGTGTTCAGACCAGGGGGGAGAGAAATACTGAGGATACTCTGTATTGTATAGATTTCCAGTATTTCCATATAATGAGAGAAACCAGTACTACCGCCCCGAGGACTAGGCACACTTGCCGAACCTCGTTAAATTCTGTGTCTCATTTACTTTCCGCCACTGCACTACTTTCATACCCGTTCTGCAACACGTTATCAGCACGAATGACTCTCGTGTAAGTGTTAGTGGTGGATGCGGAAAATAATAATATGAGATGTTTTGCTTTACCTACCGCAAACCACTCTCTATTATTCTTACTAGAAAAGGAGCAATACACATTGAATGAGAACCTGAAGATTCTCAACTGTGTGCTCTGAGAGAGCAATACACAGTGAATGAGAACCTGAAGATTCTCAGCTGTGTACTCCGATAAAGAACTTGCAGCTCTTTACGTTTGAAGAATTGATATTGCTTTGCTTACCTACCGCAAAGCAGTCCCATTCTTTTCTAATGAAATTGGATGCTGCACAGAGAAGCACTAGTTTCTGCTCACCAAAAATAGTGCGGTGATCAAATACGCACTCCAAGCTCTGGCCAAAACTCACCAACCTTCTCTCAAGCAGAACCTCACCAAACTCACCTAACCCACTCCAAAAGAAAAACTTTGCCAAAGGACCATTTTCTCTCTGGCAAACTCACCAACCTCTCAACTTCTCCACTCTCTCTTGTAGCAACAGATTTTGGCTCAATTCGTTCCATTTCCGCCATACATACTAATCTGTATTGTCATTGCAAATTTTGATCGCGTCTCATATTGCTATGGTGGTGCTAAATCAATGCTAAAGAAGAAAGATAGCTATGGTGGCAAGTACGATGCTTGCCAATGTAGTCGCGACTGCGCTGCTTCTGCTAAAGTTCGCCCCGTGGCAAACTCACTCCGACGACCGGCCGCGGCGGCTCATTGTCGACATGACGGTGGTAAAGAACGCCGCCGCTCTCGGAGCTTTTTGCTTGGATGGGAGTTTGCCTGCGTATCATCTGAGAGGAGGATTCCTGGGCGAGCATGAAACTGGCTTTTACAGTTCGAGGTTTGAGTCGCCGCCCGGGTCCTCAATAAGCCTCACTGATCCGCCACCGCGACGCCATCGTGATCACCATCAGCTCGACCGACGCACTGCAGCCGCAGCACGCCACTGCAGCCCCTAGCCGCACCGCGCCTTCGCCAGATTCTGACGATCGACGGCAACAAGTATCTCGAGCCAGCAGCTCGGACCCCCGCTAGTCAAGGCCGCCGATAGGTTCAATGCCGGCACCTCGGTTTGCTCGGCGTTGACCCCAAGGCTACCAATTTTTCGTTCGGGTCTCCTGACCGAACCATAATTGAGTATTGAGCTGGACTGTTTATATTTCTGTTCGGAAGCTTCATCCGAACAAACCTCAGGTTCCTTGTACCCATTTTGTGTTCGGAGGTTTTTCCCGAATGCGGGGGGGGGGGGGGGGGGGGGGTTGGGGGGGTTTGCGGGGGGGGCGGGGGGTGGGTGGGTGAGTGGTTCGGGGGTTCCTCCCGCGCGCGGGGCGCGGGGGGTTGTTTTTTGTGGGGCCCCCCCCCGCGCCGGGGTGGGGGGGGGTTTTCTTTTTTTGTGTTGCCCCTCCGCGCGCGGCCGGGGGGGGGTTTTTTTTGGGGTGTTTTTTTTTTTGGGGGGTTTTTTTTTTTTTTTTTGGGGGGGCGTTGGGGGGGCGTTTGTTTTTTTTTTCGGGCGGGGCGGGGTTTTTTGAAGCCCAGGATAATGTCCAACATGTTAAAATGAGTCCAGTAGACTCGAGACCTTCGTTTGGTCCATGTATAATATTTGTTGGAATATGCAATTTCGATTGAACCTGAAGTTCATCATATATAGTGAACCCGAAGTTCACAATAGATCTCGAACCCGAAGTTTCGAGCATACCCAAAACTTTTGTCTGGGTTGTGGGTTTTTTTAGCCTCAGTATTATTTCAAGTGAAATTATAATCGAACTTGAAGTTACTGATGTTGTACTGGCACGTACAGTGAACCCGATGTTCACAACATATCTCGAACCTGAAGTTTCGAATGAAACCTGGAGTTTCAAAACTAGAAGTTACTGCTATTAAAACTGACATTTTTAACTTTGTGGGTTAATGGTGCGGATTTCCCCCCATCCCATATTTACTTTCAGCAATTTAAATTCCGCGATTTACTTTCTGCAATTTAAATTCTGCAAATGTGGGACGTTGGACGGTTGTACCGCCTCTCCATATTTAATTTCTGCAATTTAAATTCTGCAAATGTGGGACGTTGGACGGTTGTACCGCCTCTCCATATTTAATTTAAGCAATTTAAATTCTGCTATTTACTTTTAGCAATTTAAATTATGCCATTTACTTTCGGCAATTTAAATTCTGTCATTTAATTTCAGTAATTTGAATTCTGGTTGTGGGATGATGGTACGATTTTACCAGTTCCCATTTGATATTGTATGCCAGTGCAATATCATAAGTAACAAAGTCTTGCAAATATTTGATATTGTATATCATGCAAGAGATCGGACCTGAAGTTCCTTGATCAAATCCAGACTGATAGTCATTGAGATTAATTGAGAGCTAGATTTTGCTCTTATCCGGGCTTAAGTTTCAGTCTTATCCGGATTTTGTTCACGAATATCAATTAATTGAATCAGTTGGAACCAGCAGTTTCCTTGATCATGTACCAATTCAATTAATCCATGTTGAGGAATGTGAAGTTAATCATTTAGATGATAGCGCGGCTGCGCATGATATTCTCCCTAAATGGAGATATATTACTTACTTCATACCTCCATGTAGACTTACAAAGGCCTTATACTCATCACATTCCGGAAGAATTTTGTTGAGTTATAAGGATATTCGATTGAACAGTTACCATATTGAAAAGGGGAAAGTTTGTGGACGATTTCCAACCAATACGCGGACCATATAAAGATTTTATGGTTTTGGTTGATGTAGTGACTCGTTGATCACATGTCTATTGTCCACATCAAAAGTTGCATTTGCTAAACTTCTAGCACATATTGAGGGCTCACCACCCTAGTTATCCGTTGTAGTCTAGAAGACTGGATAATGCCAGAAAGTTTATATCGAAGGCTTTCGATTATTATTGCACGTCCCTTAGGATTGAGATTAAACATTTAATTCCCTATGTTCATACTCAAAATGATCTCGCAGAAACACGGATTAGACCGGCTGGGCAGACCCGGGTCAGACCAGTTGATAATGATCACAACGTTTCCCGTTTTCTGCATGGGACTATGCAATTCTGCATGCAACTATCTTGGTTCGCCTGAGACCCATCTCCACCCACTCATGATGAGCGTTATAGTTGGTTACTGGGTACGGACATGATTCACCGTACTTACGCAATGTTGGGTGTGCAGTTTATGTGCCAGTTGCGCCGCCGTAACGTACCAATATGGGTCCTCAATTTGGAAATCTTTGTTGGTTATGATTTCCCTTCCATTGACAGACGATCTCTTTTTCGCAAAATTTTGCGAATAGTCACTTTAATGAGACAGTATTCCCGCCGTTAGGGGGAGAAAAGAACGTCAACGTTCCTGAAGAACGACGTGAATTGACGTGGATGTACCCACTATGTCTCATCTTGATCCCCGCATCGCACACTATGATAAGTAAATGCGGCATATTTTAGATCTTCAAGTGTTGTGTAAATAAGCCAGACACCCTCTATGATCTAACTAAAGTGACGAGATCACATATACCAGCTGCAAACAAGCCTGTAATGAAGGTGTCCTGTAGGACACACAAGACATCCCGGTAGGATGTCCCGTTCATGATGAACGAGGTACATCAGCGGCTAGCCAATACTCTGTCCTCGGCTAGAAGCGAGACAGACTCGGTTCGATGGATTCACTCCCCAGAAGAGGAGAATTATGGCACAATTGAATCCTATCGCTATCTCAACCGATCCAACTCATAAATTGCGCAGGATTATGGAAGTATCCTGGGAGACGTCCCAGGGTGATAACCCAAATCCAAATTCCCGAGGATCAAGAGATCTCGGTTCGGATGAGTTTATGGAATCGAGATGAGATAATCATCGATGATATCTTTGCTTATGCAGTGGCCACTGAATCACAAAGTGCGACGATATCGAACCGCGTTCCGTTGATTAAGCACAACGTTGAACTAATTGGTGAAAATGGAAAGAAACAATGCAGGTCAATTTAGACTCCTTAGCGAAAAGTGTTTGGGCCTGAAGTTCCCATACTACCCAATGTGAATCCTGTAGATTACATGTGGGATTTCGTAAGGAAGCATAATGATGAGAATGAAACAGTGCGAAGGCACGCCTTCTGGCAAAAGCCTTCTCTCATTAGCCCTGACATTGATTACAATAAGATGTATTCTCTCGTAATGGACGTTGTTACGTTCCACTACCTAATCAGTTTGGTAGTTTCCGAAAAACTGAATATGCAGCTTATGGATATGATTGCAAGATATCTCCATGGGGATCTAAATACAGAGATATGATTGAAACATGCAATTCAGGCAAATTTGAATTTCTTGTACTATATTCGGACCAGTCTGTCAAACCCCGCCCAATGTGAACCATGACGGTTACAAGTGGGTCTTTTTACAAGAAAATAAGAAAAACAAGATTACAAGGCATACGGCAAAGTTTGTAATATAAAGTTTTTCACAAAGTCCTGGAATTGATATTATCCCAGAATGAATGCAATCAAGAATCCTTATGCGGTAGAACAGAGGATCTGGACTCCAGCCAGTCAAGTTTGTCCTTCATCTCTGTTGAGTACTGAGTGCATATGGCATGCAGACGTCGGTTCTCTTCTCTCAATGATTGATTATCCTTCTTGAGCACGTCTAGCTCATAGTTTCGGGCCGCCAGTCGTTTGACCAGATTTGACACTTGTGTTGCACTCTGGACACATGAAGCCATAGCACGTGTCATGGCTTCTTTATCAGAACGCCCCGCTAACAACATCTCATCCTCCGGAGTCGAGATGTTGCAGGCCACTATTGATGCAGTACCATCATTGCGCATTACTGAGCCCTTAACAGTAAGCGGGCCTGTGCTGGAATTAAAAGTGGGATGCCAAATCTTAACACTTGGCGTTGAAACTCCAGGGGGAGCAAGAGTCAAATCAGGAGAAACATTGGAGGATGAAGCCATTACTGGAAAGAAAGAAAGGTATGAAATGCTAGGAAAATTGGAGGGCTAAAGCTGAGATAGTTTGCAAGCGAAAGTCTTTGAAGATGCTACTTCCAAAGATGAATTGCACGGAGGATATCTAGAGAAAAATGGGTCTCCTTCTTTCGAGACCTGACAGGCAAATCTACTTTATTGCAAATCAGATCCCATTAACTTCGGATCAAATTCCAGATGATTGGCCGCACGTGTTCCAAGGGTGACTAATTTCAACAGACGTTGAATCACTCACGAGATATTTTCAAAACGTTCTCGGATCCCAAGGAGTGCGCCTTACCTGTCTTGAGATGATTAGAAAACGCATCTCAGCCATTTATTCTCCTGCTGGTCTATGTATATATCCTCAGCATTCTGCACTTAGTATAGTCTCTCAGCATTCCCAATTTCCTTTAGATGATAACTCATCAGCTTTTCATGTATAGTTTGCTTTTCATATGTTTATTGGAAGCAAATGTATCTCATATCATGGAGGTTGGGAGCAATGGCATCTCATGGCATGCTCCCAATCTCAAGCAGTATCTCCTGGCTTGCACTTGATCCTATTGATTCCGTCAGGCTTCTTTTTGCCTTTTGAAACAGAAGGGAGAGTCAAAGGTCCAGATGAGATTCAACTTCAACATTCTTCCTGAATCACTTGCAGAGTGGTTAGAACATGATCCTGTGCTGCGCGAGGAGGAAGATGATAAGCTACGGAATCTGAAGGAAGAGTGGTGCAATCAAGTATTTGGGTGTCTCACTACAGCCTTGAAAGAAACTAATGAGTACAATCCAAGGGGGAGCATTCAAAAGCACTCAGGTGGATTCGTGAGCATCCAAGGGGGAGTGTTGTAGAATATTAATGAGTGAATGCACACTCACCATTGCAATAAACCTACCCTCACCTTCCCCACTCATTGCCTTGCCTATATAAAGGAGGCTATGCCTCTCCTTCAGATACACACTAGAACACAACCGAATAGAAGTGTGTTCAGACCAGGGGGAGAGAAATAGTGAGGATACTCTGTATTGTATAGATTTCCAGTATTTCCATATAATGAGAGAAACCAGTACTACCGCCCCGAGGACTAGGCGCACTTGCCGAACCTCGTTAAATTCTGTGTCTCATTTACTTTCCGCCACTGCACTACTTTCATACCCGTTCTGCAACATAAAGATGTTTTTAGTCCTTTATTTATTAGAAAATCTTTGACGCCACTAACTTGTCGAGAAAAGAATTCAAGGGCTACGCGTAATTCACTAACTTGTCGAGAAAAGAATTCAAAGGCACAATTTGGCATTATGGGTACTTTAATTCACTAAGTCCTAGTTAGAGGAGGTCACTAACATAGCATGGCTATTAGGGGTGTAAACGGTTGGATTTGGATCGGACATTGCTCGATCTAAATCTAAATTCATTTTGTGATCGAATTTGGATCGGATCTGAGGGAAAAGAGGAAGAAAAAGGCCGGTGGTTATGCTTGATTTAAAGTTAATATCTGCTAAATTATGTTTATACCTCTCTTGTTTGACGGAATTTGGACGGAATTCTCACATTGGCGTGACGTGAATTGTTAATGAAGATCCACCGTATTGAGAATTTTTTTCACTATGGGGTGAAATCGCTAGTCCATTCCTATCATCATGGAGATGTCAAGCGCTAATTGGCCAAATACAAACATAAAATAATTGATTCATACAAACTTTTTACAACTTCTGTAGTTTAATGTCATTTTATTATTTGTTTACTTCTTTTGTGGTGGTTCTTTATTGAGTGTAATGGCATTTGGGGGTGGTTTGAAAATTGCATGTGTTACCCCAAATTATAAAGGGGTTTGACAGGTGGGAAATGAGTGAACAAGACACCTACTAATTGTACTGAAGCGACCCGTTGTACCAACTATTCCGATAAAAGCCACGTAGAAGTAAAAAAAACAGCACTTCGCCATCCTGGAAGTTGAATGGAACACTAACTCCAATCTTCTCTCAATCTCTCCAAAACAAGGTGACAATTGCTTCTCATTCTTGATTAATTGTATTTTCTCCAATCTCAAATTAAGTGGGTTTTTAGTTTGGTTGTTGTCATGGTTGGTTGGCCCTTATTATTTCTTTGTTGATTTAAGTTTGTTGCTCTATGTAAATACAATCTTAAAATTTGATTTTCGACTCCAGAAACATGTGGACTTGTGGGAGAGTTTACTTCTAGAGCTAATTGATTTGTTATGAAAGAAAGAAGAAAGAGTGTTTGTACTTTTTTTGTGTGGAAAAGTTGTAATAAATAATAACTAGCAAAAGGCACACACGCTATGCGTGTGCAAATAATTTGTAAACAAAGAAGACCTAACCTAATGAGAACATTATATTCATCAAAGCCGCAAAAAACATATATTATTCCGATATAATTTTACATTGATTATGAATCCCCACATCTTGGCCTTCAACTGATTCACATCCGGAGACTGCGAAACCGTCAAAAACATAATTCTCTCACCGAAGTAGTCTGCAAATGTGAGAACATCCCATAATCAAAAAATAAAATTCCAGAAAACCAATCCAAGAAAACAATCAAAAGATGCAAAAACAACAAAAGGCTTGATGCTTGGATCGAAGTAGTCTGCAAATATGAGAACACCTCTTTATCATAAACTCAAACTCCAACAAAAACCTCCACAGAAAACAATCAAAAGATGCAAAATCAACAACTTTTTCTAATATTTTTTTATTGTTCACTCACTTCTAACTTGATCATCTTTGCAAAACTCTCTAGCAAGAGTGGTTTTTCCAGACCCACCAATCCCACAAATCCCAACAACTCGCAACTCCTCCTTCCCAAACATCACCATCTCCTTCACCTTCTTCATCCCCAACCCCAGTCCCAACACAACTGAATTCCCCATCTCCTTCGCCTCCTCCGCCGCCCTCACTGCCTCCTCCACCCACCCTCCACCGCCGCACGTTCCAATCTTTACCCGCGAGCCACTGCTCCAGCTGGCGGTGCCACCAGTCAATCCAGTCGAACCACATACTATGAACTTTGGCCAAGATATGGGCCTGAAACGGGCCCTGAACGAACCTGGACACGTTCTTCTCGAGCTTCTCCATTTTCCGGGCCAGTTGGAGGTTCTTGTAACACTGTAAAAAAACCAAACTTTAAATCAAATTACTGATCAAAGAGTAACAATTCCAGCTGAAAATGAAAACCCCAAAACAAAAGATTGAAACTTTTTTAGATGGGTAAGATTGAAAACCCAAATACCATCGAATGAGAGGGAATTGACGGGCGGGTTGATGATGGTGATGATGGCGAATCCATCGCCACCGACCTCAAGAACGGTCCGGCCCTTTGCATTGCTACCCATCTTCTTCTAGCTTTCTTGCTCGCTTGCCACTAACACCACTGCGCTACTGCAATTATTTCAATTTGGATTGGTGCTCGCTTTGATTTCAATTATGGAGATTTTTTGATGGGTTCGTTGGGGCTTTAATGGTTGAGAGGCATTTACAGGGTTGTGTTGGGGGGGGAGGGGAGGGAGGGGTTGGGAGGTTGGGTTTGGATTTCCAAGGCTCACTCTTTCTGGTTTTCTGCGAATTTTTTGGTTTCTCGAGGAGAGAAGGCGCAGGAGTTGAAGAGTTTTGCAGTTGCCGATGAGAGCAATAATCTCTTTTTTTTTCTGACTTAATTGTCCCCTATTCATTAATTAATTTTGTGTAGGTAATATATGCTCTATAAGGGTATATTAGACATTTTTAATTTTAAAACTCTCATTTATTTGTCTTGTTTTGACAAAAAAGTCCTCATCAATTAATTTAAATTTTTTACGTAATATATGATTTTTAGGGTATAATAGTCATTCCTTATTCTTAAGCCCTCTTTCCTTAAATAATAGTATAGATAATAATAATAATAATAATAATAATAATAAATTCAAAAGAGAGAAATTAATGGAAAGTACTTTAACTTTGAAAATTGAAGGTTAATGGAAAGTAAGGAAACAAGCGCAAAAATTTAGTAAACATGATTTGAGTCCCTTCTTCCTCAGGAAATCTTGAACGGCTAGTGGCTGTCGAGAAAAGTAATTTTCAAGGCTATGATGGACGGATATTTAATTCACTAATTCCTATTCAATTGAGGTGACTAGCACAGTACGGGCCCTACCCTAGATCTGTATCCAAGGGCAAATCGATGATGGATGGGTGAATTAATTCACTAATTCCTAGTTTATGGAGGTCGCTAGCTACCCATAGCATGGCAAGGAGAAGGAAATCATTCAAAGCAAATCCTCTTTGAATATGGAAATCACGTTCAAAGCTTTCCTACTGGGAAATGGACTCCGGAAAGGAAAGGTTAAGGTATATATAAATAGAGGGGCCGAGTGCGAGCCAGAAAGAACCACACCAAACCGAGATTAAAGCCGGTCAACTGGTTTTTACAGTACCTCCCGGACAACCACAGCCACTGTGAAACTTCCTCCTCCTCCGGTCAGATCCGTATACATTAGCGCAACTGAAAAACCACTCCGCTGGTTTGACCAAAAAAGAAAAGAAAAAGAAAAGAAACTCCGCTGGTGGATAATGGAACAATATCCACACAAGGTAAGCATTGAAATTAGCGAGCTTTTATTATTCCGCAAGTTTTACCATGAAGTCAATTAATTATTATATCTGCAAACTTGGTTCGGCCCACGTGACAATGGGCCCGTATCCTGCTGTGTTCCGCCGTTCGGGCATGCATGCCACAACAACGGGCTTTATGTCCATTTTTATGCTAAACTTCCCAACATTCTTTCTCTCCATTTTTAGGCCTAATCCATACAAACCCTACAACATCTCTCTCTCTCTCTTCTCTGTTTTTCTTCCTCCTCCTTGAGAGTTGTTCCCCCGAGCGCCGGATAGAGTCCCCACCGGAAAACCACATCCGCCATGGACACCTCCCTCTCCCTCTTTCCCTCCCATCAGCAACCGTTGTAGCGAGATACTAGTAGTTTCTATAAGTCTCTAGTGACATAGTGAAAACAAAACAAGAAAACCTCTAGGTGGTTTTTAGCATGGAGCAAACCCTAACTCTAACTTGTCAATCTGTCCAGCACAAGCACAAGGTTGATCCGCATCATTTCTACAAAGTTTTGCATCTACCAACATTCAAATTGCTAGGTTTTGATATTATTTACTCATTAAAAAGTGTTGGTACAAAGTTTTGATATCATTTCCCACCACTAATCTCATCGGTTTGATTATTGTCTTCATCGTTGATGAGAACAGCTCTCAAAACATCGTTGTTAGTGGGATTACTTGTTAGTAGGGTTCGTTTGGCAAATGCTTTTTCAGTGTCAAAAGCACTTTTAAAAATTTTAGAAACACATGTTAGATGCTTTTCACTTGAGCAAAAATGTTTTAAAATAGATAAGAATGATTTTGTGTGCATAACTAGTTCTGGTTAATTGAAAAGCGCTTTTGGCAAAAGCACCTATGATGTGCTTTCTAAAAAATCAAAAGCGCTTTTGACACTGAAAAAGCACATGCCAAACGGGCACGTATTCGCAAGATTGTTAATCATATTAATGGCTAGATAAGTGTTCTTTGGATTTGTTAAGTAAAATTTGATTTGTTAATACTTGGATTGGTAAACACGAATGTATGTGACAACGGTGTTAGAGAGATTTGACTTGTTATCTTTTCCATGTGTAATATTTATATTGTGCATGTGTAGATTCAACTTGATTCGCAAGCTTGTTTGTTGTATATGCTTATGCCTAGATAGGGTTCCTTGGATGTGTTGCTGAAAGTGTATATCATCTTTTCTTTCAGGCGATGTTGAGAAAGTTGGATTTCGGTCGTGACCGCAAAGGATTTGTATTATGTACAAAAGAGAGAAGGCAATTGCCACCGTTGATTTACCACTATTGTGCTATCTTCTGTTGTTTTCTCATCAAGTGTAAGTACAGCCACAACTTGGTGGACCGAATCAGTAAGTTGCCGGATGATGTTCTTGCTCGTATAGTGTCTCTTTTGCCTCTCAAGGAAGCAGTAGCTACTAGTGTCCTTTCTAGGCGCTGGCGGTATGCGTGGACGTTTACTTCGAATCTCGATTTTGATCCCGGTGAAGCTTTGCTCCGCTTGAGTGACCTCAAACCAAAGTCACTGGACGAAGAAAGCCGTAGGTACGTCCATTGGGTAAACAGTATCGTGAAAAAACATGCTGGCTCTGACATCAAAACATTTAGGGCTTGCTTTTTTTTAAATCATCGTTTTGCAAGTTCCATAGATAGATGGGTTCAATTTGCCATGAGAAAGAGAGTTGAAGTACTTGATTTGGATTTTCTTAAATTGAGCGGTGCTCCAGGCAAAGGTTTTTACAGTTTTACCTCCAAAGTACTAGGCCTTGAAAACATGTCCTCTTTGAACAACTACATTGGGTTTAAGTCCCTGAAAGTTCTTCATTTGGTATTTGTAGCTGTGACTGGAGACGTTTTGGAGTACTTCTTGTCACATTGTCCAGTTCTTGAACGACTGTCAGTCACTTTTTCTAGCTCTTTGGTTAACTTAAGAGTTGTCGATCCGCCAAGTGGATTGAAGTACTTAGAGCTAAAGCTTTGTTATTATCTCGAGACCATTGAGATCTGTGGCGCAAACCTGGTCTCCATTATTGTCCAAGGCAGTGGGAGAATGGAATTAATTCTCAATAATGTTCCTTTCCTGGTTGAAGCGTCCACTTCTTGTAATCTGATTAACCCCAACCCCATGAGACATGTCTTCTCCCAACTCTCATGTTGTCTTTCTCAGCTAGAAAGTCTCAAGTTGCGTGTGGCTGATGTGGTTAGTATCTCTAATTATCATGTGTTGGTTTCTTTTCTTTTTGTTCAATATGCATGTCCTTATCCTTTTGTTTGACTCGCAGGAGTACAATGAGAATTATATCTTTCCCACATTAGCAAATGTCAAGAATTTGGAGTTGACTATTTGGTCAGCTTATAAATATGGCCTTAGCAAACTATCTTGTTTCATGAAGGCATGTCCTTCCATGCAGAAACTTGTTTTGAAGGTATATTTTTCTACTCTTGTTAGAATAGTATTGGAACATGGCTTATGTATGCGCAGTATTGAATGTTTTAACCTTTATTTTGTTCATTTCGTTGCCTACTTTGAAGACATAAACAAAGAACATTTAAGGTTTGATTGAATATGCTTCAGTTATGAATACAAATGTGATTATTTAGGATGACAATGAAGATTAATGTTGATGTTTTATCTATTTCTTAATAGGGCAGATAATACACCAACTGTTAGATACTCTTGAAAAGATGTGAAACCTTATATCAAACAAATTGAATACTCTGCTTGTAGAATTGAAGTGAATCTTTAACTAGCTTACTCTGTCAGTGTCGATTGTTTCATATGAATTATGCAGTTAGCCATAGACCTACTGGTGGTTCTTGTTGCGTGCATATTGTTCACTACTAATGTATTTATTTTTTATTTTGTTTTGTGCAGATGAGTTTCCCAGAAGATGAGGAAGGAAAGAAAATAAAGAAAGCTGCAAAATGCCCCCATTATAGTCTGAGGGTAGTTGAAGTAGAAGGATATTTTTGTCATGCAAATGTAGATGAACATGTCATGTACTTGGTAGACAATGCTGTTGAACTAGAGAAGATTGTTATTGATCCTGTAACGAGGTGGGCATTTCATCCTACTGGAGCGGATAGGAGAAAGATAGATATTAAAAGGGAGGAGAGGGCGAGGACTCATGCCATGACACTACTGAAAGTTAAAGTGCCTTCATCTATAGAATTTGTTTGCCTATAGTAAAAGCACTAGAGCAGGAAGTTCTCTAAGGCCTTCTTTAGTAATAAAATTATAAAAGTGTTAAAAAGGCTATATGGATAAATTTTATCTATTTTAAATATAACTTTTTACGATTTAGATTATCTCTAAATTTTATTATTTTTAGTGGTTGAAGAGGGTTTTTTTTTTTTGAGAAATGAAGTGAACTTTCCATTAAATAAAGGAGATACATCAGAAGCTCATAGCATCATTATCAAGAACGGTTTCTAGCCAAGGGGGAGCTTCCTCCATCCAGATTATCTCAGAAGTACAATTCAAAGCAACCTTAGCTAAGTGGTGAGCTACCTGGTTACAATTTCTAGATACATGAGACACTTTCACCTGCAGAAATTGATGCAGTATCTCCTTTATATCCTGAATAAGATGCCCATCATATGCTAGCTGCTCATCATCATTTGCATTTATATCTCTAACAAGTTCCAAAGAATCTGATTCTACAAACAATGAAGAGAAACCAACATCCAAAGCATAGCGCAACCCGTAATTAAGAGCCAATATTTCGGCATGCTTGGGCGAGGAGGCGGTGACAAGAGGAAGGGCCATAACCACCATAACTTCCCCTTTGTCGTTTCTAACAACAGCACCAATACCACCTACACCAGTTTCGGGTATAAAAGCGGCATCTACATTCAATTTAAAACAACCAACTGGAGGGGGAGACCAATGCTCTGAAGAGGGTTGGTATGTGAGCTTGACAAATTTTGGTGTGGGCAACACAGAAACGTAGGTGAAATGGCTACCTAAATGGAACCCTTCAAACTCTTTAGCCCTCTTAGTGACTCTTTTACCCTTTAGCAATGGTTTTTACAAAAGAAAAAGTAGCGGTGCAAGTTAGATTAGAAATTTCAATCTGAATGTAAAAATTCCGATCCGACATCAAAAGATTCTGAATCCGAAAAATTCCGAAAGAAGTTAGACAGAAATTGGAACGTATATCTTTAATTCGAAAGTTCCAACTTTCCGATTCGACTTATTTTCGTAGATTTCCGAATCTATTCGGATTAAAAAATGGAATGCATTTCATATATTTTAAAATAATAAATGTATTTCATATTGTATAGTTTATAAATCAATCATATTTACTTCTATTTTGCTTATTCTTTTTCGCAGATACATTTATTATTTGCTTTAAACTATGTATTCATTTCTTAATCGTAATTATATATTATTTTATCTTATTTTACCTTGAGAACATGAAAATTTCAAATTTTTTCTGAAAATTTCTAAATTTTTTCCTATTTCCAAAGGTTCCGAATTTGGAACTGAAATTTCATTCTGAACTTTTTGAAACGAAAATTGGAACCCTCGTTTCCGATCCGATCGACCGAAAAATCACCCCTAAGAAAAAGAGATTAATAGTGTTTAAACTACCAATAAATTTCTTTGCTAAAGATGGCCTAAATGAATCTCTCTCTACCTCTGCTTTTATGAACTCATCTACATATGAGCCTTAAGGAATTTTAAAAATTATGGGCTTGTTTGGCAAATGCTTTTCAGTGCCAAAAACACTTTTGAAAATTTTAGAAATACATGTTAGGTGTTTCTCACTTAAGCAAAAATACTTTAAAATCGATAAAAATAATTTTGTGTGCATAACTGAGTTTGATTAATTGAAAAGCGCTTTTGGTAAAAGCACCTAGGATTAAAAGTGCTTTTGACACTAAAAAAAACATATGTCAAACGGGCACTATATTTAGGTCTTTTAGCTTTGTTGTTTCATTTATAGCAAATTACAATTTACCCCTTAAAATTTAAGGGTTCATATCAAATCAGGCTTCAAGGTTTCAATTTTATCAAATTACCTCTAACTGTTTACATGTTTAATCAATTTACACCACTTTGTTAGTTGATTAGTTTTGTTGTTGAGGAGGCATTATAAAACTTAAACTAAAATGAAAAAGATAAATTATTTCTTTCTTCTTTACTTCGTCTCTTTATTTGGCTAATCTCCTTCCATACCAATCTCAAACAAGTTGAACACATCACAAGTCAATCATTGCCCTCAAATTTTATTGCAATTATATAAATACTAAGGACTTTAAATCTCACTAGTGGTAAAACATTTGTAGAGAAAAGGATCTTTATTGATGATCGAAAAGAAAAAAGAAAAAGGCAACCAAGATTGATTGTCCGTTACAAATCAATATCAAGGAAGTTGGGCAAAGTTATAACAATAATGAAAAGTAAAAGAAATCCGGGTTCTTTTGCGGTAGAATTTGTTTGCCTTTCAACATAATTCGTTTAGACATTTGGGTTGCTTGTGTTGAAGAACGATATCCTTGATTGACGTAATGGCGATGTTAATATAGGGATGAAGGTTAGTATTGCTCAACCAATGGTTGATTCTTGTGCATTTGTATCCCAGTCAAATGGAATGCATTTGTATATCCCAGACAAATGGAATGGTAATTGCAGACATCTTCACCACTGGTTTGGACTTCAAGTATAACTCAAATTCAATTTACTTTATGTTTTCTTGGGAATGGTAATTGAGATTTAGGTATGGGACTTCCTATTTGTAATGGAATTCAAGGGTAATTCATACACTTTAATGTATGATATGTGTTGAAATTAAATGAGTGAAAATTCTCATTTTAGCCTTTCAAAATGTTTTTTGATTGGTTGTCAAAACAATGAAGGACGCGGTTAATGCCTAAAAATGGAGTCAACGATCAATGTAGTGTATTTTTATCGATCGGGGTCCACTGTCGGGTTTGGGAAGTATGATGCTAGTTCCAGGTATTTGAGTCCGACCTCTGCATTCAGAAAGAGGCTCCAGGAATGGTCTCTGGAGGGAGTTCCATTTTGTATGCCGATCGTTCGGAAAGGAATGTCTGCTTCCGTGCGTGAGATGATCTGCACACGAGAGAGTAAGTACGGAAAGGGCACTGGTGTGGTGTCGGCTTAAGACCCTCTGATGCTTAAGTCAGCAGTGAATGAGAGGAATGTCTTGAATGCATGTATGAGTTTACGTAGGAAGTATTGATTTCCTTTGATCCATGGGGGTTGAGATGCATTTATTGTGAGAGTTGACTTCCAAATTGCTTGTGATCAATGTGGGACAAGTCTCCCGCATTGATCATTTTGGAGGCTTGTGGAAACCTTTGGAGCTTAAGGCATAAGTTGCTTATTTTTCACCAAACTTTGGGACATTGCATGGACTTCGATACTAGCTGTATGAAGCAGGTTAACGACTCTGTGCGAAAGTGGCAACAAGGTGGTCCCAAAGCATGCACTCGGACGATCAGATCAGTTTTCGTACGGCTGCTGTGAACCTCGTAAAATGTGCTATCGGATGAGGAAAATTACCTAGGTGGCACTTCTTAAGATGATATGTGGCCGATTCGAAAATGGTACGCCATGTGTCCTCCTAAAACTCAATTGACGTGCGGACGCTTTTGCCCTTGACTGAACGCACCAAAATTTTCAACCTCCCCCTTTACCCTGGTAAATCTTCTGAATGCTTCTAGATTCCACCGTCTTGCAGCCTTTCTTTCTCCAATTTTTCTCTTCCGTTGTCGATCTTGCGCCCGCCGCCTTCGATTCCTTGTTTCCCAATTCTTGTTTTTTTGTTAGATATCAGGTTTTTAGCCGTTGAGATTTGTTAGCTTTTGTTGATCAGGTTGTTAATAATCCGTATTTCATAGGGTCACTTAGCTTAAGTTGTTTTTGATATCTTATCTGATTACCACGTTATTGGAGGAGGTGTTAAAACGTGGGCTGCATTTTCGTTTTCTGTTACAGATTGTAAGGCTATTTATGGCCGATTATTGTTCAATGAATAAGTTCATTCACACAAAACTTTGCATATTGAGTTTTACTTTCCAGTTTTTAACATTTTTTCTGTTCTCCATCTTCCCTTAATCCTGTTCTTTTTTTTCTTTTTTTTTTTGTATTCAACTCGCTCAGTTACGGTTTCGAATTTAGAGTTATTGGCGTCCTCCTAATCCGAATCTTGCGCCTGAAAACTGTAAACTTTGAGAATTCTTGCCTTTTCTCATCAGATTAAATTTAAATTGGTGGGGGTTTTGTGAATCTGTAGATTGGAATTGGTTTGGTTTTTTGTTCATTTGGTTTGACTTCATGTTCTCCACCTTCCTTATTGTTCATTCATGGGTTGGTTTTTTTGGTCTGTACTTAATTGGTGAATGGAAGTTATGGAATCCGTTTCGTTCCCCTTTTCCGTAGTTCATTGATGTTGTGATATCTCGCACAGTTTGACATACAGTTTTCACTTTCATTGTGTACTCAATCTCATACTAACTCTTACAGCTTCCATTTTATTCGCCGTGCTTGATTTTGTGGATTTTAAAAAGTTCTGAATTTGTAATGCACTTTTTTTTTTGGCATGCATTTTTTTCGGTTGTGGTATACCTGTAACAGATAACGGAAGATTACTTGATATACATCAGAGGTAAAAATGCTTAGGATTAACATAGAATCCCAGATTACTTGCTATACATCAAAGTTCTGCTTTAACTTATAACTTACGTACTTGACTTTAGTCATGTAATGTTAGGATTCATGGATAGGAGAATTTAAATGGACCCATTTTTATGGGGTTGAATGCTGACTTCCGATCATTATGCATTTCTGTTTTAGCATTGAAACACTCAATTTTCCTTTTCTTTAATCCAATTTATCTCCTTGTCAAAAAAAAAAAAAAAAAAATCCAATTTATCTCCATCCAAGTTTATTGTTTTCGAAACCACGAATTGCTTTTATTAACCGAGTTATTATTAAATAATCTTTGCCGTCCATTGATGTTGGGCCTTGAGTGAATTCTTAGTTCCCCTACAGGCTATCTGATCTTTGTAGCTTCTTTTGTCATTGTTTTTGTCATTAGAAGTGAAACCCAGTGTTTCCCATGCAGGAGTGTGCATTCATGAAGCACTTACGTTTCAGCAATATGTACTTTACAACTGATTTCCTGCAGGTAGCAAAGTCAAAGGCTTCAGGGAACTCTGTGTAAATACTACAACTCTATCAAGTGAGGTAGCTCAGATTATAATCATCATAGTAACCTACATTATGTGATATGCTATTTAATAATATTCTTCTTGGGTTTTCTGATAACATTTGTTATGTTTGAACTTTGTTTTCTATTGATTCAACTGTTCGCCGATTGTAAAAGGAGATGGGAACTTATTTAAACAAGCTCAAGAGCGAGAAGGTCCAGTAGTTGAATGTTACAGTTGCTAACTATGGCTTCTATGCAGTTGGTGAATCCTTGATAAGGTGGAACTGTTGGCAGATTGCAAAAGGAGATCGGAACTTATTTAGACATGCGAAAGAGAGAAGGTATAATAGTTAAATGTTACACTTGCTATGGCTTATATGCAGTTGGTGAATACTTATGTGCGAACTACACACTCATAAATAGAGTGTTGGCTTTGCTATTTGGACTGGGTGATTATTGCGTTAGTTGGACTCAAGGTACAAATGGATCTAGAAATGTTCAGAGTTTGTGGTCTCTTTTTAAATCTGATGATAAGCCTTCAAATGGAATTCTTATTATATATGGAAACTACTCTTTCATTGATCGAACTGTAAATATATGTTTTAATTTTGTGGAATTATTTCTTCTGAAAGAAAATGTCTTTTGTTCTGCTGAATTTGTGATAAATCATTCTTCATTACAATTATCATTGTCATATTATGATTTTAGTGTAAGCACGCTTGACCATTGTGAAATTCCAGTGAGCATATTCAGCGGTTTATGAAGCTGATTCCACAATGGAATCCGTGTTTTATGAACATTCCTTACCTGACACATCTATGTGTCCTAATCCTCATTAAATTGCGAGGAAAAATTAGTTTCATTTATCACCTGCTTGATATAAACTTTAATGGGGACATTGTCTTACATCAAACTTTCTGTTGATGTCTGCTGGATGTTTTCCATTAATCACCTACGTCCAGTGATGAGGGAGTTTATAATATTTTGATGTTATAGAACCAGCAAATATGATAACCAAGATTATATTCATCCAAAGACACTCTTCGTTGCCCTAATGACTTTGACATGAGTGGTATTGGGATAATAGAATCTGGCACAATATGTGATAAACAATCCTATACTACCATAAGTTTGAAGGTGCTAATTTGCATAATATTATCATGTTAGCAGTCTTTGGATGGTAATGGGTCGGGTCGGGTCAGGGTAGTACTATCTCCATACCCATACCCATACCCATTTATGATTTTAATCTCCATACCCGCATCCATACCCATTAATTTTTAATCGGGTATCCCCATACCCGCTTCCATGGAGATTAGTATCTCCATACCCACCTCCATACCTGCTCCGTATAGAAAAAAATAAGGATAATATTAATAATAAAGTTCTATAAATAATCATAATCTATTAATAATTGTTTATAAATTGTTAGGGTTATAGCTTCATTTAAGTTCGGGTGATTTCTAAAAGTTTACATAATTATTATACATATTAATTAATTTTATATATATATATATATATATATATATATTGTATATATATAATCGGGTCGGGTTCGGGTTGGAGACTAGTAATACCATACCCGCCCCATACCCGTCATGGGGATTTTAAAAATCTCCATACCCGCCTCCATACTCATTTAGCTCCTCCAAACCCGCTCCATCAGGGGCGGATACCCACGGGTACCCATACCCATGGAGATTTTTGCCATCCCTAGGATATGTATTATATACTTCCTTGTGTGGGGCAGGATGTAGGAAGAAAGTAAACTGAATTGGTGAAATGCGTGCTTAAATGGACTGTCTAGAAACCCTATCCTGTGCCTTGCACTTTTGACCAGTTGGATTCAAAATATTCAAATATGCCTACATGTGTATAATGTTTAACCCTAACTTTGCTTTATGCTTTTGTTGTGAGTAAAAGGCAGCCTCTGATTGTTTCGTAATTTCTCCCTTAGTTTTCGGTGGGAATGTGTTTGATTGACACTATATATGGAGTATAAAAAATGAGATTCACATAATCCTGGTGATGCCTTGAGATTGACATAAATTTTCTGTTCCCATCGTAGATGACAACATTTCAACTTGTCACATAATTTCCACGACCATCAGAGGCAAAACTGGAGAACCAAAACAGGTATCAATCATGCAAGTTTCCTTTTCACTGTGATTCATTGTACTAAGTGTAAATCTTAATTAAGAGGATGAAGTCTGTCATTATCAATTTCATTTTTTGAGAGCTGGATGTTTTCACTCTTGAGTTTCCTTATTGGTTGGACTTAAATTTGAGCATTTAGCATTTTCATCTGTTATTTGTTTATGAAATTTTTGTATTGTATCTTTTCGAGTTGCATTGTCTTAGTTGTACCTTGCTTAAGATGTTTGTAAATGTGGTAGAGGTAGAACATTATCGCAGTATGATTTGGGGAGAAATAGGATTGACTTGTATTTCAATTGGAAATTTCATGTGAATTATGGTTTTAAGTCATGTTGAAAATAGGATTAACTGAATCAGAAATTAGTAATTTTTTCACTCATGTTGAAAATAGATGGACTGTTTTCATAATGAGAGCTGAAATTTTGGTAGATGCTTTTCAGTTAATTAAAGAACTGCTATGGAAATTGTAGGGCTTTAATTGTAGAGTGAACCCAGTTTTAGATTCACTTTTGAATTTTTGTATCATTTTTGCTGGAGTCGTGTAATCTTTGTTGCAGATCGACAGAGATGCATGAAAATGTGGTGGAGGTCAAACATTAAGGGAATTTTATCACGATTTTTGAATAATTAAGGTTGACTTATTTTTGCTGATCACAAATATAAAAGCTATATCTGTATTCTGCTGTGTTGCTTTTAAAGTTTCAGGAATTATCCCTATTGTTGGTTGTTTACATTTTTTCCCGTCACATCAGTAGAGCACTAAGTATTTGAATTGTGGCAAATTAGTAGAATGCTCAATGTTTAGAATTGTGGTTTATGCTGTTAATTTATTGGAGTTGTGTTTGTGATCATAGTTACTGTCTTGACTACAATTTCACAAATTTGTGGCAACAGAAACCGCCTCTTCCAACTCATGTCAAAGCAGTGGACCCAGCCAAGAACCCTCAAGAAGCAACTGCCACAGCTCAGCCTGAGTATGCAATCTTTCATCAAATTAAGCACAGCAAACTAGCCGACCGCAAATATGAATTGTTACGTCCAACTCCCTTTATGTTGCTATTAAAGTTTGTTTTTTGGTTATATTTTCTTATGAATGCTTAGTAATTTATCAAAATATATTGAAATACTATTATATTTCCTTTATTTTCTTCCAACGTTTTATAGATTTTTATGCTATTTTCAAACCCGCAGAATCGTGTGGGCACCCCTGCTAGTGGGATTATAATGAAGAGATGTAGGCTTTTCTGTAGATATTTGGTCAGAAAACAAATGTTCAAATCCCCACTTTTGAAGCTGCATTTTCTGTCAATCTGTAAGGTCTTTTGAAAATATAAATATACAGTTTGCAACTTAGACTTAACATTCATCAAAACCCCCTCTAATCTCGTAAAATTTGGATAAGAATTGATCGGTCAAATGTGTTTTAAAATTGGATAGTTGTCACTTTGAAGCACACAATTTCCACATTCCTGATGAACATAAACAATGCAGAAACTGTTCCCATTGCTATTTTTGCTTGTTTTGGCAGGTTTTTACTTGGGGCAAGATTCGACGGGGGCTTTTGAGGACTTGGAAGACACAGTTGAGCAATGCTAAGGCCAGAACTAGATATTTTTTTCTATCTACTGCAAATACTCTAAAATCTGAGGCTTCTGAAACCTTACAGAAGCAATCTTGTTTTGTTTCAGTTCAGGAAAGAGGTCTCTGGTTCCTCTCAACTGCTTCTCTCACACAGAAAGGATTTTATCTATCCTTTGTGAATAGATATTGAATTGATTCCACTCTTGTAGCCGTAATTGTTCTATATGAAACTTGTGGGTACCAAGTACCAAAGATGTTCAGCTAGTTATAGCCTTTTGATAATGTTCTGCTGTTTTCTTTTCCCTTTTTTTTTTTCTGAAATTTTTCTTTCAATTAGAGGTCAGGGAAGAGGGACGGCGAGTTTGTGTCATTGTAACGCCAAGATATCGTGTAATGTTATTAATGACATTACATTTAGATCTGCTTTCCACATTTGTATTCTTAGCGGAAGTTTCCTACGAAGGTCTAGCCAAACTACTAGTTTTTTGGGGGCAACATACCATGAGGTGGAGTGCCTTTTGTCACTGGCTTCGCCTTGCAAAGTCAGGGACTAGTGTATGACATACAACATATTTGCAGGGTGTTGCTTCATCATCTTTAGTTGGTGTAGATGACAATCATAGCAATTCAACGGCCGTATGAGATGTTTAGTTGAAACTAAATAATACTATGGGATCTATTCAAGTAAGGTCGAACTGATGGGAACTATATGGGTTCTATTTGGAACTAAATGGAAACTATGCGGAGTTTTACTTGGCCATGCTATTATTCAACTTACTAAGGCGGAACTATGAAGAGTTATGAGAATGCTAAGAGGGCACTATGTAGAAACTATACACGATTTATACTTTGTCATGCAACTAATTAATTTAATAAGGGGAACTATAGGGAAAGTATGCAGGAACTATGCACATTTTATAATTTTCCATGCAACTAATCAATTTACTAAGGGGGAACTATGCATAGTTACCCCATAGCTCCTGTATCATTTCTTTATTACCTCATAGTTCCTCCATAATTCCCCTTGATTAACAGCATTATAAAGTATAATCTGCGTAGTTTTCCTTTAGTTCCCCGCTGTAAATTGATCAATCACAGGGCAGACCATAAAATGTGCATAGTTCCCATATAGTTCTTCATAGTTCCTGAATAGTAATCTAATAATTCCCCTATAGTTCCCGTGAGTTCTCATTGGTATATTGATTGATTGCATGACAAAAGTATAAATGTGCACAGTTCCCTTAGATCCCTTATGGTTCCGATAAGTTTGCAGAAATGCATCTTAATTGATTATATAATTTAACCAACTTAGTTGTGAAGTTTACATATACCTACATCGTCATTCAATTTTTCATGTGTATAATATTATTCTCCTTATATGAAATAGCGTATGGTTGTGTTTCTAATATTTTTAAGTTTCATAATCTTCATGTTTCCATGTGCTCCTTTGGGCTAGCACAACAATAAATGAATGGATATATATTCATCACTTTGATACAGTGAAATCTGGATACTATGTGGCATGTGACCTCTTAGGGCTAGGTGGGATTGTTAGTTGCATGGTACTTGGAGCATGGTTTGGAAAATCGAAGTATCGAATAAGATCTGCATCATCCTGTGGCAAGCCTTCCATGAGGCCCTAGGGGTACAGGCTGTTCTGCAACATCGACATGTGCAGGTGCCCCCCGGAATGTCCTATGTGTGGTTTGGCGGTGGAGACTCAATTTCATATGGCTTTTGGTTGTAGTATTGCCCGACAGTTTTGGGATGTGTGGTTGCCTAATGTGATTGATGAGTCCCTTACAACGGCCCCGTTTCATGTTGTTTGGGAAGAGGTGATGAGGCGACGGCCTGGGGTATTTACGGTGGGGGACTATAGACAGCGGGTTGTTGTCGGACTATGGTTTGTGTGGAAGAGGCGAAATTCCGGTGTGTTTGCAAATCACCCCACCCCATTTCCTGCGACATTGGAGGGGGCTCGGATATTTCTACGAGACCTCCGTGAGGCTTCCACGCGGCCGGCTGGTGAGTATAATGGTTTGGCAAGACACTCACATTCGGCGGTGAGGGGGTGGTGTAAACCGGCATGTGGTGTGCTAAAGATCAATATTGATGGCGCTTGGGAGAGCTCCAACGGACGTGGTGGAGTTGGCTGGGTGGTTCGGGTTTTCACGGGTGATCTGCGAACATGCGAAGGTTTTGGTGGTGGGTGTTATCAGTCGGCGCTTGCTGTGGAGGCAAATGCCCTTCGTGAGGCGTTATTAATGTGTAAAGAGCATGTTTTTGGGCAGGTGATCATTGAGAGTGACGCTCAAGTGCTAGTTGACATGGTTTCGGGTAAGAAGGAGGTCACGGTTGAGGTGGATTGTTTTTTGCATGATATCAGAGTTTTTCTTGGGGAGCTTGAGTCTATTTCTATTACCTATGCTCCGCATTCATGTAATGTGGCGGCGCATACTCTTGCTTCTTTTGTAGCTAGGCAGGGGGGTCGTTTTGTTTGGGACTCGGTTGATCCTAGTTGGTTGTTTGACATCTTAGCTACTGAAGTTAATGTTTCTATTCGGCTTTAGTTGAATAAAATTTCTCTTCTGGCAAAAAAAAACTTTGGCAGCAAGAAGTGCAGCGCCACAATTCATGTGTGATTCCTCCGATGATGGTCCACAAAATACGTTATCTTTTTTCTCGGAACAAGTTCCTTTTTTAAACTAGGAGCCTCGTGAAACTTATGATGTTTGCTCTTTAATTCAACTTTTTCATGATCTCAATGTTGGTTCTTGCGGGAAAATATTTCTCCGATTACATTAACTTTCTTTTGGTCCTCGCTAGACTCACGCTAGGAATCAGAAATGCCATCATTTGTTTGATTTGGGTCTCCAACAAATGTTGAAACATTAAAATGGGCATATGAAGAGCCGAATTCGATCACCATTTGTTAATGAATTCATTTATTTGATCAGTTTACAAATTTTGAAGTTAATCATACACTGTCATTAATATATAACGGTAAATAAACTGAATCTATAATGCTTACAATCATGTTTTAGTGCATCACGCTTTCCATAAAGTAAGTATACAAGTAAACAAAGAAAATTTAAGGTTTGATTGAAGATGCTTTAGTTATGAATACCGAATGAGATTATTTAGGATGACAAAGAAGATTAATGTTGATGTTTTATCTATTTCTTGATAGGATAGATAACACACCAACTGTTATATACTGTCGAAAAGATGTGAAACCTTATAGCAAACAAATTCTACCTGCAGGTTGGCAATGAGGGGGGTATTTTAAAATTAATTCCCTTTTGTTCAACAAACAGCACAAACAATAATCACAAAGATGACCAGTCACCGTTGTGATGAACTTGACAGATTACTTAGATTAAGCACTTGATAGATATTACTTGTGGATGCTTGTGATTTGATCAACAACACTCAGATGCAATGCCAACTTAGGTCCTCAACGAAATCAGTGAGTTAGATATTCGCGAGCTATCCACAACTACAACTTAATCAAACCAGCGGTTCTAATGCAGCAGTTAAGATGACCAGTCAGGCAGAATTATCCAGTTTGCATGTTAAGTGAATTGGTGGAAATTAAATCCAATTTTAATTAAGCCGAATGTTTAACGATACACAAAGATGGACACAGAGTTTTGGTACCCGGAAAAATCCACAAAGGGATAAAAAACCGGGGGTCTATCAGAAGACCGGCCTTCCACTATGAAATGGCAAAAGATGCCCAATACAAAATTTCAACCAAGCTCAATATCCAAAGTACCTAACTTAGATGCAGCGGTCTCTTGTGTGGCTTCTTCTCAATCACTTCACTTTCAGCGGATCCTTGCTTGGTCAACACGCTACAAGGACGTACACATGTATTCCTCTAACATGGCACCGATGTATGAATGCTGTGGTGATTTATGACCAGTCACAGATACATTTCCAAAAAGCAGTAAACTCCTAGGAAATGAACCAATGACTGTGTTTACTGCTTGCAGCTACAAACTGGGCAGCAAACCTACTTAGGTCAATGACCTCTAATACTCAACAAAGTCTACAAACATGTATGAACATGGGAGACTAGTGTTGCACACTCCTAACTCGACTTAAAGTATGGAAACTTTAAAACAAGCCGAACTAGGAAAGATGAACCTTCTTTCAAAGTTAGCTTAATGTGTTTTCTATGAAAAACAACTTTGAAAACAAGATTCAAAAGCTAGCAAACCTCACAATCTTATGGAGCTTCTATATAAGTGAACTAGGCACTCAAGAAGGCAAGCAAGAACCGGAGAGGAAAATTGCAGCAAAACAAAGAAAGTTTTTCAGAAAATCTTTGAGATGTTTAGCTTGAAAACCCTCTATAAGAATTGAACCCAAATCAAGAACAATAAGGTTCAAAACATATGCAACCCTTAAATCATAACAACATCTCTATATAAGTGAACTAAGCACTCAAGAGAATGAAGAGGAAAACAAAAGGGGCTGCAGTGAAATGAGAGTTTGAAAGATATGAAAATTATGTTCAAAACCCCAATGAAAAAGATGGGGAGGTTTAGCTTATAAAGGCCCAAGAAGATAAGAAATCAATGGCCAAGATTTCATCTCAAAAACCCTCTTTTTAAATAACCTAGGCAGATCAAAAACTTAGTGGGGATCAGTTGACTACCCGTTGGATAAAAGCATGCTTGGATAAAAGAAGTAATCAATTGGTCACTGTCAGAAAAGCTGTCAACAGTTCACGTGCAGAAAATAAATGACTAGTCACGAAAAACCTGAAATCCTTATTCTTGTAAGAACAAGTACAAAACCTTAAAATGTTTAAAAAGTTTTGACTTATTAACGTAAGGACCTAGGTTTTGACACAAAAGATTTATGCAAATGATCATTAATTATGAATGCATCTTCAATCTTCCAAGCTTCTTCAATTATCCTAAAGATCGAGAAATAAAACCTTACTTGACTAATTGGGCTTGTTACATAATTTACAATGTTTTTGTTACAAGGATAGCCAATCATAAAATATCCTACATTACCATATAATAAAATCCATTCTATAAGCTAATGACAAATTAATTCGGTACAAAAAAATAATATTGGGAGTTTTTAGGGCATGTATCTTGACAATATCAAAAGTATACAGAAAAACAGAATAATATTCGGTGTACCCTAATCGGAATCCAAAAACACATCGATATATCATCAAAAGACGTAAATCAAGATCATAGCAAAACAAAGCCAATCTCAAAGCTAATTAAACTTGACAGAAAATGAAAAAAAATATTCTAATAATTAAAAGGTGAATTTGTACCTCTGATTTCTATCAATTAAAGATCGGGGGGGGGGGGGGGGGGAGGGGGGAGGGGGTAGGCGGGCGCTGTAAAACGGTCTGGGTAAACGGACGGATAAGATTGGCTATCCATCTATTTTCTTTTGCATTATAGGACGTTGACCGAGGCTGCTTTTTGTGTTTTCTCGATTTTGAATGCACAGTGATGATGTGTTTTACGGGTTGTCACTTGTGTTTGAAAACCCATCCTGAACTTTAAGGGAAAGAGAGGAGAGAAGGATGTCTTCAACTCTAAGAGAGATCAACTCAGAGACAGAGAGAGAGAGAGCACCTCAGCATGAACTTTTGGGAACTCAAAGACTTGTCCAATTGCAGATAGTGTGATCCCAATTGTTAGCATAGTATAGGCTAGTACACCACCAAATCAAATTTATCTGATGGATGAAAACCCATCCTGAACTTTAAGGGAAAGAGAGGAGAGAAGGATGTCTTCAACTCTAAGAGAGATCAACTCAGAGAGAGAGAGAGAGAGAGAGAGAGAGAGAGAGAGAGAGAGAGAGAGAGAGAGAGAGAGAGCACCTCAGCATGAACTTTTGGGAACTCAAAGACTTGTCCAATTGCAGATAGTGTGATCCCAATTGTTAGCATAGTATAGGCTAGTACACCACCAAATCAAATTTATCTGATGGATGTAAATAGGGAAACATTAATGCAGAGAAAGGACATCTCGGTAAGAAATATACTTATGAATCATATGGTTGTGATTCAATAAACACCAGCAGAGCCGTTCCATCGAAATATAAGGTCTTGTTCGAAAACAAAGCTAAGGTCTTTTTTCTTAACAAAAATACCTTAAAAAAAATATGTTATTTTCCCGTCAAAAAAAATCAAAAGCTATGTCTATCGATAAGGAAGAGAAAGGAAAAGAATAAAGAATTATAGAAAAATTAAGATGAGGAAAAAAAATTAATATAGGTACACATCATTAATTAAGCTAAAAGTAGTAATATTATCATTAATAAGGTTCGTATCTTTGCTTAAAAATTGTTTCTCTACTGTCACATATTCGGTGTTATGCAGGGGGCAGCCTTTTGGGAATATTTCTCCAACTCGGGGCCTACGACAAGGGGACCCGTTGTCACCCTATCTTTTCTTATTCTGTGCGGAAGGATTGAGTGGCCTTCTTACGAAGGCCGACGGTTCAGGCCAAGTGCATGGAGCTAAAGTCACAAGAAATGCACCGTCTATCTCCCACTTGTTCTTTGTCGATGACGCTATGATCTTTTGTGATGCATCTGTCGAGGACCTCACACATTTGCAGAATATCCTTCTAGAATATGAAAGTGCATCGGGGCAGCGCATCAACTTTACAAAATCAGCTGCTGCATTCAGTCCAAACACCGCAGAGGATGTACAACAATTGATGGCGACACAACTTGGGGTCCAAATCGTTCAATGCCATGAGAGGTATCTGGGGTTGCCGACGGTAACTGGTCGCAGTAAACAGAATCTCTTCCGTCACTTGCGGGAGAAGATGGAAGCCGTCCTAGACTCTTGGCACCACAAGTTCTTATCGTTGGCCGGTAAAGAAGTGTTAATCAAAACGGTGGCGCAAGCGAATCCTACTTACTGCATGGGGGTGTTTCGGCTTCCCATAACCACTTGTAAGATGCTAAACAAGCTCGTCATGAGGTTTTGGTGGAGACACAAAAGTACAAGGGGTATCCCATGGAAATCCTAGACATACATGTGTAAGCACAAAGAAGATGGAGGCTTGGGATTTAGGGATTTTCAATGCTTTAACCGTGCGATGTTAGCAAAGTTGGCTTGGAGACTTCATACGGAGCCAAACTCACTGGTTGCAAGGTTGTTGAAGGCCAAGTACTATGCTAATAAGGAATTATTGTATGCTTTGAATGGTAGGAATGGGTCTTACATCTGGAACTCTATCATGTGGGGAAGGGACCTACTAAAAAAGGGTTTGATAAGGTGGGTCGGCAATGGTAGGGAGACAAATGTAGTCGGCAACTGGTGGATTCCTTTCAGCCCCAACTACAAACCACATGCATTGGCTCTTATTCCAAAAAATTGGAAGGTTTATCATCTCATTACGGAGACAGGCAGTTGGAATAATGACATCCTTGAGGCTTATTTTGATAGTGATGAAGTTAAGGCCATTCATTCGATCGTGCCGAGCTTAAACCATGCGGACACTATGAGCTGGTTTTTTTTATAAGAATGGACGTTATTCTGTAAAATCAGGCTATAGGGTGGCTCTAGATCTCGATGAGGACATGCAAGATCTTGGAAGCCCCTCTTCCACGACGGCGTCGAACCTTTTTTGGAGGAAGATTTGGCTTTCAGCGGCACCACCAAAGGCCCGGCTGTTTCTTTGGCGGGCATGTCAGGACATTTTACCATCGAAGACCAACCTTGCTCGAAGGAAAATGGATATAAATCTCGTCTGTCATAGGTGCCACAAGCGCCCCGAGAGCTCTCTCCACGCCATTTGGGAGTGCAAGAGGAGTAGGGAGTTTTGGAAACTCACTGAATTTACTAACTACATGGAGGAGGATTGGCCGAGTGTTGGGGAGTTGGTGCACAGGTTTATAAGCAACGGTGATGCAAAGTTGGTTGGGAAATTTGCGACCTTTAGTAAGTTGATCTGGTTCGAACGTAATCAACATTTATATGGACATAAAGCGAGCTCACCTGAAAGCTTGATTGAGGTAGCTTCCAAGATGTATCGGGACTTCGAAAGTGCAAATATAGGTTCCTTGTCGACACTCGGAAGAGTGCCAGAGGTATGGAGGCCACCGAAAAGAGGTTGTTACAAACTTAATGTAGATGGGGCAGCGGATGCAAATAGGAACAGGTGTGGTTTGGGTGCTGTTTTGCGTGATGATGCAGGTATGTTGATATGGGCGAAAATGGAACCTGGACCTTCTAAGAGCACGCCTTTTGCTAGTGAAATATTAAGCCTTAGAATGGGTTTGAGGACATGCCTACTTCAGGGTACTCGGCCTAGCTAGGTCGTCACGGACTGTGTAGAGGTGGGACAATGCATCAATTTTGAGTGTGTCGAGTGGCACCCCTACTTTGCTGTTGTCCAAGAAGTTAAGAGCCTTTGTCGAACTTTGGGAGTGGATAGGATATGGAAGCAGCACCGGTCAACTAACATGGTGGCTCACCACCTTGCTCAAAACGCTGCCGCAAACATGGAAGATCAGGAGTGGGGAGCCATGGGTCCTCCCTGGCTCACCGAGCTAATTCAAGCCGAGATGGATGATGACCACCTTGGCTCGCTGAGGTGATTGACAATGATGTAGGAATGTAGTGGACATGATATGGAGGGTAGCCTGGGCCTAATTCCCTCTGATGGTTAGGTCGTAAGGTGGTCGACTAGGTTCCTACTTCTGTCTTCTGATGGCTATGCCGTAGGGAGACGGGGTAGGTTTCGGGCTAAACTCTATCTCATGTTTCACTTGTCTTTTGAATGCTTTTGTCTTGCTGTAGGAGTATAGGGTAATCTTTTCCTCGCACAATGCGAGGTTTTTAACGAGGCCCAAGATTTCCAAGGTTACTATCTTGTATGTACTCCTTTTGTTTGGTGCGTTGCCAAACCTAGCAATTAATAAAATCGCATTCCCTTTTGATCAAAAAAATTATATAATGCAAAAGAAGATCCACCAGCTCATCTAAATATAAGGCCCTGTTCAAAAACAAAACTGAGGCCATTTTCTTAACAAAAATTACCTTTAAAAAAAATATGTTATTTTCCCGTAAAAAAAATTAAAACCTATGTCTATCGATAAGGAAGAGAAAGGAAGAGAAAATAAAGAATTATATCAAAGTTACGATGAGGAAAAAAAATTTCAATATAGGTATACATCATTAATTAAGCTAAAAAGTAGTAATGTTATCAAGCTAGAAACTAAAAATGAAACAAGATATTGTCAAAGTACAATTATACAATGCAAAAGAAGATCCACCGGCTCATCTGAATATCGTCAGACAAGTTCCATTGAAATATAATGCCCTGTTCAAAAACAAAACTGAGGCCCTTATTCTTAACAAAAAATACCTTTTTAAAAAAATGTTATTTTCCGGTAAAAAAAAATCAAAAGCTATTGATGTTTTTCATGGTAGGTGTGATAATGTTATCTCTTGAGTCGTATATTCTTTACAAGAACAAATTTGATGACATGAAGCCTCCGAAGACCAAGGCAAAGGAGCATGTGAAGAAAAAGTATGCGGATTGCTGGTTTTCTATTGGAAAAAAAAACACCGTATAGCAAACAGACATTGGTTCAATTTACTGCAATGGTAAATCTATAAAAACAAAGTTTTGCTTTAAAACAGAGATTCAATACAAAGAAAAATAAAAATACAAATCACAAAAAAATTGGTAATACCATAAAAATGAGGGATGATGATTCATCAAATGAGAATTATATCACGAACCCAATTTGACCTGGGACGAAACAAATACAAGGCCTAAAATCTGTTTTTATAGGATTTGGCAGAGAGAAAACGCTATGAGAGAAGGAGGAAGAGCCATTGGCAGAGAGAAAAAGGAAGAAGAACAAGAGGAAGTGAGTCGTTGGTGAAGTGAGCTTGGGGAAATATTTAAGGTATGTGTGAGACATTTCCCATCTATCAAAAAAATTAGAATTATTAACAACAAAAATAGGAGGCGAGTACAATAGGAGACCTTGGGGGAAGTGACTTCGGCGTTATACTAGTAAAAGGCCCAATATATTCAGATATGGTCAATGTTGGGCACCCTCATGCTGGCAATGCCCTATGCGGTCGGATAGGTTGCAAGGCCCATGGGCCTGGCTCTGAACAGTAGGGCCCATTGTTTCATCCTTTAACCAATTCTTCTTTCCACTACGTACATAGAGTCTCAAATTTTTACACCTTATGGCAAGATTGAGGCAATCGTACAATTGCATGACTAATAATATTTGGTGGCCAATAATTTAATCTCTTCATATAATGTGTGACATTAGCATGTGGCAGCTCATAAAAATCGAATCATATTGATTAACAATCACTTGGCATGCCTGTACTATTTAAGCATTGAACATGATCTAGGCTGTTGCTAGGTAGAGAGTCTCAAGAAGCCACCCTGTTCTGAAGTTGAACTAATTGCACACGTTGAAACATGGTGTACCATGTTGCTTAAAATAATTGTTATAGTCTTTCCACACTAGAGGTTTCTTCTTATGCAACTAGTCAAAGAGAGGACTTTCACTAAGCAAGAAAGAAACACATGATGGCCAATCTTTACCCGTCCGATCGATAACCAATCGTATCCATCGATCCCCTTATATATACGAAGGGTTTTTTTAGTTTGAGATTTGCTTTACTTTGTGATCTTCCTGGAGGTGAAGCTCGCTGGTTTTTTGTTCTTTGTTGACAAAGTGAGAACTTTCAGGGTAATTTAATTTATGTTTCTTTTTTTCGTTCAGCCTTTTATTTCGAGTCACAATTTTTTTATACTAGCTGAAATTTTTTATTTGTTTCAGATGCATCCAACTCTCTCGTCAGCAAAATCTCACAAGGCTAAAGCTTCCGCCATTTTGAAGGATTTCGCCAATCCTCCCTGCAGCTCTTCTGTATTGGAGAGAAACAAGTTTGCTGCAAGAAGAAACGAGGCTCAATGAGAAGTCAACTGGGAGATGAACACCATGGTTGGTATACCATGGAAAGAAGAAACCTCTAGTGTGGAAAGACTAACAATTATTTTAAGCAACATGGTACACCATGTTTCAACGTGTGCAATCAGTTCAACTTCTAACATGGTGGCTTTTTGAGACTCTCTACCTAGCAACAGCCTAGATCATGTTCAATGCTTAAATAGTACAGGCATGCCAAGTCATTGTTAATATCATTAATCAATATGATTCGATTTTTATGAGCTGCCACAGGCTAATGTCACACATTATATGAAGAGATTAAATTGCTGGCCACCAAATATTTGGGGCATTTTCCTTTTGTCCCAGTCAACACACAATATTTTAGAACTAATCATAGTCAAATTTTATGTCCATTTTACCCCCCATTTAAGAATTTAATATATCCATTTTATTGAAATCTTGGAAATTTGAAGTTCAAATTATGAAAATAACTTAATAAGTTAAAAATGTCTACCTCACTAATAGGTAGGTTTTTTTTTTTTTTTGAGAAAATACGAAAACCCAAAAATTAACTTAATCAGTTAATAACCAACATTAAGAAATGAGATAGGTAAAAACAAGCCCACCTTCATAGGAGGAATAAGAAAAAAAAATTACACATATAGTACACCTTAAACAAAAGAAGACAATGAAAATTTCAAGTTAAGTTTCTTCCCACGAAGAGGTATGGCATGGATGAGGACAAGAAAGAAGAAAAAGGGGAAAGCAGTTCACAGAAGAGTAGTGTTCAGGGGATAAGAGAAATTGTTAAAAGTAAAGAAGGCATTAAAGAATCCCTTAAAGAAAACTAAATACCTTCATAAGAGAATAGAAAATATTTCCTTAAGAAGAATATGGGTAAAGTTTGTATTAGAGTAAAAAAAAAAGACACAATAAATATAGAAGAATGGGCTTAAATGAAAAATATTGGGACTTTTGCTACAATGTCTAATATTCAAGGACTAATATCGCATCATTTTCCTTTTGGCCCAGTTAACACACAATATTTTAGAACTAATCCTAGTCAAATTTTCTGTCCATTTTACCCCCCATTTAAGAATTTAATATATCCATTTTATTGAAATCTTGGAAATTTGAAGTTCAAATTATGAAAATAACTTAATAAGTTAAAAATGTCTACCTCACTAATAGGTAGGTTTTTTTTTTTTTTGAGAAAATACGAAAAACCCAAAAATTAACTTAATTAGTTAATAACCAACATTAAGAAATGAGATAGGTAAAAACAAGCCCACCTTCATAGGAGGAATAAGAAGAAAAAAAATTACACATATAGTACACCTTCAAAAGAGGTTAAACAACAAAAGAATTATATATATTGTACCTTCAAAAGAGAAAAAATAAAAAGTGAGTTTCATATGTAACATACCTTTGAAAGAGGTAGAAGAAGAATAAAAAAAAGGAACATATATACCTAATTAATAACCCATATGTAAGATACCTTCAAAACAGGAAGAAATATGAATTCAAAAGATGAAGATGAATGTGATATTATACCTTAAACAAAAGAAGACAATGAAAATTTCAAGTTAAGTTTCTTCCCGCGAAGAGGTATGGCATGGATGAGGACAAGAAAGAAGAAAAAGGGGAAAGCAGTTCACAGAAGAGTAATGTTCAGGGGATAAGAGAAATTGTTAAAAGTAAAGAAGGCATTAAAGAATCCCTTAAAGAAAACTAAATACCTTCATAAGAGAATAGAAAATATTTCCTTAAGAAGAATATGGGTAAAGTTGGT
This sequence comes from Spiraea crenata, assembly GCA_033992175.1. NCBI lineage: Eukaryota > Viridiplantae > Streptophyta > Magnoliopsida > Rosales > Rosaceae > Spiraea > Spiraea crenata. The sequence goes on along the minus strand of JAVBHV010000078.1, from coordinate 1,740,164 downwards.
ATTAGAGTAAAAAAAAAAGACACAATAAATATAGAAGAATGGGCTTAAATGAAAAATATTGGGACTTTTGCTACAATGTCTAATATTCAAGGACTAATATCGCATCATTTTCCTTTTGGCCCAGTCAACACACAATATTTTAGAACTAATCCTAATTAAATTTTCTGTCCATTTTACCCCCCATTTAAGAATTTAATATATCCATTTTATTTAAATCTTGGAAATTTGAAGTTCAAATTATGAAAATAACTTAATAAGTTAAAAATGTCTACCTCACTAATAGGTAGGTTTTTTTTTTGGAGAAAATATGAAAACCCAAAAATTAACCTAAGGGAATTTATATCCCAACCCAAGAATTCTCTCCCCACACCCATTATTCATATGAATTATGCAATTACTTTTTTATCCTTTGTAAAATTACCCCCAAAAAATATATAATAAAATAAAACATTTCTTACCACACCCAACCTATCAAACAAAACCCTTCCAATCAGAGAAGAAAAAAGGTGGCGGCGTCGCCGGGGTCTAACGGCGTACGATCGACAAGTCTTGACAGATGTGAACGCCGGCGCAGCGAGCCTCTCGTTCGTCGGTAAATTTGACTCCAGGGCATCCTATTCCACCAATTTGTACTATGTGGCACTGATTTGCTTATGATAATGTAAAATATTTGTGCTTGAGTTACCAATGTCTGATCAATTTAGGCAACTATTGGGATTAGGCGATGTAGCTACTACGGAAAGCATTTCCAGTGATGGTGAAGATGATTTCAAGTTGATGGAAGGACACTATGAGGATTGAATGCATTGAATGATTAAATCCCTTTCATTTTGATTCGCTTTAGTTTCTATTATTAGTGTTTTCCAGTAGAACTCATTGAAGATTTATACAAAGTTTGGTTCATATTTATCATTTCAATCCACTGTAAACAAATTATATTGTATAATACTTGAGTTTTTGGTTAAAATGATGCATTGGCTTCATATCTCGTGAAATTTCATGATCTTAATGACTTTTTCGTGTCACGTTCTTCAACCAATGGAAATAAATTCATTTTCTTATGAATATTTTTTGTTAATTTGCATTGTTAAATTAATTTGTACATGTTAGAGTAGTGATGGATGCAAAGAGAAAATTCAATATTTGATTAAGAGCTTTTTTGGAACATAAAATGGGTGTAAGGAGAAAATTTAAGCTAACTAAAATAAGTGATGAGTGTTTTGAGAAAATTAGGTGTATTGAGATAAAAAATGGGTGTGGATATAATCTCCCTTAACCTAATCAGTTAATAACCAACATTAAGAAATGAGATAGGTACAAACGAGCCCACCTTCATAGGAGGAATAAGAAGAAAAAAAATTACACATATAGTACACCTTCAAAAGAGGTTAAACAACAAAAGAATTATATGTATTGTACCTTCAAAAGAGAAAAAATAAAAAGTGAGTTTCATATGTAACATACCTTTGAAAGAGGTAGAAGAAGAATAAAAAAAAGGAACATATATACCTAATTAATAACCAATATGTAAGAAAGTGAGTTTCATTTTCCTTTTGGCAAGCAACTGTACGATTGCCTCAGTCGTGCCATACAATAGTTTGTATGAGGGTATAATGAGCATGATTTAGCTAGGAAGCCTATCACATGTTATTAATTTTGAAAGAGTGCTATAAAACAAGAGAACATATGTGTGCATATGTGAATTATGCAAAGCAATCTTGGCTGGAGAAAACCAAGTTGTTTCTAATTTGGTCTAGGGCTCATCATTTCGGCCGGCCTGGCCTGGCCTGGTCCATATAGGCTGGATTAGGCTAGATTCGAGTGAGCCTATTGGACTTTTTTATTATTTTGGGCTGGGCTAGATTGAGCCAAAATTTCACTCACTCGGCCTGAGCCTGTCCATTTGAATTGGCCTGTTTGGCCTGTTTGGGTTGAACTGGGCTAGCCTATTTGGCCTATTTGGGTTGGCCCATTTGGGATAAATTAGAATAAGTCACTATAAATATTTAATGAAGGCTTTAAAATTATTTGATGAATTAATTGGTACTTTTGTACCATGAATGATGAAATTCATTATTGACTTTCAAATCAAGTTAGTCAAAAGAAGAATTTTCCTAGTTAAAATACTAGTAACTAAAGAAATTACTTGAAATAGGATAGAAATTGTACTAAATCCATTATATATAGGTTTATATGATCTAGAAATAAGATAGAAATTATACACTTGAACTTCCGATTTGACTTGAATGCATCGTGTGTTGTGTGTATTGGTATACGATATGTACATCCATACATGATAAAATAGGCCCGGCCCGCCAGGTCCAGCCCAAATGGGCTAGCCTGGATTAATCTTTATAGGCTGAAATGAGCTGGGCTTTGGGCCGATCCAAAATTTTAAAGTCTCAGTCCAAGCCTAATCCAATCCACAATGGACTGGGCTGTTTGGGCTAGAGAATAGGCTGGGCTAGACTTGGACCGTGTGGACTTGGGTCGATCCATTTCGGCCTATGGGCTTTGGGCCAGATGATGAGCCCTAATTTGGTCTATGTTTATGACAATGCAAATAGCTTTGTGGTAGACTTTGGGCTCTGACCGGACTATGAGTTGTACTCTGAATTTGTGATGTGTATTTGAAGTATACCTCTCTTGCTAACTATGTAATCATAAGTCTAGTTGGTCCTATCTATTTTCCTTGGTTTTCAACTTCCTTTGCGGGGCTTTAGTCTAATAGCTTCTATTATTATTTACTATATGTGATATTCTGACGCAAATGTACAAAAATATCAATATGATTCTACTGTAAGTATGAGCATAGGTACCCTTTTTCATGGCATTAGGAAGGAAGAATATTAACAATCTTTTCACATTTTCTCCTAAGAGTATTGCACTTCAGGTTTATTTCTTGATCTTTGGTTATTTTCTCTAATTTGGTGGTGGTTTTATGGATATCTGTTCATGTATTGGAGATTGAAATCTGTTATTATACAATTTCATTCTTTTAATTACATTCAAAATTTTCAAGTGTCTTTCAGCTAGCAAATAGTGGTTCAGAGAATTAGCTTATAGTCCAAATTTATTACTGTCATATCCAAGCCAGATATATTTTTGCTTCTGTTATTTTCTGTAGTTAGCTTAGATGTATTTGCCTAACTCATTATCGATTTTCTGTTTTTGGTGTGCAAGTTGCAACAAGTTCATACCAAGGGTGGTAAGAGTGGAAACGTAGTCTTATTTTATTGATTTTCTAGAATCACATAATAATCACATAATGCCACTACAAATAATGATGCTTTGTTTGGAATTCAGCAAGCTTCCTTCAATAATGCAACAGATGCACCAGGTCATATGAATAGCTAGAAGGTAAGTTCTGTTTTTGGTGTCTATAATGAGAAGCAAATACGTACACATTGGTTGCTAAATTTCAAGTATACAACATTGCTTTCGAAGTTTTTTGATTCCTCAAATAATGTTTGCTGATTTACATGGCTGATTTTCCTGCATTTCTTATACACCAAATATTATTCTGTTTGCTGGATACTTTTGACATTGTCAAGATGCATTCTCTAAAAACTCCCAATATTATTATGTTTGATCCTATGTACCGAATTAATTTGTCATTAGCTTATAGAATGGATTTTATTATATGGTAGAATTTGTTTGATATAAGGTTTCACATCTTTTCGACAATATCTAACCATTGGTGTGTTATCTATCCTATTAAGAAATAGATAAAACATCAACATTAATCTTCTTTGTCATCCTAAATAATCTCATTCGTATTCATTCATAACTGAAGCATCTTCAATCAAATGTGTTCTTTGTTTACTTGTATACTTACTTTATGGAAAGTGTGATGCACTAAAACATGATTGTAAGCATTGTTGTGTACTTAGCGTTTGAAAGATTCAGTTTATTTATCGTTATATATTAATTACAGTGTGATTAACTTCAAAATTTGTAAACGGATCAAATAAATGAATTCATTAACAAATGGTGATCGAATTCGGCTCTTCATATCCCATTTTAATGTTTCAACGTTTGTTGGATACCCAAATCAAACAAAAGATGTCTAGCGAGGCTCCTACTAGTTTAAAAAGGGAAATAGTTCCGAGAAAAAAGATAACGCATTTTGTGGACCATCATCGGAATTACACGTGAATTGTGGTGCTGCACTTCTTGTTGCCAAAGTTGGAGTCATTGTTTTCCAACAAATTGTAGGAGGATAAGTCGGGAACTAGTGATGAAAAAGCTTGATAGGGAGAAAATCAGGACTGTCCTAATTTGACAAGAAGAAGGCCAACCAATGAGAAAGTGATGTTCATTTGGGATTTTACTCATGGGTACCCGTGGGTAACCCAGACCCACCTCTTTTTTTAGTGGGTTTTTCTAAACCCATTTAATTTCAACCCATATGAAACAAAACCCAATGGGTTTATTACCCGTGGGTATTATGCCCATCTCTACACAGGTCTTGCAAATCCAAATCATCGTTGCCAAAATGACCCTGTGTTTGCACGTGTTTATCCTGATAAGTGAGTAGTGATGTTCACGGGCTTGGTGCGCCAATTGCGTTGATGTCATGTCAATGGCAACGGTAAGCATGAGAGATAACATCACGTTGCTTTTCATCATATTCAATGCCACAATATAATCATAACGACGACCATTCTGTTTCTTATTAATCCGCATTATTCTGTATCATGATCGTGAAAAGTTCATGGTTTCAAAGTTCGTCACCAGTTTTTTCAGCAGTCGGAAGAGCACCTTTGTTACCTCATAACCTTCAAGAATGAATTTGAAAATTGAAAGAAACCATTGGAGAAGAAAGGACACTACACCAAACTTTTCTTAGGGGGAATAATAATGTTTTTCTGCAACGTGGTCCGGGCCACGGGCCGCGTGATAATGGACCCACCTCTTGTGATTGATTAGTTACGTACAATTCGAAAAAGGAAAACGAACACACGGTAGAGAATTGCTCTTGGCAGTTTTGGGCGTGCAATGGCATGGCAGAGAATGGTGAATGTTCATCAAAATGGTAACTATTTCCTTTGTGTGCATGTGCTTGCGTTTTGCATTCTTCGTACTAATTCAATGCGGAATTTTTCGGTTTGGCCACCTAAATTAACAAGTCTGACCCACAAAGAATTTAAACTAAGGGATTTTTTTTTAAATAAAAAACACTGTAGAAGCTGAAATACCAATCAGTGTAGTGTAGATGACAAAACTGCACTCCGCTGTTTTCGAGGTGGAATGGAGGAAATACTACACGCGAGTCTTCTCTCAATCTCTCCAAAACAAGGTAACCATTTTTTTTCATATTTAATTGGGTTATTATCATGAATGGTGCCTGAACTTTCATTAACAGGACTTCATGGTGCCTGAACTTTAAAAGTGATCAATTTGGTACCCAGACTTTTAAAAACCGGACTTCATAGTGCCTGAACTTTAAAAGTGATCAATTTGGTACCCAGACTTTAAAAAAGAGGACTATGTGGTACCCAAACTTTCAAAAAGAGGACTATGTGGTATCTTAGTCAATTTTTTTAATCAAATTCCGTTAAAATGAAGGATAAAATGGTCTTTTAACATTAATTTTTATGTAAAATATTTTTTTTACCTCTCAACTTCTATAAATATGTTTTATGGTGTTTTGAAAAAAATGAAAATGTCATATAGCTATTTTAGATAAATAAACAAATTGATTAATGAAAATATAGTTGAACGGTAGATTTTTTCTATCTCTTAATTTCTATTAGAAATAATTTTTAATGTTCGAGTATATTTTTATTTATCAATTTATCTATTATTTTGCAATAGTTATATGCATAAATGTTTTTTTTGAAACATCATAAATCATATTTGTATAGAGGTTGAGAGGTATAGTATTTTTGAAACATCATAAATCATATTTAAAAACCCTTTTTTTTATATTAATTTTCATGTAAAATACTATACCTCTCAACCTCTATATAAATATGATTTATGATGTTTCAAAAAAAAATTATGCATATAACTATTGCAAAATAATAAATAAATTGATAAATAAAAATATATACGAACATTAAAAATTATTTCTAATAGAAATTGAGTACTAGAAAAAGTCTACCGTTCAAGTATATTTTCGTTAATTAATTAATTTATTGTTCTAAAATAGCTATATGCACATTTTTCATTTTTTCAAAACACCATAAAATAATTTTTTTTTTACTTCTCAACCACTATATAAATATGTTTTACGGTGTTTCAAAAAACATTTATGCATATGACTATTGAAAAATAATAGATAAATTGATAAATAAAAATATACTCGAACATTAAAAATTATTTCTAATAGAAATTAAGAGATAGAAAAAATCTACCGTTCAACTATATTTTCATTAATCAATTTGTTTATTTATCTAAAATAGCTATATGACATTTTCATTTTTTTCAAAACACCATAAAACATATTTATAGAAGTTGAGGGGTAAAAAAAAAATTTTACATAAAAATTAATGTTAAAAGACCATTTTATCCTTCATTTTAATGGAATTTGATTAAAAAAATTGACTAAGATACCACATAGTCCTCTTTTTGAAAGTTTGGGTACCACATAGTCCTCTTTTCTAAAGTCTGGGTACCAAATTGATCACTTTTAAAGTTCAGGCACTATGAAGTCCGGTTTTTAAAAGTCTGGGTACCAAATTAATCACTTTTAAAGTTCAGGCACCATGAAGTCCTGTTAATGAAAGTTCAGGCACCATTCATGATAATAACCCTATTTAATTTGTACTCTCCCCAATCTCAAATTAAGTGGCTTCTGGTTTGGTTGTGATCATGATTTTTTCTTTTTTGATTACGATGGATTGCTCTCTGTAAATATACTCTTAAAATTTGATATGTTTGGGTTTAATATCTGTTGATTTTAACTTCGGAAACATGAAACAGCATCTTGAAGATTTTTTTTTTAAATTTTGGGTACAACGAAACAGGGTGAGGGGGATTTGACTATTAGAGTTACTTAATTGGATTTTTGATTAAAGAAAGAGTTTGTATTTCTTTTATCTCAGATGTTGTTGAGATGTTGTTTGTGTAGGACTAGACTAATGGAAAGTATTTGGCCAATGTTGTAGGATAATGTGTGTGGATGCACACTCATCCCTTACCTCATCAAGCCCTCAACCTTTGCCTATATAAGAAGAGGCAATGCCTCTCATTCATTACACACAACCAAGGGAATCGAAGTGGGAAGCTCTTCTCCAGAAGAGAAGAGCATAGGTCAGGGGGAGATACTATGTATCTGTATACTTACATTTCCAGTATTTCCAAATAATGAGAGAAACCAGTACTACCGCCCCGAGGACTAGGAACTCTTGCCGAACCTCGTTAAATTCTGTGTCTCATTTATTTTCCGCCACTGCACTACTTTCATACCCGTCCTGCAACACGTTATCAGCACGAATGACTCTCGTGTAAGTGTTAGTGGTGGATGCGAATTCTTACTGGAAAAGAGCAATACACATTGAATGAGAACCTGAAAATTCTCAACTGTGTGCTCTGAGAAAGCAATACACATTAAATGAGAACCTGAAGATTCTCAGCTGTGTACTCCGATAAAGAACTTGCAGTTCTTTACGTTTGAAGAATTTGTTTGGCATACCTTGATTTGCAGTGTTTTATGGTTAGATTACTAGCACGAGGTGCTCTCGTTTTTGGCCATCAGAAAACTCACCAACCTCCTCTCACTAAACCTAACCCACCCATCAGCCTTGATGCGGTCATTTGGTTGGTCATTCTGCAACACCTCCACTGCTCTCTTCCTTTTGATCACATCTCATATTGCTATGGTGGTGCGAAATCAATGCTAAAGAAGAAAGAGAGCTATGGTGGCGAGTACGGTGCCTGCAAATGTATATCGCGCAACAACCAGATCTTGAAGATCCCCGGCGACACCAACCTCACCGCCGTCTCTCGACACCTCCGCACGACGACCAAAAGTCGTTGTCTACGTCGATCAGATTTCTCCAGCAGAAGAAATCTGATTGGAGCCATCGCCGGATTCGAGAAACCCGTCTCGATCTCGCTAACTTGGAACCATCGTCGGATTCGAGAAACTCGCCGCAGATGAATCAGAATCTGGGTTGTGTTGTGTTGATTGAATCGGTACTGATCCGACGAGAATCGAATCGATTCGAATCGAATTGCTCGCCTCAAACCAATCGATTGCTGAGATTCGGAATCAATTGGGTTTTTCGGATGGATGGGAGTTTGCCTGCGTATCATCTGCACAGAGGATTCGAGGCCGGCACGATCGCCGGGAACTCGCTGCTGTGACTACTGATGGAGGCAGCTCCGATGAGCAAGCCGATCTGCACCACCGCCGCAGCCGCAAGCCACCAAGGACGCCAACGCCGCCCCTTCCTCATCGCCGTCGCTCGGATCGTCATTCTCGACGATCGAGCACGCCGACGACGACCTGAAGTCGCCGTCCCTGCCGCCGCGCACCCGAAGATGCGCCGATCCACCCGCGAGCTTGCCGATCCAACGTCGACGGAGTCTTCTTGGACTTCGCAATCCCGCCGTTTCTCGACGCCACCGCACGACGACGACGACCTGAAGTCGCCGTCCAAAGACCGCCGATTGTTCCTGCAGAAAAACGGCGATTGATGTCATCGACGGCGAACGATCACCGTCAGCCATCGGCGTTGACTTTGTTACCTGTTCGGGAGCTTCAACCGAACAGAGCTCAGTCATGTTCGGAAGCACCAACCGAACACACGCAAGCCTGATTTGTTGTTTGTTCGGAAAGGTCAACCGAACACGCGCCTGGGGTTGCTACCATTTGTTCGGAAGTTTTTCCCGAACGCGCTCGCCTGGTCTTGTTCCCTTGTTCGGAAGCTACTGCCGAACGTGCGTAGCAGGTCCCGTTCCTCTGTTCGGAGCGCGCAACCGAACGCGCGCTGGGTTGCTTCCCAATGTTCGGAAGCCTCCACCGAACGTGCGCCTGGGCTGGCTTGGCAGGATTGGGCCGGTTTTTGCAATCTGGACCGCCTCTTGTTTTGGGCTTGGTTTGGCAGATTTGGGCCATTTTCCAATAGGGCCTCTCTTCATTTTGGGCCAAATTTAATTGGGTCTTGAGGCTTTTAATGAGCTTCCAATTTTAGTAAATTGGACCCATAGTGAACCCGAAGTTCACAATAGACCTCGAACCCGAAGTTTCGAGAATACCCAAACCTTTTTGTTTGGACTGTGGGCTTTTAGCCTCAGTATTATTTCAAGTGAAATTACAATCGAACCCGAAGATTCGAATGAAACCCGAAGTTTCAAAAATATAAGTTACTAATATTGTACTGGCACGCATAGTGAACCCGAAGTTCACAATAAATCTCGAACCTGAAGTTTCGAATGAAACCCGAAGTTTCAACATCTAACAGCTAACTTCTAACTATTTACTTTATGCAATTTAAATTTCGCGATTTACTTTCTGCAATTTAAATTCCGCCATTTACTTTCTGAATTTAAATTCTGCAACTGTGGGACGTTGGACGGTTGTACCGCCTCTCCATATTTAATTTCTGCAATTTAAATTCTGCAAATGTGGGACGTTGGACGGTTGTACCGCCTCTCCATATTTAATTTCTGCAATTTAAATTCTGCAAATGTGGGACGTTGGACGGTTGTACCGCCTCTCCATATTTAATTTAAGCAATTTAAATTCTGCTATTTACTTTTAGCAATTTAAATTCTGCCATTTACTTTCAGCAATTTAAATTCTGCTATTTACTTTCAGTAATTTAAATTCTGATTGTGGGATAATGGTACGGTTTTACCGATTCCCATTTTATATTATATGCCAGTGCAATATCATGAGTAACGAAGTCTTGCAAATATTTGATATTTTATATCATGCAAGAGATCGGACCTGAAGTTCCTTGATCCTTATTATATGATTGGACCTGAAGTTCCTTAATCATTATTATATGATCGGACATGATGTTCCTTGATCAAATCCAGACTGAAAGTCATTGGGATTAATTGAGAGGCAGATTTTGCTCTCATCCGGATTTTGTTCTCGAATATCAATTAATTGAATCAGTTGAAACCAGAAGTTTCCTTGATCATGTACCAATTCAATTAATCCATGTTGAGAAATGTGAAGTTAATCATTTAGATGATAGCGCGGCTGCGCATGATATTTTCCCTGAATGGAGATATATTACTTACTTCATACCTCCATGTAGACTTACAAAGGCCTTATACTCACCACATTCCGAAAGAATTTTGTTGAGTTATAAGGATATTCGATTGAACAGTTACCTTGTTGAAAAAGGGAAAGTTTGTGGACGATTTCCAACCAATACGCGGACCATATAAAGATTTTATGGTTTTGGTTGATGTAGTGACTCGTTGATCACATGTCTATTGTCCACATCAAAAGTTGTATTTGCTAAATTTCTGGCACATATTGAGGGCTCACCACCCTAGTTATCCGTTGTAGTCTAGAAGACTGGATAATGCCGGAAAGTTTTATATCGAAGGCTTTCGATTATTATTGCACATACAACTATATTGGTCCGCCTGAGACCCATCTCCACCCACTCATGTTGAGCGTTACAGTTGGTTACTGGGTACGGACATGATTCACCGTACTTACGCAATGTTGGGTGTGCAGTTTAGTGCCAGTTGCGCCGCCGCAACGTACCAATATGGGTCCTCAATTTGGAAATCTTTGTTGGTTATAATTTCCCTTCCATTGACAGGCGATTTCTTTTTCGTAAAGTTTGCGAATAGTCATTTTGATGAGACAATATTCCCGCCGTTAGGGGGAGAAAAGAACGTCAACGTTCCTGAAGAACGACGTGAATTGACGTGGCTGTACCCACTATGTCTCATCTTGATCCCCGCATCGCACACTATGATAAGTAAATGCGAGCTGCAAACAAGCCTGTAATGAAGGTGTCCTGTAGGACGCACAAGACATCCCGGTAGGATGTTCCGTTCATGATGAACGAGGTACATCGGCGGCTAGCCAATACTCTGTTCTCGGCTAGAAGCGAGACAGACTCGGTTCGATGGATTCACTCCCCAGAAGAGGAGAACTATGGCACAATTGAATCCTATCGCTATCTCATTAGATCCAACTCATAAATTGCGCAGGATTGTGGAAGTATCCTGGGAGACGTCCCAGGGTGATACCCCAAATCCAAATTTCCGAGGATCAAGGAGATCTCGGTCCGGATGAGTTTGTGGAATCGAAATGAGATAATCATCGATGATATCTTTGCTTATGCAGTGGCCACTGAATCACAAAGTGCGACGATATCGAACCGCGTTCCGTTGATTAAGCACAACGTTGAACTAATTGGTGAAAATGGAAAGAAACAATGCAGGTCAATTTAGACTCCTTAGCGAAAAGTGTTTGGGCCTGAAGTTCCCATACTACCCAATGTGAATCCTGTAGATTACATGTGGGATTTCGTAAGGAAGCATAATGATGAGAATGAAACAGTGCGAAGGCACGCCTTTTGGCAAAAGGCTTCTCTCATTAGCCCTGACATTGATTACGATGAGATGTATTCTCTCGTAATGGACGTTGTTACGTTCCACTACCTAATCAGTTTGGTAGTCTTTCCGAAAAACTGAATATGCAGCTTATGGATATGATTGCAAGATATCTCTATGGGGATCTAAATACAGAGATATGCAATTCAGGCAAATTTGAATTTCTTGTACTATATTCGGACCAGTCTGTCAAACCCCGCCCAATGTGAACCATGACGGTTACAAGTGGGTCTTTTTACAAGAAAGTGAGAAAAACAAGATTACAAGGCATACGGCAAAGCTTGTAATATAAAGTTTTTCACAAAGTCCTGGAATTGATATTATCCCAGAATGGATGCAATCAAGAATCCTTATGCGGTAGAACAGAGGATCTGACTCCAGCCAGTCAAGTTTGTCCTTCATCTCTGTTGAGTACTGATTGCATATGGCATGCAAGCGTCGGTTCTCTTCTCTCAATGATTGGTTATCCTTCTTGAGCACGTCTAGCTCATAGTTTCGGGCCGCCAGTCGTTTGGCTAGATTTGACACTTGTGTTGCACTCTGGACACATGAAGCCATAGCATGTATCATGGTTTCTTTGTCAGAACGCCCCGCTAACAACATCTCATCCTCCGGAGTCGAGATGTTGCAGGCCACTATTGATGCAGTACCATCATTACGCATTACTGAGTCCTTAACAGTAAGCGGGCCTGTGCTGGAATTAAAAGTGGGATGCCAAATCTTAACACTTGGCGTCGAATCTCCAGGGGGAGCAAGAGTCAAATCAGGAGAAACGTTGGAGGAGGAAGCCATTACTGGAAAGAAAGAAAGGTATGAAATGCTAGGAAAATTGGAGGGCTAAAGCTGAGATAGTTTGCAAGAGAAAGTCTTCAAAGATGTGACTTCCACAGATGAATTGCACCGAGGATATGTAGAGAAAAATGGGTCTCCTCCTTTCGAGACCTGACAGGCAAATCTACTTTATTACAAATCAGATCCCATTAACTTCGGATCAGATTTCAGATGATTGGCCGCATGTGTTCCAAGAGTGATTAATTTCAACAGACATTGAATCAATCACGGGATATTTTCAAAGCATTCTCGGATCCCAAGGAGTGCGCCTTACCTGTCTTGAGATGATTAGAAAACGCATCTCAGCCATTTATTCTCCTGTTGCTCTATGTATATATCCTCAGCATTCTGCACTTGGTAGAAGAAGTCTCTCAGCATTCCCAATTTCTTTTAGATGATCACTCATCAGCTTTTCATGTATAGTTTGCTTTTCATATGTTTTATTGGAAGCAAATGTATCTCATATCATGGAAGTTGGGAGCAATGGCATCTCATGGCATGCTCCCAATCTCAGCAGTATCTCCTGGCTTACACTGGATCCTATTGATTCCATCAGGCTTCTTCTTGCCCTTTAACCAGAAGGGAGAGTCAAAGGTCCAAATGCGATTCAACTTCAACATTCTTCCTGAATCACTTGCAAGAGCGGTTACAACATGATCCTGCGATGCGTGAGGAGGAAGATGATAAGCTAAGGAACCTGAAGGAAGAGTGGTGCAATCAAGTATTTGGGTGTCTCACCACAGCCTTGAAGGAAATCAATGAGTACAATCCAAGGCGGTGCATTCAGAAGCATTCATGAGAATTCGTGAGCATCCAAGGGGGAGTGTTGTAGGATAATGTGTGTGGATGCACACTCATCCCTTACCTCATCAAGCCCTCAACCTTTGCCTATATAAGAAGAGGCAATGCCTCTCATTCATTACACACAACCAAGGGAATCGAAGTGGGAAGCTCTTCTCCAGAAGAGAAGAGCATAGGTCAGGGGGAGATACTATGTATCTGTATACTTACATTTCCAGTATTTCCAAATAATGAGAGAAACCAGTACTACCGCCCCGAGGACTAGGCACTCTTGCCGAACCTCGTTAAATTCTGTGTCTCATTTATTTTCCGCCACTGCACTACTTTCATACCCGTCCTGCAACAGCCAAAGATTAGTAAGGAAACAAGCTAAACTTTTTTTAGTAAAGATGTTTTTAGTCCTTTATTTATTAGAAAATCTTTGACGCCACGCCACTAACTTGTCGAGAAAAGAATTCAAGGGCTACGCGTAAATCACTAAATTGTCTGAGAAAAGAATTCAAAGGCACAATTTGGCATTATGGGTACTTTAATTCACTAAGTCCTAGTTAGAGGAGGTCACTAACATAGCATGGCTATTAGGGGTGTAAACGGTTGGATTTGGATCGGACATTGCTCGATCTAAATCTAAATTCATTTTGTGATCGAATTTGGATCGGATCTGAGGGAAACGAGGAAGAAAAAAGCCGGTGGTTATGGTTTCGCCAGAGTCAAAATGGCCAGCTCCTTTTCCTTTTCCATCTTTTCAATTTGTTTTCAAGTTAACATCTACTAAATTATGTTTTTGCCCCTCTTGTTTGACGGAATTTGGACGGAATTCTCACATTGGCATGAATTGTTAATGAAGATCCACCGTATTGAGAGTTTTTTTCACTATGGGGTGAAATTGCTAGTCCATTCCTATCATCATGGAGATGTCAAGTGCTAATTGGCCAAATACAAAAATAACATAATTGATTCATACAAACTTTTTACAACTTTTGTAGTTTAATGTCATTTTATTATTTGTTACTTCTTTTGTGGTGGTTCTTTATTGAGTGCAATGGCATTTGGGGTGGTTTGAAAATTGCATGTGTTACCCCAAATTATAAAGGTGTTTGACAGGTGGGAAATGAGTGAACAAGACACCTACTAATTGTACAGAAGCGACCCGTTGTACTAACTATTCCGATAAAAGCCACGTAGAAGGAAAAAAAACAGCACTTCGCCATCCCTGGAGGTCAAATGGAACACTGACTCGAATCCTCTCAATCTCTCCAAAAACAAGGTGACAATTATTTCTCATTCTTGATTAATTTTACTTTCTCCAATCTCAAATTAAGTGGGTTTTTAGTTTGGTTGTTGTCGTGGTTGGTTGGTCCTTATTATTTCTTTGTTGGTTTTCGTTTGTTGCTCTATGTAAATACAATCTTAAAATTTGATTTTCGACTCCGGAAATATGTAGACCTGTGGGAGAGATTTCTTCTAGAGCTAATTGATTTGTTATTAACTTTTTTTTGAGAAAGAGTGTTTGTACTTTTTTTTTTTTGAGAAGTTGTAATTCCCTTTTCATTTTTTTAATAATAAATTCAAAAGAGAGAAGATTAATGGAAAGTACTTTTAACTTTGACAATTGAAGGCTAATGGAAAGTAAGGAAACAAGCGCAAAAATTTAGGCCCCGTTTGGCATTGCTTTCCGAAATTACTTTCGGCGCGAAAGTGATTTCGCGAAAGTTTTTAGCCCAAAAAGGCGTTTGGTAAACCCCAACGAAATCACTTTCGAGACCAAATCACTTTCGCGAAAGCAGATTTCCGAAAGCAGGCCAGGGGTAGCTTTCGCGAAAGTGATTTCATTTGGGACACGCTGGGTATTTCTGAAATTTTTAATGAATTTTTTTTTTCCAGTTTTAACCCTCAAGAACATTTCAATTTACTTGAAATGCCCCCCAATCCAGTCGGCCTCCAACCCAGTCGATCGTCCGCCGAACGCCCACAAATCCTCGCCGTCGCCGAACACCCAGAACCCCACACCGTCGTCGTCGCCATCATCGATCGTCCTTTAACATTCAATTTCCAGCCGATAACCTCTGCAACACCTCCAGCCATCGTCCTCCACATCAAACCTCCATCCTCTCCTCCAGAAGCTGCCGCCGTTGTCGCCCAGAAGCCGCCACCCATTGTTGTCGCCCAGAAGCCCAGAAGCCATCGCCCACAAGTTGCCGTTGCCGTCGCCGAGAAGTTGCAGTTGCCAAGAAGCTGTCGAACGCCCACAAGCTGCCGTCGTTGTCGCCCAGAAGCCTAGAAGCCGTCGCCGAACTCAGAAGTCGTCGCCGAACCCAGGAGCCATTGCCGAACCAAGAAGCTTCCATCGCCGAAACCAGAAGCCATCGCCGAACCCAGCCCTTGTCGTCGCCGATTCTTGTGGGAGTTGTCATTCTTGAAAGTCGGGGCGGTGGCGATGGGGTTGGCGGAGCAATTGGAACGCCGGCGGAATAATTTATTAGTTTTTTTTATATTAATAAATGAATAATTTATTAGTTATGTGAGGTATTAAGGGAATATTTATTAGTTATGTGAGTATACAAAAACTTGTATGAAACATAGAAAATTGGTATGAAATTTAATTTTTTTGTAAAAAAAACTTTGATGATTATACAAAATAACTATATAAATTAAAATGTTTTTCTTACTAATAAATAGTTTAATAAGATACTTATTCAAGAACATGTCGTTTTAGTCATTATATACATCTCAGCACTTTCCCTAAAAATATTTACCAAACACTTAAAACTGATTTTGGATCATCCAAAGTAGTTTTGATAAAATGTTTACCAAACGCCAAACTGATTTCCCCGAAAGCTGATTTCGCAAAAGTAATTTCACGAAAGTGATTTCGCGAAAGCGCAGCAATGCCAAACTGGGCCTTAGTAAACATGATTTTAGTCCCTTCTTCCTCAGGAAATCTTGAACGGCTACTGGCTGTCGAGAAAAGTAATTTTCAAGGCTATGATGGACGGATATTTAATTCACTAATTCCTATTCAATTGAGGTGACCAGCACAGTACGGGCCCTAACCTCGATCTGTATCCAAGGGCAAATCGATGATGGATGGGTGAATTAATTCACTAATTCCTAGTTAAAGGAGGTCGCTAGCTAGCTACGCATAGCATGGCAAGGAGAAGGAACTCATTCAAACCAAATCCTCTTTGAATATGGAAATCATGTTCAAAGCTTTCCTACTGGGAAATGGACTCCGGAAAGGAAAAGTTAAGGTATATATAAATAGAGGTCCGAGTGCGAGCCAGAGACCCCACCCACCCCCTCCTCCCCTTGCGCTGGTTGGCGGTCTGCTGGGTTTTTTTCCTTCCCCCCCGGCCCCCCCCCCCCGCCGCGTCCCTCCCCCCCCCTCCCCCGGTCGCACCCTGTTTTTGCGCGACTGAGAACCCCTCCGCTAGTGGGCATTGGGTTTACACAGGGTGAGCGGTGAATTTAGCGCGCTTTTTTTTTTCCGCAGGTTTTCCCTTTATCTCAATTAATTTTTTATAGTTTTTTTTTTTTGATTTAGGGATAATTTTTTTTTATTTTTTATTATTCAATTTTTTATTTATCTGCAAATTACAATTTAGTATCGCTTGCTTTGAGTCAAATCCCAACATGATACCTATGATTTTTTTTCTTGCAATTTAGTTACTTGTGTTTTGAAAAAATTTCATTCATGCTCTTCCGTTACCCATCCGTCAGTTGTTCCATTAATTGCTGACATGGATTATGGTGGGACCCACATTTGGCTTATTATATTAATTTGTTTTCAATTTCATTGTAAAAATTATATTTTAATTTCTTTTTTCCTAACCAGGAGAGGTTCCAGCAAAGATCTCTCCGTCAAAATCAAACCCGTTTTCCTTGTCAACTCATGGTTTGCATCTTCTTGTTCACGATTGACGAAAAGAGAAGAGGTCGGACTTTTCTTGTAAAGCTCATCGATAAAGACTATTTCACCCCACCTCTTCGCAACAACAAAGTTTTGCAACAAAAACTGTAAAAATCACAAACCCAAAAAGCACATAAGTTTTCTTCTAATTTCTCTAAGAAATCTCCATCTTCTTCCCCAGAAATCAAGCCCACAAAACGAGTTCACAGATCGAGCCCAGAAGACCCATTTCTCTGGATTGATCTTTGAAGTAGAAGGGTAGTGGTGGTTTGTTGTTGGTGAAAAAAAAAAATAATTACACGGGGTGTGGGGGGGGGACGCGCACCAGCCTTTTTTTTTTTGTTTGTTGAAGTGGA
Source organism: Spiraea crenata (assembly GCA_033992175.1). Classification (NCBI taxonomy): domain Eukaryota; kingdom Viridiplantae; phylum Streptophyta; class Magnoliopsida; order Rosales; family Rosaceae; genus Spiraea; species Spiraea crenata. The sequence goes on along the minus strand of JAVBHV010000078.1, from coordinate 1,722,722 downwards.
AGAAGAAGAAGAGGAAGAGGGGGGGTTTTTTTTTTATTGCCCCCCCGTCGGCCTTAGGAGAGTGGAAAGCCCATTTACCAAAGGAAAAAAAGTCCCTCGCTGGACGCACAGGCGCCGACGGTGATGATGAAGTATTCGATACCTCTCGGTTGTCTAAGCCGGCGGCAACAAAAGCAGCCAATTCACAAGACTGATGATGAAAAAGGCGGCGACTCCTTATCCAACCGGGACCACTGGGCTACCGCCGATCGCTACCAACGAGCCCATCTTGTGTCGCCGATCGCAAACCATGAATTGACAACGAAAACAGGATTGATTTTGAAGGAGATCTTTTCTGGAACCTCTCCTGGTTAGGAAAAAAGAAATTAAAATATAATTTTTACAATGAAATTGAAAACAAATTAATATAATAAGTCAAATGTGGGTCCCACCATAATCCATATCAGCAATTAACGGAACAACTAACAGATGGGTAACGGAAGAGCATGAATGAAATTTTTTCAAAACACAAGTAACTAAATTGCAAGAAAAAAAATCATAGGTATCATATCGAATTTTCCCCTAAACGAAGGGGGTCCTAAATTGTAATTTGCCCATTAATTATTATCTCTGCAAACTTGGTTCGGCCCACGTGACAATGGGCCCGTATCCTGCTGTGTTCCGCCGTTTGGGCATGCATGGCACAACAACGGGCTTTATGTCCATTTTTATGCTAAACTTCCCAACATTCTTTCTCTCCATTTATAGGCCTAATCCACACAAGCCCTAGAAGAACTCTCTCTCTCTCTCTCTCCCTCCTCTGTTTTTCGTCTTCCTCTTTTAAGAGTAGTTCCCCCGAGAGCCGTATACAGTCCCCTCCGGAGAACCACGGCCGCCATCGAAACCTCCCCCTCCCTCTCTCCCTCCCGTCAGCAAGATACTAATAGTTTCTGTAAGTCTCTAGTGACATAGTGAAAACAAAACAAGAAAACCTCTAGGTGGTTTTCAGAATGGAGCAAACCCTAACCCCAACGCTAACTCTACCAACATTCAAATTGCTAGGTTTTGATGCTTTTGAGTCATTTAAAATCCTCATCATTTCTACATCTACCAACATTCAAATTGCTAGGTTTTGATATTTTTGACTCATTAAAAAGTGGTGGTACAAAGTTTTGATATCATTTCCCACCACTAGTCTCATCGGTTTGATTTTTGTCTTCATCGTTGATGAGAACGGCTCTCAAAACATCGTTGTTCGTGGGATTACTTGTTACGCATGCTTTGAGAGCCGTATTCGCAAGATTGTTAATCATATTAATGGCCAGATAAGTGTTCTTTGGATGTGTTAATTACAATTTGATTTGTTAATACTTGGATGTATGTATGTAACAACGGTGTTAGACAGATTTGAGTTGTTATCCTTTCCATGTTTATATTTATATTGTACATGTGTAGATTCGATTTGATTCGCAAGCTTGTTTGTTGTATATGCTTAAGGCTAGATAGGGTTCCTTGGATGTGTTGCTGAAAGTGTATATCATCTTTTCTTTCAGGTGATGTTGAGAAAGTTGGAATTCGGTCGTGACTGCAAAGGATTGGGATTATGCACAAAAGGGAGGAGGCGATTGCCACCGTTGATTTACCATTATTGTGCTATCTTTTGTTGTTTCCTCATCAAGTCTAAGTGCAATGACAACTTAGTGGTGGACCGAATCAGTGAGTTGCCGGATGGAATTCTCGCTCGGCTAGTGTCCCTATTGCCTTTGAAGGAAGCTGTAGCTACTAGTGTCCTTTCTAGGCGCTGGCGGTATGCGTGGACATTAACTTCGAATCTCGATTTTGGTGTTGTTAAAGAGGTTTTCCAGTTTTTTGACCTTAAACCGAAGGTACAAGACGAAGAAAGCCGTAGGTACGTTCGCTGGGTAAATCACATATTGGGACAACATTCTGGCTCTGACATCAGAAATTTCAAGGTTTGCTTCGATTTGAACAATCGCTTTGCAAGTTCTATAGACAGATGGGTTGAGTTTGCCTTGAACAAGAGAGTTGAAGTACTTGAGTTGGATTTTGTGAAACTTAGTAATTATAATGTATTCAAACGCAAATACAGCTTTCCCTCGAAACTGTTGGGCCTTGAAAAATCGTCCGCTTTCAACAACTGCATTGGGTTGAAGTCCCTCAAAGTTCTTTACTTACAGCGAGTAGATGTGACTGAAGAACTTTTTGATTACTTCTTGTCACATTGTCCAATTCTTGAGCGACTTACAGTGATTTTGGCTGAGAATTTGCCCAATGTAAGAGTTGTTGGTCCATCACTTCGATTGAAATACTTGGAGCTACGCACATGTGGGCTCCGTCGCGTTGAGATCCGGGACACGAACCTTGTTTCGTTTATTCACCACTCCCTTTATTCAATAGACTTGAATATCAGTAATGTGCCTTTCCTGGTAGAAGTGTACGTGTTTGCTGGGCGTCCCAACTTCATGAGCAGTACCTTTACTCAACTCTCGTGTTGTCTTTCTCAACTAGAAACTCTCCATTGTAATATTCAAGGAGTGGTAAGTATTTCTAATTACAACGTGTTGCCTTTCTTTTCTTTTTGTTTGATGCGCAGTTGCTAACTCTTTGTTTGGAATCTCAGTCTGAGAATCTGTTCGATGAGGATCATGTCTTGCCTATCATGGAAAATCTCAAGACCTTGGAGTTGTTTATTCGATCAAATTATAAGTGGAGTCTTTGTCTCATATCTTCTTTCATGAAGGCATCTCCTTCCTTGGAGAGACTTGTGTTGAAGGTATGTTTTTGTACCCTACTGCTGAAATACTTAGTAAAACTCGGTCGTTGTATGTGCACTATTGTATTGGTGATTTTATTTGTCTTGTCATGTTCTTTTCTTTAACAACTTGATGACATAAAACAAACACCATTGGTAAAGGTTTAAATATTCTGCTGGATTCAGTGAAATAAAATACTAAAGTTTTGTGCTGGTATTGGATCATATTTGTGTATGAGAGATTATAATGAAAACCATGGTTAATGTTTGTGCTATATACGATATAAATTGGGCCGTTTTATATGGTTCATAATATGATAGGATAGATCAACTCTCTGTGAAGCCTTGTTATTTGTTAATGGTGGTTTATTCGGAAACTATAGACCTAATTGTGGTTCCGTTTTTGTGTCTGCAGCAAATGTTCTGGGAGAAAGAAGAGAAAAAAAAAAGAAAAGCTGCGAAATGCCCCCATTCTAACCTCAAGGTCGTTGAAGTAGTAGGATATCGTCGTAGCTCAAACTTTGATGAGCATGTCATATATTTGACAGAGAATGCTGTTGAACTCGAGAAACTTGTTATTGATCCTGTCAGGCGCTTTTTCTATCATCATACTGGAGCAGGTAGGGGAAAGAAACATTTCAAGGAGGAGGCAACTGCAAGGAGTCAAGCCATGCAGAGGCTTAAAGCTAAAGTGCCTTCAACTATAGAATTTGTATGTTTATAGTGATGTACGTTCTAGTGTAATAGTGCATCCAAAAAGAAGGGAATGTAAATGCAATGCATATTTTGCTTTTAACTTGAACTTCACGATTGGGCATTGTCATACAATTCAATGTATCGTTGGTTCTTTTTTTTTTTTTTTTTTTAACAATAATGTATCGTTTGTTCTGTATTTGCAGAAAAATTTTGTGACTTTAGCAGAATAGCATAGGAAGGGGGTTTATTTTTGGGTGTCATTGCCAAATGGGAAATTTTGGTAAATAGCCTTTTTATGGCTTAAGTAATGGCTTTTAACTTTTTTTTTTTTTTATTTTATTTAATTCTAGCCCAAACTTAGTACAAATAGACTAAATTGCCCTTATCATATTTCCTACCCCAGATATCCACTTCCACTCCACCCCACCCTCCAGATACCCAGTTCCGTTGTGCGTGCCCTTTGAAAATGGAATTCATCGATGACGATCTTCCTTAATTCGTCTTTCCACTCATGATTGTGGTTTAATTCGATGATATTCGTCGTATAGGCCAACATATTTCTCTACGGGACACTTAACGGATGAAATCAAACTCAAATTATACAGGTAAGTAAATCTATATTTTCTGTTTGGTTGCCAGGAAATAGGGAAATTGAAAAAGAAGAAACAATAAAAAAAAAGTGGGATTTGACAGGATGATTGTGATTGTATCGCTACCGAACGAACCAAAGGAGATGGAATCACCAAACCATCGTCGAAGACGTCGAGCTCATCATCGGAGTTGTCGATGTTGTTGCCGTGAAAGCAATTGCAGCGGTTGGCTTTGGCTGGGTTCGATTACACTTCGAGAAAGAGAATTGAACAAAAACTACTTGGTTACAATCAAGAAGTACATGTATTTGGAGGTGAATTGTTGTTATTAATTGGTCCGCTGAACGGCGACGGTGGTGGTTGGGTCTGAATCAAGGGGCGAGTTCGGGATGATCTGGAGGTTATTGAGGTCTATACTTGGGATTAAAGACCCCATTTTTTTTAAGGGTTTTTGAGTGAGAGGAGAGTGTAGTGGTTGTGGAGGTTGGGCATGGGTGGCTGAGGCGGTGGCGGGCATTTTATGGTTCGTATTGACTGATGGGAAGTGGGTTTCTGGAGGGTTGAGGCGGTGTGGTGGTAGGTAGAAGTGAGATAGGAATAAGGCTATGAGGGCAACTTAGTCTATTTGCACTAAATTTGGGTTAGAATTAAACAAAATGAAAAATGAAGTTAAAAATTATTACTTAAACCATAAAAAGGCTATTTACCAAAATTTCTCCTGCCAAATAGCATAATTTTTTCGCTTTTGATGAATCTTGAATCTTGATGGTCCGAAATTACATGAAGTGATGCACAAAAATACTTAAGAGCATGTCCTAATTTTCTCCCTATCAAGAATTTTCATTACTAATTCCCGACTTATCCACCTACAATTTGTTGGAAAACAATGACTCCAACTTTGGCACGACAATTCATGTGTAATTCCTCCGATGATAGTCCACAAAATTCGTAATCTATTTTCTCGGAACTAGTTCCTTTTTAAAACTTTTTCATGATTTCATTTCACTTGAATGTTGGTTCTTGCGGGAAAATATTTCTCTGGTCACATTAGCTTTCTTTTGGTCCTCGCTAGACTCACGCTAGGAATTTCTTTTGTTGGATTTGGGTCTCCAACGAACGTTGAAACATTCAAATGGGCATATCAAGAGCCGAATTCAATCACCATTTGTTAATGAATTCATTTTTTTGATCCGTTTATAGATTTTGAAGTTACTCATACACTGTCATTAATATATAACGATAAATAAACTTGATATTTCAAAATCTAGATACACAACGATGCTGACAATCATGTTTAAGTGCATCATGCTTTCCATAGGTATACAACAACAACAACAACAACAACAAAGCCTTTTCCGACTAGGTGGGGTCGGCTGAATGAATCTGTAAACGCCATTGCGCTCGATCATGTGTAGTATCTTCTGTTACCCCTAGGTACTCCATATCTCCAACGAAACCCGATCCCAAAAACTGCAGAAAATCCCAATGCCGTTGACTCCACGCTGGTCGCCGATCGGAAAAACGAAGCCCAGAAACACGATCCTCTCACCCTCACGAGCACGGAGCACCAAGGATCGGCTGCTGTAACCTTCAGAAACGCCGGCAACGAGACGAACTGAATCCGCGAGCTTTCCGGCGTGATTCCGGCCAACACAGTGCGAGGTGAGTCATGAAAGTTGGATTTGTGGATTCCTTGGCTTCCGTAGATGAATTTAGACATAAAGATCACTTCATTTGGTTGAGAAATGAGAAAGATAGGGATTTTGGGGAATCGGCCAGAAAATCCCCAGATTTCCTGCCGGCGCGGCTGCGATGACGTCATCACCGGTGACGACATCAGAACCATGTGGAATGCCACGCTGGTGCCACATGGCGACACATCATCGCCACATCAGCGATGCGTGGCTGTCATGTGTCTGCCACGTCAGCCGCCACGTCAGTGCCGCGTGGATGCCAGGTCAGCTGCCACATCAGCATGTGTCAGTGCCACGTCAGCATCGGTGCTGACGTTAGTACTTCCGTTGACCGATTGTTGACCGATGTTGACCAGGGTTGACCGATCACTTTTTCAATTGGAAACGACGTTTCGGATCCAACAGCGAACTCCGTTTTGCCATCCGAGATACGGTTATACCCCAATTGAGCAAAACATGGACACGTAGGGTTTTCTGTTTTAAGTTCGTTAGTTGTTATTAAATTGTGTTTATTGGGCTTGCCAGGTGATCAGATTCCAAGGAAGCAGCATAACCGTACTGTGCCTACAGAGGAAGACGACGAGGATCACCTGGTGTCACAGTGAGTGGACGGGTTTTGGTTTTAAATGGTTGTTTGAGCATGCTGTGATTTCTTATATATACCGTCTACATATATATGCTTATAAATGGTCTTGTTGGTGTTGCTGTTTGATTGTGGTTTGAGGCCATTTGGATGTTAGTGCGTTGTTGTTAGTGCGGATAGTGACACGCCGTTAGAATGTTGCGTAATAGGATCAGCATGTGGTTCGAGGCCACTTGTCTTACTTACTGGTGGTTCGAGGCCACTAGTCCTATTTGTTGGCCTGTGGTTCGAGGCCACTCGCCCTATACCTAGGCATGGGTTGAAGGCCCATGAGTTAGTTGCACTAGATATTAGGTATGGGTTCGAGGCTCATGAGTTCTTTGCATTGTATGTCTGGCGTGGGTTTGAGGCCAATTAGCCTTACATCTTGGCAGGGGTTCGAGGCCCTTTTGCTATGATTACGAATGGGGGTTCGAGGCCCACTTCCCTTATAGATCACGGTCGTAGATTTGGTGGGTTGCTTTGTATAGGATTGCCTCGTGTGTTAGCTACTGTACGTTTTGATTGGCTTGAGGTATGGTGTATATATTTTTACGTATATCTGTTTTGACAGAGGGGGTTATTGGCATATCTATTAAATGTTTTTCATTGGCTTCTTTTTCCGTCCACTCACCCTTGTTTTTGCGCCCCCTCAGGTTTTGATTCTGAAGTGCACCATCGAGACGACTGAGACCTGCCGATAGCTCAACTTCCATCAACGAAGAGTAGGAGATCTTCGTTATCTTTGTCAGGCAGGTTATGAGTTAAGCTGTACAACTGTTGTATCCGCCCTTGTGGCAGTTGTAGTTGTGTTTTCTCTTCCGCTGTAGATGTTCTGATATTATATTGTATTTCTTTTCTTCTGTTTTTGTCGTTTTTAGTTGTTTAAGGCTTCGTCACTCTTTGGGGATGACGGCCGCACTCTTGGGCCCCACTTTTTGGGCCAGGGTGTGTTGGATTGTGCCCGTTAAGGCATTGACGTGGCAATACGTGACGAGAGACACGTGTCAATCCAAAGTTGAGAAATCAACAACAAGGGCAAATATAGACACCCTCGACGGAGCGTGTGACCTAATAAGTGTATTAGGAAGGCTCCCGGTCGAATGCCAGGGTGAGTCCTAAGGAGAATATTGAGTGTAGGGATGGAATCACAAAGAGGTTGTGATTTGAGATACGTTCCCTATTGTTCTCGACTCCTAAAGAACGTTCCTAGCCATAGGATATCCAACTAGGGCCGTTGGTTATCCGTTAAGGCCGGTTCATGTCGTATTTAGTAGTCGATCTCAGACTAAGCATATAGTGATATGAAATAGGCATGAAGGTGCTCGTATATAGATACGAGTTCACTGAACATTAGCCAACCACAGAGCGTACGAATGGAAGTTTACCTACTATGTCAATTGTACAACGCTCTGGCTAGTTATGGGTGCAAACTAGTTCTTAGACCTGAGGCTTCACTAGATATCTCGTGTTGGGAGACTTAAACTTTGACCTCAATCTCACGGTTCATCAAGAATGATTTGGGCCAAATAGGTGAGGATTGGGTGCATGGATTCAAGCATGGAGATTTGTGAATGCGCAAAATGGGATTCGTCACCTTCTAGGTAATCAGTGAAGGTTGATATTCCAAGAGCCCCTTGAAGATCTATCTCTAAGTCTTCGGCCGAAGCATATAAGTAAAGAGATACATCAGAGCGATCATATCAGCATACTAATGCATTAGGGCTTGACAATGAGTTTCCATGCCCTAAATGATTTGATCGGAATATAGGAGACGAAGGAACTTTATTGCACTGTAACCATAACTAATGGTTCTGCTCGATGTGTGATCAAGAAGTTCGAAACACATTCTTGATAATCTGGGTAGCCGAGAGCCATAGCTAGATGTTACCACTCGGTCTGTGAATGATCTTCCCTATAAGGTTGAATATTGGTAATTTCCATATTCGGAAAAACAAGATTGTTTACTGCCAACTTTATCGGAACCTACCGAGGTCAGACACACAAGAACGCATACCTTCGGGTAAATTGATGAGGGTGTTTAACATGAATTAGTTTATGTTAAATAGTAAATTTATTTAAGTTGGTGATTGAGCTTGAATAAATAAATACAAGTCTCTTGGGCTTGGTATTAATATTAGCCCAATACAATTTGGAATTGACCAATTAAATAAATTAGGATTGATGACACATTAGTGGGCTAAGCCCACTAAGAGGTGCGCCACCATTAGGGACGACAACTCTAGGGTTTTTCCCAGAGTTGCCGCACCCTATTCCTTATTAGATAAGGATTGTTGTTTAATTGTTAAACAAGAGTCCAAGCCTGTTAGAAAAAGGTTCTCTATATAAAGGCTTGTTGGGTATTGACCTAACAGAGGTTGTGAACTCACATATCTATAAAGAATCTCATGTGCTGAGAATACATTCTTTACTAAAAACACAAAGTCAGAAAATACTGATTCTCTGAAACCCTTGTGTGCTGCAAATCCTCAGCCTTGCTGCAGTTATTGGTGGTGCTCGTCATCGTCCGTGAGAGTTTGGTGCTTCTAGCTGATACATCCTCTCTCTGCCTCATCAACCGAATACCGTTCGTGTCGATACTTGTAAAGGACGGACACTTGAACGTCCAGGACTTCATCATCATCATCATGGCAAGCAAAGGTTGGTAACTCTAATCTTATTTTAGATTAGGGGTGATCTTATTGGTATGCTAAGAATCACATGACACGTCGATTAACCATGCACGCGGATTAATTAATATAATTAATGGAATCCAACGTTCCGCCAACCATGTATGTTTACGATTGAATTATGATTTTTGTTATTGCATACGTGTCACGCCACGCTTCCGCACACGTGGAAATATTCCACAACCCAACAGGGTGTGTCATCAGATGTGTTCACTACAAATACTTTCCCCTTAGCAACAATATTTCTTGTCCTCCCTACTGCTAGCATGCAATCTTCTTCCACTAAATTATTCTTCTCCAATCCCCCCTTGTCTTCCTCATCAACCTCTATTACTTCTTTTTCAGCCAAGTTTAACTCACCATCATAATCTGTTGTCTTATTCTGCTGCACCACCTCAGGATCACCCAAATCCTTCACCATCTCAGGATCACCCACATCCTTCACCATCTCAGGATCAACCAAATCATTTACCTTGCTCTCAGGATCACCCAAACTCAAAACTTTCTTGACAGCTTCCCCTTTCTCCAAAGTAGTTGTCTTCTTAACAACATGTGAGCAATTGCCTTGAGCTTCCTGACCAATAGGAGTTTGAGGAGAACCCTTTCCATCTGGATGAATATTAGGAGAATCCTTTTCAACTTGAAGTTGTGCTCTTATTTCTGCCATCATTGTTTTGTACATTTCCTCCTTCTCCTCTCTTATAATGGCCTTCACACTAACTCTGACTTGCTGTTCCAGGCTCTCCTTACTCCGCTTGGGTAAGTTGAAGTATGCATTAGGCTTTGCATAACCTCCTATGCCCTAACTCTACCAGGATTTTCAGGCGTTCCCAAAGCAAGTGTTAACACATCTGTGGTTCCAAATGTCAATATTTCCCCACTAACATTTTTCTCCTTCAACTCTTCCTAAAATATTCACAAAAGAAAGAAATGGTTAGTATATACTGAGTATATATAAACGATGGACCTAGTAAATTAAATAGCTTGTACTTACAATTTTTTTCGCTGTCACCTCTACCTCATAATCTTTAAAGTTTCCAGCTTTATCTGTCCGACCAGCTACCCATAGATCAGCTCTATCAAGCTCTTTATCCGGCATTGTTTTAGACTGCAAAACATAAAGAAAAATTAATAATATGGTATGTATGAATATCATATACATCATAATATAGCTATTTGGAAGTTACTCACCAGCTCTGCTTCTAAACCAGCATATCCCTTTCGAGACATGGTATGAGCGTTCAACTGTCTCTTTGCTTTTTGTTTTTCATGTATTGCCTACAAAGAAAAAAACAATTGAGTAGACAATTACTACAAGTTATAGTACAATACAGAAATTCAATATAAATTTAAGTAATATATAATTACTTACCATAAATTTTGGCGTTTCTCTGCTGGCAACGAAGATATCCCAATCATCCTGCTGAATCCATGGAAAGTCTCCAGCTCTTTATCAAATGACGCCTATCCAAGTACGACAGGATATAAGAAGTTGTCAGCAATGACTTAAACTCCCTCCACTTATCATTTGCCGATCAGAATTAAACTTAACTATCATTCTCTTCCCCAAAGATACTCTTTTCGATATTCGGCTCATAGTAACAGCACAACGCTTCATCAACTTCAACCCCTCTGCATTACTAGTGGGATTTTCCCCACCCTTTTTTATTGAAGGGACTGAATACTCAAATTCATCATCCCTACTCACTGACTTCTTCCTCTTTCTTTTCATTTCTATTGATTGCTTTCTCAGATTCTTCGCTTTTCTGCTCGCTGTCTTTTTTTAGGGAACAGACCGAGCACAAGATGCACCAGTCCTTGTTGCAGGCTTCGTAGGAGTAGACCTTGTTGAAACCATGATCTGTAACAAATATAAGAAACATGTAAAGACAGAAATTTCATAGCTACTAACAATGAATAGAAAAGAAGTATGACAGATGATGATATTAATTCAAGAAAATACCACAGTACATGCTACAAAAGAAATATGGATGCAAATATTAATTTCATTCAACTTCAATTTTTCATAGAAGTACAACAAAATACAAGAACACAAAGCAGACCAGCCAACTAATAAAACTGAAATTACAATAAATCAATTCCTAATCTGATGCTAAGATACTTTCATTTCAAGCTCGCACGTACTTCCCACTTGCACCTCCTTGATCCATACAATCAATAGATTGCAGTCCATTACTAAAGGGTTGATAACCTAACAATGTATCCCCAAACGCTTCATCATTGAGATTATCATAATAATCTCTATCTGGAGTTCTAAGAGCAATAGACAATGCAGCATTAGAAGGGTCTCTAAGGTAAAAGACCTGTTTTACAAAGGTTGGCCAAACAAAAGGATCTGTAGTATGATCTATCCTATTCAAATTAACCAACGTGAACCCATCCTTATCAATTTCTACACCCTTCTTAAGCTCTACCCTGTCACATCGAAATAGAGGAACCCTAAGCTTCGTATAGTCCATCTCCCATATTTCTGTAATAACTCCATAATAGCACATCTCAGTTGTGATAGCAGTTTTGTTCTTCAACTCCATTGTACGAGCAAATAAGCACACTCCACTACTTTGCCTCGATCGAAGATTATCGCGTTGTTCAGTGTTGTAATGGACGCCTCTCACGTCGTACCCACTATATGTTGCCACTTTGAAGTTTGGTCCATCTGCAATCCACCTTAAGGCCTCAAATATATTGCTGGAACCATGTCGAAGTCCTTCAACAACTTGAAATATAGGCAAATCCGAGTGTATCAACAAAATCTTTTACAAAATCTTTTACTAAACGTGCAGTTGTGCTTATCCTTAAGCCACTGATCATTGTTTTCATGCTAAGGGAAAGTTGCCTTCAAAATGTCTATATTTTCTCTGAAGATTTGATATGAAATTAAGTTATCAATTGTGGGAGTATATAATGCAACAAAAAGAAATGAAATGAAGACTAGTAAAAGGATATAAAGAATTACTTACAAGATGTAGGGTTGTACTTCCTCTGTATGTTCCAATACACAAAGGTGTGCTGCATCAAAGTCCGCTTGATCCACAGTTTTTATAGTAGCGCTTGATAAAGCCTTGCAATCACCCACCAACTGTATGTTTTGCCTTGCTGAGGTAATATAATACTCAGTAGAAGGAAATTGGTCACAAATAAGCTCTAACGCTTCTTCAGCGATGTTTGTCTCAACCATGCAACCCTCGGGGTAGGTCATATTCTTAACAGAACCCTTTAAGACCTTCATGTATCTCTCAAATGGATACATCCACCTAAACCAAACCGGTCCACATAGTTCGACCTCTCGAACAAGATGTAATGTTAGGTGGAACATGATATCGAACAAAGATGGTGGAAAGTAGACTTCGAGCAAGCATAGGGTCTCTACAAGATCCTCTTGTGTTTTACTCAGCTTTGAACAATCAACCACTTTCGAGCATAATACATTGAAGAAATGGCAGAATCTGATGATTGCATATCTAACAGGCTCATCTAACACAGACCGAATTGCTATGGGTTGTAGTTGTTGCATCAAAATGTGGCAGTCATGAGACTTGAGGCCAACAAGTCTATTGTCATCCAATGATACAAGTGATTGTATATTGGAGCAATAGCCTTCAGGGAGTTTCATTCCATATAATGAGTTGCAAACAATTTTCTTCTCTTCTAAAGTCAAGTTCCAGCTTGCTAGTGGCAATTTCTTCCCTTCAGGAGGCTTCAAATCAGTTTTCCACCCTAATTTAATAAGATCTAATCTAGTAGCCACCCCATCTTTTGTTTTTCCCGGTTGATTCAACAATGTACCATATAATGCTTCAATGCAATTTTTCTCGACATGCATCACATCAAGATTATGTCGCACAAGTAAAAACTTCCAGTAATGAAGTTCAAAGAACACTGACTTCTTCTTAAAGGATGGCATATCTAGACCCTCACTAACCTTATAGGGAGGGGGGGTATTCTTCTTTCCAAAAACACAGTTAATTTTTGAAACCCTTTCAAACACTTGTTCTCCAATTAGAGGCATAGGAGCAGAATCTGTTTCAGTCATGTTGTTAAACTCTTCTTTTCTCCTTCAATATGGATGATTGCATCATAGGAATCTTCGACTCTGTAGGTATGCCACTTTCTTACATTTCTCTAATCTGGTTGGTTTAGTCTCCTCAAGGCAGATAGGACATCCATTATATCCTTTAACAATATTACCGGACAAGTTGCCATAAGCTGGAAAGTCACTAATCGTCTACATAAGAACTGCCCTAAGGGTAAAATGTTCATTTAACTCTGCATCGTATACCCGTGGCACTCCCTCCCACAAAACCTTAAGCTCATCCACAAGTACTTGCAAGTATACGTCTATGCTATTCCTAGGTTGTTTAGGACTAGAAATTATTGTGTTTAGCATTATATACTTCTTTTTGTAGGTTAACCACGGAGGAAGATTGTAGACAACAATTATAACAGGCCAACAACTATATTTACTAGACATAGCGCCATAAGGATTGAAGCCATCAGTGGACAGGGCAAGGCTTCCTTGTATCTTGACTGAAATCTGGCCACTTGTCATCAATTAGTTTCCAAGCAGGAGAATCTGTGAGATGACGCATTATACCTTCTGTCACGGTTCTCTTACCATGCCATTTCAAATATTTAGATTTCGACGGAGACTGAAACATTTTCCTAAATCTAGGGATGAGTGGAAAATACCACATCACCTTTGCAAGAGTACCTTCCTTTATGTGTTTTTTATCTTTAGTTAACTGCCACCTAGAGGCCTGACATGTAGGGCAACTAGTGCTATTGGCATGTTTATTCCTATACAGAATACAATCATTCGGGCAAGCATGTATCTTCTTATAGTCCATTCCTAAATGACCCAAGATTTTTTTTGCCTCATAAGAAGATGTGGGAATATCATTACCTTCCGGAAGGAAATCTGAGACCATAATTAGCATATCTTCAAAGCAAGCATCAGTCATTGAGTTCTTTGCTTTGAGATTATACATTCTCACATGTGCATTCAACTTAGTAAATTTAGTACACCCAAGATACATGGGTTTACACCCATCATCAACAAATGCCCTAAATTCATCAGAGCCCTTTGAGAACTCATAATCACCAATGAAATCAATATCACTATCCATATCCCCAATCTCTACATCAGCTTCAATGTCTGCCTCATCACAATCATCACAATCAGAAACATATTCTGATTCACTACCGCTGCTAGCAACCTCATCTAAACGAGCCGCTTCTCCATGCCAAATCCAGTTTTGGTAACTGGAATCAATTCCATTAAAGAATAAGTGTTCTTTAATCACAAAACTACTCAAGTTTTTTGTGTTTCCACATTTCAAACAAGGACAAGAGAGAAGGTCTACAGTTTTAGATTTCTCTAGGGCAAACTTAAGAAAACTAGCCACTCCTAACTGGTACACCTTCAACCTTCTATCAGCAAACATTCAAGTTTTATCCATGTTTCACTACAAAAATATATAAACATATACACACAACATCTCAGCAGGTGCACCAAGATAACATATCAATTACAGCACAAAAGAAACACCAGAAGACACTAAACTGACATATGAACATGCAATAGAAGACATAAAAAGAGAGCACAAATATACAGAATTTTGTGCTTACCGTATGCTCCAACGTATGCTCCAAGCCTCAGCCAAAGTAATCACTACCTGCAAACAAACACACTCCACTCGTTCAAGTATCATACATGTAGAAGTATTAAACGAAATGCAGTATAAAGAATGTTAATTACAAAAATGATTAAGCACAAGAATCATCAAGCTAGTAACGAAATCAAGACAAAGTGTTGTCTCAATTGATTCCCAAACTCAAACCAGAAATCCTAAACCCTATCATTTAATCTGCACCTACAAACACTAAGAAATTGACAAAATCAGAAGCCTTCATACCCCAAATAACCACAATTTCACAAACTCGAATCCAAATCACAAACTCACCAGGTCGTATTTATTCCCAACATCAACCAAAACCCAAATTTAATCGCAGTTTGAATCCCTAGACCAATTCCAGACCGTCAATGTTCAACACAAAAACCCAACCCTTTTAATCCCAATCTGAAACCCTAAGCCAGTTCCCAACCCTCAATGTTCAACCTTTTAATCCCAATTTGAAACCCTAGACCAGTTCCAAACCCTCAATGTTCAATATGAAAACCCAACCCTTTTAATCCCAATTTGTAACACTAGACCAGTTCCAAACCCTCAATGTTCAATCCAAACACCCAATCCCACAGAACCCTCCTCTGTAATTTCTAAATCTCGAAAACCCAGATTTGAAAACCTCAAAGAGAAATCCCAAATTAAAAACCACAGATTCGAAACTTACTTCAACTTTCTCCGCCGTTGAAAACCGACGAACCAACGTCGACACTAAGGAGAAAGGGAAATATAAGGCTGGAGAGATCTGGGTTGAATTAGGCTGTGAGATTTTCAAACAGATCTAGGTTGAATTTCTAGGATTTAGAAGAATTTGGTTCAGTTCTGGAGATGAGAGCTTCGGACAAGAGAGAGGAGAATTATTGCAAGTGTAAGAGTGTCGAATGGGTTTTGGTCAAAGTCTGTGAAAGCTGGAGTCAAAAGGGAAAAGTTAGCAAAACATTTTGGGGGGAATTTTTACCACTTTTTTTCGGTGGAACAGACGATAGTGTTAAGTTTAAAACTGTCATGGAAAGAAATAATGAAAACGGGGGTGTTGGATATTAAGCACTCAGACGACAGTTTTTTGTTTTCTGTCGTCTGAAAAAATCAAACGACAGTAAAACACAAAACTGTCATCTGAGTGGTGTCGTCTGATGCTTGTTTTGGCGTAGTGTATCATAGATCTCAACCATATGCATTCATGACTGGTTTCATGCAATGCCAATATTTCAGAATGTAACAGCTAATATTTGCTTAACAAATCGTCATGATATAGCTGCACCACCATAAGTGACTATCCAGTTTGTGACCTACCTTTATGCGGGTTTGAAAGATACCCAGCATCTGCATATCCAACTATTTGTGTATTTGATCCATTTGAATAAAATAAGCTCATGTCGCTTGTTCCACGAAGATAACGTAACACATGTTTAATACCATTCCAATGTCTACGAGTTGGCGCAGAGCTGTACCTTGCTAATAAGTTCACCTCAAAGGCTATATCAAGTCTTGTGCAATTTTCAAGGTACATTAATGCTCCAATTGCACTAAGATATGGCACTTCAAGGCCAAGTAGTTTTTTGTTAGCTTCTCGTGGACTAAAAGGATCCCTTTTTACATCAAGTGATCGAACAACCATAGGGCTACTTAATGGATGAGCTTTATCCATATAAAATCTTTTCAAGACCTTGTATGTATATGTAGATTGATGGAGAAGGACTCCATCTGATAAATGTTCAATCTGTGAGCCAAGACAAAATTTTGTCTTTCCAAAAATTTTTATCTCAAACTCCATCAAATAATCTGCCGTCTTTATAAGTTCTTCAGGATTCCCAACAAGATTCAGATCACCCACATATACAACAATAATGCCAAATCCATTTTTAGATCTTTTAATAAAAACACATGGACAACACTACAACAAAAATGGCCTTTAGCGACCAAAATTTTAGCGAGGAAATTGTTTTCCTCGCTGAAAAGAGTATTCTACGAGGAAATAAGTTGGTCGTCGGTGAAAGTGTCTCTAATTTGGTCTTTGAGGTTGTGACAAAAATAGCGAGGAAATATGAGCTATAGCGATGAAAATTTTCGTCGCTAGTATTACTTTGGGCGAGGAATTGATTGTTTCCTCGTTGAAAGATGAATCAACATCGAGGAAACCTGATTTCCTCGCTAAAACTCTCATAATCCGGTTTCATTTGGGACACGCTAGGTATTTACAAAATTGTTAATGAATTTTGTTTTCCAATTTTAGCCTTCTCTAACCGTTTAATTTACAAACAGAAACCCTACTACCCAAAATTCAACCCCGACTCCATCCTTATCTCCAAAAATCGAACTCCATCTCATCAGCCGACGCCTCTCTGCCAAAAACCAAAAACCCGATTCCGTCGCCATCGCCATCGCCGATCGCCCAGCCCAGAACCCGATTCCTCGCCGTCGGCGACGCAGTCGCCGAACGCCTCTCTGCCAAAAGCCAGAAACCCGATTCCGTCACTGTCGCCGAACGCCCAACCCAGAATCCGATTGGTTGCCGTCGCCGAACGCAACCCGACGTCGCCACTCAAAAACCCGATTCCGTCGCCGAACGCCCAACCCAGAACCCGATTCCATTCAGTCGCCGAACGCAACCCGCGGCTACCCATGACGACGTCGGTGGCGGCCCAGTCAGCGCCGTAGAGGACGGAGGTGGGGCGGACGTGGAGGAGGATGAAGGGCGACGATTTTTCGAAATCTTTCATGTTTCGAAGAAGTAAGGGTTTTGAAATCAATCGATGAGCTCGAATTCGATTCCCCATAATTCTTCACAAACAGAGGTAAAGTATTCAACTTTCGTGAAATTAGCCGTCGTTTGTTGTAAAAATTCCATCTGTTTGTTGTTTTCTGTTTTTCTTTGATGGTTTATTTTACTGGGTTCGAGGGGTTTCGTAGAGTTGAAGCTGGTCGGATTCTTGCTGGGTTTGATTGGGTTTTGGATGGAATTTATTGAATTGTGTTGAATTTGGGGTTTGGAGACAGTTTTTTTTTGTCTGAAAACTCATTGTAAGATCTGGGTATTGGTTGTTTGGGTCTGTGGCGGTGGGGTTTTGGAGATTTGAGAGTAAATTTGGGTGCTTTTCTAGGGTTTTTGGTGATTATGAATCGTTTTAGGGCATTCTTCGGTGGGTTTTGTTTTGTATTTGTGTTTCTTTATATCTGTTTATTGATTGGGATTTGGGATTTTGGTGGTAATTTACAGGTGGGGATGGCTGAGTTGAAATTAGAGGAGTGTTGCCTTGAGAATAAGCAATCAACGGCTGCATCAAGCTCGACTATATGGGTATGGCTTAAGTGGGTGATTTGACTGATAATTTTTTTGGTTCTTGTTTCGATCTTAGGTGTGTTTGAGGGGCTGGAAAGATACTTGTGTTGTTCGAAACTCCGGCAGGTTTTGCCTTATTCAAAGTACTGGATGAAGGGAAGCTCTCCAAAGTTGAGGTAATTACGGTCTTTAAATTGTGTGTGTGTGTTTCTATTTGGTTTCTGAGTTGGTTCGATTAAGCTTCTGTTATCGGTTAATGTATGGTGACATTTGTCTCTGCTTTCAAGTTTTGGGTCTGAGTTCCTTTTTCCTCGTAAATGGTATTGCAGAACTTATCCAATGAGTTTTCAAGTGCTGCTGACTCAGCTAGACATGTCTGTATCTACGGTTCTCTATTTGTGTTGTCTGTTATGTACTATGTGTATGTGTTTTACTTGACATTGAAGCCCTTGGTTGTTTGTTTCTGTTAGTCGATTTTTCACTCCCAATGCTTTTGACTTGAGCAATCTGCTAGTTAGCTATCTAATTTTTGCATGGAATTGGTTTAGATTGTCAAACTGAAAGCGTTTTCTAAGTTTGAGAATACTATGGAGGCTTTGGAAGCTGCAACCCTGTTAATTGACAGTAAACCCAGCAAAGGTCTGCGCAAGTTCTTGCGTTTGCACTGTGATGGTGAAACACTGGCTGTTGCTGATTCTAAGCTTGGAAATATCATTAAGGATAAACTGGTATGCCACTATTCTACTTTGGAGAATATTTGGAATTATTGTGAAACCTTTTGATGATTAAGGATAGAGCAGTCTATTGTAATCTTGTGTCTTTGTACTTCATATATCTTAATCAATTCATTTAATTTCTTGCAAAAAATAGACTGCGTTCACGGTTGCTTTTTGGTCTGTGGATTCAAGCTGAAGCAAACCCAGATTTCCTTTTCCTTAGGTGTTACTGGAAAAGGGGTCTTAATCACACTATTAATAGCTTAGTTATGTGCATTTATGAATCTTGGGCGTTTGTTTGGATCATTGCAGTGAAACCCATGTAATTTATTCTCCTGGGTTTAGTTTAGATTGATCAAATTGAGTTATAAAGTTTGGACCTTTATTAGGATTAATTGCCCATGTCATGTTTGTTCTTTGTAATTTATAGCTCTCTTTTTGCATTGCCTAATTTTTTGGATTTCAGGATTTGTTCCTTATAAAGGCGCCCAAGAAATCGCCACTGGTGCTGAGGATGATTGTCTTCTTGTTTGCAATGGTCTGTGGTGTGTATATTTGCTCAATTTGTTTAAGGCAACTCAGCACCCGGACAAAAGCTTCATTTTTAAACATTGAGGTGATTCAAAAGCCATCGTGTGTGCATCCTGATGTTGAACCAGGGGAAGCTCCCTATGTACACTACCCGAAGCCCACAACTTATAGCAGGTATGCTACTAAGTTACTCTAGTTTTCAAGGTTTGAATTGGTATGTACTTGATGGCCGTGTCTTTATAATCTCAAGGATTGATGAACATTGAATTTGCGCTTTCTCTATGCTGCAATATGTTAGCACTTTATAAGGGTTCTACTTTACGTTGTTGTTAGTTATTTGAAGGATTTTTGTTTCTTTACCGTTGATGTATTTGAGCAGATTAGTTGTGTGTAGCAGCTCTTCTTCAAATTCCAAACTACAACATAACAAACAAATGGGACTCCATTGGTTTTCTCTATCGATCTAGTTGGGACTCCATTTCCTTTCCAAAGGCCTAATGAAGATTTCTCTATACAAATACAATGAAGATTAGCTAGTTAATATTTTCGGTAGGTAGGAATTTTTTATGCACATTGATTGTAATTTGATGTTTGTAAGATATGATTTTGTTTCAATATAAGCTATGGTTGATTTGACTAATTCCATTAATTTGTTAGCATTCTTGTTTCATTGGTTCATAATCTTGATTTAAATGGAAACAATAATTCTAAAAAAGTGGAAATTATTAAATCACAACAACTACCAAAAAAAAAGCATTCGGCGACAAATAAATAAGTATCAGCGGCGAATTATTTCGTCGCTAAAAGTCTGTGGTTAGTTGAATGTTGGCGGTCGACATTTTTGCGACGAAATTATTAGCTTTCAGCGACGAAATATTTCGTCGCCAAAATTTTACAGCGAGGAAACTTAAACATCTACAGCGAGGAAGTCAAATTCGTCGCTGAACCTACAGCGGCGATACAGTAAATTCGTCGCAAGGTGCTTTCCCCGACGGACCTACGGCGACCACCTGGCGACGAAATATTTTCGTCGCTAACCACCTACAGCGACGAAAAAGGCACTTTTTGCAACGAAATACTTCCTCGCTAAAGGCCATTTTTGGTGTAGTGCGTTTTGGTTTTTTTATTTTTTCTTCTTTTTTGATATTTTTAAAAGGGGGTTTACCCCACTCCCCCCCAGTTTTTTTTAGTTTTTAAAGTCCTTTTTAATTTGTTCAAACGCAAGCCATGATAGTTTGGGTCTTCTGTCTCATGTACTTTAAATCCTTGAGAAATTTTCATATATATATATATATATATATATATATTGGGTCCGGTTCCCATGACACACTATTTTGACACACCATGTGAAACATCCCTTTTTGACCGTTGATTTTGCAATATGGATCCTATCCAACGGACAAGAAGGGATGTTTCCCATGATGTGTCAAAATAGTGTGTCCCATGATCCTCTCCCTATATGGGTCCGGTTCCCATGGTGTAGTAACATCATATCTATATGGATAAAGTCATTGTAGATGATGTGCTACCTTACTTTATCCATATAGATATGATGTTACTACATCATGGGAACCGGACCCATGATCCTCTCCTTGTATCTTTATCCATATAGATATGATGTTACTACATCCGTGAGTGGCATATCGAGGCTTTCTGTGAGTCTGTGACTACCAAACTAATCAAGAAACCTAAAGTTATCGCATCTATCATGGGGGAATACGTCTCTTCATAATCAATTCCAGGTCTTTGAGAGAAACCTTGTGCTACCTTACGATCTCATTCTTCTCATTACGTTTCCTTACGAACACCCATTTGTATCCAACTAGTTTTACACCTTTGGGTGTTTGAACTATTGGCACGAAGACATTACAATTTTCCAAGGACTTTAATTCAGCTTGCATCGCTTCTTTCCATTTTGGCCAATCTTTTCTATGTCGACATTCGTTAACTATTTTTGGTTCAAGATCCTCGTTATCTTGTATAATGTCTAATGCGACAATATATGCAAACACATCATCTACAATGACTTTCTTTCTATCCCAACTCTCTCTAGAGCTAATGTAATTCAAAGACATCTCTTCCGATTTTCTGTAAATGCCTTCCAGGATACTGTAATCCTTTGTAGAGCAAAAATGACAGCCTTCGTGAGTCAATGGTGGTATGAAGCGTGTCCTACTTGCTACAAACAACTGCAAAATCTTTCTGACCCTCAGCCACTATGTCCAAGGGATGGCCAAACGCCAAATTAGTATTGCCCCTGTTCCTAGGTAATGCAGTTTTTATCCACCTAAATTTTCCTGTTCTTATACTCATTTAATTTACATCCTCACTGAATTCTGAATACATGTCGTCAATTGTGAACACAGGTTCAAAGCAACTGTGATGTTACAAGACAAGACAGATGAAACAAGGGCACTAGCCATTGGAAAAGCGGCTGAACGCGTTTTTGGCGTCTCTTGCTCTGATTTAGTTAACAACCAAGGCTGCAGGGATAAGAATATAATTCCTCCCCATCTTCTGCAGGTCTTGCTTCAAGAGAAGCTTTTCCACCTTCGTTTCGGACAAGTAAAAGCGAATTTGGACCGTCCTGATTATCTAATCCTTTTTTTTTTTTGTCAACCCTGATTATCTAATCCAAGGCATAGTTGATGACAGCCACCCCTTTGCACATACTCCTCCGAATATACCTAAGCCATCCTCTTATGTGCAGCACCTCTGAAACTAAAGAACCTTCTATCAGTACAGGAAGGCAACCAGTAAAAAGAGAACTTGTGTTCCCTTCTTCAGATCAATCAAAGAAATTGAAAAGGTTAGAATTTAGTGGCCAAAATTTACATTCTCGAATAGCCAATAATGTTGTGGCCATTGTTATCTAACTTTTTCCGTTTTCCTCCCTCCCTCAACTCTAATACAACACAAGTGGACAACAACTTGACACAAGTATTGGTCCAGCACTTGCAGAAGAGAGTGCTGGAGAGTCTGAAGACATTTTGACGACATCTCATGCAGACAAAGAAGCTGCAGAAAGTGGCGACTATGTGTTTTATCAGGAAAAAATACCGTACGTCCACTTTGTTACTAACTGTTTAATTGACACTATCACTTACGTACATTTTTCTGCTCCTCCTCCATTCTATTGCCACCTACAAATGCACTGGTCCCCCATCTTCCTCACAATACACCTGCAAAATCTGTATTCCCAACAAATTGCCACTGCCACATTTAGCTGCTTATATATAAGCTGGCAGAGATTGAGCTTTTATCGCTACTTTTTAAATGCATTAATGTCTTCTGCTCAGTGTTTCCCGATACAAATCCGCTTTACCCTTTTCCTGTGTGTTCTCCATCCTTTTCTTCATTCTCCTGTTCCCCTACATCTCAATTTAAACAGAGATCGTTGCATACTTGGTATAAGTTCCACTATGTCAAGGTCCTTGGTCATTGTATCTGAATGCTACCCTTGCTTTACAAGCGTAGCTAACAAAGTCTTCTACAACCGCTGTCTTCCTCGGTTTTCTGGTTTTATCGAAGTTATTACTAACAACAACTGCTGTTGAACTTTGAATCATTTATTCTATAATTACATCTCAGTTGTGCATGTGCATTTCAGTACATTAGTTTCAGCATTTCTTACTTACAACATTTGGTATTAAACTGCTATTTAGTAAAAGGGCACATCCATTCTTTAAACTACTCACAAATTGTTCTATGTAATGAATGAAATGAAAAACAGTGAACCCAGTGAGGCTCCAGTGGCTGCAGAAGAGGGCACTCAGAAAACTGATGATGTCTCCATCCTTTCATATAAAAGACGATCTACTCCAGCAGTTCAAAGGTTAAACACTTTTTCTTTTTTTTTTCCCTTTTTTCTTTCCATCCTTTCTCTTTATGATCTGTTCATATGTTTCGCCTGCTTCTGTAGGCTACAAATTCTGTAAACTAACACTGCGTTCGCTTTCCATGCGCCTTCTGCAGCAAGCTAAAAAGAATCAAGAGGGAGCCTTGATAAGTGATACTGCGACTTATACACATAAAGGCTTTACCAGTATGCAAGCAATATAGGCTTAAAACATACTATATGTTTTGTAACTAACGCAGGCCTGTTTTGAGAAAGTGCTTGCAATGTTAGCCTATCCTCAATATGTTAACAGAACAAGCCCTTTTTTACCTTGACTACTACTTTTTGCCACCTGCTACTTGCCTGCTCTGTAATTAGTGTTTATAAGGAAGTGACCTCATTGATCGTCGACCAATATTACACTTAACCAACTGTGGTTTTGGAAGAAAACACTGTCCAAACTGTCCCGCTTGCTTAGTTACCATTTAAAAAAAGGTCTATTTCAAAGATGGATAGTTTTAAACATGGACTCATTGATCGTCAGACAGCATTATACTTTTTGTTTTTTTTTGATAGATAGCTTCGCAAAGCAAAAAATATAGTCTTCATGCTGCACTCTACTTCAACCTCATTACGCGAAATCAGGAACTAAAGTCCACTCATCAAAAGATGGTATTAGTGTGATTATGTAAGAGATTGAACTGCACTCACTTAGCACGCCAATAAAAGCAAACACCATCACCTACACACCAAAGCCTAATAAGAAACATAGAAATAAGCAAAAAACTAATAGGCAAGCAAATTTAATTGCAAGAATTAAAAAAGAAAATATTTTTGTTAGTTGTTCACGAAAAATTAAATAATAAATAATAAAGAAACAATTACATTTTGGATAAGAGTACAATACCCAAAAACACTACTACATTTTAAACATTACAAAATAGTACTACTTTTGCCACATGTTAATTTTTAATTGGGTTCTACATTTTTTTAACACTTTTATTGACACATGCTACAGTATCTCCCCTACCCACATCTGTACTCACACACGCTACAGTGCTTTCCCCAAAATTTCCCGATAAACAAAGCCGCAAGTTATGGGTAAAACACTCTTTTACCCATAACTTTCTCATCTGGACTCCGTTTGACACGAAATCAATTGGATTGGATTCGTCTCGTCGCCCTCTTTCCATAGACACCAAGATTGTAACCCCAGATCTACTGTAGAGAGAGAACAGGGCAGCAACGTCTTCATGTTTTCCGGTGAAATTCTCCGATTCCGGCGACAAATGGGACAAACTTCATCTTCTCATCATTTTAGACAAAGCCCAACCAACATTGAGCCTTAGTTTGCAGCGGATCATCGCCGATGAGCTTCACATATTGGTTGAAACTTTCCGGTAAATTTCCGGCGAGTTTCCGGTCAATGTAATCTTTGAAACTAATCTAGAAAGCTTTGTTGGGTTGTTTAGATGAAGATTGATATAAAAATCGTGTGAATTGATGATGAATCAACACAGCTATTCTTTCTTCTTCATTTTGAAGGACTTCCTTCAAATTGAAGGAACATCTTTTTCATTTTGAAGGACTTCCTTCAAATTAGGTGGGTAGATCATTCAATTTGAAGGATCATATCCTTCAATTTAAAGGAGCACATCCTTCAATTTGAAGGAAGTGCTCATTCAGATCTGCAGGAAATTGTCCTTCCGATTTTTTAAGGAGCACTTCCTTCAATTTGAAGGATCACATCCTTTAATTTGAAGGAGCACATCCTTCAATTTGAAGGAAGTGCTCCTTCATATCTGTAGGAAACTGTCCTTCACATTTTTGAAGGAGCACTTCCTTCAATTTGAAGGATCACATCCTTCAATTTGAAGGAGCACATCCTTCAATTTGAAGGAAGTGCTCCTTCATATTTGTAGGAAACTGTCCTTCAAATTTTGAAAGAACACTTCCTTCAATTTGAAGGAAGCGCTCCTTCAGATCTACAAGAACCTGTCCTTCAGATTTTTTAAGGATCACATCTTTCAGATTTTGGAGGACTTCCTTCATTTTGAAGGAACACTTCCTTCATTTTGAAGGAAGTCCTCCTTCCCCACAAACTTCAAAACACTCTTTTACCCATAACTTTCTCATCCGAACTCCGTTTGACACAAAATCAATTGGGTTGGATTCGTCTCGTCGCCCTCTTTCCATAGACACCAAGATTTTAACCCCAGACCCACTATAGAGAGAGACCGAAGCAGCAACATCTTCACGTTTTTTGGTGAGGCGCGTGAGTCTCACGCTCGCGTGAGCTGTAGTGGGTTTTTAAATGTATTTTTGGGAAAGTAGTAGTATTTTGTAATAATTTTATTGTGGTAGTGTTTTTGGGCATAATAAAAGTGTGATAGTAGTTTTTGGGTAGAAGCCCAATAATAAATACATTAACTAAAGATTAGTGGAAAAAAAGTACTTATCTGTAATAAAGATGTCAGAAAAGCCCAACGAAAAATACAGCCCATTTAGAAAAATAGGCCATTTAGAAAAATAGGATATGGCCCAATGAAAAAGATAGGATATATATTTTTTTGATAGATAAAAAGAGAGGATATATAGTGTGATAATTTGTAAAAAGCATCCACATGGCCTCAGGAATACTTATCAACAAAGATGTAACCGGCAAAACTACCCAAACCGCCTCATTCCAAAACTGCAAATCAACCGTCGATGCCGCACCGCGAACCATCTCCGGCGCCTCACCAATCCTCTCCATCGCATTGAAATTGAGAAACGATACCCGGCCCTGTTGCTATGAATCAAAAACACCAAGCAAAGCATAATTTAGACTAAAAATAATCGCCTTGGACAAAACTGTGAAGGGAAGTATAACGGCATAGAACGCCTTCGATTGTGAAGGGAATAATAGACCTTCAACAGAAAACTTTATTAATGCAATTATGAGACACATGAGAAGAAATCCAAAGAAAAGTAAGGGAGAAGGGGATGGAGCCGGGATCTTCCTCGCATAAAACGCGTCTTGTTGGTGTTGGTGTTGGTACTGTAGTAGGGTCACTGCTGATGGCACGTTTACTAACTCGGAATCGGAGTGAGCAGGAGTCGGAATGAACAGGAATCGGAATGAGCAGGAATCGAAATGAGCAAGAATCAGAATGAAGCACTCTCATTGAAGGGTTTACTAATTACCCAGAATCGGAGTGAAAATTAAGTTGATTACCATTAAACTGTTTACTAATTTTCATGAATCGGGATGAAAATAAATTAAATTACTAAAATACCCTTAATATAAACCTTTAGTTTTTTCAACACAAAGGTGAAAAAGTTTCAATTACAAATATCTCATGCCACCGAACGTATAAGTAATACCTGAGAATTGTAGTTGAAACATAATTATGATCATAGTCTCCATAAGAAAATAATCACGTTCTCTACCAAAAACTTCATACCAAAACAATTGTAATCTCCATAAGAAAATAATCACGTCTCTATTTTTCTGGAGGTAGAAATTATTTGTGAGTTATTAGATTTTGAAGGATAATTTAGGTAAAAAATTTTCATTCCTGAATGAATCAATAATCAAGAATCACAATACCACCTAAACCGGGAATCCCATTCCTCTAAAATCAAGGAATCACATTCCTTATTTTTTTTGCCACCACAAATTTGATTCCCAAATTTTAATAAACATCGGGAAAATCGGTAGTCTAAAGAATGACTCCCACAAATTTCATTCCCATTCCAGGTTAGTAAACACGCCATGAAGTGAATCATAATCCTCATCCACAAACCCTTACCCAAATTTCCGATCTCAACCAATCAATCTAATTTCCGGAATGGCGGTAGAATTGATGATGACCGACGGGATCGAGCCAATCGCGACCTTCGAATCCAGATGGTTGAAAGACAAGGCCCTCCGTGGCATCTACAACTAAAGTTTCAAAGAAGCCGTCGGCGATCTAACAACGGCTCTGAGGCCCTTCATCGCCGGCACAACATCATTGCCCAAGCCCAATTCGGCACCGGCAAAGACCTCCACGATCGCGTATCTCTCTCTTCTGTAGGGTGGGTTCAAAAGGGGGTCTGAGAATCTAATACTAGAAAATACGTTCTCTGAGTGCTTGTCTTGGGGTGGGATCAGACTCCTTTGGTATTAGAATTAATGGAAGAAAGCAAGAGATGGTCGTGGACTCTATAATCTTATTGAAAAAACGGTTCAAAGTAAAAAATGGGGATCAAATGATACAGGATAAGACGAACTATGCAAATCCACTATCAAAACTGGAATTGAGATGAGAAATTGTGAAGGAACAGCCATATATTATATATAGAGAAGCTCATCGATCCAAATTTAAAAGTTAATCATGTACGGGGAAATTTCGCATGAGGTGGAAGTGAAAGTGGGTGCAACTTTTTTAGATAGCGTTATACTTAGGCAGCTGTGGTTATGGAAGAAAGTAATGTGAAACAGGTGTCGCATAGTTCGTTAAGAACCAGTTAAAGAAAGCTTCGTTGCCCTCTTCATATTCCGAGTTAGCATTGGATATATACAGCAACCTGATACTGCATATATTACCCCTTAGCTTTAATTGTTATCACAGGAAGTACCTGGTAAACAAAAGTAAGCTTCTAAAATTTAATTTGAATTTATGTGATAGAGCGTCTGTGATGAATGAGTTAGCTACATCTATTTTCTTTGAAAAGGCTGGTGATGACCTTTCTCAAGTTCTTTACCTTCTGAACAATTCAGTGTTGACATAGACGATTGTTTAATGCTCATAAATTCCTTTTCAGAGATTCTCTTAAAAAATTTCTTATAACCAACAACACAGTTAACATACACCAACTGAATTGACTAATAAGAGTATATACACAACCAACTTCGATTTTCTTTTCATTTCCGCAAAGTACTTATAACAAGATAAAAAGATAAAAGTTGCATAACAGAGAAACCACAAGCTTCCAATTAGGCAAGCTACTCCTCCTAGCTAGAAAAAGAGCACATTGGATTAACACAAAACAGCTTCATGAGTCAAGAGGTCTAAGTCTACCTATATATGCTCAGATCTAATCCATCTGCAGTTTTGGGTGAGGGTACGACTTCAAAGACTCGAGCACTCTGCGCAGATCACCTGTCCCCAATTTCTCTGTCCCCTCTTTGTCCATTTGACATATGTCAATTTTTACCAAATTAATAAATAATTTCAAAAATTAAATAAAGAAAATTAGAGGAAAAACCAACAAACGGTGGACGTCGGTCGGAATCGAAATTCCAAGTATCAATGACCCACTGCCACCACCTCACCACCACAATCCTTAAACCTGCCATCCACCACCCTGGCTAGCCCCCTTTCTTCCCCCTCCCACACCCACCATCCCCGACGAATTCATGATTTCAGAAATTATAAAGAGTTTTCAATGTCCAACATTGCAAACCTCTTGGTTTTCTCCTCCAACCGACCCTTTCTTCCCCCTTCATCTCACACCTCCCAAACCTCTACCAAAACAACGTCGTCGCTTATTCACCAGCCCACTTCAACTCCTGCAGCTTCTTCACCTCTCAATCAACTCTCTTCGGCTCCAAATTCAAATCCAAATCGCTTTTCTCCTCCAACCAACTCGCCGGTCCCAATTCAAAATTCGTCGGGGATGGTGGGTGTGGGAGGGGGAAGAAAGGGGGGCTAGTCGGGGTGGGGGATGGCAGGTTTAAGGATTGTGGTGGTAAGGTGGTGGCGGTGGGTTATTGATACTTGGAATTTCGATTCCGACCAATGTCCACCGTTTGCTGGTTTTTCCTCTAATTTTCTTTATTTAATTTTTGAAATTATTTATTATTTTGGTAAAAATTGACACATGTCAAATGGACAAAGAAGGGACAGAGAAATTTGGGACAGGTGATCCGCGGCCGATTATTGTATACCATCAAACGGTGATTTAATTACTTAATTAAGATAGCCAAAGATACTTAGCCTAATTAGTCTCATATTACCGTGCCAACAAACTTGCGAAGGAACTGTACTGTATCCACTAGTCTCCTAGCCCTTTCCAACAAAAGAAAAGACAAAATTGCCAAAGTAGCTACCAATCAACTCTCCCAATCAACGGCTCTATTCCTTGACCCCAAAAAAAAAAAAATCCACGGCTCTATTCACTCGTTCATTCTGGCTTTATTAAAAAAATGGAACAGATTCTATGGTGTTAATGACAAAAGAGATGACTCACACCCCAACCGAAAAGGAAACCCTCACTCCAGGCAGGAATTTTCATGTTTGCCCTTTATATCACCCTCTAATTTGTGTACCTAACAAGTTTCCATGCACCTACCAGAAAAGATCGCAATTTTTACGTTATTAACAAAACTTACCTAAGGGAATGACCAATATAAATAGTTCGTTTTGGGATTATAAAAGAGGGGCTACTTTTTATACTCTAGTCAAAAGAATATTTGTTTGAATGAAAAACTACATATGTTTGAGGTTATAAAAATTTTAACTGTTCAATTTAATCTTAGTTATTAAATTCTATTGTAAATTAAGGGCTGTTGATTACACAAAAAAAAAACTGTGAATTTGTAGATTCTAAAAATAGCCTAAATAGTAATAAAACTCTAGAACACCGGTCCATTAGTCATACCTTCAGAATTTGGAATCGTTGCAGGATTTTACTAATGAGGAGTCGTGACTGTGGATCAAACTTGGAAGGGTGGATTTAATGAATTAATTTAATTAAATAAGATGCTTAACCCGATTGGTCTCATCTTCTCTTCTTGGCATTATCATCCAAATTGCAAAGGTATCACGAAAGCATCCATTGACCTTTCAACAACTGACTGGTTCCAATTAAATATTTCTCACAATTTTTTTTCAAAAACCCTTCTAAGAGCATCTCCAACGGAGATGTCAAATAAATAACATCAGTTTTCATTTTTATAGTGATGTGGCAAAATAACATTTTAGCTAATATTTTCGTCCAACCGATATGTCAAAATAGGCCAATAGAAAACATTAGATAAAAAAACATAGGAACAACAACCAATAGAATGCAAGCATAGCAATAAATAGTCTTGAACAATGCAATTGACATGATGTCAATTATAACATCAAGTTATTCCATATCAGCTTTTGAAGTTTCGGATGGATTCTACATGATGTCAATTTTATCCTTGTCAGAATGCCACATAGGAATTGAAGGTTCGGATGGAGATGCTCTAATTCGTGCATAATAAAGTAAAACCCGATTAGTGGGCGCTTTTTACGAGAAACGTTTTCCGGTAATTACGAAGGAGGTGGCCTCACCTCGGGAAATTGTACTCTTTTCTTTTTTTTTTCCTTTTTTTTTTTATGTGGTCATAGTCTGCTGCGTTTATTATGCGGTCACCTCAACGTAACCAATCAATTCATAGTCTACATTTAGGCCATTTTTAGTGATAAAGGGGTTAAAGGGTTATTTGGTTAAATTTTAATCTTCCAAAAAATAATTTTTTAAAATTTACACTACCCCTAAATTTTATCATCTTTATGGTCCGTTTGGTTAACGGAATCATATTACCGGGAATAGAATTCCTATGCATTTTCTCTAGGGAATGAAATTCAAGATTCCTTACCCACGTTTGGATAGATCAAGGAATCATGCTTGGGAAAAAATAATTTTCTCCATTCCCATGTTTGGTACGTCAAGTAATAAGAATCATGTTTGGTTGACATTTTCAATAATGCCCTTATAATTATTTTAAATTCAAAAGTGTCTAAAGGGTAATATGTGTAATTTGTAAATTTTTCTAAAGATATTTTTATCCAATAATTTCTGATTCCTAAGAAATAAAATCTATTCCCATGAGGGTGGATGAAAATATAATTCCCACATACATGGGAATCCTAACCCATCATATTCCCCTCACTTTCCCATTCCCTCTCATTCCCTCCCTTACCAAACATGAGAATAGAATTAGATTCTCATTCCCAAGCCCCAATTCCGTGAACCAAACGAGCCCTTAGTGGTTTGGGGGGCTTTGTTTGTAGGTTTTACAAATTTGGTGTGGGCACCCTAATTAGTAAAATACGGGACGCGTATAGTACGTTAAAAATATGTACTTGTTTTATTCGGTAACCTTCTTGAAAAAATACGGTAAAAAATTTGGCCACTTATAATTTTTTATTAATTTCTTTGTTTATAATTAATATTCTCAATAATACAGATAAAATACGGGAAAAATATGTGTATTATTATTAAATTTTAGAAAATATAGTATTATTTGGAAATAATATGTACTTACGCATATAATACGCGAATAATACATCCAAGGTAAAAAATACGCATATTTTACCGTTTCTTTGAAACCAATACGGAAAGCGAAAGTATTTTTAAAAAATACGTACAAATGCGTATAATACATCAAAGGTAAAAAATATATGTATTTTACCGTATCTTTCAAACTAATACGAAAAATGGAAATATTTTTGAAAAATTCGTACGGACGCGTATAATACACGTATTTACTAACTATGGTGGGCACCACAAGAAGAGAGCTTGATAGAGGCTAAAGGGCTAGAGGTAGCCATCCCCCAAGCCCTTTGGCCCCCTTGGTAGCCCTTTGGCCATTTAGCTCATTCATTGTTAAAGATGGTTTTTTACAAAAAAAAAGAAGGCTAATAGTGTTTAGGGTACCCCTAAATTCCATTACTAGAGATAGTCTTATGTCTAAATCTGCCCTCCGCCTAGGTAATTTAGTAATTTACAGGGGTTAAATATCCAAACCTTTTCGTATTAATTAATGAGTTATAGACCTATGAAAATTTTGCATTGGCTCGACGTTTTCATTGGATTTAATTTAAAGGGTTAATAGTGGATTTTTATATGGAAATAGTTTCCATACTCTAAATGGAGTAGGAAGTTCCTACTCTATTTATTTGATTCTCCTATTTTTACAATGTTATACAATGATCGGAACCATTCATTTTGTAACTTCTCTAGTAAAGATCATTTCCTCAAAAAATCAATCAAATCGGAGATCGTTTGACTATTTAACTATACTAAAACCTATAGACGGCGTATTTGGTCATCTAATTGTACCGTTCAATTGTTTTACGCGGTTAGATAACTAAATGATCTCCGATTGAATTGATTTTTTGAGAAAATTATCCTTATTAGAGAAGTTACAAAATGAACGGTTCCGATCATTGTATAACATCGTAAAAATAGGAGAATCAAAGAAATATAGTAGGAACTTCCTACTCCATTTAGAGTAGGGAAACTTTGTTCTTTTTATATTGATTTTTAAGTTTAATTTAAGGATATAGATTTTGACAAAGTGCTTTAACGGGTTCCTTACATTTAAATATTTTTGGGCATATTTATTTATAAAAGAAAATTAAAAATAAAAGTTGTGAATGAGAATCAGAATGAGAACCGGATACCCAAGTCTCCATTTGGATTCTATTCTCATTCTGTGGGGTACTGAATTTTGATTCTTAAGTGGATTAGTAAAAATAAGAGAATTAAAGAAACGAAATGATTCTCGATGATTTCCATTCCTTTCATTTCATTTCCCACCAGTAAGTAAACCTACTCTTAAGAGTTCTTTTTCGTCACCGTTTTGAATATCTACACCGGGACACCAATTGAACGTCTGATTACACCAATCAGACAAGAATTTGGCATTGCTTTCATTTTCCAGCTTCCACCGTGGTTTTTTCAAACAGTCAATTGGAGGAATCGAATTCGGGAGGCGAAGGTAATTTTAGCCGTCGAACTTGCCCACCAGCAATCTGAGTATAAAAATCTCGTCTTCTCCGACTTCCTCGTCTCCTCATCTTCTCGGTTGTTTTACCTTCGCCATCTCCCTCGCCTTATATTTTGTGGAAACGACTTGGGGTGCTTTTTTAAGGGTAACAATGGCTCAAGGATTGGCGGGGCTGAAAATCTCCCTTACGCTCTCGCCTTCGGTTTTGCCCAGGGATGCTCTTACATTTTAGAGTATATGGTAGAGAATTTAATATTCTTTTGGTATTATCAACCAAACAAATTAACTAAAATGTAATCTATATTAATAAGGGGAGATTTTGGGTGTACTCTGATATTTAAATAAATAATAAAAATTTGAATAGATTTGAGTTTAATTAATAATGATAAATTTATAAAAATTAATTTATATTAAAATAAATTTATTAAATAATAAATAATAAAATAAAAATAAAAAAAAAATTAGCACCCATATTAGCAGGTGTTAAGAGGATAGTTAACGTATAAATAAAATTTATTAACTACCTAAAATCACCAAATATTAAATAAATAATATCTATTTAATCTTATTTTAGACTATAAATATTTAAAAAATTCAATAAATTTTAGTAATATTTCAATAGTCTATTTCATCTAGTTATCAAAATTCTATTAGTAACTCCAAATCAAATTAAAATAAGAGACAATGACCCTACAGAAAAAAATTAAAGAACTACTGAAACTGATGAGTTGTTGACAATGACATAACCCATCAAAGTTGATGAGAATATTAGGGTGCTTTTGGAAGAGAGGATCCGGGTCCCTGGACAAGAGCTGGATGCTTAAAGCTGAAGAGCACTAGTATAAAGTGAAAGTGTCACTTTAACAAGGTAGGTTGGCAGTCAGTTCACATCACATGCCGCTATCTTTTGATGCTTGTATAAACTTACTACCAGTACTAGTTGCATAAAAATTACTAGAGAATTTACATTAGGTCACAATGTTGCTCATTGGGTTCCTCATGTCGCATGATGGAAAACGATGAAACTAGTTTGCTGGGGACCCAGCCTGATTAAAGTTATTAAACAAAGGTAATTATCTTAAGGATAACTTGAGTTTGAAGATTCTTTTTCGGAACTCAAAGACTTGTCCAATTGCAGATAGTGCGATCCCATGTGTTAGCACCTCAGCCTTTGAATATATTTTTGAGGGCTGGGATTGAAAACACCTGATTGATTATAAACAATTCGGCAATTCTGGGCCCGGGTAGGCTGTTGGCAGTGGACACTTGATTGGCTACAGAACTTATTTCTAGCATATTCTATAACTTGCCTTCAGTCGACTTTTATTTATTACCATTGCTCGATATGTACGTTTGTTAATCTAAAGAAAACGGTATGTACGTTTGTTATTGTAAGACTGATTATATTACCATTGAACGCTAATATGTACTAAGGCTAATCACTTGCATAAAGTCTTGGGTTGCCCCGATTCAATCCCAGTAAAATCCAGCGAGTTTACCATACTACTCTAGTTCCCAGTTACTCATGATTCATGAAGCACATGGTTGTCTATCTATAAGCAGCAGGGGCCCACATTTCAGCCTTTTCCATTTGTTTCAACTACGAACAAAATTAAATTTTGGAGGTTCGAAATTTGAATCGAAATACGTATTAATATCAGCGTAAAAATACTGAAAGTTTGATAGTTTCGGTAAATTTCGAGCTGAGACTCTTGAAAATGAACAATATTACCGAAATTTCGATGAAAATTTCTTTTATATTTTACATAGCTGTCTTTTGACTTTCTTACGTTCAATTAGTTTTTTTTTTTATCAAAAGAATAGTAATTTTATTAATAGGGTTTGACCAGAAAACCAAACAAGAAGTACATACATATACAAATTCAAACCGGGGCCTCGTTGAAAACCTTGCAAAGTACAAGGAAAAGAGTGCCCTATACTCCTAAGGACAAACACAAGCATCCAAACTACAGACAATTACATTCAAGTAAACAATTTCAATCCAAAAAGGCCCAACAACAAAACAACACCAAATAGGTTCAAACCCAAAATGATTGAAGTTGCTGCAAAACCAAATTAGACCAGAACAGTCAGATTGGAATCAAGCAGATGCAGTGACGTTGACGGAAACCACAAAACAACTGATAACGGATCCGACGGAGGACGCATCCATCACAAATCAACCAGACGATGATTGGATCGGTGAGCGGCGATAGGCGAAACATAGGCGGTGATGAGACGAAATTGATGATATGTCTCTCAACATCCCAACCAAACACCTAACAGAACAAAACAAAAAACATAGAATACAAGAAAAATAAACCTCCCAAACACAAGGTCGGGAACTATGTTGAGGCTCTCATGGAAGAGAGGACAAAACTCCCATGGTGAGGGGGAGGGGCTCTCACAAAGGAGAGGGAAAATTGGACTCTCACAAGGAGAGAGGGCGACGGAAAACATGATCTAGATGGCCGACCGACCCCAAGCCAAAGCAAGGGGCCGGTGGTTACAAGGTTTTTTTTAGAGAGAACAACTTACGTTCAATGAGTTATTACCTTCAATAATGATTCTTTTGATCTCTTACCTTCAATAATGTTTTTAAAATCTTTCATGATGTGTGTAGTTATGATGTATTATATTTATCAAAACTCTTATATTATATTGTAATGTTAATGTAATGGTTAGTATATGTTTCATGAGTCTCACCTTAAGATATTGTGCTGATTGATAGCTTAAAGAAATACAAAACACAAATTCTTGTCCTTATGTATATAAAAGTTAATCCATATGAACAATGCTATATAGCTTAAATGTTAAATTGTATTATTTGTTAATTTTAGAGCATATAGAAAATAGAGATATTAGTTTATAGCTTTTCTAATATGTTTTTCGTCTTTCTTTTTTTAAAACCTAAATTTCCACATAAATTGAAACTTTTTTCATAAATTTTCATAAATTTTGACAATCAAAATTTGCATCAAAACCAAAATTTTATTCCTTGGTTTCAACCAAAGAGAGTTCTAATTTTTACATTGGTCCCCGACTCATTTGTAGTTGCTTGATTAATAATATTTGGTATTGCAACCAAACTCTTAATCCCTTCAAATAAGTTGTGCAATGGTGGCAACTCATAAAAGTCGAATCATATTGGTTAATGATATTTTTGGTTGCATTAAGCATTATAGTCTTCAATGTTCGATAGGTTTATCTTTACTCATTTAAAAACACTCTTGACTAAATACTAAGCCGTAGAATGCAATTCGTTCAAAGCCTTGGGAAGTACTTTCAAGAACAAGCAACACAAACCTAATGATTCCATACAATAATGCGGGGTGGGGGCTTGAACGCAAACCTCTTCCAACATTAGGAAGGGACTACTCAATTTTTCTGATAGTCCAATCGGTCATGTGCAAAGTTTGCTATATGTCTCATAAGAGATACAATGAAATGTAATAACAAAAAATGGAACCTGCACGGCTCTTGTCGGTTTTAACATCCAATCTTGCCAAAGGTGGGTTTCCTATGCTGGCCTATGGCCCAAACTGTTTGTCCCATTGATGAAGCCCATCCCAACGCCCACAGATCCTTCCTTAAACCCCTGTGAATAAAATGGAAAAACCCTAATTTGCAGAAGCGCCTTTGCCTTGGTCTCCTTCTCTCCCTCCAGAAAGAAAGACAAAGAGGAAGAAAAGAGAGAGATGGGAAGCGACAGCGAAGTGGAGAAGACGGCGCAGAAGGAGCGGGAGAGGAAGAAGATGCAGGCGCTTGCCCCGATCGCCAAACCCCTCGCCGGCAAGAAGCTCTGCAAGCGAACCCTCAAGATTGTCCGCAAAGGTACAAGTACTGAATAATACGTACTCCTATACGGATAATGCGCCGTATAAATGTGTGGATATATGCATATATGCTTGTGTGTGTACGAGGTTGAAGGTTGACTTTGTTGTTTGGTTGTTGTTGTTGTTGTATGTTTTGTAGCTGCCGAACACAAGTGCTTGAAGAGAGGAGTGAAGGAGGTGGTCAAAAGCATCAGGCGGGGTCAAAAGGGGTATGTTTTTTCTCATCAAATTCAGCTTATAAAATTTTGTTGTTGAAAATTCTGTATAGAACTGGAATGGACAGAGCTTTGATTGTAGATTGTATGATTTCTTTGCATTTATCCCCTTTTTTGTGTTGTATATATGGAATGGAGAATGTTATTAGGTCTGTATAGTTGCTGATACACAATGTGGTGTATGAGTTATTATTAGCAAAACGGATTTGAATTGTGTTTTAGTGAGACATTGTCTGATGCTTGGATCGGCAGCTGACTCGTCTTAATGAGTGTTGTGGGGAAGTGATTTGAAGTAGATTGACATAGTGAGAAAAAGGGAGTTAATTTGATTAGTTTCGATACTATTGATTTGGTTGTGCTACAATTGTTGGTTTATCAGTTTCTAGAGATGAAGTGGCTTAGCATAGGGATGGTATTTGTCATGGAGTTGATTTTACTTGTGTTTATGACTAATCTTGTGTCCTTGGTTCTGGACTGCAGGTTGTGTGTGATAGCTGGGAACATTTCTCCTATTGATGTGATCACTCATGTTCCGATACTGTGCGAAGAGGCTGGAATTCAATATGTCTATGTTCCCTCAAAAGAAGTAAGTTTGCATTTTAAAAGGAAAGAGATCACTCCAAGTCTAGTGTTCTGTCACCATAGATTGAAGTTGACAGGCATTTGTTTGTAAGATCATCCTTATAATGCATAGAACAATAGCCATCAAGACATGGAAATACTGTTGCAGAAAGTTTTATTTCACTCATCATTTTTGAGTTAGTAGGCAACTTGTTTCACCTTATACAGTATATCATTTAGTAGGCAAGCATCCGTTCATGTTGGATGCTTCATTGATCAGGAGAGAACTAACTTTATTCTTAATATCGTTTTCAGGATCTTGCAAATGCAGGGGCCACCAAGAGGCCGACTTGTTGTGTTCTGGTGATGACGAAGCCTACCAAGGGGGAATTAGCCCCAGAAGAACAAGCTAAACTAAAGACAGATTTCGACCAAGTTGTAGGAGAAGTTACTGAACTGCACACTTCCCTTTTCTGAAGACCAGAAACTTTTACTTGTGCATGTATTGATTATCTTATGTTAGATTTTGTTCGTAACTCCTTTACTGTTGTACTTTGGTCTAGAAAACAGTTGAATGTGCTTGTTTGTGTAACTATTCAAATGGAGCAATAGGCAGAGTTGGTTTTCTATGGAATATGAGATCTCTTTTCTTCCCTCAATGTGCATTTGTAGTTATAAAGCATCAAAAGTTAAAATACAACTGTTCGAACACGCCCGTCACAATCTTTACTATGTTGCAGAGTTTTAAGTACTCCCTTCTATAGGCGTACAAGGTGCATAGTTGAAGGAACTTTACTTTTAAGCTGGTGCATGGCATGAGTTCGTGCTTTTACTTCCATCTTTCTTGTTTCTTTTAGGAATCAATATCGGAAGAGAATTATGTCAAACGGAAGAGATATAGAACTGGCTCATCTGGAAAAGTTACTTTTGTATTCATCAGCCGTGAAAATCAAAGTACAGTTGTGTCATTAGACTATAGCAGTATATACCAACTATTCACAATATGGCAGATCACCAAACCAATACATCTATGCTTTCCTCTTCCAGAAACGCTTGATATCCTTATTGAGAACACGAGATCTTGGCTCTTCCTCCAACAAACCCCCCGGGGTTTCATATCTGCAAGGGGTATATAGCAGATTCTATGCTGAAAGTCAGCTGCTTTTCATGGAATTATTATTTGTGGGAAGTTAGACTTCTGAAGAAGAAGACACCTAAACCAGCAATGGCCAGAGTTAGAATAAGCGGGACACCCATTGAATCGATATGAGTCACTCTGCCAGTACTATCAGTTCTTCCTTGGCGAAACTGCTCTCCTGAGTACTCTCGTAGAAGATTGCTCAAATTGTCTATCTGGTGCATGATCTGACGTTGGCTCCGTGTGATGGCTAGCATCTGGTGAGAGTTCCAAACAACAAAATAAGCATATCAGAAAGGAAGAGAAAAGAGTGAAACAAAATGTCTCCAAAGGTTTATTAATCATACCTCTTCCATTAGTGGGGACTCCTTAGCCAGTTGTGAAGAAGATGAAGAAGTTGGCAGTAGCGATCCTGCCAATGCACCATTACTTAAGCCAGTAACGAATAGAGAAGTAGGTCCGGATCCATTGCAGGCTTCAGCCTGCAAAGCCATGTTTTGCTGGCTAGCTGAAGTTTTTCTGACCGAGAACTTGGCGTTCAACTCTTCAATGCGAGATGTAAACTCATCCATCCTCTCATTCAGGGTAGAAATTTGTTCTGAAAGTTGAGTAATAACTCCCTGAATAGAT
Organism: Spiraea crenata; assembly: GCA_033992175.1. NCBI lineage: Eukaryota > Viridiplantae > Streptophyta > Magnoliopsida > Rosales > Rosaceae > Spiraea > Spiraea crenata. Next base: position 1,683,492 of record JAVBHV010000078.1, on the reverse strand, counting down.
ACAATTTTGTCGTTAGGTGTCATGAATAGTGCGACAATCAGTAAGGAAACAAAATAATTCCTATTCTGAAGGAAGAGTTAATTTACCTGGTTTGAAAGTACTGCAGGTGACCCCAGTGTTCTTCCACTGAAACTTCTATTATTAACAGCAAGTTCTGTCAGCTTGGACATAGTCTTCTCCCTTTGGTTTGAATAAGAGTGTGATATACCACTGCTCATTAGAGATGTTAAAGGAACCAATCAGTAGATAAAAGCATGATCATCTGGATGGTAACAAAATTGGTTATTACAGACTAAAACAGTAATTTCGTCCAGACAAGCAACCCAGCAAAATGGTTGTTTATATCCGGCTGTTTCCTTCCTACTGATTTTGTAAAGGTAGTTTCTTTTTCTTTTCCACTCATTTTTCTTCCCTCCCCTTTTCTATTGACATCCTTTTAATTCCTACAGATAGTTGAAAATGAAAAGTACCGGTTGAGATATTTGCTTCTTCTATCCGCTGAGGCCCGGGAAAGGGCTTCCTTAGGGCTTGAAAGAAAGTCATCATCTATGCTGAGCTTTGACCTCAAATCATCTGGCAAGGCCTGCAAAATGATCACATCAGGACCATGCACCAACAGGACACCGTATGATCAGTTGAAAGAGTCATACCATCACATCGTTTACAAGTTTCTCCAGCTGAATTTGTTCAATGTAAGTACGGGGAACATATGAACCGTCTAGGCCAAGCTTCTCTGCCACAGATTTAACATATAATCGATCCTTTCCTTGCACCTTTGTACAGAGGAAGTTAGTGCCAAGGTTACACTTATAAAGCAAAGTCTTTTTTTTTTTCCTTTTCAAATATGAAGCTAGACTATCAAAACACTCAGTCTGAATTATAAAGCAATAGCTTGAATTCCTACTTTTCAATACAGCAACGTAGGAATTCAAGTTAGGTTGCCTTCCATCTGATGAAGAGCAGGTCGATTCATTAAGTATCCAAAATTTGTCAGAACACAGTTATTAAAGGGAAAATGAATCGGAAATTAATGGTCTGCAAAGTGAATGCATGAAATGGCATGAGACCTGAACATATTGGCGATTCAGTTGCTCCAACCAATCAGTTTTCACGCAAATCTTATCATCAGAGAAGACATGACTACTTCTTTTCAAGATGGATGCAATTGTATACCCCAAGGCCATGAGACCTCCAAGAAGGCGCACACTAACTTCAAAAGTTATTCTAGGTGATATTATAAAGGGACTATCTGTAACCCACTCCTGAAATAGAGATAGAGAGGTAAAACGAATCAAGGACATTGGTAGGGATCAACTCACATGTATACGTTAACTTGAAGAATCTTTAGTTTACAGATGATGAACCTCAAACATGAGATTGTATTTGCCGTCCCTGTTCCTCATCCTCAGATATGATTGGCATGCTTCAGGATCTTCACCTGGTGGTAAGAGATATATGTCATAAGTTTCTTCCCTAGTTTCTTTGTGATCTTCAGAAATAACGTCCTTGAGTTGATCCACACTCACTGGCTTAGTTGACTGCAACAAGCGAAAATTGCACAATGAAACAGTCAAATGATAAACGATTAGCTACGATTCTAAGAACAGGAGACCAAAAAAAGTAAAATTAGTAGTCAACCTTTAAAATGTAAGTAGGGTTCTGAAAACCAGTGAAGGGGTTAAACTTGTTGGTGATTTTTATATGTGCTGTCTGGAGATCTGGCTCAATAAAGGCCTTGTACATAGGATACACCTGTTTCAAAACCCAGAATGAGAATCCACCCTAAATCTTTTGAGTCTAAATTGTAGCAAAGACCAATCTCTAAGAGTCCCAAAGACAGAAAAATGTCTAACACAGGATGCAACGGTAACCAACTGACCGTTTCAGAAATTTGATGAATAATTTCTTCAGGCTCTTGGCCAGCACGTTGAATGTCGCGTAAAACCCGTTTTACAAGATCAAAGTGCACTCCACCGGTTATAGATACACGAAGATCTAGCAATGGCCGCATTTTCTCACTTAAGGCATAGATACCCTCAATGATCACAATGCGGGAGCTAGGGACCTCTACCGTCCTGTTGGAAGAAAGGCCATGACTATGTTATCTAAAAGGTATACAAGAAAAGGCCAGACATGATGAGCCCCCTCTAAAAATTAGATAAAAAAAATATCCCATCAAGAACAGGACTAAAGGACTAAGAAAAACAGTCAACAACAGACCTTCAGGACTTACTCAGTATGATTAAGCACACGCAAAGGTTGTACCATAGTTTCTAATTTCTGTTTCAGTTCAATTGGAGCTAAGGAGGATGGCAACTTAAGAGATGCAGTACCTGTAACCGATGCGAGAGCTAGACTTGAAATCATATACTGGAACCTGAACAGGATTGCCTGCTTTTAACCCATGTATATTCTCAAGCAATGTGTCGTAATCTGTCAGGCGCGGATCTGTTTCAAAACTTATACCAATTAGAGCTCAGCCATGAACAAATATGCACCACAAAGAAAAAAGCTGATTTCTCCTAGAAGAAAAGACCTTACATGAAGATTAAAAATTGTACTAGGCTGAAAACAGAAAACCGAAAGAGAGACGGACACGAGAAATAATTCTAAATCAAGTTAAAGGAAATTTGGCAATGAGATGGAAATGAGATTGTCTACCATCAAAGTTGCCATCGATGATACGACTAGCATCATTGTAGTTGTCCATTGCAATGACAGCAATGCTGGGCATGAAGTTGAGCATTTTTTCAGTGAAAACAGTCTTGCCAGCTCCAGAGGGGCCTGCTACTCCAACTAGTGTTATCCCATTATTCTTTTGGGCCAACAACTGACATGCCCGGATTACTATAAAGAAACCTTTCTCAAATGACAGAACATCTGGAATTCGGACAATCTCAAACCGATCAGAGTCCTTTCTCTTCACAAGTTGGACCTGATCCCGCAAAAGACCAGAACGCCGCCTGGGGGATTCAGCACCAGAAGCTGCATCTTGAGCCATTTCGAGCTTCAAATCTATACTCCTCCCTATACGCTGTGCAACTAACAACGTTTGAATTGCTCTAATCGAAAGAAGATTCAAATATCAGAACTTTGAACTGTTAAATTCTTGAACATGAAGCAAGCAACAAACCATTAAGTTGAAGTTATTAACAACTGATTGATGTGTGTAAAATTAGCATTCAAGGATTCCATCCCAGTAGCCAAAACATAATGAAAATTCAAAGACAGTATGTATCTTGTCTATAATATATCAAAGTGGAGGCTACCCAGAAGAAGGAATCATCAGAAAACGATAACGCAGAAATCAAATTCACATAACAGTTGAAGACTTTGTTGAGTTGATTGAGTGATCAAGTTCGAACCTTTTTCAAGACAGAAATAGAAGGCACAACTGCAAAATATCCTGAAAACGTACTTTGGCAAGTAAGCTGTGGCCAAAATTTATATCAGTTGCCTATTCTTGTTGTGCAGAGAAGGATTGAAGCAAAGAGAAGTGGTGACACATGGTGGGGACTGATTGGTTGCAAGATCAGATGCAAAAACTCCTTATAAAAAATGGCATAAATTCGGCTGCAAACTTTTGATTTGGGTTAGAATTAAGAACATGGCCTCAAAGACCACCGTTGATTTGAAGTCCACCACTACAACTCAGAATTGATTCTTTGCAATAACTAAGATATCAGTGTGTGAATAGTAATAATAAGTAAGTTATATTTTTGTTAAGCATATAAGATCGGATTAAATAGCATGTAAAGATTCCTATTTACTAGATGATCTTGTACATAGCACCGTTGTAATTCGACTAGTCTTAATAGAAAATAGATGTTGTTATTGCTTCTATAATATGTTAGTTCAATGAAACGCTACTCCTATATAATAGAGTGTCCTTGCTTACATTGACACACGCTTTCTCGAGTGCTAAATCATATTCAGTACCATTAGTTCTTAAAACTTTATATATACAATGAGACTATGTGATCTTAATATTTGGATTGACATCTTATATGTAAATACTCTTACAATAACTACCTAGCCAACTAGCTCTGCTACCCCTCTTATTGGTAGTGTTTAAAGATGCCCAAACAAAATTCCGATTTTACTCTCAGGTTGATGTAAACAATGATAATGATGCGATGCACCCTATTGCCTAACTGCACATGTCTGCATGTTCTTGTATCTAAAGTTTGTTCATGATCAAAACCTAGTGTAACGAACATTATACACGTACCAAATTTTGCACCCATTGCACCTTATTGGGTGTTTTTTGCTTAGTAAATGATATATGAATTCTCACTCATGTTTTTTTATCCAAAGGAATGCGCTTTATTTAAAATTGATTTGGCGTTGTGCCAAACTAAGGAGTACATAGAAACCATCTAAAAACAAAACGTCCTAGGGCTTCGTTAAAAACCCTTACATTGTGCAAGGTTCACTTCTTTGTTTAGTAAACCAGCACTTCTTTGTTCCGAAGGAAGGAGCATATTTCTCTCTAGAAGCAACACTATCAATACCAAAACAGTGACAGCCCTAGGGCTCTTCAGAGAGGCCAATTTTGTGGCTGATACTGTGGCCAATCATGGTCATGGTTTACCTAATATGTATATTTAGCAAAACTCCATTCCCCCTAGGGCTCGGAGTGCTATTGTATTTGACATTGTGGCTTCTGGTTGCCCCAGAGGCTTCTCTTTCTAATTATTTTCCTTTCTTATCAAAAAAAAAAAAAAAAAAAAACAGTGACAGCCCTGAGAGAATTACCAAACTTTCGTTATAAACAAAAGTTGTTCTGAAGAGAAATAAAAAACTATGGTAAAAAAAAATAATTTTCTGTATTTTTAATCTTTCGTTGGTCAGAGATGTTGAGAGACTATTGGGACCCTGACGTCCACAGCCAGCAACTTCACTCAGCAGTGCGCTAAACTTTTTTGTTCTTTGAATTCATTCATCTTCAACCAAACACTTATCTAACCAAAACGTGAATATGGAAGGCACGCCGGTTCTCCATGGATTGCACATGCCTGCAGAGTGGGAGCCCCATTCCCAGTGTTGGATTGGCTGGCCTGTAAGTAACCCCTGTCTCTTCGATTTGCCTCACCTTCCTTACCGGGTTTGATCGAATTGTTCAATGTTCATGTTGTGAAATTGTGTTTTTAAGGATGTCGGGTCATTGAGAATCAATGTTTTTTCTATTGCTGTTAGCTTTTTCTTTTTTTTTTGGTCGGAATTTTGCTGTTAGCTTATGTTCTTCAAGGAATGTGCTTTTCTGTTAAAGATGTGTCCTTTTCTAATTGCCAAGTTGAATCATTGTGAAATCAGGAATTGCAAATTACTAGGAAAGGCCAAGTTTTCGAGATAATAACTGATCCCTCAACAATTTAAAACACGGGCATACACACACGATCACGAATGTAGTGTTTCGAATTGCTATCAGAAACATTTTAGTTTCCTGCTTGGAACTCTGATGTTTGTAAGAGGCTTGATTGTAGGTTTGTTGTAATACCAACATTATGCCCCATGAATTTTTTAATCCTCAACCTTTACCTTTAGTGACAATCAAGCTTCATTCCGAGTACAGGAACGCCCGGATAACTGGAGAGACAATGCAGTTCCTGCTCAACAGGTGTTTGTCAAGGTAGCATCTGCAATCTCTAAATTTGAGCCTGTGACTGTCTGTGCAAGTTCCGCTCAGGTTGGTATAAATTGTAAAAGCGGGAAGCTTTAGTATGTCTTCATAGTCTTTTATATTTCTCTAGTATGAGACTTTCTGTTGAATTCTTACACACTCAGTGGGAAAATGCACGGAGTCAGCTACCAGAACATGTCAGGGTTATCGAGATGAGCTTGAATGATTCTTGGTTTCGTGATACAGGGCCAACAGTGAGCTTCTTTCTTTGACTCATCTTGAAATTGGTCATAAGTTTCTCATTAGTAGAATACTTTGAATTCTTATGTTAACCTTATAACATTCCGTTTTTTAAATTTTGTGTTTTCATGTATTTAGTTTGTCATAGGAAAAAGCCCGGAGCCAAAGGTTGCTGGTATCGATTGGAATTTTAACAGTTGGGGAGGTAGGGTTTATAGTTATGCAAAGCTGCTTCCTATTATGAAGTCATACCATTTTCTTTGGTTGTTATTGTATAATCACTACTTAAAGCAATGGAACAATATAATCTTGTTCAAAAAATACAGAAAGACTGTTAGAAAGGGTATAATTACATAATCTTAATGTTTGCTCATTGCATTGACGTATTCTTGAATGTATAGGCATTGACGATGGCTGTTATCGAGATTGGAGTCATGATCTTCTTGTGGCTCAGAAGGTTAGAGTTATTAAACAGATAATAGTTTCTTTCCACATTATCTGTAGCTTTGCTTTTTTAGACCTGCTAATTGGTTTTCCTACACTCTTAATCTGCAGATTCTGGCAGTTGAAAAGGTTCCCAGGTTTCAACACTCTATGATTCTCGAAGGTGGAAGCATCCACGTAGATGGAGAAGGTAACAAGGTTTAAAGTTATCATTTAGCATTTGAATAGTTCTTATTCTGGTAGAATTGATATTGGCTGTCAAACAGGTCATGCCTTCAAATCATGGTAATGACCTGTTCTTTCTTGAAATTGAATCATGTTCCAAAATCTTAGTTTTGGTTGAACTTGCTTAGTCTAGTTGTCATTTTTGTGAGTTGATGAGAACTTGCTTTCTTCCTTCAGGGACTTGCCTCACAACTGAGGAGTGCCTCTTAAATAAGAACAGAAACCCACATTTGACGAAGGAGCAAATAGAAGATCAACTTAAGGCATATCTTGGAGTGAGGAAAGTTATCTGGTTGCCTCGTGGATTATATGGTAAAAATTCTACTTGGTTACTAGCATTCTATCTTACATCATGTTAGTTTAAATTCCTTTACAATGAGATGCTGTTTTTCTCTTGATGATCCTTAACCTTTCACTACATGTTATGCCCGCATATGCATATAAGAGTTAGAATTCAGATCACTTATTTCGATTTATACCTAAACTGCCAACCAAAATGCTTTGCAGGGGACGATGATACTAATGGTCATATTGACAATATGTGCTGTTTTGTGAGGCCTGGTGTGGTTTTGTTGTCCTGGACTGATGATGAAAAGGATCCTCAGTATGAAAGAGCTGTAGAAGCCTTGTCTGTCCTCTCCAATACTACTGATGCCAATGGTAGAAAATTGGAAATAATAAAACTTCACGTACCCGGGCCACTGTACATGACAGATGAAGAGGCTGCTGGACTTTTTCAGGTAAACATTATACAGACTACCCCGTGTTTAGCTCTCATCTGAAAGAAATGTTTGTTTTGTTGAAATCTCATGAACTTTCATTGCTTTTCATGTACGTGTGCTGTCCATATATATCTAGTTTGCATATCTCAAAGTGAAAATGCAATGAGTAACCAATATTTATACATGGGCATTGACAGGAGTGACAGTGATTTTTACTCCCACCTCCTTATTTCAATATCATGCTACAATTCTTGAACATTAGCTCTATGTCAACTAGTTAGCCCTTCTATTATCTATGTTTGCAAAACAGCAAAATATCAAAAGTCTTATGTATTGTTTTATTCCTGCCGTTCAATATTTCTACAGGAGGAGGGTGAAGCTAAACCAAGAATTGCAGGCACGAGACTTGCTGCTTCTTATGTGAATTTCTACATGGCCAATCGAGCAATCATTGCACCCCAATTTGGGGACCAGAAATGGGATGATGAAGCTGTTCGTGTCCTATCTCAAGCCTTCCCAGACTATGAGGTGAATTACTATTCTATACAAGTAGCTATAAAATAAAAGTTCAATAATCAATCCGTGATGAATCAAATAGGAAGCAATGCCTTATTGGCTGTGGTTCCGATGAATTGATGCCAAACAGAACAGTGGATAGATCCAAACAAAACCTTAGAAAGAAGAAAAATTTAGCATACAAGTTATACATAGCCCCTGGTCTCTAGGGTGGGAATGAGTAAGGAGGGAGTTGGGGAAGGCATACACACTACAAACTAGATAGCAGAACCAATGGTTTTAGGAGAACCCTTTTTTCTGTGGGTTGAAGATGCAATTGTAGACCAAGTTCAATGGTTCGAAAGTGTGAACTTCTTGGTCCAGTAGATTATGATGCCTAGCCCTGTGGTTTAATTTGCTGCAAATCATATGTCTATAAAGCCTATCGCTATGTACATTCTGCTTGGCTTAATGGACTCTGTCAAATTGAGTACACTGATACCGAACGGGTCTATTCGCAATGCTGAGGGAAACGAACAAGAAGCCTGCAGATTAAGAAGGATTCGTTTTTTATCTCTATTGATTGTTCATTTCTGCCACTTTTGTCTATTGCTGAATAATCCTATTTGAATGGTGGGTTGGTCAGGTGGTAAGAGTTGAAGGTGCAAGAGAGATTGTGCTGGCTGGTGGGAACATCCATTGCATTACCCAGCAACAACCGCGCGCTCCACAACCATGATCTATTTCATAGTACGTACAGCATGCTGACAGTATCTATCAGAGGGGTTAAGCAAAAGGTGAAATCACATAGATTGATTTCTGAAATCTCGTTGTTTTGGTCCAAGGCACTGTCAAGCAAAGACGGCTTCTCTCCAGTTTGTGCACTATCGTTACCTAGGATGACTATGAAAGCCTCAACAATACAAGGTAATAAAACTCTAGACAGAGATGGTGTTGGAGTGCTTGTTGATGGTGGTTTGTTGTACTAAATACTAACTGCTAGAAAGAAATCTTTTAAAAACAGCAGACTCAAGTTGATTTCGAGATATTTGGTCACATCAAAAGTTCATTGTTTTAGGATCAATAGGCTTCTGCAGGTTCCCTTTTGAATGCAAGTCAAATCCCCTTCGCTTTCTTATGAAACTGGACTGGTTAATCAAGCATTACCAACAACATTCAACTCCTGATTATAGTTTTGCCGGAAAATACTGAGAGAAGAAACATATGTGAGATGTTACTTAATAAAAGTCAAAAAGATCGATCTCTTGAGTTGACTAATTGGCCCTACATCGTGCATCGGACGACTTACCCCTTTATAGTCCAGGGGCCCACCCCGTAAGTTATCAATGCTGGAAGTTGGGAGAACACCGACGCTCTACACATGGTGTCACAAATCAGTATATAAACTAGAATCGCAAATTAAGTGGTACTAGGACTATGTTAGTGTTATTTCGTAATGATACCGATACAATATTAATATTTCTATTCGACACAATATCGATATCATGTAGACACTTAACTCGCACATAAACCGAACCGTAGCAAATGAAGGGAGGAGAAGTGAGAATGACGAAATGAAATGAAAAAAGGAAAAAACTACACAGTTACATGCGTGCTTGGTTGAGATTTGAGAGATCCAACACCAAATAAAAACACTCAGAAAAAAACTCCCCACATTGCCTCATTGACTGATTGACATGATCATCAGCTCAGGTCTTCAAAACCCGAGTTTTGATTACCTGATTTGATTCGGAGAAGCCGACGAAGAGCTCAGCCATGGGGTGCACATTCTCCGGCTTGGGTGCTCTGTACGACGCCGTCAACGGCGGAGGCGACGTCTGGATCAACGAGAACCGGTTCAAGATCGTGAGGCAGCTCGGCGAAGGTGGGTTCGCCTACGTGTTTCTGGTCAAGGAGGTGGTTTCCGACGCGTCAGCTGCCTCCGGTGGACTCGCCGGGAGATTCAAAGACCCAGCTCATGTGTCTGGTGCGGTTTGTTAATCCTTCAGCTCGATTGAATTTCTCATCTTTTGTGAATTTTGGGATCTGGATTGTTGAAAAGTTTAAATTTTGTGATCTGGGTTCATTCGTGTGAATTGAAATTTGGTTAAAGTTTGAATCTTGCGGCGTTTGCATTGTGAATTACTGATCTGGGTTGTTTGAATATGAATATGAAGTGATTGGTTTGCTAAATTCAGTTTAGGATGTCTTTTTTTTTTTTTTTTTGCTTCGGATTTGATTGTTTGGTCTGTGAATTCATGGCATTGTTTTCATAATGTGTTATTTCGTAGAATGTGGTGATTGTTGCCAAGTAGTTCATTGATGATTGTATTTGAGATTTGGCCTTCAAGGTCGTAGCTTTCATGCAACTGGTTGGTCAGTTTGCAATTCGATTTTCGGAAATGATTCAGCTTGCCTTCGCTCTGTTCTTATATGCAGATGACGGAACTTATGCTATGAAGAAAGTTCTCATTCAGAATACTGAGCAGTTGGAGTTGGTGAAGGAGGAGATCCGAGTTTCATCGCTGTTCTGTCATCCTAATTTGCTTCCACTTCTTGATCATGCCATTATTTCCGTCAAGGTCAGGATCTGAAATGCTTAGTTCTCATGGCATATTCATCACCCTTGGTGTCTTCTTCTCATTGGACTTTGACTTCTAGACTTGCTTAGATCAGATGGGTTTTGGATGGTGATTGACTTTGCAATTTCAAATCATTGCTTCCTAGGCTTCTCTCAATTTTCAGTACTTGCATCCATCTGTATAATAGTATCATGTTTTGCATATGAACTTCTATTTCAAGATGGTAGCCTTTTAGTTTTTGTATTGTTCTCGTTTTTCTTGATACTCTTCATCAAGTTGATTCATTTGTTCTCTTTGGTTGACAGCCTACAAAAGAACAATCTTGGAACCATGAAGCTTACTTGTTATTTCCAGTTCATCTGGACGGAACATTACTGGACAATGCCAACACTATGAAAACTAAAAAGGAGTTCTATTCCACCTCAGATGTTCTTCAAATATTCCGTCAGGTGAATAAAGATTTCATCCCCCCTCTTTCCCACAAGGATTTATTTTTTTTAAAACAGGTTGAGAAACATGAAAGGAATATTTAACTTAAGACATATCGATGCCCAGCTTTGTGCAGGACTCAAGCACATGCACACTTTTGATCCACCATATGCACACAATGATATCAAACCTGGCAACGTTCTGATAACTCATAGAAAAGGACAACCACCTCTTGCCATATTGATGGATTTTGGAAGTGCTCGTCCTGCAAGGAGGCAAATTCGCGCTCGTTCAGAGGCACTACAGTTGCAGGTATTCATATATATTTTGTAAAGCATACTTTCAATTCTATAGTTTTTGTTCCTGGGGTCGCAAACCTTTTCGGTATGCTTAACATATGCTTACAAGGGTGATGTTTCTTATACATATCTCTTTGATATACTAAAAGAGCTTACTGTTCTTAAGAGAAGTTCCATTTGTGCTAAACTACAATACTTGAGAAGGTTCAACCAATATTATGGGGATTACTATGAGGTTTTGGTTTCTCTCTTGTCTACCAAATTTAGAAGAATTAAGTGTTGAAGGATTGACTTTTCCTGGTTTTTATGTAGGAATGGGCTTCTGAGCATTGTTCAGCACCATTTCGAGCTCCAGAGTTGTGGGATTGCCCAAGCCATGCAGATATTGACGAGAGAACTGATGTATGGTCCTTAGGCTGCACATTGTATGCAATACTGTGAGTACTGAACCTTCTTTCTTGAAAAATTATGTATGTAGTTCTGAAGCTTGATCATTATACTAGTGTGTACTTTCTGTCTCGCTGGTGAAGGTTTCTGTTGCATTGTCTGAGATACTGTTTGATTTAATGTATCTTTCTGATATCTTGTATGGTTTGCTGCTAAATACTTAATCAACTGCCTGGTCCTTTTTTAAAGGTATGGCGTTTCTCCATTTGAATATGCACTTGGCGAATCTGGAGGAAGCCTACAGTTGGCAATAGTGAATGTGCAGATAAAATGGCCTGCGGGACCTAAGCCTCCATATCCAGATGCTCTTCATCAGTTTGTTACATGGATGCTTCAACCCCAGGCAGCAGTCCGTCCTCGCATTGACGATATCATAATACATGTGGACAAGTTGATCTCGAAGTACTCTCATTGAGTTAAACATAGAATCAAAGAAAGCATGAACTGAACTTTCTTTGTATTACACATTACCTTTTGTCTTAGGATTGGCAGTTTGTGCAATTGGTTTATTGTTAAGGCACTCTTCGATCTCTCTCAACTATATGATTTCATATTTGTAAGTTGCTCGCTTGTTGGATTCTTTTGGATAGTTAAAATACAATAATATTCACAGAAAGAGCTTGAAAAGTTAAAATGACATCCCAAAGCATTTCATGTCGTTCACATTGAATTTGAGTTTTATGCTTGATCAAGTTCGGACCATGAACAAAGTCCTTCTGCCTTACCTAGTCAATCGACCCTGTTCCAGATATCAATAGTACATACATACACATTCTCCCAAACTGAAAGCAATCGCAACCTGCAATGCAGTATGGATCTAATAAAAAGGCTTAAAAGCCCAAAATTTCTTCAAAGCCGGTCGAATGGTTCCAGTAGTCATGAATACGTAGGTGGCTTATTGAGGTGTTTATAATTGTCACTGCATGCCATGAGCCATGAGCCATAAGCAAAGCAATATGCATGTAATTACGAGTACACCATGTGCAAACTGAGAGGGAATTGTACATGTTGGACTCATATATAAGTTAAGTTATTATAAAATCTCCAGTCAAACATATTTGAGATACAATTTGAGCCAATCATTGCTTGAAATCAAGGCACGAGAACATAACGGAAGAAAAACATATATGACAATCTGATACAGAGACATAAGTAATCGAAGAACATATTTGGTAGTCGTAAGGTCAAATGTCAAATTGGTATTCTTCAGATTTGATATTATCTGCTACATCGGATTTTTGCAGACCTTACCTTAAATGATGTATTTCTCATTTGAGAGAAAATATTTCATCTAACGTCTCTTGATTCATATTATTATTAATTTATGTATTATAATTTGAACGGATGAAACACTTGATGTGTTAATGAAAAAATATGTAAATTACGTAACTGGATAATTACGTGTCAATATGGCTTTTTGTTATAGTTGCCTTCTTCATGGTTGTCTTTTGGGTCCAGGGGACAGATATTTGATGCGATCAAGTTGGAGTTTTGCTTTAGAGTACAGAAGAGTTGAGTCCTTGGGCCAGTATTTATAGGGGCTCCTTTACCGAATTTTGGAATTTGTGTTTTTTAAGGCCAAAAAGAAATCTCCGTTTCTTTTCTTCCTGTTTTCGGGGATTCGGTCATAATAATTTGGTATCAAAGCAAAAGATCAGAATTTGGCCAAACGAGAATCTTTAATTTACTTGCAAGGTTAAGATTGTTTGGCATCATCCACTAGGTTATGGTGTTTAGTATCATAATTGGATCGGTGACACTAATTAACGCTTAGTCTAGGAATATTTATCTTTCTATTAATTGTTGGAATCAATTGAGTTAATTTGGATTAATTCATGGTGACTGACATCACCTGTTGAGTTGTATGGTGAATTTTTTATCAGGAGTTCAAGTTTGATAGTTAGGAAAAACTCAGATATACTTGGGAATGGTACTCATAAGATGCAACCACGAAGAAGACGACAACAAAGCTTATCGTCTTCTTTATTTTCTTTTCCTTTGTTGGTGGATTTAATCTAGAAAAAAAAAACATCCAACAAACAAAAAATTAATACGTTACTATGGTCATAGGATTCAAAGTAATTCCACAAAGCCAGACTTTGAATATAGTCCCCTAATGCTAACAGTACATATGATTCAAAGTAATTGCACAAATTGACTAGTGCACATGGTCCACTTCTACATGGTAGCCAGACATTGGATATAGACCACTAATGCTAACAATACGAAAACTCAAGGGATGGAGATATGCGCGAAGAATAAACAGTCATTTCATCAAATGTCCCGTTTAATGATAGTTTTGTTTTTCGATATTGAAAGGGATTCTAAACTCACATTTCCTCAATCTCACATATACCTCTTGTATGAAAGGTCTTTAAATAACATAGCCAAACTCAGAAGTTTCATTTATCCATGATTTGGATATAGTGACCTCGATAACATCATCTTTTAGCTAGTCATACTTACGATGATCGTGTAGGGATGGTCATATACGCATATAATGTTTGTAACATAATCGGATGATAATATGAACGAACAATTCTACTATTGAGAATTTGGTATATATAGGTTGTATGTTGGTTAGTGAAAGAAGTTTGCTTACGTGTGTATTTGAAACAAAATATGATCATATGTAACAAATCATTCGGACCATATTTTATTTAAGCTTTGTGTGTGTGTGTGTTCTTTATTACATCACACACTTGTGAAAAGTACATCAAAGTATCAAATCGGGCGTGCGCATTTGCATCCACCGTCGACACAATCGAGGGATGTTCCAAGTTTGCATAAAACATTCACATTTCCGCAGTCACTCTTCTTGGAACATGAAACGACGTCGCCACCATCTCCAGTCAGCCCGTTGTCGCTAATAGCAATTGGGCTGATACAACGGCACGAGTGATTAATGCAAGCGGAATGAAAGCACATCATAATATCGCACTCGGAGTCCAGATGGCATCGGCGGATAGGTACCGTCCGCTCTCGATCGAAACCTGATAAATAAAAACTATTAGATTATGTCATTACAAAATCACAGAGAATAAATATATAGTTGTCTTACAAGATGCAACGACGAAGAAGAAGAAGAGATAGCTGATAATAGCTTTCTTCATGGTTTTTTTTGGTGGGTTTGCGTCACTTGGGGATAGAATTGATATGATTAAAGTTGGAGTTTTGCTTTTGGAATACTGAAATGTGAGTCCTTTGGGCTGTATTTATAGGGACTATCACCTATTTTCAAAGTATATGTTATATTCATTTCCAAATTCTGTGGTTTTTATTCTTCAGTGAATTTGGTCATAAACGTAAGGAATTCGAATTTGATATTTAGAGAAAAGGTCAAATTTGGAAATGAAATAGCTTTATTTCTTATTTTGTGAGTATATATTTATATTATATTCATTTTCAAGATTTTGTGATTCTTCATTTTTCAGTACATTTGGTCATAACATAAGGAATTCGATTTTGGTATTTAGTTGGAAATGAAATATCTTTAGTTTACTTGTTTAGAATATACGAGGGACCACCAACCTCTGAAAATCTGCATTTTCCCGCATTTGCTTACATATACACCATTAAATTGATATAACGGTTAAAAATATATCCGAGTCACTATAAGATTGAGATTTTGTCATTTCTTTAGTAATTAGATTGGTTTAATAGTTTAGATGTGATCAATGCGGATTTCTCCAAATGCAGTGGCTCAAAGGGGAAATGATACGTAGATCACGAATGGTACTGGAAGAAAGATTCCAACCTTGCTGTTCCATGCGACAAGTTAAAGATTAGTGTTACTATATTGACTAGTGTACATGGCCCACATCAGTAGAGTCCTGAATCCTTAGTAGCCAGACATTGAACATATATAGTCAGCTAGTGCTAACAATATTGCGATCTTTGGGATGATCGTTATTAGAACAAATGAACCTGAGAAAGATGGACACGAGCGGAAAGAACACATCGTTATTGAACGGGAGGCAGTCAACTAACTATTAGTATAGTGTAACTTTTTCCCCTGATATTGGAAGATGTTTTAAGTTCAAATCCTCTGCTCTCATCCTCATATCTCTTGCATAAAGAGGCCTTTAAATAGATAGCTAGAATCAGAACTCCGTTCCATCAATGAAATGGATTAATAGTGGCCTCGATGACATCATCCTAACTGTTGAACTTGTACCATCAATCATCGTGTTCATCTTCACCTTCAGAATCTGCAGTGCGCACAAGAAGGCTAGTTTAGATGGAGTGAAAAGCATACAACGGTAAACAACTATTCATTCGATAAATTTACTCTGCATTCTAGACCACAATAAGTAGTCTTCGGTCGGTAAAGATCTAGTAAACAATTCATTTTCTTGTTGCCCTTTCCTCCTCATGCAAGCAGTTGATGCAAATGTATATGGCCAAGTTATGAAGCCATCAATGAATAAACTCTTACCGGATCGAACATCATCATCAATTTTCCCTCCAGCTCGAATTTGCTTTATGACCACCCGAACCATCAAGTTCCACCAATAAATATGACAAATCAACAAGCAAATCAGAAGAGTATTGAACAAGTAATAGTATATAGATCCGTCCACTATGTGCTTCTCCTTGTCCAAGTTCAAGAGAGATTCATAGCTGCCAAATATAATTAATGAAAGCAAAAATCAATCGTACTGAAGAAAACTGAGGAAGTATATGATATTTTCTCCCTCCAAATGTCAATAAGAAAAAGGAAATTGTCTCTGCAGACCCAACTAACCTGGTACTCCAAATTATCCAGACAGGAAAGTAAATAACACGCAACACAGTCCAGGAAAGAGCAAAATTAGCAAAACTAATGCTGGCAATCAGTTCATAGCCGGAATATTTTGACAACTTAGCTATTTCTAGAAACACATCGCATCCTTCATGGATGGCTAAAATGATGGATCCAACACGAGAAAACCTGTAGAGAAACAAAAAAGATAGTTAAGACGCAAGATAAAATAGAGGGTACCTGTATGATCAAAATAGAAGAAACAACTTTTGACAATCATGAGCATACATCTTGAACACCAAACAAACGAGCTGAAACCCTTTAGGACTTACTTGAACATGTAAGACGATACAAGTAAAATTGCAGTTGCTATATGATGAGCCATTGACACTGCAAAGTCAGAGCGCCTTGTTTCCCAGAACACCAAAGCAAAACTGGAGTAGATGTAAAATCCAGTAGAATACATGTACAGTACCTTCAATTTTAATCTGCCAGTCAGGGAAAAAGTGGACAGTTATGTCAGGCGAGAAGCTTTCCAATGGGCAATTGTTTGAAGTAGAACTAAATCACACATATGATTAGACATCAAGCTAAAACAGTTATACTGCTAGGGTATGACATTGAACAAAATGACTTCGAAAATGAGTTAAGAGACGAACTTTGTTTTCTGGTCAGGCCAAACCTGATCGCCAGGCCCTACCCAAAAGTACTTGGTTTTGGTAAACCAAGGCTCGTTATACGTGACAGAAAGGGCTAAAAGCTCCGCGGTGAAAAAATAAACACACTTGAATGCCGACTCTTTGAACTTATTAACTTTCTTTCGTCTCTCAGCATTCAGCAATGCTCCATGATCCTTTCCAAACATAAGGCGTCTCGCTAATCCCTACAAAAAGAAGACGACACAACTCAAACCGATAGACACCAGTGTTTCAAAACTCCACAAAATGACAGGCCCTCATTAAAGCATGCAATGCAGATCACCATTGTATCAAACATAAATTTCTAATCATGAGATTGTCATTCTACACAGCTCAGCATTACCACCCCTATTCCAAATGACTTTTTCATTCGCCGTAACGAATGAATGACTATGAATCATGAATGCCAAATTGCTAATAAGCAAGAACAAAAAGCAACTTCAAAATCAAAGAAGCATTAGACATGAACTACAACATTAATCTCTAACTGTTAAGAATGCTTCGATTTTGTACCGAAAAGATGAACTCAACATAAGCTAGAATTGGAAATCTAGTATGATTTCAATCTTAGATTATGCAAGCATCGAAGCATGACAAAAACAAACAACTCAATCATACAAACACAAGTAAAAAGGTAATAAATTGAGTTATGAACAAGAGGTGAAAACAAGCAGTAATAAAAGTTTGATTGTACCTCAAAGACGAAAACGTCAAGACAGAGGCGGAGTGAAGGGAAGAGAAGAACGGAGAGAGGAAGGGCCAAGAAGTCTTTGGCCACTGGGTACGACTCCTCCTCCCACCACTCCAGTTTTACCCAATCCCTGTTTCCAAACACCCCCATATTCATATCCTCCGCCGCCGTCTCGCGGACGAAACAAACAACAACGTTGGAGAAATTTGGAGAGGACGAGGAGGAGGATCAGCAATGTCGGCTGAATTTGGAAATTACGATCAAAGAGTGACTTTTTGAGAGGCGACATAGACTTCAACGGTTTGTTCAACAGTTTTACTTTAATCGGGTCATCATGGAGGTCTGCGTAGGTTGGTTGGGTTTGACCCGAATTTGGTCTCGTCAAGGGTCGGATCTTGGAGTATCCGATTCGATATGCCCGGTTTGATTGTTCTGAATTTGGGTCTGGACTGTGGGGCCTTCAATGGGTTGGACGTAGGTTGGATCGTGCACGGTTGGGCATAATGACAGCCCCTTTATTATGATTCGCTTTTTGGACCATGTATTATTTGTTCAATCTTTCAAAAAGGTTACTACTTTTGTGATGCTACAATGGTCCACAATATGTGAGAATGGAGTAATTCTTTGTGTGATATGGAAATATGGTCATGTGAAAATCATCGTATTATAGTAATATAAGATTGATATCTTAAGGGTTTCGTAAAATGCGCTTTACATGAGTTGATGTTTGGTTGAAAATTATAGGAAACCCATTTGGGTGTACTATTGTTTTTCAATTCATCCCCATTTTTGATAGGCTAGTTCATGCGTTGGTAATGTAAGATGGAGATGTTAATGAGTTTTCTAAGGAGAATACACTTCACATGAGTTGATGCTTGATTGAAAACCATTGGATTGACAGACAATTTGCGTGTTTTCATAGAGTTATAGTATACTATCCAATAAAGAACAAAGCTTGCTTATTCTAAATAGAGTATGAGCTTCTACTCTATTTTTTAGGTCTTTCTATCTTACAATGTTATATCATGATTGGAACTGTTCATCTTATAACTTATCTAGTAAAAATCATTTTCACAAAAAATTAATTAAATCGGAGATTGTTTAGTTATCTAACCAGGTAAAACAATTGAACGGTGCAATTATATTACCAAACGAACCGTCTATATATTATGACATATTTAAATAACCAAACTATTTCCGATTTGGTTGATTTTTTCAAGAAATGATCTTCACTCGATAATTTACAAGATGAACAGTCTCGATCATGGTATAACATCGTAAGATGAAATGAACTTAAAAAATTTAGAGTATGAGCTCACATTCTATTTGAAGTAGATAAACTTTTTCCCTCAATAAAATACGGTCACAAATAGAAAGAACCAACAATAACTTCAACCCTCCTCACGGAGGGAAAAGAGAGGAGCAACTTTCATCAGCCCGAATATGACAAGCAGCAAGACTAAACATGGGCACTCAATGTCTTGTTGGAATTACGTGCAAAGTGAATGCTATATGTGGTTGTTTCTAAGTTAATTATGCACTGTTATAACGTGTGTGGTAAAGTACGATACAATGTGCAATGGGTTTAAAACAACCAAAGATCATGCCCAAAAGTAATGAGGGCATGGTGTGCCCAAAACCACCTGGATTTAAGTCTCTAAGTTCCTTTTGTTCTTGAGCTTATCAATCAGGGGAGGCCCCATTTCCACGTATTGTCAATCCTATCTGTATATGTTATTAATTTGCAGAGCAAATAATTGTATCTCATAGCAGAGAACTCATGAGTAGTGAATACTAATTGCAGGGCAAGTTCAGATTTTGAAAACAGGAAGCTGCAGCACCTGCTACAAGTCTAGTGCATTACTAATGACAACTCCAGGCTCCAGCTCATCTCTGAGCTCAATTGGATAACAGATGACTGGATGATAAAAGGGTCGCAAGGATCCATGTCAACAATTTCACTTCACCTATCAATATCTAAGTATTATCATTACCAAATCTCAAAGTTAATGTATGAATATTGTTGTCATATCAACGCTAGTTGACCTAGTGCGTTACTGCTCGGTGGCTTAAAGACGCCAGGCTTCCAATGTCAACATTCTCCTCCTTTCTAGTGTTTGTAGCCTGAACACGTTACACACTACGTGTGTCTTTGCATTTAAGGCATCCTTTGCTGCCATTTGCTCTTAGTACTGGCATATGGCAGAGGGAAATAAAGATGAGTACATCTTTCTCTTCTCACGCCCAATGAGACCACCCAGTGAACAACCAACCAAATGTCCTTTCAAATTGAATAACAAAGCGTTGGTTTTTGCAAGATGGATCATTTCACTTTCACTGACAGCTCCCAAGCTGTCTTTCTGCTCGGTAAAAGAAGACAGATAATTTAATGGGTATATTTAGATTTCCAGGGGGTGTGGTACTCAGAGTTATTGCATATCTCATTTGCTGTTAAATAGGGAGATTTCTAGTGGGTTTTCTGAGAGGAGCTTTCAAATGTGGAGATAGGTACACCTACAACTCTTAAACTCTGTTAATTTGTTCTGCCTCTTCATTAATTTTTGGGGGAATTTTCTGATGTCTGGTTAATTCTTCTTCTTGTTTCTTTTTCACATTGTTTCAGTTATGGAGTCTTCCAAGATGTTTGGAGCTGCAGAAGAATGCCATAGCAGTGAATCAGGGTGGACAATGTACATCATGGATGATCAAGATGTACATGATGCGGATCATGGTCATCATCACAAGGATGATGATAACATGAGTGATGATTCCATGGTTTCTGATGCTTCATCTGGGCCAAGCACTCATGGTCATGGTCATGGTCATGGTCGTCCACGTGGAAATGAAGAAGCTGTTGACAATAAGGCCAAGAAGAAGAAAGCAAAGGAGAAGCAGAGCAGAGATGTCAAGAGAAAGGATGCCAAGAAAGAAAAGGCATTGGTTCATGGCAAGAAAATCAAATAGATGTTTTCTCACCTTCTTCATCAGCAGCTAATCAGTACTACTTTGTAGGCAGCTAGCACATATATTTTATTAGGAGTTGTATGGTAGTTTCCTTTTCAAAACTCTATGGTGTAAGTTGTAATCAACGGCAATATATATTCAAGAAATTAGTTAGTAACTTAGTATAGCGTTGTTTGCATAAATCCATAAGCATAATTAAGAATATCAGTGTGCTTGTCTAATGAAATAGTGGGTTTAATTAGTGAAAAGACCAGTGTGAAAGTAAGGCATTAAACTGAAAACAGCCAAGATAGAATGCTTTCTGATTCAAATCAGTTGCATAGGTAAAACAGAAATGTATGTGTATATGTTTAGGTTAAGCCACCAGCAAAGCCTAGCTGAATCAATTCTTAAAAGGCTAAAAATCCTACAGCCCAAGGATATTATGCAACTGCAAACGACATTTAACATCTGCATTATATGATTAGTCCGGAGCATAATATTGATGATGCTAACTAAACTAGGAATCCCAATCCAGCGCTATCATCCCGAGTGCATTGGACCTTACATTATCGTTCACCTCCCAAATAACACGGTGATAGTAGGTCCAATCTGTCAATTTGAACTGGCAGTCTGTCATGCAGGCTCTGCCTTTGGGGGACTTGGCGTTGGCCGTCTTCTTCCTTTTCTTCACAGAGCCTTGGGTTGCTTCCTCCACTAGGAGAGGGGTATTTTGCATTTGTTCTTGTTGGTTCGAAATCTGCCTTTTTTCAAGGGTCCTAACCTCATAAGCACCATAAAAGCGCCGGTCTACAACACGGTCATAATCCTTTGCATTGGCATTTTCAGGCACCATTCCGGTTTGCCAATCATCAGCATCTCTAGGCCCAAGGTTAGGAGAACAGGCTGCTCCAACAACATAGGCAATACAGACATCGTCCCTAGAATAGTTCTCAGGAGGAAACCAAGCACAGCAGTTGTGCTGATGCCAATCGAACATCCAGGAAGGGCGTCCTGGGGCGTCCGACACAATGGTTGACATGAATACCTAACGATTCCCGAAACCAATTGGTAATCCAAAATGAAGTTCTCAATGTGGAATGGATTATCAGTATCCCAAGCTGGAGAGTCACTGAGAATAGGAATGTAGAGTGCATCTTCCATAGTGCCTAGAATGTAAGTGGGGCGAATCACTGCATTCAAGCGAATGAGAAACCCATCATACTTCTGTGAATAGTGAAATTCTTTGTGCGAGTAATACTGTTGAATGTGGAGAAACAAAGTGATTTGACAGCTCTGCGGTTTGAGATGTATAGATCATAGATCCAAGCAGAGATGTAGGCCCTGGTGGCATGAGTCCATGGATCTACACCCGATGGAAGCGCAGACTCTTTGACAAGATACTGGAACTGTTGCCAATGGCACTGAAACAAAGGAGCGTTGAGCGAGACTAGTTGGTCAAAGATTGTTTGGAGACATAAGCTCACACAGCGCCTCTTGCCACACCGCATTCGGCTACACTCCTGTAGAAGGTTGGCACGCCTAATTTGCCCGTTGTCTTCTAGAAACTTGCCTGCTCTTGACAGCAGTCCGCCCTCCAACTTAGACATATCTGAGAAGATACATAAGTCCAATTATCAAGACAATGACGCATGTAAACCTCAAAATCATAACTGCTGACACAGGAAGCTCTTCATGTCATACTAATCACAGACCTCACCGGTCATTGTGTGCATACACATAACCGATGAGGCAAACTCGTTCATATCCATAAACTCCACATAACATATGCTACAATCACCCTCTTTCGATCTTAAGATCAAACACACTAGAATCTAAAACTAAACTTAGTCGAAACAAATGATGTTCATATGTAATTTCACCAAAAAATGAGTATGCATGTTTGTTACATTCTTTATGCTATAACATCCCTTAACTTAATTGCTCTCATCACTAACCCTTTGCATTTCGAACACAATCCGGCAAACCTTAACCACCAAGCTAGCCTATCAAAACAAGCATCCAACACACATTGCCCCTGAACTCTTTGGCCCAAATTTAGCAGTAGAAACTAACTAGACTCATAAGGTAATCTCCTACATTCGTCAAAGCTTGGCCGTAATGATTTGATTTGAGAAAGACTAGACATTTCAATTCTTAGGAACTATGTGGATTCAGAGTAGCAGAGCTGAGAAGAGTTGGTCTAAATTCAACTATCTAACTGAAGAAACTCAAACAAAAGTTAAAAAAATTGCACCTTTTTTTGCCTTCGAGTAAGCGAATCCCACTTCACAATGCTTAGCCAAATTCCTGCTGTAAAAACCCAAACAATCAAAAAGAGCGCAACATGTTACAGAAAGAGCACATCTTTAATCCAATTAGCACAACAAACCTTAAAAAATACAGCAGAAAATCTTAAAGACTGAGAAAATGCCCTAATTACCAAAATCCAGACCCTTTTAAGCCAATCTCCTCTAGAAAATCCAAACGTTTTTTTTTTCCTACTAAAATTGACTTTCCAAATTCTCTAAATAAATGTTAAAAAGTCAAAAAAATAAGGAGGAGGAAAAAAAAATGCGCGCCAGGATATTCCACGTGGCCAACAGAAAATCGGTGACGTGGACAAAACTAAACGAATTAAACATTGCAAGCTTTCTTCATCTTCTTCATCTTCACACCTCACTGTTTGAACCAGTGAGGAATCAATGTCGAAGCTAATCATCGCTCACACCTCTCACCACCTCGCCCGAATCCATCTCCGGCTCCAAAACGCCACCGTTTCGTCGTCTCCTCCTCTCTACCCGCAATGCCTCCTCCGCCGCCGTCCATTCCCTCCGCCTCCCCGCCTCTCCGCCCGAAACTTCTCCGCCCGCGCCTTCGAGTCTTCGCCGCCAGCGCCGCCGGAGACGAAACAAGAAGAAGGAGAAGAAGAAGCATCGAAGGAGACCGAGACGGTTGCGAAAGAGTACCCCACCGGCGAGTTTCAGTTCGAGAAGTTCGGCGCCTGGAAAAGCTTCGTCGTCAAGCTCCGGATGCTAATCGCGTTCCCATGGGAACGGGTCAAGAAAGGCAGCGTTTTGTCCATCAAATTGCGCGGACAGGTTAGGTTTTCGTTCTGTTCTTCGAAAGTTTTCGAATTTTTCGAAATTGGGGATTTTGTGGAGTTGTAATGACTTCAATTTTGTGCTTTTTTCACCAATTAGATATCCGATCAGCTGAAGAGTAGGTTTTCGAGTGGGCTTTCGCTGCCGCAGATTTGTGAGAATCTGATGAAAGCAGCTTACGATCCTCGGATTTCGGGCGTGTATCTCCAGATTGAGGGCTTGAATTGCGGTTGGGGTAAAGTCGAAGAAATCCGAAGGCACATTTTGGATTTCAAGAAATCAGGTGCCTTTTTGTGTTTTTTGTTTTCTTTCCTAAATGTGATTTGGTATAGAAGAAGTGTGCATTGTGAACAATTGTTAATGTGGACTCTTCATTTGATTGTTGTAGGTAAGTTCATTTTGGCCTTTGTACCGGCTTGCGGCGAGAAGGAGTATTACCTTGCTAGTGCATGTCAAGAGATATATGCCCCGCCGAGTGCTTATTTTTCGTTGTTTGGTCTCACCGTTCAGGCATCTTTTGTAAGAGGTCAGTTATCCCTTTGATGTCGAAAATGAAACTATGTTGTTGCCATTTCTTGTTGAGTTGTATCTGTACTGTAATGTTTACTTAAAAGCTTGCGGGGAATGCGTACTTTCCTTTAGGTGTCCTTGAGAAAGTTGGGATCGAGCCGCAAGTGGAGAGGATTGGTAAATACAAAAGTGCTGGTGATCAACTTGCACGCAGAAGCATGTCTGAAGAAAACTGTGAGATGCTGACAGCTTTGCTTGATAATATATACGGGAATTGGCTGGATGTAATTTCTTCCACAAGAGGTACTTGGAAATTTGATGTTTGGCCAAATTTTCTAGTATTTAGATAACCTGTGGACTTCTCAAAAAAAAAAATCTTTTCCAGGAAAGAAAAGAGAAGATATTGAAAACTTTATAAATCAAGGAGTGTACCAAGTAGAAAAATTGAAAGAAGAGGGCTGGATTACAAACATACAATATGATGATGAGGTATGGAGTTCTGGTTCCTGTTTGCTTTTGGTTAACTTTTTGATGTATGTTAACGAACAATTAACTTAGGATGTACTCTGGATCCGGAGATTTTAAGAAGTCCTAGGTTGGAATGACCTAGTGGTCATAATGTGCAATGATAGATACCGTATTGCTATCACAGTGTTTTATCTAGTAATATGTCATAAGAATATACAAGGAGTGATTTGTGTGTAACATTATTCATCATTATGATAATCTTCACTGTTCAGATAGCTTTGAATAATGGATATAGCCTTTCAGGTTATTTCAATGTTGAAGGAAAGACTTGGAGTACAAAAAGAAAAAGTTCTTCCTGTGGTTGATTACAGGTAGTCAACTTTCTAATTGGTGGTCTTCGATTATTACTATTGATGTCCATTAGATGCTCTGCATGTCTGTTTATAACCATCCCCCTCCTTTCTTTTTCCAACATCATTACAGGAAATACTCTAAGGTTCGACAATGGACCGTTGGCATATCTGGTGGGAAAGACAAGATTGCTATTATTAGAGCCTCAGGCAGCATTAGTCGTGTTCGAGGCTCTTTTAGTCTTCCTGGTTCGGGTATTATTGGGGAGCAATTCATTGAGAAGATTCGTAGTGTGAGAGGTATAGTCTATCTTATACAAGTTCAAGAGTCTTACTATAAGTTCTTCATAATATCAAATATCAGGTTGTAAATGTACAATGTATCTACGAGATAATCATGGGATTGGATTTACTAGTTCCATGCCAGCCATACATGTTATATACATACCTCACTTCTCGTTGTTCACCTTTACATAGAACTTGTGTACATTTTCTCGAAATTTGTATGGGTTCTGGGTGTTTCTTATTATACATTTAGAGCTGGTTTAGTAATGTTGTTGAGAAACCTTCTTAGGCAAATAGATGAGCTCAGGGGTGCCTTGCCTAAATGAAATGGTAAGCATCATTTTTTCCTCGGGACTGTGAGGCCATGTATGTAGAAAAGGGAGTAAGCTACAGTATAGATAATCAAAGCTGAGTGGGGGGACATGTAGGGATTACAGTTTTAGTAGTTGCAGTGGTGTAGAGAGGAATTTGTTGTCTTGACTACCTTCATCTATAACTGTTAACAAAACTTCTTACTACTCTTTCCCCATTCCAGAATCAAAAAGATACAAGGCTGCAATCATCCGAATTGACAGTCCTGGAGGTGATGCCCTTGCTTCTGATTTGTAAGTGCTAGGACATTTTGCAGGTCCCTTCCATTAATAATGTGTTTAGTGTGCTTATGAAAATGAAAGCAGTATAAACTAATTTGGCCATGTCAGGATACATGTTTTAAAGGAGTATCTCCTCAAAATTGTTGATATATAAGAAAAAACAGTTTACTGAATAAAAATGTACATTTTTATGTTGATGCGTGCACTCAATTAAGTAGTTACCCTGATGTGTTTATGGTGTGCAGAATGTGGAGGGAAATTAGACTTTTGGCTGAATCGAAACCTGTCATCGCATCAATGTCTGATGTAGCAGCAAGTGGAGGATACTATATGGCAATGGCAGCAAACTCCATTGTTGCAGAAAATCTAACCTTAACTGGTTCTATTGGAGTTGTGACAGGTGAATTCGGGTTGGTACTGTAAACTAGACAAACAAAGTGAAGATTAAATTCCTTAGGATTGTTGAACTACGAAGTTAGTATGCATAGACATACATGTAAATGCAGAGAACAAATTTTTGTTATATTTGGTTCTGTTGGTTTTTGTACTTAGCATATGAATCTGTTACTGTAGGGAAGTTTAACCTGGGAGAACTATATGAGAAGATTGGCTTCAACAAGGAAATCATATCAAGGGGGAAATATGCAGAGGTCCTTGCAGCTGAACAACGACCCTTCAGGTGAACCATTTTTAGCACCATTGTGATTACTCTCAATTCCTACAACTGGCAAGCATTTTCACTTCTCTCAACTCTTTTCTTATACAGACCGGACGAAGCTGAACTCTTTGCTAAGTCTGCGAAGAATGCATATAAGCAATTTCGGGACAAGGCAGCTTCTTCAAGATCAATGACTGTATGCTGGTCAAATTCAGTTATTGTTTTTGTTTAGTCGTCGTCGTTTGAAGTTGTAAGTTATGTTTCTCAACATCTTAAGTCTTCCCGAATTCGTGTCGCCAGGTAGATAAAATGGAAGAGGTTGCACAAGGGAGAGTTTGGACTGGTAATGATGCTGCTTCACGAGGTTTAGTTGATGCTATAGGTGGACTTTCTCGAGCGGTTGCAATAGCAAAACTCAAGGCAAATATACCTCAAGACAAACAAGTATGGCTATGATTAACAAACTCTCTTATTTCGTTGGTCATGATTATATGTTTGAAGACTAGTGCTGTTGTTAATTAATTTGTGCAAGTCAACTATGTGTGTTCTGTTAAGTTCTAATGGATATGCGTGTAGGTTACGCTCGTGGAGCTCGCAAGACCCTCCCCTTCACTGCCAGAAATCTTAAGTGGCATAGGGAGTACCGTGGTCGGAGTGGATAGGACAATGAAGGAATTACTGCCGGATTTTTCATTTTCCTCCGGAGTTCAAGCCCGGATGGACGGAATCATGTTTCAGAGACTCGAGGGAGCTTCTTATGCTAACCCCATCTTCTCGCTCTTGAAAGATTACCTTAGCTCCCTTTAGGCTTAAACCGTCCTCGCACCTGAAGTTGTATCCTCTTAGTCTTGTCTGAGCAATTCTTGTACACGAATTATATTCAGGTGAACTTACCCCACATACACATTATTGTACAACTTCAAGCTATACAAATTACAAATCATAAACATTTACAATGTGCAAGGAATTTTAGTCGGGTCATTGTAGGAACAAGTTGTACACGTTGGAAGAGTCAGAAGAGAAAGAGGAAAATCAGGCCTCGTCGGCGAAATCGTTTACCCATGGCCCAATGAGAAACCCAGCAACAAACGTCGTGGGCTAAAAACAGTACAATGTAGTTAAGCCCACCCAACAAAACAAAAGTAACCAACTAGCGTAGGGTTATTGCGTCTTCTCTCATTAGCTACTGCCAGTGTGTTGCGCGCGCCATCGGAGAGAGAAGAGAGTAGTCAAAGTCCTCCGCCATGCCTACCGTCAGCGTCGGCCGGGATCGCCTGCACGAAGCCCTAGGAAAAACTTACAGTAAGCTCGCAATGCTCTCGATCGAAATTCACTATTCTCTCTCTTTTGTGCTGATTGAATTGAATTGAATTGATTTGAATTGAATTTTGAAATCCGGCAGCTCAAGACGAGTTCGAAGAACTGTGCTTCAGCTTCGGCATCGAGCTCGACGACGTCGTAAGTAGCTTTTGCTTTCCCACTACCAATTTTGTTTTGTTGAATTTTTTACTGAAGATTTACGAAATTATTGACGATTAAATTAAATGCGTGTTGTAGACAACTGAGAAAGCGATTATCAGAAAAGAAAAGCATTTGGACGAAGATGAAGTTGAAGGCAACGAAGAAGTTATCTACAGAATCGAAGTTCCAGCTAATAGGTTCGTTTTTTCACTTTTTACCGTGCATTTAGTTGGTATTTGATTGAATTTTTATCTGGTTTTTCCTTAAAGTGTATAGAGTAGTAACTATTCTGTTGCTTTATTTACAAGCAGATATGATTTACTATGCCTTGAAGGGCTTGCGAAAGCGCTCCGCGTTTTCAACGGCGAAGTTGAGGCTCCTAGATATCAGTTGGCAAGCATTAGTAAGGAGTCAATGATTAAGATGCGTGTAAAACCGGAGGTAGTTATATTCGATACGAACATGGCTATCTTGCATGCTTTTTGCTTGTTTATGTACTGTTTAGTTAATGAAAGGCTTCCTTTTTGGGATGCAGACATCTTCGATTCGGCCCTATGTCGTCTGTGCTGTTTTAAGAGGGGTTACCTTCAATGAAACAAACTACAACAGCTTCATCGATCTCCAAGACAAGCTCCATCAGAATATCTGCCGGTAATGGTTTCGGACTCTTAGCTTTGATTCACAGCTTAGCTTGGCATGCTCTGTTATTTGGCCATGGGAATAGGCCAAGGCATCTAATCTAAGATATCTTCTAATCAACCCTTTTTTTATCTTCTCTTTTCAAGTAGCTTAATCATATTACTCTATGATAAATTTGGAGTACTTTGTATGGTTGTTTATACTAGATAAAGCTGAGAATACCAAAGGAAATATCATGTTCTGTCTACATGCTAGAAGGTTAAAAATAGCTATCCAAATAGGAATGAATGCATGGACACATGTTAGGAGCTAATCTGCCGAAAGATCTTCTACGGTCATTCAGCTGTTGTGCTTACATCTACCATTTATTTTACAGGAAGCGAACTCTAGTTGCCATTGGGACACATGATTTGGACACACTCCAAGCCCCTTTCACATATGAGGTAGGATTTTGCAACTAGTATTCTGCATTCCTGTATGATATATTTGTGGTAATGGTTTGGATCCTATATTCAAACGTCACTTCAGGAATGCAAACTAGAAAGTGCTGTCTTAGGCGAAAAATCCCTCTTTAGAAGCATGTTCTATTGAAAGAATTGTCATGTTGCATTAATTGGTAACTATTACTTCTCATATGTAGAAGACAATACTACTGGTTACTTACATTCGTCTTTCCATGTTCAGGCCTTGCCACCTTCAAGTATAAACTTTGTGCCTCTGAAACAGGTAATTCTATGAGAATATTGTCGATTTAGTAGTTTATGTGAATAGGATCTTGTAATCTCTCTATTAGTGTTGTAATAGTTTGTTGACTCAAATATCATGTGTGTTATTTCTGTATCAGGTTAAGAGCTTCAGAGCTGATGAGCTCATGGAATTTTACAGAGTGAGTTCTTAACTGGGTGCTTATTAGTTCTTATCGTTATTTTCCCCCTTTGTGGGGAAATGCTATAGTTCTCCCTAACCAAACAAAAATTGGTATTTTAGAAACCAGTACAATGATAGCTATTTCCTGTTAATGCTTGTTCTTTTTTTTTTTTGAAGAATATACGTATTTTTATTGCAATTAGGACAATAAAAATGAGTGGACAAGAAATCCACAAGACCAGAGATACAAACATATCATCCCCATCTTAGCCTCTAGGGACCAGAAAAGCACACCCCCAAATTTCCTAGAGAAACTAGCTAACAGCTGCTTTCCAGTCCAACCAAATGAGTGAGAAAGGTAAGTTTTTGAACTCAGGAGTGATTGACGCCCATAGAGATGACCACATCCGAACTTTCACCCATAAATCCTCCCTCCTGGTACCTATGACATCATCAAAAATCACCTTATTCCTCTCCAACCAAACTGTCCAGATGATTGCTGCCACTGAACATCTCCACAGGATCTTGAATTTCTTCCCATTTCCTGGCACACCATGCACTTCTAACATAAGGGATAGCACATCCCTTGCAATAACCCAAGTGATCCCAAAAGCCTTAAACAGATTCTGCCACAGCCCCAAGGCCACCGTGCAATGTAAAAATAGGTGGTCAACTGACTCAAGGTCATTCTTGCAAAGTATGCACCACTGAGGTTGGAGACATTTCAGAGGCCTTCTTCTTTGACGCATGTCGCATGTATTCACTTTCCCATGAGCCACTAACCATAAGAATATTTTAACTTTAGGAGAAACCTTCGTCTTCCAAACCGTACTGTATGCTTCGAAATCCAGGCCTCCATCGTGTTTGAGCAGGGACCCAACATAGGATTTTACTGTAAACTTGCCCGATAAGTCAATGTTCCATTTCATTGAATCCTCCCTTGAGAAATGAAATCTAACCTGATCCATTCTTGCAAGAAAAGAGGAGAGTTCTTCTATTTCAACCTCCCTCACATTCCTCCTAAACCCAAAGTCCCACTCTACCAACTCTGCTCCAAAGTTTCCCATACTAGATATTACCCTGTTATGGTGTCTGGACAGGTTATATAGTCTAGGGAATAAGATCCGAAGGGGGCTATCTCCCAGCCATACATCTTCCCAAAAAAGAATCCGATCCCCATTTCCAAGAACTAAGCGACGGCACTCCAAGAAGTTGCTGTAGCCTTGGGAGATGTCTTTCCAGGGGTTCCGGAATGTACCATACTGCACTATATTCGAGTCCCTTCCGTTCCCATTGAGGCCATACTTGCTTCTAATCACCTTATGCCATAGTGACTCCCTTTCAATAGGAAACCTCCATAACCATTTGCCAAGAAGTGCTTTATTTCTTACCAAAATATTTCCAATCCCCAAGCCTCCCTTCTCCTTCGATTTGGATACGATGTCCCAATTAATTAGGTGATCTTTCCTCTCCTCTCCCACACCAGTCCATAAGAAATTCCTCATTAATTGTTTAATCTTGCTAGCTACTCTTACTGGGACCTTAAAAATAGACATGAAATATGTAGGTAGACTCCCTAGCACTGCTTGTATTAGTGTCAACCTTCCTCCTCTAGACAGAAAAGCACCTCTCCAGCTTTGTAGTCGTCTCTCAATTTTTTCAACAATTGGTTCCCAGAATGCTAAAGCTCTAGGATTGCCCCCTAGGGGGAGCCCAAGGTATTTAATTGGCCATGCTCCCACACTGCATCCCCATGAGTTTGCCATTGATTCTACATGGTCCTCCTCGACATTGATTCCCATCAGAGTACATTTGCTCTTATTCAACTTCAGGCCAGCAACCTCACAAAAAGAATCAATAATATAGAGGAGGTTTGTCCAGCCTACCTCACTGTCTTGGAGGAAAAAAATCGTATCATCTGCAAATTGCAGGTGACTAACTTCAACCCCTTCACTGCCTACCTTCAGAGCCTCAATCAACCCACATTCTGTGGCCCTCTCCAGTAATCTGCTGAGAGGATCCACGGCTATGTTAAACAGGAAGGGCGACAGTGGATCCCCCTGTCTAACCCCTCTAGAAGCTCGGAACTTACCTTTAGGTTCTCCGTTGATCATAATAGAGAAATTAGTGGACTTGAGACACCCCATTATCCATTTTCTCCATCTCAGCCCAAAGCCTTTTCTTTCTAACACATTCATCAGAAATCCCCATTCGATATGATCATAGGCCTTTTCAAAGTCCACTTTAAACACAAGCCCAGCTTTCTTCCTTACCCGAGTATCTTCAATCACTTCATTAGCTATAAGAACTGTGTCCAAAATCTGCCTTCCTTTCACTTGTTCTCAGTTTTCTGTTTCATTTGACTTCCAAATTATAGCATTCTTGAATAACATTGGGAAAGCAAACTATCCTGATCCGTACTTTCACACTGTGTTATAGGAGAAAGATTTGAAACTGAAGAAGTTCTTGCACATAATAGAGAACTCACCAGTGTTTCCTGTTTTGTATGATGACAACAGGTATGATAGTTTCTTTCTGATACATTTACTGTCATTGTAATTTCTAATCACCTGTTATCATCCTTAACTTTTCCTCAAGAGGTTGATTTCGTAAGATTCATCTGGGCAAGTGTGTGTAATGTGCTGTTGTTTACTCTATATCCATTTAAATGGCGTTGCATCTTCCCTAGTGATGTTTTGTTTGTTTTGGCAGAACGGTTTTGTCTTTGCCCCCCATCATTAATGGGGCACGGTCAGCAATCACCTTAAAGACAAAGAATATTTTTGTAGAATGTACAGCGACTGATTTGACAAAGGCCAAGATCGTTCTGAACACAATAGTAAGAAACTGAAATTTTATGATGCACATTTATCTGTAGTTTTTTATTCTTTGGATGCTGATATAACCTTTCACTTTTGTAGGTGACTGCATTTTCAACATATTGTGAAAGGAAGTTTGAGATTGAACCAGTTGAAGTCATATATTCCGATGGAAAGTCATACGTTTATCCTGATTTGTCAATCTACAACATGGATGTTTCCCTTTCATATATTAATGGCGCAATTGGTGTCTCTTTGGAAGCAGAGAAGGTAGGTCGATAACTGCGTTTTACTTATTTTTACTTTATTCCTTAATATTACTCTATCTGTGTTACATTGTAAGATTAATAACTTTATTGATTGCTTGGCATCATGTAGTAAATATCACTTGTTATGTGATTGACATGATTTGTAGGATATCTTTTCCACATTGTTTTTATCGAGTAATTCTGAAAGATTTCTTATCTAAAATATGAACTATTACGTATAGCAGTCGAATTAACATTTTCCTTTACTCATCATTTTTTATTTTACCTCGTAGGTTACTGATCTGTTGAATCGGATGCAATTGGATGCCAAGCAGACTGAATCAGGCAATATCACTGTATCTGTACCTCCAACCAGGAGCGACATTCTTCACCCTTGTGATGTTATGGAGGTAATTATTCATAGTGATCTTACTGACATAATAAACTAAACGCTTTAGTGTGTTACTTTGACAAGACAAGTTCTTTCTTGTGTAGGATGTTGCCATTGCTTTTGGATATAATAATATTCCAAAGAAAAGGCCTGGATTTCTGAAGCCGCTAGTCTTGAATGAACTCAGTGACCTCATCAAATTGGAGGTACGAAAGAAAAAATTCGAATAACAGTTGTATTGTTCCGTGGTTGTAAGTGAAATTTAGTCTAACTTTTTTTTTTACTTTTGGCTTAGATTGCAATGACTGGGTTTACAGAGGTCTTGACCTTTATATTGGGATCACATAGAGAAAATTTCGCAATGTTAAATCGTAAAGATGACAAATTGGCAGTAGTTGTTGGAAATCCTCGATCTTCCGATTTTGAGCTTGTCCGGACCAGTTTGATGCCCGGCATATTGAAAACTGTTGGTCACAACAAAGATCATCCAAAGCCGATAAAGGTACATGGTAGAATGAATTATTCCCATTAAACTATTATACTGCTGTCTGCTAAGTGGAATTTCTCTTAGAGTGCGTTAGTCCATATAAGATTTTTCTCTCCATTGTGGTTGAAAGAGTTATCTGCTGTTTCCCATCTGCTTTAAGCTTATATTCAAACAGTTTCATATCGTTCTCTTTGTGATAGATTTTCGAAGTGGGTGATGTGGCACTATTGGATGAGACAAAAGATGTTCGTGCAAAAAATCATCGCCAATTAGCTGCTCTCTTCTGTGGTGCTACTTCTGGGTTTGAGGTATAATTCTGTACAAAAACTTTGGTGCACTGTTGGTCTTAGCTATTGTACGACTTAGTAACAGTTTAAGGACTGCCTGTTGAAAGTTGTATAATAATATAGTTATATATTTTCTTCCCTAATGTGTTGGATCGCTGTAAATTAAACAATGTGATCTTCCAATTTATTTATTTTTGATAAAAAGGTCAGTTAAATCAGTAGTTCCAAGTCATTAAATCTTGTATTTGGCCAAAAAAAAAAAAAGGAGAAACGATAACCTATTTTTTTACCTTTCTTTCCTGATCTGCAGTTGATTCATGGACTGGTAGACAGAGTTATGGAAGCGATTGGGGCTTCTTTTGTTACTATTGGTGACAGTACAGGGTACTTCATAAAGCCTTCAGAGGTTAGTATATTCTATGACTTTTGTTTGTATTTTTCAATAGCTTTTCTGGTTGGTATGAGTTCACTCTCTATTTTTGATATGTACCGAAGGAGCCTGAGTTTCTTCCGGGTAGACAAGCGAGTGTAATTTATAGAGGGAAGAAGATTGGGACTTTTGGAATTGTGCACCCAGAGGTATAATCAACACCTTAGACTCTGCCCTATAAATTTTGCTATTGTTGATTTAGATTATCACCAGCAAAACAATGAGCTCAGAAGTCAGTTTCTATTGAAAAAAATTCACTCTTCTCCGGTGGAGTTGGAACATATCCAACCTCCTTTCTATCCTAATTATCTTAATTGTGTGTTTTCTTGTCTTTTCAGGTTCTAAACAATTTTGACATTCCTGACCCTTGCTCCTACGTAGAACTCAACATTGAGAGTCTGTTGTAGTGCCTTATTCTCTAAGCAACAAATGTAAGATTCGTCTCCGAGGCTATTATTTTCCCTTACAATCTTCTAATTTGTACATTGTCCCTCTCTTGCACATCCATGCCCATTAAAGAAAAAAAAAGCAAGTTATTATCAGTTTTTGTGGTGCTCATTTTCCTGATCTTCTGCATAAAAAATGCAGGTAAATTTGTTTCGTCCGCATGGTACTTAGTTGCTGGTTTTCACGGCTGTGAAAGAGATTAGAAACACTTTTCTATATTAAGAAACTAGTCTCAAGTCTACACATTCAAATTGTCGAACCACCACATGGAAGGGGGATACGATTGTATTTTTTGTGCTCTTTGACCTCTCTATTAGAACAATCTTACCTTCTGTTAGAACCCAAGAGAGGGAAAAAAAAGGTACCTTGTCATTGTATAAAGAGTTTTACTACAATGTCGAGCGGACATTTGTCTTCCCCGGTTAGTTTAAAGAATTTTACTACAATGGCTTAATCGATAGTTACCTATACTTTTGAGTAATATTGTCCACTCTATCCATTCTATCCACGAATTTTAAGTTTTTCACTTGTACCCCTAACTTTGACTTTCTTTAATATCATAACGGAATCCATACATGTTTACTTAAGAGGAAAGAAAATCGATCAAATGATAATGATTTTGATTATTTTTTTCTCTATGTTTACTAAAGCACTTAGGAATTAAAATTTAGTAGGATCTATTCTAATTTAGGAATAAAAACCCTTGAGGGAATGGAAATCGGATACGTAAGGGGAATTTAGGTAGCCGCTTCCCCTTTCCAATTCCTATTTCCTATTCCTTCTTGGACGTAAACATGAGAATCAACCAAGAATGTTTTCTCCAAATTTCAGGAATAAGATGGCCAATAATAAGTTCAGAAGGCTATTCTCCTATTCCATCAAGGATATTAATTCAAGAAATAAGTACATTCCTATTCTTTGATTTCTCCCAATTGAACATGGAACATTGAAAAAGAAAGACACGGAAAGTAAGACTTTACCAAAGGTTTGATCTGGTGGGCCCAAGACCTATACATGTATATAAGGAAGACTTGCGCCCCACTCTTAACAATCAATTCAAAATCACTCTCTTCAGTGTCGTGTCTGCGATTTTGAATACCTGGTATTCTTCTCTTCTCTTTTTTGGGTTTAAATTTACGATTTTTCCGTACACAAAATAAAAGCAGTTAAATTGTTCGTCGACTCAATCGTTGTTTTGTTTGATATTGGCAGATTCGATTTTGGTTTTTGTTTCGGAGATAACCAGAATGTCGCAGCAGAACTTGGGCGGCGGAGGCGCGGAGGCGCACGCGCGGTCCGGGCAGTACGGATACCGGACCAACTCTAACCTCGTCCTGACCGCCGATTCCCGGTCACGTGATACTCACGAGCCCAGCGGCGAGGCCCAATCGCTCCGGGGCCGGATTAATCTCAGAAGCTTCGGCGACCGGGCTTACAGGCGACGGCCGCGGGAGGAGTCTAATGAAAGCGACGTCGTTTTTTGTGACGCTCCGCAGACGAAGAAGAAACGGCGCCGCCTTTGCGAAGAGAGCGTCCTCACGGCGGAGGACGACGGCGGCGATTACCGGCCGAGGACCAAGGAGACCCGGGCGGCGTACGAGGTAATGCTCGGCATCATTCAGAATCAGCTGGGCGGCCAGCCAGGCGGCGTGGTTTTCGGCGCCGCCGATGAGATTCTGGCGGTTTTGAAATCGGAGATCGTTAAGAAATCAGGTGATAAGAAAAGGGAGGTTGAGAAGTTGTTGAACTCGGTAACGGACAAGGTGTTTGATGAGCTGGTTTCGGTTGCGAATATGATCACGGATTACCAAGATGGTGGTGATGATTGTGTTGAAGGTGGTGATGATTTCGGGGTTTCGGTTCAGTTTGAAGATGAGATTGATGAGGAGGAGGAGGGTGGTGGTGTTAATGTGGTTATGGAGGATGAGGAGGAGGATGGTGGGGCAATGCAGATAGGGGAGGGGATTGATTTCGAAGACGAGGATGACGAAATGGAGGATGTGAACGAGGGGCTTAATGCTCAAGAAATTGATGCTTATTGGCTGCAGAGGAGGATATCAAAAGCGTATGGGAAACAAGAGATTGATGCACAGGAAAACCAGAGGCTTTCGGAGGAGGTAATGCAGATACTTGCTGGTCAAGGTGATGACAGGGAAGTCGAAACCAGGCTGTTTTCGCAGCTGAAGTTCGAAAGATTCAGTCTTATTAAGGTTTTGTTGACCAACAGGCTCAAGATTGTGTGGTGTACGCGTTTGGCGCGAGCTGGAGACCAACAGGAGAGGAGGAAAATTGAAGAGGATATGGTAGGTTCGGGTCCAGATTGTGCTGCGATTGTGGAAGAGTTACATGCCACCAGGGCTAATGCGATTGAGAGGGTGAAGAACTTGGAGAAAAGAATTCGAGATGAGGCCAGGAGGTTGAAGGGTGGGAGTGGTAGTTCTGGTGAAAGAGGTGAAGATATTGGGTGGTTGAAGGGGCAGGCTCAGCTACTTGATCTCGAAAGCCTTGCAAAAGAGCAAAGCAGACATTTGAGGTCCAAGAACTGCAATCTTCCGGAGGGTTCGTACAGAGTACTTTGTGCTGGAAAGGGATACCAAGAAGTCCACGTGCCGGCAATGAAGCCTAAACCTTTTGATCCTGATGAGAAACTTGTTAAAATATCTGATATGCCGGAGTGGGCTCAACCGGCTTTCAAAGGAATGCCTGAGTTGAATAGGGTACAGAGTAGAGTCTATGAGACTGCCCTTTTCCAAGCAGATAATATCCTTTTATGTGCTCCAACTGGAGCAGGGAAAACTAATGTCGCTGTGCTCACTATTCTTCAGCAGATTGAATTGAACAGGAATAAGGACGATGGTAAGATAAACCACAGGGGTTATAAGATTGTATATGTTGCGCCTATGAAAGCTCTTGTTGCTGAAGTTGTTGGAAATTTGTCTGATCGTTTGAAGGACTATGGTGTTGTGGTGAGGGAGTTAAGTGGTGACCAGACATTGACCCGCCAAGAGATTGAGGAGACTCAGATAATTGTGACAACCCCAGAGAAGTGGGATATCATCACTAGAAAGTCAGGTGACCGGACTTATACGCAATTGGTCAAGCTTCTCATCATTGATGAAATCCATCTTCTCCATGACAATAGGGGTCCAGTTCTTGAAAGTATCATTGCGAGAACTGTCAGGCAGATTGAGACCACAAAAGAACATATCCGGCTGGTGGGGTTATCTGCTACAGTCCCTAATGTCGTAGATGTGGCGTTGTTCCTGCATGTTGATGAGAAGAAGGGACTATTT
This sequence comes from Spiraea crenata, assembly GCA_033992175.1. Taxonomy (NCBI): domain Eukaryota; kingdom Viridiplantae; phylum Streptophyta; class Magnoliopsida; order Rosales; family Rosaceae; genus Spiraea; species Spiraea crenata. Next base: position 1,645,573 of record JAVBHV010000078.1, on the reverse strand, counting down.
CATTTCAACAATAGTTACAGGCCGGTGCCTCTATCTCAACATTATATTGGAATCAATGTGAGGAAGCCATGGCAAAGGGTCCAATTGATGAACGAAATCTGCTATGAAAAGGTCGTGGATTTAGCTGGAAGACATCAAGTTCTTATCTTTGTCCACTCGAGAAAAGAAACAGCCAGAACAGCCACAGCTATAAAAGATACTGCAATTGCTAAGGACACCCTTGGTAGGTTTCTGAAAGAAGACAGTGCTAGCCGTGAGATTCTAGCTACTCACATAGACTTGGTCAAGAGCAGTGATCTGAAAGATCTTCTGCCATATGGTTTTGCAATTCACCATGCCGGTCTGAACAGGTCTGATCGCGAACAGGTTGAGGATCTCTTTTCTGCTGGCCATGTGCAAGTTTTGGTTTCTACAGCAACACTTGCTTGGGGTGTGAATCTGCCAGCGCACACGGTGATAATCAAAGGGACACAGATATATGATCCAGAAAAGGGAGCCTGGACTGAACTTAGTCCTCTTGATATTATGCAGATGCTGGGTCGTGCGGGAAGACCACAGTATGATTCGTGTGGAGAAGGGATCATCATTACTGGCCACAGCGAGCTACATCATCATCTTTCTTTGATGAACGAGCAACTTCCCATTGAAAGTCAATTCATTTCCAAATTGGCGGATCAGTTGAATGCTGAAATTGTTCTTGGAACTGTTCAAAATGCCAGGGAAGCTTGTCATTGGTTGGGATACACTTACCTGTGTGTTCGTATGAAACACAATCCTACACTCTATGGTTTGGAAGCTGATGTTACATTGGAGGAGAGGCAAGCTGATTTGATCCATTCTGCTGCAATCATACTGGAGAAAAACAATTTGATTAAGTATGACAGAAAAAGTGGATACTTCCAGTCGACAGACTTGGGCCGCATTTCTAGTTATTACTATATAACTCATGGGACAGTGTCCACATATAATGAGCATCTGAAGCCAACGATGGGGGATATTGAGCTTTATCAGTTGTTCTCGTTGAGTGAAGAATTCAAGCATGTCACTGTTCGGCAGGATGAGAAAATAGAATTGGAAAAACTTTTGGGCCGTGTTCCTGTTCCGGTCAAAGATAGCTTAGAGGAGCCGAGCGCAAAGATTAATGTGTTGCTGCAAGCATATATTTCACAGCTGAAGCTCGGAGGACATTCATTGGCATCTGATATGATTTTCATTACTCAGAGTGCTGGGCGTCTTGCACGAGCTATATTTGAGATTGTCTTGAAACGAGGATGGGCTCAACTAGCACTGAAGGCTTTGACCTTGTGTAAAATGGTTAACAGGAAGATGTGGAATGTCCAAACACCCCTTCGCCAATTCAGTGGAATTAAGAGCGATATTTTGGTGAAGCTGGAGAAGAAGGATTTGGCCTGGGAAAGATATTATGATCTGTCTGTGCAGGAACTAGGCGAGCTGATTCATATGCCAAAGATGGGAAAAACACTTCATAAGTTCATCCACCAGTTCCCGAAACTAGACCTTGCAGCCAATGTGCAGCCGATTACTCACACTGTATTGAGGGTTGAGCTCACTATAACACCAGACTTTCAATGGGATGACAAAGTTCATGGATATGTGGAGCCATTTTGGGTACTAGTGGAGGATAACGATGGCCAGTCCATTCTTCATTATGAATACTTTTTACTAAAAAAGCAGTATATTGGTGAGGATCATACTTTGAACTTCACAGTGCCAATTTGTGAGCCCCTTCCACCCCAATACTTCATTCGGGTTGTGTCTGATAGGTGGCTTGGATCACAGACAGTTTTACCTGTTTCTTTCAGGCACCTCATCTTACCTGAAAAGTATCCTCCCCCCACTGAGCTATTGGACTTGCAACGACTTCCTGTGAGTGCATTAGGGAATCCTCAATATGAAGCTCTGTATGAAAATTTCAAGCATTTTAATCCTGTCCAGACTCAGGTCTTCAATGTTATGTATAACTCCGATGACAATGTACTGGTTGCTGCACCAACAGGGAGTGGGAAGACCTTGTGTGCAGAGTTTGCTGTGTTTAGGAATCATCAAATGGGATCTGATAATGTCTTGCGTGTTGTGTATATTGCACCTGTTGAAGCTCTTGCTAAGGAACGCTATCGTGACTGGGAGAAGAAGTTTGGGAAAGGTCTCAGACTGCGTGTCGAACTATTAACAGGGGAAACAGCTACGGACTTGAAACTTCTTGAGGAAGGCCAAATTATAATCAGCACCCCAGAGAAATGGGATGCTTTATCCCGCCGATGGAAACAGAGGAAGCCTGTTCAACAGGTTAGTCTATTTATTGTAGATGAACTCCAGTTGATTGGTGGCGAGGGTGGTCCTGTCCTGGAGGTAATAGTTTCTAGGATGAGGTACATAGCAAGTCAACCTGAGAACAAGATTCGTATTGTGGCTCTGTCAACTTCTCTTGCAAATGCAAAGGATCTTGGAGAATGGATAGGGGCTAGCTCTCATGGACTTTTCAACTTTCCTCCTGGTGTGCGGCCAGTGCCTCTGGAAATACATATTCAGGGGGTGGATTTGGCCAACTTTGAAGCAAGGATGCAAGCAATGGCGAAACCAACATATACTGCTATTGTCCAGCATGCCCAGAACGGAAAACCAGCTCTTGTGTATGTTCCTACAAGAAAACATGTGCTACTAACTGCTGTTGATCTCATGACTTATGCAACTGCAGATGGAGCAGAGAAATCGTCATTTTTGTTGCGGAATGTTGATGATATAGAGCCTTTCATTGAGAAACTCAGTGATAAAATTTTGAAAGGCACTTTACGCAATGGAGTTGGCTTTCTACATGAAGGCTTACCCAACTTGGATCAGGAAGTTGTGTCACAGCTTTTTGAAGCCGGGTGGATCCAGGTTTGTGTAATGACCAGCTCAATGTGTTGGGGAGTGCCTTTATCGGCTCAGCTGGTTGTGGTGATGGGAACGCAATATTATGATGACCGAGAAAATGTTCACATGGATTACCCTGTTACTGATCTGTTGCAGATGATGGGCCGTGCCAGTCGCCCTCTGGTAGATAATTCTGGGAAGTGTGTTATCCTCTGCCATGCGCCCCGGAAAGAATACTACAAGAAGTTCTTGTATGAACCGTTCCCTGTCGAGAGCCATTTGCAACATTACCTACATGACCATCTAAATGCAGAAGTTGTCACCAGAATAATCGAGGACAAGCAAGATGCTGTTGATTACCTTACATGGACCTTGTTCTACAGGAGGCTTACACAGAATCCAAACTATTATAATCTTCAGGGAGTATCTCAACGACATCTTTCTGATCACCTGTCAGAGCTTGTTGAAAATACGCTGAATGACTTGGAATCCAGTAAGTGTGTTGAGATCAATAATGGCTGGTACCTTTCTCCTTTGAATCTTGGCAGGATAGCTTCATATTATTACATCAGTTATACTACCGTAGAGCGCTTCAGTTCTTCCTTGTCTTGCAAAACAAGGATGAAGGGTCTTCTGGAGATTCTAAGTCACGCTTCAGAGTATTCATACCTTCCTGTACGACCGGGGGAGGAAGAGGTGGTGCGAAGGCTAATTAACCACCAGAGGTTTTCATTTGAGAACCCGAAATGCACAGATCCTCATGTCAAAGCAAATGCTCTTCTTCAAGCCCACTTTGCGAGGCATCCTCTGGGTGGGAACCTCGCCTTGGACCAACAAGAGGTAATCCTTTCTGCAAGTAGGTTGCTTCCGGCTATGGTTGATATACTTTCCAGCAATGGCTGGCTAAACCTGGCTATCACGGCCATGGAATTCAGCCAGATGGTGATTCAGGGAATGTGGGATCGTGACTCAATGCTTCTACAGCTTCCCCACTTTACAAAGGAGTTGACAAAGAGATGCGAAGATAATCCTGGAAAGAGTGTTACGACAATATTTGATTTGTTTGATTTGGAGGATGATGAGAGGCGCGAGCTACTTCAGATGTCAGATGCTCAGTTTCTGGATATTGCACGATTCATGAACAGGTTTCCAAGCATTGAGTTGAAGCATGAGGTCCTGGACAGTGAGAATATTAGGGGCGGGAATGATGTCACTATGAAAATCATTCTTGATCGTGACCTTGAAGGGAGAATAGAGGTGGGCCCTGTTGATGCCCTGAGGTATCCCAAGGCCAAAGAAGAGGGATGGTGGCTACTTGTCGGCGACCCGAGTACTAACTCATTGCTTGCAATCAAGAGAGTGTATCTACAAAGGAGGGCAAACGTGAAGCTTCAGTTTACTGCTCCTGCACAGCCTGGAGAGAAGAAATTAATGCTTTATTTCATTTGTGATTCATATATTGGATGTGATCAGGAATATGATTTCGCTGTTGATATTAAAGATGCAGCAGGGCCTGATGAGGACAGCATGGGAGAATGAAGAAGTTTATTCTTCTCAATGTTTTGATTATGTTATGTTTTTATTCTGTTTATAGTTTAAGTTCACATTCATGATCATATCCTGTAACTTTGTCTTGAACAAATATTCTACTATATGAAAATAAAGAGTTCAGAAATTTACTGATAGCTTTTGAAGATTGTGTATGTTGTTGAGCATCTGCAGATGCTTTGTCTTTTGTGAATACCTATGATGAACATTGCATGACCACTGTGTACTGTGTTTGATTGTGTTGCAACTGTAATTTTTGTGCACATTTTGCAGGTTCAAGTATACAAACCAGACTTACTTTCTGGAAGATAGTAAATAAAAGATGAATGTATCTCTTTTGAGTGTTTTTTACAGGAACAATAAAAGCAGAGAAACTTGAATTTTCTGCGAACAGGGACTTCAAAGAGCTGGAAGAGGCGATTACCAAAACTTATTTCTAACCAGTATGTGCACTCTGCTTCTTGTCTCACCATGTTCCATCACCAATTTTGTCCAAAGACGATCAAGTCGGTGCCAAAGCACTTCCCAGCGCACTACATTTACGTGCTCCATGCTGACATTATCGTCCTTAAATATGCCGTGAAATGGATTTTGCAAATGGGAATTTTTGTGACAAAGTCACGATAAAATTGAGTTTTGTGATAACATATATGACAAAATAATCTTGTGATAAATTTGAGTTGTGACAAAATGGATTTTGTCACAAGATTGTGACAAATTGAATTTTGTCACAAAGTTGTGACAAATTGAATTTTGTCACAAAGTTGTGACAAATTGAATTTTGTCACAACCTTGTGACAAAATTGGTTGTGACAAAATGCTAATTGAATTTTGCTGTAGTCGTAATTTGTCAACTTTCCAAGGTGTGTGACAACCCTTTTATTCGTCAGTTTTATCATCGTACTCTCTTGTGACAAAAACATACTCAGATTGTGAGGCAATACATACGTTTGTCAAATATGCCATAAATTCTAAGTAAAACTGTGCAAATTAATCAACAAGAAGAAATGAATGGAGCTGCTACGAAAAGATTTTTGGGATGATGATGACCGCAACTCAGTAAAGAGTTTGGATTTCTTCTTAACTTCAAAAAACCTGTACATTTATCATATTTGCACGAAAATGTATAAACACAATAATTATCATAATAATCGTAAACATCAATAGTCCAAATGTCAAGTAACAACAATGCCAGTTTGACAGGACGAGAGCGGGAAAAGACTTTAAACTGCCCAAAGGGATGGCTTGTGTACTGCAAGATTAACGGGATCATACATAAAGTTTACAGGCTTTTCATCTTGGCTAAAAATTGCTGAAGATCTTCCAACTTTGCACCAGAGAAGCCTGCAAAATAGAAAGTATCTTGTAATAAACTCCAACGCTATAAAATAAGTTTAATTTGCAAGTACCACTACTTGAACATGAATCTCTATAGCTGTTACCTTTGCCATTATCCATAATAGATGCACTGAAGTGTGGGTTGTAAACCTTATCAGCTTTCTGGCGCTTGGTTTCTTCTATCCTGTTGTTCTTCACCTTTCCTATTTTTGCGCGAAGTTCTGATGCTGCTTTCTCCATCTCTACATAAAACAACATTCTACTGAAACTTTTCTTTTGGATTCTTCGATAGTTCAACAGAAATCATCACTCAAGATCCAACACAAAAGCAACAACTTGAAGGCGTAATGAATGGACTTTCCAATTCTCTTGAAACAAAAACTGGTAGGAACAGAACTTTATTAGATACAAGCTTGTCTGTTGTCTGCATAACATATGTAAAAGTAGAAAATCAAAAGAAAAGGGCTGATTGGTATTGATCCTAACAGCCAGAAAGTTACGCAAATCTCAAGGTCAAGATAATAAATTATATCACATGTCTGCCTTGTGTTGAAGACTAAATTCAGAAAAGATCAGAACAACCAGAAGGAACAGTTACCCATTGAAACCCATAAATTAGGCCTAACTTGCATAACAGAAAGAGGGCAAAATTCATAGGAACACTGAAATCCATAAATCCATTGGCTCCTGAGTATCTAAGTACTCAAAAGGTTCAATAAGTAGCAATGGCTCAGAAATCTGAATGTGTAGTGGAATGAGTTAAAATGGAATGCTAAAGCAGACTAAATCCAAGCATATTTGGAGGGAGTATCCAGTTAGTTACCCTGAAACATCTCATGATAAGAGTTTAGCTCATATAGTTGCAATGTATCGTTGACAAGTGCAGAAGAACCAGCATTAGAAGCAGACTGACGATCTAATGATTGGAGCTCTCGATTCAACGCAGCAGACTCCTTACCAGCCTGCAAATGGATTCCATTAAAAGACCAATTGGGAATCACACATGGAAGAGATTAACTTCTAGTATTGTAATTACCTCGGTAAGTTTGTTCCTTATCAAAGCCAACTGTGCATCCAGGTCCGGGTCACAGATTGCATTTTGACATATATTACTGTCAACAGGCGATTCGTCCTAGAAAGAAATGTTCTTTAGTCATCAAAGTATACAATACAAAGTTTATACAACAATAACAGAATCAGATCTTCCACTAAACACACTCCAAGTGTGGATGAAACCAAATTGAAAGCATCATTAACTGACAGAACCTACATTTTTGGGCACCGTAAACCCCTCCGGAACCTGAAAACAGTGTTGGAGGCAGAACTGCTCCCACGTAGACAGCCGTTTATCAAGGTCTGATTGAACCATATTGCGAACGATACTAACACCCTACACAGATATAATCAAACAAACAATTGAATAGACTCGACACATTTCTATTAAGTTGGAACCTGAACAAATTATAAGCCTCAATGAATGCAACTTATCAAGCACCAAAAACATGAAAAATTGTGAAATTTTGATAAACCCTAGAAGTATGAAACAAACTAAAACGCAGCAAACTAGGCGAAACCCGAAAGGGAAAGATCGAAATGAGTGAAAGAAATAGTGAAATTATATATACCTTGGATAGATCTTGGGCTCTTTCAGTTCCCTCAAGTTTCAGATAGCTCGATGCTTGTCTGCAGAAAAATCATCACAAAAAATATAAAATTTTAAAAATCAATCAAAAATCAAACAAAAACACAAAAGAAGAATCGAAAGAGAATTACTCTTGGAAGAAATCGAAAGCTTCGTCGACCAACTCGTCGACGGTGGTGATGGCTTGGTCGATGAACTGCTGTGGGTTTAGGCCCAGCGAATCGAACACCGCCTCGCTTTCGCTGCCTTCCATTTCTCAACTCCGGCGACACGCCGAAACGAGCGCGATTTATCGGCGGAGTTGGCGAATCTCGGATTCGCTGATGGGGATTTTCCCGCGCAAAGTGCCTGTAGAAATGGCGGAGAGGTGGATTTGGGGACGACTTGAATTTTGAAAGTTGAAACGAAAAGAATTGGTTTTTCTTTTGGATAATTTGTAATGTTCTGCCACGTCGTCAAATATTAATTCTTATGTATTTTATTTCTTATGGATAATTTGTAATGTTCAACATCCAATAAGTTACAAGTTTTTTTGATTTTCATTCGAGCGTGTTGTTTGTCTGAGTTATTAATCTAATGGTCGTAATCTAAATTTCTCTCTATAAGGGGCATTTGATGATATTATAAATATCGAACTGTTCAAAATTCTCCGTAGATATCATGTTGATACAATTACTAAGTGACTAACAATAGCATATTGATATTGTCAGTCTACGTGACATTCAATATTTATAAAGATCGGACATCATAAGATAGTACATGAATGTGAAAATCAACTTACATGACTAAAGTAGAAAGAGAAGGGAACCACAACGATGATGAATTGCATTGGCGAATTATATGAATTACAGGGACGACTGGTGCAATTTTGTCATTCCTCTGTGACTGACTGAACGAAAGATTGACAACATCCACAAACTGAACTTGACGAACTCAACTCACTATCGCTCCGAACAAACGGCCCAAATTTTTCACGAAACAAATTAAATTTAGATGTAATTTCTCACTGGCCACCAGAATGTTTCCAGAATGTCAAAAAGCATCCGATAAGCTGCGCATGTTTTTACAAAGCACAGCCACCAATTTCACTGCGTTTCGTCGAAGCCACTCAACAAGCATGGCATCTCCGAAGAGCTCCAAAGTTCAGACTCTATACGACCTCTGCCACAACATCTTAACGCCGTCGGGGTCTCCGCCGCCGTCGCCTTCTTCTCCGGCCGTCAACAAGCTTTGTTCTGTTATGGGTAATTTCTCTATTCCGTTTATGGGTTTAAGACTTTTGTGATATCTGATTGTTTCGAGAGTTTTGTTTAACCAAATTTTGGCTCAATTCTGCATTTGGGTTTTGCAATTTATGCTTAAAGTTTGAAACTTTGAAATGGGTTTGCTTGGTTTGGTGGTGGAATTGTAGGAATGAGTAATACTTGATGCAGCTTTGTCAAATTGTTAGAATATAGCATGCTTGAGTTATTGGAGTTCAAAGGGATGCTACCTAATTACTGGAAACATCCTAAATTGGCGTGTAAGTTTACTGGTTAAGTATGAAGTATGTGAAACAAGCAATTGCAGTTTAACTGCAATGCGTGTTTCGATCATATGTTATGTGCATTGTTGCTTTTGGAAGTATGATTTTAGCTCTAAAAACGATAGACTGTACCTCCAAAAATGCTAAGTCAGCTACCTGGTTGCTTCTCAAAGTGAAGCCACTTGGATTAAACATTGTGTTTCTTTTCCTTTTGCCATTTTGTGGTGTGGGGAAGTTTTTGTTGATTTTCGTATTCTTGATGATATAGACTTGGTTGGTAGGGCTTTGTTGCCTTTAGTGTACTAGAGACCAATGCTACTTTGGTTATAGATTCTCATGGCCGGATGATATGTGGAAGCGTATCTGTTCAGTTTATATGAGGAATGTCTCATTGTTTAACTGACATTGTCTTTGCTTTGTCCTATTGTTGTCACATATATAAACGTTTGCCTTTTCTGCACAACTGTCAGAATCCTGCTTAAAACATTTACGAACAGAATGATGATAGTTTTAGTACCTTCCTAATAACTAGAAGATCAGGATGCACACATATAGTACATCATTCATATACACCATGTTCTAGTATCTTTCCTCTTCTTTTCTCATCTTGGTTTAAATTCACAGACACAATATCTCCTGCTGATGTTGGGCTTAAAGAAGATTATCTGGACGACGATCGAGGGCATGGGTTTTGTGGACTTGACCAACTAAATAGAGTCACTCGATGGTCTCAGCCGATAACATACTATGATATCTATGAATCTGATAGCTTTACTGTAAGTATTTAGCAATTAAGTAACACACATTTGCATTTAGAAATGAATGCGCTTTTTCATTTAGGAACAAAATCTTTATGTTGTACTTATCTATCATATGACTATTTGAATTGCCACTCATATGACTTATCACTTAACGGAACTTAGATTTTTGTTACATTCAAAGCTCTTTGAAATTGGTACTGAAGAAATAAGCAAATGATCTTTTGCAGATGTGTATATTCCGCTTTCCTACTTCCTCAGTCATTCCACTTCATGACCATCCCGGGATGACTGTTTTTAGCAAAGTTCTATATGGCTCTTTGCATGTTAGAGCTTATGATTGGGTTGAGCCTGCCCAGGAAATCAAGGGACCAAATTACATTCCAGGTCGGTTTACTACTCTCTTTTTGGCTTGTGGGTAATCTATTAGTAGAACATGTAGGGAATTAGACTAATTCACTTGATTATATCATTTAGCTTTGTAACAAAATAATTGCTCTGCTGCTCTGCTATGCAGTAAGATTAGCAAAGCTGGCAGTTGACAAGGTTTTAACAGCACCATGTGGGACATCAGTTTTGTATCCAAGGAGTGGGGGGAATCTGCATTCTTTCACTGCAGTCACTCCTTGCGCTGTTCTTGATATTCTTACTCCCCCTTACAGAGAAGATGCCGGCAGAAGATGTGCCTATTACCGTGATTATCCATATACCGCCTTTGGTAAGTAACTTGATTTCTAGTTAGTGTTTTTCTTTTTCACTGTAAACTTATTTGCTTGAAAAGAAAAGAAAAGAAAATTGACAGTTATTGTGGTCTTCTGAATATGTTACTCTGCAGCTCCAGTAAACGGCATGAAGATAGAGGATGATAAAGAGGAGTATGCATGGCTTGCTGAGACAGAACCAGATGATCTCTATATGCGCTCGGGAAGGTACAGAGGCCCTACTATTCAAGTGAGTGGCTCATGAGGCATCAGTGACAATCATTAAATGAGATCATGCTTCTTACTGCGTTTGGTACACATTTGGACCCTGGAGAAGTAGAAAGCATTCCTTTGTTGGTTGACTACAGATGCCTAAACAGAGAGGTAACAAAGGCACTCATGCCTGCTGGCACTCATGCCTGCTGCAGAACTGCTTTATGAATGATCCTCTCGTTTTCTTTTACTCGCCAACAAATGAATTTAAAGATAAAAACACCTTTTTGTTAGATGATCATGTCTGGTTTCTTATCGGGTCATCCGGAGTCACCATCCTTCTTGCTTGTGCAACCTTCCTCATTAACTAACTTCACAAAGTTCTGGTAGTTGCAATAGCTGCAATATCTGTTACAAAAGCACGCGACAATTTTCATTGGTAGTGGTGTTCCTATCTCTTTCTTGTGTTTCCCCAGATGGTTTATGCGCCGTATTTGGAGGCTTGGTACGTTGTTTTAGTGCAGATTGCCAATTAAATGCTACCATACATACTATCGATTGCACTATATTTTGGTACCCAAGTATTATTTCGGGCATAAAGTTCATGTTGTGCCATTACATCATGGACATAGCCACACGGTGTGCCCCACACCCGAAAGGCGAACCCTGCATCTTGAGGTTCTATTGGAATTGCCTCCTAAAGGTTAAAACAAGTAATTGATGATGTTAAGCTCTTAAGACATTGCGAGATGTGGTCAAGAAGAATAAAAAGGTAGATAACAAGGTCAAATATTAAGTACATAGTACATTACATTACAATGCCACACGAGAAAGAAATACAAAGTTGAACTGGATGAGTGTCTTATTTCACCAGTTCCATACAAACCCTTGAAGACAATTAATAGAAAGCACCATCTTTATTCTGTGACATATGTTTGTATTGAAGGAGACGCACGGTGTCTTATGCCAAGAACACAGTACATGTAACTATCTAATGACGCCTAATTTCGTAAGCTCTATCCAAAATTTCGACAGATTCTCCCAAATTCTAAATTCGGTTCGAAGTTCAGATAACTTGATGGATGATGATTAACATCGTGGATTGTCTTCACTTAGAGAGATCTGAAAGCTTCGCCAGCATAACGCACGTTACCGATACCCAGCTCCTCTTCAATACGCAGAAGCTGCAACCAAATCAAAACAAATACAGTACTAGATTAGTTCAGCCACTTGACATTGTAATGTTTTCTTAGACGGTTATCAGAGAGTTTTAAGTGTTGGGTGGGTGCTGGATATGCTCCAGTTACCTGATTATACTTGGCCAACCGCTCACTTCGGCAGGGAGCTCCTGTCTTTATCTATATAGAAGAAAATGCAATAATCAGCTTCATAGAGCCAATAATGTCAAATGATATAGAACATGGTTACGGCATTTGGCAAACAAACCTGTCCACTAGCCAAGCCAACGGAAAGATCAGCGATAAAGTTATCCTCTGTTTCCCCACTACGGTGGCTGACCATCACACCCCAACCTGCAGCTTTAGCGTCAAGTGCCGCCTGGATAGATTCGGTTATAGTGCCAATCTGGTTAACCTGCAATGAAAAGAGGTCCATCAAGTTAATCACACGCATGGCTGTTACTAGCATGGAAAGGACCAGAGTTAATTTGGAAGGCCAACAAGTAAATCCAGGTAAAGATTCTTGCCTTCAAAAGTAAACCATTGCATGCCTTCTTCTGAATGGCTTCAGAAATTTTCTTTGGATTGGTGACCAACAAGTCATCTCCAACAATTTGGATATCAACAGATGACTGAAGTGAAGACCACGAGCTCCAATCATCTTGGTCAAAAGGATCTTCAATGGACACAATAGGGAATTCTTTGATAAACTCCTTGTACAGCTCGCCAAGGTTTGGAGGTGAGAGCACATGCGCTCCATCATTTGGTTGTTTCTTGAAGTTTAGATCGTAATTCCCCTCTTTCGTGAGAAACTCGGAAGCAGCAACGTCCATTCCTATTTTGATCTGCATTCATGACATCTTTTGAGGGTCTAGATAACACGTAAGTATGAGTTAAGTTGCAAAGGATAATGTCAGTTCCTACTACGGTCCTACCTTTCCAGTGTAACCAGCCTTTTCAATAGCATCAATGAGCAAAACCAGTCCTTCCCTATTATCCTGTACATTGGGAGCAAACCCTCCTTCATCTCCAACATTGCAAGCATCCTGTCCGTATTTTGCCTTGATAATTCCCTTTAGTGTATGATACACTGTTTTAAGCAATGCAGAAATGTTATGAATTATTCATATGACCCTATATAACTTCATCTCCCTAATCCATATGTTGAAATCGAGTAACATACCGAACTTTACTCGGTTTACTGTATTCTAACATTGATTCGCAGCTAGGATCAGATAACATTAGTAAATCCATTTACTAACCTTCACTACCCATGCGGAGTGCCTCAGCAAAGGACGAGGCACCAACCGGCAAGATCATAAACTCTTGCATAGCCAAGTTGTTTCCAGCATGGCTGCCTCCGTTGATCACATTGAAAGCTGGGACGGGCATAACGAGCTCCTTTATCCCGGAAACTTCCTGGATGTGCTTGTACAATGGCACTCCCTTTGCTCCTGCACCCGCTCTGCAAACGCTCAGAGACACTCCCAATATGGCATTGGCCCCCAATTTCGACTTGTTCGGAGTCCCATCGATTTCCAACATCAGTGCATCAACAGCATTTTGATCTCTGTACGAAACAAATATACTGAAAAATCTCAGAGCTTCATAACGAACCATACAGCAATGTAAAATTCACTAACAGAAAAAATAACAATAATAACCACCTAATTTTACTAAACGAACTCAATAAACCACAACTCAAGTGTACTAATTTGAAATTTACTAAACTGTGATTATTAGGAAAATTAGGAAAGGTTAATTGATTGATTGAATGATTAACCTGACGTCGACGCCAATGAGCTTGGGCCCCAAAATGTCGTTGATGTTTTTGACGGCGTTAAGGACGCCTTTGCCTCCGTAGACGGACTTGTCGCCGTCTCTGAGCTCCAAGGCCTCGTAGATTCCGGTGGAGGCGCCGCTGGGGACGGCCGATCGGTACAGATCGTCGGTGACGAGGTCGACCTCGACAGTGGGATTGCCCCTGCTGTCGATGATCTGCCTGGCCTTGACGGACTTCACCGAGTACTCCTTGGCGGCCTTGGAGACGGCGGCGGGGGCGGCGGCGATGGAGCATTGGACGGAGCGGGAGCGGCGGCCGGGGACGGCGGCGGCGGCGGGGAGGTGGTGGGGTTGAGTTTTGGGGTTTGAAGAAAGGAAGGGGTTTTGGAGGAGGTTGGTGGTGGGGTGAGCAAAAGAAGCCATTTTTTGCTTTTTGGGGGGCGTTTGGTTAGCGAAAAAACCGGGGAAATGTTGTTTGGAGGGAGAGAAAGTTGGGGGCGTTGAAAATATAAAAGGGGGGCGAGGAAATGCGGGAAAGCGTGGGAAAGTCCGCCGAGGAGGCGATGAATATAAAGTTGGTGGTCTGTTGGACTCGCTGGGGGGACGTTGGGACTGAAGTGAAGCAGCCAGCTAAGTTAAGAGGGGAAGGTAGGCAGGTTTGTGTGGCACGTGCGATATATTTTCGGAAACGGGGTGGGCTGACTGGTGCAATGTATACCCATATGGGGCCTGTTTTGCTTGTGGGGAACATTTATGTTGGGCCCCATTTGTACTGACTCAGTAGGGTGATTGTGATTTTAGGAGTTCTATATGAAATTGAATTAGCACCCTAACATATTTTAAGAAAATGATTTTAAAATATTATCATGAATTTATGTAAAGATGATTACTTTTGGAAAACATAATGAAAAAATAGGGAAGAAAAAAGAGTATGAAGAAGTCCGAAGACACAAATATAGTAATAATAAAAAATATTAAAACTAAAGCAGTGTTCGATTGCGCTTGTCACACTCTTTCAGTCATGCCTCTATACTGACCATGCATTTAGTATTCTGGCTTTTATTTGTTTACCATGTTCATCACGTGACATGCTGAGAGGAAAACTTAACGTAGGCTCGAGCTATAGTCGGGGCGCTTACATTCAAATGAGGATTGACTTTTTAAGTGGAATGCATGCCACAAATGAGTTATGGTACGCAGAAAACGAAAGGACAATAAGGAAACTAGTAAGATTCATCTTCACTCATAACCAACAACAAGAGACTATCATCCATTTTATTCATCGGAAACACTAAGATAGTAGTGGGCTTCTATTAGGATTTAAAGCCACACTAAGCAAATGGTCTGTTAATTGATCTATAACTGATAATACACGCATCAGGCTATAAGTATCACAGTTGGACTGTAATAGTTAGAAAACAGAGTCGATTCAACCTTTAATTATCGTTTACTACTAATCCGTGCCATGTAACGCGAAAGAAATTGCACGTTTGGGATGAATGGGGGGGCACGATGCGTGCGAATTGTTAGTTCACGTCAAAGTCTCAAAAAAAAAAACCACTAAAACCAACCGTCTCCACTAAACAGCAGCCGTTCTTCACTACGTGTATGACTCAGTTTTTACACGTCCGTCTTCAAAAAATTCCCCCGCAACGGTAAACACGACGTGTCCTCTTCCATTCCCCGCCACGTGCCCCCGGCCCAAAACCCCTCCAGGCCCATTTTACAGAAACCGATATATTTCAAAACAATGCAACCGTTCACGTAGAGTAGGAATTCAACTCCTCCTATAAAACAGTTACTCACAACATCACATATATAACAAGCAACAAACACACCCACAATCCTTGCCATTCTCTCCTTCCTTCATCGTTCTTCATAATAATTCGTTCGATTTCGATACAGCAAAAGGTCGTGCTTGTTTTATAATAGTAGAGATATGTTTCGAATCAGCAACACCGTCATCGGGATCCTCAACTCCCTCTTCCTCCTCCTCGGCCTGGCCTCGATTGGTGCCTCAATCTACTTCCATGTCCATGGAGGGACCCACTGCCAGAAGGCCCTCCAAACCCCCCTGCTCATCGGTGGGCTCTTCTTCTGCGTGGTGTCCTTACTAGGCCTATTGGGCTCCTTCTGCCGGATCAACTCCCTCCTCTACATCTACCTGACCGTGATCTTCCTCGTCATCGTGGGACTCTTCGCCTTCACGATATTTGCCGTGTTGGTTACCAACAAGGGCATCGGGAAGGCGGTGTCGGGCCGAGGGTACAAGGAGTATAGGGTCGCGGATTTCTCGCACTGGCTCCAGCATTATGTGGTGAACCGGGAGAACTGGGGGCCCATCAAGAGTTGCCTCATCGATGCTCACGTTTGCGAGAGCCTCGGCGGCGACGGCGATGATGTTCATGAGACCGTGGCTGACTTCTACAAGAAGAACTTGTCCCCTATACAGGTTCGTATCTTTTGAATTTTCTTCCTATTAATTGTCATTCAAGGATAGGTTTTAATGCATAATTGCAGTTTTAATTTGAATTTTGTGCTCTTTGTTAGAGCGAATTGTTTTGAACACTATAGAGTAAATTTTAGTGTAGCAAGTTCAAATTACATATATATGTTATGCCAATTGATTTGCACACGAGTTTGAATCAAATATATATCATGTCTATTTGCACATAAGTTTGAATCAAATCTATATCATGTGTTGGTTTTTTGGAATGAATTGTTGTGGCCTAGTAACTGTTATGGTTTTTCAAAGAGCAATGAACTAGAACGTAAACATATAACATCAATAAATGGCTTGTACAATATGTATGTAGTTTAGACCAAAAGTTGGATCCAATATGGTACATATGTGAGTTGGGCCAGTTGGATGTAGCCACAAGTGGATGTGTCCTTTGTGACAACTTTGTGTCTAAGACTAATTAACCGTTACACATGTGATTAATGTGGTGTTTTTGGTGACAGGCTGGTTGCTGCAAGCCGCCGTCCCACTGCGGGTTCGAGTACAAGAATGCTACATTCTGGATAGCGCCTAAGACGGCACCGGCGGCGGTGGAGGGAGACTGCAAGGCGTGGAGCAACTCGCAGAAGGCGCTGTGCTACGAGTGCGAGACGTGCAAGGGCGGAGTTCTGGCCAACATCCGGAAAGAGTGGAGGAGCCTGGCCGTGTTCAACATCTGCGTTTTGGTGGTCGTCACCCTCGTCTACTGCGTCGGATGCTGCGCTTCCAAGAACAACCGCTTCAGTACTTACAACGTCTACAACAAATACCGACCAGGCGGCCCTTAGATTGATTAATTAATTTGTTTAGTAAGAAGATGATTAGTAATAGTGTAGAGTATTTTATTGTTTGATTAAGACCATGTTTGCTAATTATCGTTGCAGTAGGATTCGTCCTAGACTATATAGTTATATCTAGGCAGGTACTCTCGATGTTGTTTACGTTACTTGAATTCAAGTACTTGGTTGATATTGTAGTTTGTTTTTGCCTATGTGACTCCTTTTGTCTTCAACCTTCGATTCTTAATCCACTAACTCTCGCACAAACATTACGAGTTTATGCATATATTTCGTCCAAATTTAATGGTTGATATTGTAGTTTGTTTTTGCCTATATGACCCCTTTTGTCTTCAACCTTCGATTCTTAATCCACTAACTCTCGCACAAACATTACGAGTTTATGCATATATTTTGTCCAAATTTAATTGAAATTATTGTCATCAGGTCATTTAAAAGTATTGATTAAAAGTAGAGAGAGTTTATTCCATTATATCGTTTATCTGTTTGGAACAAAAATTACTGCTGTAAACGATCTTAAATTGGGTTGAAATTTTGCAAAAATAATTTTTACCAATCGGTTTTTAAAATTAAACGATTTCAATTACGGAGTATATTCTCATCTTTCTTATTGGGGGCTGTTAGTTCCACCCACATGTTTTATTTGCACACCCCTCAATTAATTACTATTTTAATAAAAAAATTCTTTTAGCTTGTTAAAAGACCTTTAAGGACCTAAGTTAAAAAAATTAATTAAGAAAAATTTTGTTTTGTTGAACCCGCCGCTGTTCTCCAAATAGAATCCAGAAACAAGAATTTCTTTGAAAAAGTAACCCAGTGAAAAAATCATCAGAACCATGAGTGTTCCACCTAAAATTCAGCCAATCTGTCCATGGCCCTCTGTCAAAATCAAAAGAATATAGCTTGAAAACCCGATCAATGACGAAGTAGAGATCTTCGATTCAAGAAGGATTGAAACTTGCCGAGTTGTGTTTGTAGGTTTACTGAGATTATGTTTTTGGTTTTTATGGTAGGGGAACTGAAAAAATAAAATAGGTGTGCAAATAAGACAGGTGGGTGGAACTAACAGCCTTCTTTTTATTTTTCCGATTCGTAAAAGAAAAGTTTGGGCTCGGAGGGGTTATACAATAAAATATTATAAACCCAAACATAAAGGCCCAAAGTGTAAAAGCCAGGCCAACCTCATAATAACAGAACCGAGCGAAGGAAGGAGCTTGGCCAACTTCACTACTCGCCGCCGTGAACAGCTCGACGGGGCTTCGCGTCCTCTTTGCATCCCTCCACGCGGCGTCTCCTCCTAGGTGTGCTTTCATTTCCCTATTTTCTCAATCATTCCAGCACAGCCCATCTTTCGTTGTTTCAGTGAATGATTTTATCTGAGTTGGGTTCAATTTTCATCATCTTCCGATGTTTGATGCTGAAGATTTGAACTTCTGCATTGATTTGGTCTGAGCTGCTCTTGGGTTTCTTTTCCCTTTGACTATTGATTCATATTTGCCTCCAATCATCTGCTGACCTTCACTTGAATGTGTTTTTCTTGGTGTTCTGAACTTCTGTTTTCAGCCAATTTTCTTTGTCCTGTTTGGTTCCTGAGAAACAGGTAGGTGAAAGACAATGTCTTGTAGCTTTTAAGTCATGTTTTCTATGAGTAGTTTGTCGGTCTTGATACATTGAAGTGAGTTCTACAGGAGTTTAAACGACCAGGTTGTCTAGTAATCGAGGCAAATAGTTTAACATCAGCCAGTTGTTAATGTTTTGATGTTTGGCATTGTTGTCTGCTAGTGCTTGAAATAGTTTTAGCAAAGCTTCAGCGTCTTTTTCCATGAATTGGTAATCTTCGTTGCATAAATTCTAAGCTATGTCGAACTTTGGCTCGTGCTTGCGATCATCTTCATACTGGCATCTTCCTTCTGATGCAACCGTGCCTTGCATATGTAGTATGTACATTGAAGTTATGGCCTTGACTCTAGAGTTTGGGATGTTCTGTAGGTTGGAGAAGAAATGAATGCTTTCAAGGCTTTCAAAGCCAGTGTCCCAATTGCATGGAGTCCAAATCTGTACATTACTCAGGTGAGGGGAATGCCAGGAACCAGGAAACTTCACAGGCGTACATTGGAAGCGTTGCGACTGGGCAAGTGCAACCGAACTGTCATGCGATGGAATACTCCTACAGTTCGGGGAATGCTCCAACAGGTCTGATACAAGCTCAAAGTTAAGAGGAATTTGTAGATCAAGGCGTCTCTCATGTCTGTAGTTGATAATCGTAGTATGCTGTTTTCCTACACAGGTTAAGAGGTTGGTCGTGATTGAGACAGAAGAGATGTACAAGGCCCGCAAGCAGAAGTTGGAAAACCATCGCGCTCTACGCCCCCCTCTTGTCATAGATCACGTACCTGCTTCTGCCAATGCTTCTGCTAGTGCTTCCTAGTGAAGATGATGTTTATTCATCACGTAGGGTGGATCCTACTTAGCTGGTTATCTGTTGTTTACATTGAATTTGAGATATTTGTCTAATTAGCTATTTAGAATATGGGAATTCTTGGATGTGTTTTGCCTTTTGAGATAAATTTTGTTCACAATAGCCAGACCAAACAAGAAGTGAAATGAGAGACTGGCAATTTCCTCAGTTTGCATTCAAATGAAGAAAGTGACCTCTGTAAAAAGATTTATGTAAACAAGTAGCCAAGAAAAAATGTCAAAAGTGTTAATGTGACGGCCATTGATGATAATTAATTCTTTGGTAATAAAAGAAGAAAAGAAATACTAATCTCGCGCAGATGGTAAAACATCCTTTATGAGCGCACAATATTTCAAGAGTAGTAAAGCGGTGAACTTGTAATACATTCAAATAAAACGTACAGCTTGTCTGTGTTTACAACTATCACATAATGTAAATTCTGATCGACAAAATAGTTTGAGTTCTACTTGAGAAAGGTACATGCAAGAAACAGGAACAGATATACGACTAGTGACGTTGCAAGTTCGAGAGTCCAAGTAGGATGTAATAGAATTGATGGGATATTTGGGACCAAGAGCGAACCACATACCCAACCTGTAACAAGAGCTCCAAGTCTGCAATTGAGTCAACGTGTAAGTAATAGTAGAGAAATGGCGCAAAAGAAGGGGATAACTACTACTGGTACTATCCACATAAAACTTACCCGAAAATGGAAGCTCTGGCCAAGCTTTTCGTCTTCTCATTGAGGAAGTATATGCAAGCTGCCAAGGAGACTGCCACCTGCAGAAACAATTTTTCCATTAAACTCAGAGAATAAGGGCAGCAACATTGCAGTCTGTTATATGAGTTCTGAAATGCAGAATTGCAGATAATAAAATGTGATCAAATAACAACATTGAGGAAGATGTAGAGAATCTAGGCTTAAGCTTATGGGAAAAAGAAGAACTGAAAAACTTCAATGCTGGATTTCAGCCTAAGAAGGAAGGCAATTGATACACGAAATATGTTTGCAAACCAACGCTTCCCAAAGACTGTACACAATGCCACTCTCATTCTACTTCAACCATTAGGACTCATCAAAAGAAGACAGCAACTCAATCAATGATATCACCAACATCAGGAAGATAAAAATGTCTCATGAAAGGTTCAAACGGTATCTCAGCATCAAATAGAAACTGGATCTAACTGAAAAAGTAAATCAGGACGACGGTGGAAATGCCAATAATAGCATACAAATTTCACTGTTATGACAAAAGGATTAACATTTATAATACTATGACAGAAATGGCAGCAGAAAATGTAACAAAGAAAGTAAATCATGGCATTAGAACATTGTTTATCCCAACTAGAACTTAATGCAAACCTGAAAAGCAGGTCCACCTTCAGCTGAGTTCATGATACTCCAGCCCCCCATGAACGCAAAGAGGAACAATCTTCTAAACACAACTTCAATCGGCGGAACTTCGACAAACGTGAGCAGATTCTTAAGCCAAGGTGGAGACTCTTCTACTTTCTTTTTCAACTTGCTCTTCAAGTTAATCTTTGTTTTCTTCCTCTGCTGGAAACTGGCCATCAAAATTTTCTCAAAAGCAGCTTCGATCGATTCTTCAGTTCTCTCATGCCCAGCATACTGTTGCAAGAGAAAATTTCGTGATCCCCATATCTCTTCTTCAGAGGCATCATACGTTACACCAAGACGTTTATATGGATCCCAAACCTTGAGCCGAGGAAATTTGGGAGCATTACCTATAAACACCGAAAGAGAATAAAGCAATGACCAGCAGAACGACCAAAGCTAATCGATAGCGAACTCACGGGATATACTTCTGCGGGAGGAACTCCCAAGTAGATATATTAAGCTACTAATACGTTAATAACATACTGATATCGGCATCAATTAATCCGAGGGATGAACACTTTTCTTGCAGAATCAAATGGTAGTGACCTTCATGTTAAACTACAGGATTCCGAGCCCCAAAATCTAAATTTTGGGACATCGCCCACTAGATAATACAGCTTTAGTACCCACAATTCTTCCTCAAATCAACAAAGGAGCTAACTTTATTTGCAAAATAACACCCAAATGATTACAAAAATGCAAAAAAATTTGAAAAGAGTGAAATTGAATACCTCCATAAGATGTATCCGCAGCACAGCGAGGAGGGGTTCGTGCAAGGGGGCAAAAAGTCTGCAGCTTTTTCGTATTTTCACGACATTTACTGTAATCAAAGCAAAGAAAAACCCCCAAAATCAATGGAGTTAATCCCAGAAATCAACACGTAATCATAGAAAAGAGAGGGATTTATTTACAGTTTTTGGCCGAGGAAAGAGGTGGTGAAATTAGGGCTCGATACTGAAAGCGCCGCCATGGATTTTCTCGAGAAAGTTTTGCGTGCGGAGGAAACCCTAATTTCACTGACTGTTGTCCGCCATGAAAATAGCTCCAGAAGCTCCGAGCGGAAGATGAACAACAATATCCGCTGCTTTGTGTTTCTCAGCCAACTTAACCAAGTGAAGAACCGGCACGTGCTATCATGCGCTACGATGCGCAGTACGCACCTCTCTTTTTAATCTTATGTTAATAGCAAATTTAACGTCGTAGCTCGGGTAAATTTTTCTTTTACCATCACAAACACATTTCTAATCATCTTATTGCTGGTAAAATGATCTATGATTGTTATATTACTTCATCAACGAGAGGCTTCAATGATTAAACTGTAACAATTACAATGATGTCAAACTTTATTTTTTTTGAAAAGATTTATTATTATACAATACAACATCAATAGGCTGAAACATTATTTCCTTCTTGTTTGTGGGACTCTGTACTGGTGCTGCTTGGGAGTTCGTTCAATGGGAGCAAAAACTTTTGTTATAGCTTGGCGCCTTGATCGAGTTGAGCAAACTGCTGCCGCAAGATCCTTCGCATGACCTTGTTTGTTGCCGTCCGTGGAAGAGATGGGAGATGCACAACTCTTGAAACCTGCATACCAAAGGGAAGGGTTAGCATACAAAGGTAATCGTGACGAAAAGAGAAGAGATAAGAGGATAGTCAATGCAAGTGTGAGCAGAGCAAAAATCAGTACTTTGAACAGCGGGTTTAGTTTCTTCTGTACGGCTGAATTGAAAGATATTCTCAACCGGTTCATATCTGCAGGTTGGTTATCCGGATTCTTGAATACAACAGCCAGTACTAGCTGCTCAGGCCCGCCTCCCGCAGGCGGCACCCCGATGGCAGCTGTCTCAAGGACATTGCTGTCAACTTCATTACAGATTCGTTCAATCTCAACTGAACTAACCTGCCCAAACAGAATGGAGTACATTAGAGCCAACCAAACATTTTTGTAACTAGAATTCAATTTAATAAGGGTAGGTTGTGTATACTTGTGATTTACAAGTCGCTAAGAAGGTTTTTCACATGGAAAGCAATAGTAAGCAGGTAAAGGAATTCTGGTAAATTACAAAACACATGCTCTGTATGATAATACGTAGCACTGTTTGCACACGAAAATTCAGAACAATGTCATCTTCTTAGCAGAGGCAGGAGGTTAAATTTCACAGCGTGATGCCTAACATCGAGTGAGTTTGCTTTTTAAGTAATACCTACCTTGATGCCTCCAAGATTCATTGTATCATCTGCACGACCGTGAGCATGATAGTAGCCTCTAGATGTCCGTTCAAGCAAATCCCCGTGTCTCCGTAAAACCTGCTGTTTGGAAATCATTACAGCATCTGAATGAGATGGTATACAGGTACAAGAGTGAAGAAGAGAGTTGTTTACCTTCCCATTCCAGGATGGCATTCCCTTAAAGTAAACATCATAATGATCAGCATTCAGTAATGTCGTAGAAGCTCCAAACATGAGGGGTCCAAGAGCCAATTCACCAATCCCTGGTTCCTTCTGTGGCTGCAAGAGAAGACGAAACTTTAGACATCCAAAGAAGGAGGAAATATCATAAGTCAGATCTGCTTTGCGATCTATTCAACACTTGATACTCGCTGAAAGTACGGACAAAAATTTCATTCAAATAAGATGTCTTTTGGTTCTTACAATAGGAGCACCATCATTGCCAAGGATAAACAAGCTGCAGCCCATAGCTGGTGTGCTGAAAGCGGCCAACGACTGAGCTTGCAACAATGACCCAGTAACAAAACCACCACCAATCTCTGTACCACCACAATACTCTATGATAGGCTTGTAGCCTGCCCTCCCCATCAGCCATAGGTATTCATCTACATTTGATGCTTCTCCGGTGGATCCAAAGCAACTACCACATTTCAGGGGAAGAAAAGAATTAATGACATAAATCATATTAAAATACAAAAGAAAAGTCCAGATGTTAAGATAACATGGTACATATGACGAAAGAAAAATAAAACTTACCGAATCGCAGACCAATCACAGCCAGAAACAGAGTCCATACTCTTCCATGTCCGAACAATACTAGGGATTACACCGAGCATTGTTACTTTGGCATCCTAGACAGATTGCAAGAGTTTGTTGTAAGAAAACATTTAAAACTAAATATCCTAAATGCCTAGAATTGTATGATTACCTACTGAAAGTTTTTGCATCCCAAACGGTGAGCTATAAATCTACACAACTAGCTATTCAGGACATTTTTCTTTGAGTTTTTGTGGTTGCACATAGGGAAGAAAATGATTATGATGCTGACCAGTAGGAAACTGCTTTCTTATTTAAAATGATAAAAAGTATCGTGTGTGTGCTGTCAGGATCGGACTACCCAAATAGTGATAGCTATTTTCCATGATATCTGGCATACCTGAACAAACTTGGCAAAGCCAGACCCAAGAGGGGATCCATTATACAGGGCAATGGAAGCTCCATTCAATAATGAAGCATATACCAGCCAAGGGCCCATCATCCACCCCAGATTTGTGGGCCAACAAACTACATCACCTATCCGGATGTCCATGTGGCACCAAGCATCTGCAGCAGCTTTGAAAGGAGTAGCAAGGGTCCATGGAATTGCCTTCGGATCACCTAAAGCAAATATCAGGATTCAAGACTTCATTTTACTGCAAATGGGTTGTTATCCGTTTCATTATGAACGGAAGAAAATATTTGAAAAACTAAGAATCTGAAAAACTTGACCAATTCTAAGTTGAGGAAATTTATTTTTCATGAAAAATCAACAAGAATTGCTGCAGGAAAAATTCTCTCAAGTAAGCTTTCAACTAACCAGTGGTTCCAGATGAGAAGAGGATGTTTGCAAATGCTTCTATTGGTTGTTCTACAGCAGCAAATTCATCTTCTCTTCAGATTTCAGATAGAAAAACGACCAAATCAGGTTCTTTCAAGATAACGATGTTATGAATCATTTAATTCTACAGTATGCACAAAGCACAAATGCTCAGCTATACAATGACATCAAAATCATGCACATTCAAGAAATATAGACAATTCATAAGTCCATCTATGTGAATCAAATACATACTAATCATTTAGTGTGCTTTGAAAGAAATCTGTTATGCTTAAAAGTAGGCTACATTTAGCAATAAAAATACTAAAAGAAAATAAGTACATACTTGAAATCTTTTACTGTTTCTAGAAAATCATGCCAGGAAATGTCGCCATCACGCAATTTCATGCTAGAATTGGAGCCCTTTGTAAGGATAACTATTGCCATCGGAGACTGTGCTGCCACAATCTTACTGCACAATTGAAGTTATAATGTGAGCCATGGAAACAAAAACAGAATTAACCTATCTCACCTCATAGTACCTGTATAAGGGTAGACTCTTCTCGCCACGAACTATTAGATCCTAACCACAAAAGAAGACAAAAGGAAAAGGAAAGGTTATTAAGACAGAATTTGAGACTCAAAAAGGATTTGTAAAAGTCATGTTTTTCCTGCTAGACTAAGTGATTAGATCATGAATGGGCAACCAAATTGCACACAAGAGAAACTTATTAAAAAAAAAAAACATATGAACAATTGACTATTCCAAATGACATAAAGACAATGGTACAAATCAAACAAAATTTGGATATCAAGGAGGTGATGTTCGCTCTTAATCTCAAAATATGTTCAAGCCCCTCTATTTTAAGGTCTTTGATTTTATTCGAACCCACACTGTTATACCTATTACCAGTCCCCCAACAATACATTAAATAGAAAACTTTGTCTCCAACCAGTCATCAGGAGGCCCATACCAGTTAAGGAAAAATGTAAACATAACATGCAATGATTTAAGTTATCCAGTGAAAAGGTACGAACCTGGGTAAATATGGCTTTTGCCTCCGAGATTTTAAGTCTTGTTGATATTTCAGGAGGAGCAAAACTATCAGCAATTGATACAACTACATATCCTGCCAGAACAACAGCGAGGTATATAACTACGGAATTGACATGCATTGGCATATCAATTGCTATTGCAGATCCTTTCTCCAAACCCAGTGCTTTTAGTGCATGTGCAACTAACCTACAGATTAAATCAGCAAATAGAAAAATTTATCGTCACAAACACACACATTTGTAGGTCTAATAAAAAGTGAAATAAATAAATCAGCAATAGCATACCAAACCTCAGTGCGCAATTGTTTAAGTGTCATCTTATTCAAAGGCAGATAATCATTTCCTTCGTCGCGCCATATCACTGCTGTATCATCCAAACTCCTCCTAGAATTTAAACTCAAACAGTTTCTTGTTGGATTCCCACACGCTCCAGGAAGCCATTGACCTCCGGGAACCGCTATTTGCCCATCACTGGACAGCTCCTCACGTAAAATGCATTCAGGAGGCATAGAGAACGACACATTCATCTCATCCAGTATAGTTCTCCAATAAACCTGACCAACAAAAGACAGGAACCAAATTATGTGAAATGAGTATCAAGCTAATTGGTTTCAAAGTCTTTCTACTTTCTCAATAGATAACCAATCTCAGTATTCATATGCTACCTCAGGGTTTGACACCGAAAACTCCTGAAAATCGGAAAAGCTCGACATGGGATCCTTATATCTAGAACCCAAAAACTCTTTTCCCCTCCTCTCCAGCAACCGGCCAACATTTGTTAAACTTGCCTTCTCCCTTACCATACAACAAGAGGTGCAATTTCAGAATTTTATTTCCACAACCATCCACAAATTGAAACAAACATAAATCTCGGAACAAAATTGCACACAAATGCATACGATTCATTTCACTGTAATCTAATATTCCTAATTATTCGTAATGATTTAGAGTACTTCAAAATGGACAGCGAAGACAATAAGTATGAACACTTTTTAAACATCTCAATTTTCAAAGAAGCAACTTTCCAATGAACCAAACACAACACTGAGCTTGGGGAACTTACGGGTCGGGTAACCAAGCGGGCGGGTCGGGTCCGAAGTCCTTATAGCAACCGTAGTACAGCATCTGGTGGAAGGAGAAAGGAAGCTCCGGCGTGAGCACATCGGCGGTGATGGTTCGCCACGTGTCCGGAGTGGCAGCTCCGTAATTAGCGACGATGCCGGTGAGACTTCGGTGGAGTTTGTTGGAAAGCTCTGATTCAATCCCCAGAGCTTCGATGTCGGAGACCGTGACAAGATCCAGGCTCTTGTACACCTCCGCCATAGCCTCCGCCTCCGGCCAACGTCGATAGTAATAATAGGACGGAGAGTTAGTGTGTAAATGTAAGGCAGAAAAGATAACGGTTTCGGTTTGGCAGGTAGGCGGTTGGTCAATTTTTCGTGTTTCTGCTGTTTGGTCGTTCCGTCAAGAAGTTGGTGCGCTTTGTAAGAGCATTTTCACCTTTTGTTCAAATGCAAAAGGCAAGAGCAAGGGAAAATTCTCAAAATGCGGGTACTATTTATGAAAATAGTAATCGTCTTTCGTTTTTTGTTTCACCGTAAAAAGACGGCTAGCCTAAAAAGACAAAGACAAGAGCGATTACTATTTATAAATTTCATTTTTAATTTGTTATTTCTAATTTATGTCAATTTCATGTGTGTTTGAACAATTTCAGTAGTTGAATAAATTGTCTCAAATATCCTACAATTTTTCACCACATATATCACCAAAATTTTCAAATTTTTTCTATAATTTTTTTATACTTCTCGTATTTTTTTATATAATTTTTTCGGCAAAAAAGCCTTGTCCGTTGGATTTGTAAAAGAAAGCCCAGGATCATGCCACGTGGCCCTCGAAAAGAACCCTTTTTCTTCCTCTCGGCTAGGTTTATGCACCCCTAGCACGCATGTATTACCTGCGCCCGATTAAAAAAAAAAAAGCAGCGCACGGTAGTGCGCTGACGTCACCTGCATGGAGACAGGCGGCATTCCGCCTTTTGCCCGGCCAATCTCCACAGTGACAGACAATTTATGCACTGGTGGAAACATGTTTTTGCACAAAGGCAATTTTTCTTCTTCCCCCTTGCCCTTGCCTCTTGCCTTTGGGCAAAGGGTGGAAATGCTTTGCCTCTTGCCTTTGGGCAAAGGGTGGAAATGCTCTAAGAGCAAGTCCACCCCAAAGGTACAAATTGCATTTGCCTTAAGGCAATTTGTACAAATTGCTCTAGGGCAATTGTCAAGGCAATTTTATTGCCTTAATTGTTTCCACCCACATTTTGCCAATTGCCTTAAGGCAAAGGCAATTGGAACATATTTGGGTTTTTTAGGGATTTTTTTTAATTAAAAAAATTAAATTTGGGGGTTTTTTTTAAAAATAGAAAATAAAAAAGAAATGTGGACAGCCAAGATCTGGCCTAGCTTTGAACGCAACGGCCTAGATCATTTTGGCAAAATTAGCAATCAGAATTACAAAACAACCCCAAAAAAGAAAACATTTACAAAACAGACCCCAAAATAAACAGCCAAGGTCTGTTTTCGCATTCCATCCAACAGTCCAGATCAAAAGTCCAAATTAAAAAAATAAAAAATAAAAAACCCAGTAGTGATCTATTGACCATTGATGCAACCAACGGTCCAAATCTGCTCGGCCAAATCAATCCAACGGCCCAGATCAACCCGCGGTTGACCAGATCAACCCGCGGTTGAGTGCGCTGACGTCAGCAGAGCACTCAGAATTAAAAAAAAAAAAACGCGTTAGTGCGCTGACGTCAACTCGGCCGATTGCTCAGCCGAAGGTAGAGGAGATTTTTGTCTTCGCCCCCGCCCGAGCGTCAGATCGATCGGACTGATTTCTCTGCGATGACGACCTCACGCCCTCGCCTGCAGTCCAAAAACCCGATTGCCCCCTCCGATTGGTACCGCGGTGGACATGCTCTAAGGGTTCACTCCATCATATAGTCATACCAACTAGGATCAATTTCAAATTGACTGATACATACTCAAAATTTTAGAAACCTAACAAACTATACCCGTCGTTCGCAATTCCGTTATCCAACGATATTTCGGGTGCTTATTTGTAGTCAACCATACATTTAACAAGTTGATTCGAATGTATGATAAAATCAATTAGCAATTTATGAATACTGTATTATTAACTTTTCTTTTTCTTTTTCTTGAAAGATTTGTGATGGTAAACAAAGTTGTCGTGAGCAAAAATGAACTAGTGTGATATGAGTCTAGGGATGGCAGAAATCCTCATCTGGTGAGTATCCGATGGGGACCCCGCCCCTAACGGGGGAAAAATCTCCAAAGAATTGGGAAACGGGGATCCCCATTCTCGAAAAGTAAAATTCCCCGGTGGAGATAGGATGAGGTTGGTATTGACATCCGCATCCCCAAACCCGCCCCAATAGTACTTTTTGGTATTTATAGGTAACATATTTTTATTTAAATTCATATTTTGAGTGCAAATTGCACCTTGCTGTTATTCTAAGTACTCTCCAATGCACATAAATGGAACTTCACAGTTTTCGTGGTACGCTAAGTTGAACATAGTAAAATAAGAAAATAAATGTAAGAGCCATTAGTGGTATAATTTAAAGTCTATGCTTAAGATATTCATTGATGAAGAATCATCAATTGAATCCTCTCAAGTTTTGACTACCTCGACCTTTCAAGGAAGAATAAATGCATCACAATGTTGGAGATTAACAAATTATCAATTGAATGCTCTCAAGCTAACATTAAATCACATGCACCCTCTAGTTGATGCGATTAGCATAAATAATTATGAATTTTTCTAATTGTTGACTTTTACAATTCGACATAAATAATAATTAGATTTCCATGTTCCTTTATACTCTTGTTAAAATTTCACTAATTTATGTGAAATGACATGACCTACATTCCCATGATTCCTCTAGATCTACAATACAATTAAAAAGCAGTAAAGTAGTTTTGAGTATAGACTTATTGATGCTATAAACATTAACATGTAAGTGAAAAAAGCTAGGCTGCAGAGAGTAATAGCAGTCGACTGCTGGTAAGGTACAGTACTAGTGTCAACACAAAAATAGAAACCCCAACCGCAAATGCTGGTCGACACACAGAACGCTGTTCTATGACTTTTTCTTCATATTCAACGGTAAAGAGAGCAAATGTTAATTTCATTTTTGCTTCCACTAAATAATCTTCACGTTCGGAGAATCGAGTCATTATACATATCAAGAGGTGGAACAGTCTATAAAGAGTGTATAAGCCCATAGATTAATGAGTTCAGATCGCACCCTGCTGTTATTCTAAGTACTCTCCACTGCACATAAATGGAACATCAAAGTTTTCATGGTACACTAAGTTGAACATAGTAAGATAAGAAAATAAATGTAGGGGCCATTAGTGGTATAATTTAGTGTCTATGCTTAAGATATTCATTTATGAAGAATTATCAATTGAATCCTTTCTTGTCTTTCAGAATTATGAAGCCCACTACAGCGACATTCTGCCTTTTGGCCATCAAGCCCGCCCAACCTCCACGCTCGAGATGGATTTGGCCATCAATCACCGGCTGGGCCTCGAAACTGCACGCTTGGGATGGATTTTGGGCCTCGGAACTCCACGGTTGGGATGGCTTTTGGCTACACGCGTGCTCAAATCAACTATTTAAAGCAAAGCAGTCGGAATCTTATC
This sequence comes from Spiraea crenata, assembly GCA_033992175.1. Taxonomy (NCBI): domain Eukaryota; kingdom Viridiplantae; phylum Streptophyta; class Magnoliopsida; order Rosales; family Rosaceae; genus Spiraea; species Spiraea crenata. The sequence goes on along the minus strand of JAVBHV010000078.1, from coordinate 1,615,275 downwards.
CATAAGCGACCACCGATTTTGCTTCGTGACCACCATTTTCGCTTCGTGTAGTGACGGTGTTATGGTGCCTCTTATTGTCTGCGTCCCTTGGCCTCCTGTACTGTCCCTCCCTTTCCGCCATTGTCTGCCGACCGTTAAGGACAGCCGTCGCCGGCTGTGTGCGGCTGTTAAGGACGTCCATCTCAACTTATGCCCTGCTGACTTTGGTTTCCTCTCATCTCCTATTCACGCTTTAGGTCACCTGGGCGGTACTACAGCTGTCTTGTGGCGTCGGAATGGCAATGGTCATGCTAATGGAGGGAACAGTATGGAATTTTTGGAGGATGGTATGAACGTATTGAATAACGGAGTAAAGGAAATAATTGATGGAACGATGTTGTTGGATGGAATGATGTTGGATGGAATGAAGGTGGTGTTGGACGGAAAGAAAAGGTTGGCGGATGGACTGGAAATGTTGGAGCATGCAATGAAATTGGTGGATGAAATTAAAATACTCGAAGGAATGGTAATCTTCGAGGATGGTATGGAAATTTTGAAGAATGGTATGAGAAACTTGGAGGATGATATGGGAAACTTGGATGAAGGTATCAAAATCTCGGATGTATTGATTATATTTGAGAATGGATTCAAGAAGCTGGATGAAGGGTTCATGATGGTGGAATATGGAATTGGGTGGCTGGAGGAGGAAAAGAATGCTGCTATAGGAGGGGAAGCTACCAAAAAAAAAAAAAAAAAAAAAATTCCTGACAAGTTTTGACTACCTCGACCTTTCAAGGAAGAATAAATGCATCACGATGTTGGAGATCAACACATTATCAATTGAATGATCTCAAGTTAAAATTAAATCACATGCACACTCTAGTTGATGTGATTAGTATAAATAATTACGAATTTTTCTAATTATTGACTTTTACAATTCGACATAAATAATAGTTGGATTTCCATGCTCCTTTATACTCTTGTTAAAATTTCGCTTATTTATGTGAAATGACATGACATAAATTCTCATGATTCCTCTAGATCTACAATACATATTCAAGTTTTGACTATGTATTGATCTCTAAGATCGTGAGGTAAAGACTGTACTATAGTCATGTATTCTAAAAATTGATTAACAATATAAATCCTCGTCAAAAGACCAACATCACTATAAAGTAGTAAATAAGAAATGTCGAAAACATCGTGAGGCAATTATATTTCCTTCAAAGGTTGAGGTAGTCAAAACTTGAGAGGATTCAATTGATAATGTATTCATCAATGGACATCTTGAGCATTGACTCTAAATGAGACCACTAAAACATCCAATATCGTGAGGCAGTTATCCTTCCTTGAAAGGTTGAGGTAGTCAAAACTTGAGAGGATTCAATTGATAATGTGTTCATCAATGGAAATCTTGAGCATAGACTCTGATTTACACCAGTAAGACAATGTCAAGTCAGATTTGAGAGTATATAAAGATTGTCCTATAGTCATGTGTTCTAAAAATTGATTAACAATAGAAATCCTCGTCAAAAGACCAATATCACTATAAAGTAGTAAATAAGAAATGTCGAAAACACCGAGAGGCAATTATCTTTCCTTCAAAGGTTGAGGTAGTTAAAACTTGAGAGGATTCAATTGATAATGTATTCATCAATGGATATCTTGAGCACTGACTCTAAATTAGACCACTAAAACATTGTCAACTACCTGTAGGTTTGGATATGTGTTGATCTCCAATATCGTGAGGCAGTTATCCTTCCTTGAAAGGTTGAGGTAGTCAAAACTTGAGAGGATTAAATTGATAATGTGTTCATCAATGGAAATCTTGAGCATAGACTTTGATTTACACTAGTAAGACAATGCCAACTACATCTATGCTTGAATATGTATTGATCTCTAAGATCGTGAGAGGATAACTGCCTCACGATATTGGAGATCAACACATATCCGAACCTACAGGTAGTTGACACTGTTTTAGTGGTCTAATTTAGAGTCAATGCTCAAGATATCCATTGATGAATGCATTATCAATTGAATCCTCTCAAGTTTTAACTACCTCAACCTTTGAAGGAAAGATAATTGCCTCACGATGTTTTCGACATTTCTTATTTACTACTTTATAGTGATATTGGTCTTTTGACGAGGATTTCTATTGTTAATCAATTTTTAGAATACATGACTATAGGACAATCTTTATGTACTCTCAAATCTGACTTGACATTGTCTTACTAGTGTAAATCAGAGTCTATGCTAAAGATTTCCATTGATGAACACATTATCAATTGAATCCTCTCAAGTTTTGACTACCTCAACCTTTCAAGGAAGGATAACTGCCTCACGATATTGGAGATCAACACATATCTGAACCTACAGGTAGTTGACAATGTTTTAGTGGTCTCATTTAGAGTCAATGCTCAAGATGTCCATTGATGAATACATTATCAATTGAATCCTCTCAAGTTTTGACTACCTCAACCTTTGAAGGAAATATAATTGCCTCACGATGTTTTCAACATTTCTTATTTACTACTTTATAGTGATGTTGGTCTTTTGATGAGGATTTCTATTGTTAATCAATTTTTAGAATACATGACTATAGGACAGTCTTTATGTACTCTCAAATCTGACCTCCTTGAATCTCATACATACTCCTCAAGAGTCTATGGCCACTCCTCAAGTTTTCACATTTTTGAATGCATCTTTTGAATGCAGTTAATAAGAGTGCTAAGATTAATGTGTACTACATTTAATCTAGCCCTCATACGCCAAAATCTGCAGAGCACTCAAGTGGCGAAGGTCGTCTTTTGCACCTTTGAGTTCGATCCTCTTCACTTGGTGCTTAAAGCCCTCCTCGGCAATAGTGTCGTGAATACCAATGTTTATTCCGAACCGAAATTGAATATGCAAAAGAATTATCATTTGAGTGAGTGCATCCAATCTTTTTCTGCATAAGACACACATCTTCCAATGAGGAAAAATTTAGGGAATACCTTCAGCACAAATATGATATTAGAAAATAAAAAAACTAACTTTACTAGTGTAAAAAAGATGGGGATATGGACGGGGATGGGGGGAGGGCTCCCCAGCAAGGATAGGGATGAGGAATCCCCGAACCTTTCAAATAGGGGATGGGGATGAGGATGGGAGCGATTGAGGAAGAAGAACAATTCAGCTTTTTACTAGAGTAACTCCATTTTACTTATTTTCTTATAAAAAAAAACCTCTATTTTACTTACTTTGATCCATCAATGATTGGCCATATACCGTATAACTACTATTGTTTGGTCGAACAACGTCCGGTACCTATATATCATGGACCTATGAATCAATTACGGAGGTAAACGATTTTCAGTATTCAGGAAAGACATAATGCTCTGAGAGATTTTAGAGCTACTAAAAAAAAAAAAAAAAAGAGAAAGAAAGAAAAGATTTTGATGAGACTAAGCTGATGTTGATCTCTTCATGGTGAAAGGACCTCAACAAAATATAAATTATATGAATTCGTTTGCTACACTCAAATTTTGTTTGATGTTGGACGAAGTTATTGTTGTGTTTAAGCTTGAGCTCTCTTTTTGTTCGATGGTTCGCTAGATAAATACTATATTGTACAAGCTTTCGCTTGCTACACTAAGGTTTTATTTAACATCATTGGATTAGTTCTAGTTATGTTTAAGCTTAAGCTCACTTTTTGTTGAATGGTTTACTAGATAGATACTATCTAAAAGTTTTCATTTGCTACATTAAGGTTTTGTATGTTCTTTCTTTGATAAGAAGTCAAGTTTTTTATCTTCAATTGTTTCTTCCTTTCCAACATACGCAAGACCAATTCTCCAAATCGCCACAACCAATGCAACACAAAATTCGGAATCCATAGTCTATGAAGAACATTGTTGACACAAGAAACCAATGGAAGACATGCATAGCTCTCGATTTCGATTGGACCAAATGTTTCAAGAAGAAACGACTTCCTTTTAGTTATGTGGAATGGGTTGATATTGTTATGAGGCAGCATCTTGAAGGAACAATAGAAAAGTTGCGAATTACTCACCCATTTAGGCTATGATGACAACGAATACGTTGAAAACTGGCTGTAGTTTTCACTAAATAGGCATGCAAAGTATCTTGAACTAGACCTAGGTTTGGACTATTACAAGGGTTTTAAGCAGTACATGATCGAAACCATGGAATCGAACCAGACCACAGAGAAGCCATTGATGAACCACGAGAGAAGCTCGAGAGAGAAAGAGAGAGGAGAGAAGGAACTTATTTAGATAACTTAGTATTATTCACAACTGTTGGATAATTACACTGTACACACACTATTTATACTAAAGAGCTCTATACTAGTATCTATACAAGTGTAGTATATACAAGTGTATTCTATATGTATTCTAAACACCCTCCCTCAACCTCATACTACATACTTGAAGTATGAGGTTGCCTCTGCAAGTAAGAGAGACCCTCCCTCAATCTCATATATGCTATGGGCTCGAAAACAAGCAAACTCTCCTGGTTATGCCAAGACAAGCTTTCAAAACGCCAGAGCTTCAGATTAGCCTTCAATGTCTTCTGCAATACCCTCCTTCTGCTTCTGCTTCTGAAACAGATTGCTCATCAAACCACATACACACCAACAAGAGAGGCTGCCCACCAATGCACCATTACACATACACAAGATCACATACAGAGCATTGGTGGCTTCCCAAGGATATGAGCTTTGTCATTTCAATACATCTCCAACCAGAGAGTTTCAATCACCCTTCATAGTCCACAATCATGAACTGAACCAGAAACAAGCAACCAAGTAGTGGCATAAACACAAACCACAACCCTAAACTTCCATTTCACAGCTGTGAAACCCAATGCTGGCCATTTAACAACCACCAATGCTGCTGCCATTGCACGCAGATTGACTCATACTGATCTGTGCTTGCTTAATTTTGAACTCCGTACTTGCTTGCACTTCACTTGCAGACCTTGCAACAGCAACTTGAATGAAAGAATGGCTTAATAACAGACCACCATGCAACCCATCTAGTTTGAGTACCTCAACAGAATTATTAATACGAGATGGGAATTGTGTATAGCTGCAATAAAAAATCAGCACCACAAAGCAAAACTGCAGACTTGCTGCGGACTTGCTTATTTGTCAGAGCTGCAACTAATGTGGAGGAGTTCCGATCAACGATATGCCTAAGTATAAACCTCATCTCTTGATGTGAGACTGCAACATGATAGACACCACATGTTCTGTGCATGGTTGTTGCTGCCAACACCAACAACCAGCTTGAAGGAAGCTTCACAGAAGGCTCAAACAGACTTCATGACTCCCAATCACAAACTGCCAATTCACAACTATGAAACCCATCATAAGCTCAATACCAGATTCATGCCCAAGCAGCAATGCTCCAAGTCAATGGTTCAAACAGACCTTCTGTGCTCTAATCCCTTTGCATCACAACCAGATCTTGTTGCCTTCTTATGCCTACTGCACAAACACCAACCGGCTACACTATCTCACCACCTCACCAATCACCAAAACTGTCTCCACCTACACCAAACATTGGCCACACGACCTCACCAGGTCACCAACAACAAACCACTTCAGCAAGGAAAAGGAAAAGAATCAGAGGGTTCAAGAAAGAAAGGAGGGGTTCAAGAGAGAAAGGAGATGTTTCAAGAGAAACAAGGGGTTCAAGACAGTCCACGCGCACACAGCGCATCACCAAGCGCTCAAAGCGCATCACCAAGCGCTCAAAGCGCATCACCAACCACACACAGTCCACGCGCACACAGCGCATCACCAAGCGCTCAAAGCGCATCACTAACCACACACAGCTCAATCACCAAACCACTACACCACTATACCACTACACGAAAGCTAACACTCAACCACAACAGACAACAACAGAGGGAGCAGGCTTGAAGCAATCAAAAGAAGGAACAAGCATCAAACGCACGGCAACAGTAGTGCGAGGACACGAATTAAACCCAGAAAGCACTAACATATGGGAAGCACGAATCTCTGAAAGCTAGGGTTACGATTATACCTCCAATTCAACGAAAATTGTTCAATTCCATCCATAATCCTCCTCAATGCACCATAACAAGGCTCGAATCAAAGCAGCATAGGCGATTAAGATATCATACCAGAAAAACCCAAATGCTAGGGTTTGAAGAGCAATGTCGTAGAGATTTCGTTCGAAACAGGTCCAAATCACACACTGGACACAGATTCAGAACGGGGACATCAGCGCGAGCAAAACCTCGAGCTCCGGTAGCGAACGCCGGAGAAGTCGCCGGAGAAGACGACGGAGCCTAGCAGAGCACGGCGGAGCGCAGAGAAGAAAGCAGCGGAGACAGCCAGAGGATCGGCAGAGGGCAGCGAAGCCAGGGATGGCTCTGATACCATGATCGAAACCATGGAATCGAACCAGACCACAGAGAAGCCATTGATGAACCACGAGAGAAGCTCGAGAGAGAAAGAGAGAGGAGAGAAGGAACTTATTTAGATAACTTAGTATTATTCACAATGGTTGGATAATTACACTGTACACACACTATTTATACTAAAGAGCTCTATACTAGTATCTATACAAGTGTAGTATATACAAGTGTATTCTATGTGTATTCTAAACAGTACCAATGCCCATTTGCATCTTTAATGTGCTCCTTTGACTTGATAGTAGAGCTGATCTTCAAGAATGTTGGTCTGAAGGAAGAAGACATAATTGTTTAGGATTTCAATTGGACCAAATGTTTCAAGAATAAACGACTCCCTTTTAGCTATATGTAATAGGTTGATATTATCATGAGGCAGCATCTTGGATAAACAATAGAACATATATTGCGAAATTAGAGACCTACAAGATAGAATGGAACAATACTTTAGACACGGAAATCTATTTCATTTGCATTTTTGTTTGATGGAAGTTTAACTCGTAGCCTAATTTTTGGCCTAATTCTTCTCATAATAATGATTTTACCTCTAATCAAAGAGATAACCTTGAATATATTCATCTCTTCAACAAGTTTAATAATGAGGATAGCGGCTCTAATATTCCCATCTTTAGGGAAAAAAACGTAATAGACGTGAGAATCAAGTCATCATACGAGGTGGAACACTCTATAAGGAGTGTATAATCTCATTAATGAGTGCAAATTGTACTCTGATGTTATTTTGAGTACTCTCCAGTGCACGTAAATGGAACATCAAAGTTTTCGTGGTATGCTAAGTTGAACATAGTAAAATAAGAAAAAGAAAAATTAGGGGCCATTTATGTAAGTCTCATATATCATGAGAAAGAGATTCTTAATGTGTCAGCCGTTACTTATATTAGTCATTTGCGTGTGAGAAATTGATCGTAACGTCCCTTAACTTAGTGCTCGACAGTGGGCGGCTCAGGCATAGTGAGTTTGAGCTTGGGCTCTTGTGGGTTTGTATGGGTTGGGCCTATGAATAGCCAAGTTTCCAACACCTCAGCCCAAATCGGATTATTCTTGACATAGGTTGGGCAGATACCCATCAGCCCATGGGCGCGGACCAAATGGTGACCCTAGACTTGTCAAAATTCATTCAATTTGGTTGCCTGCAAAGCAATTTAACTCTCCTCCTAATCCACATAAATTTTGGAAAATAAAAACTCTCCGAGTGTAGTTTACACGCATTTGTATATAAAGAAAGTTGCGATCTAATAGGACCATGCATTTGTATCATCATGAGTCATCTGTGTATTATGTTCAATGGATTCAGAATCTTCAACGACGATCTAAACTCAACCGCCAATCATCAAGAGTTACATTTTGAAACCAAGACTTTTAGACCATGGGTAATATTTTGTAGCATTATTCCCACCAGGTGCTTGCAACATAAGTTAATTCTTATTTGTTTCCTCCTGTATGCAGAGGTTGGTGCAAAGGCGTTGTAATTGTATCTCTGTTGGAAACAGTTGCTTGGCAATTGCGATTGTTGAGAATCTTAAGACTTTGGACAATGGATATCCTTTCTTTCTATTTTTACCTATTGAAATTTTCTACGGTTACGGTACACAAACAAAAATGCTTGAAAGATATTTTCCTTTGTTAGTATGTTTCCTGATAGTCTGATGAGAATTGACCCCATATATAAGTTAATGACAATCTTCAGTTTTTTTTTATTTGGTCAATTGTTTATGATAAAATTTTTGAGTGTACATATTTGTAAATGACATATAAAAATATTACAAATACAGCCATTTAGGGGCATAAAACATCATTGTGTCAACAATGGAGCTTGATAATTACAATACCCGACACTCCTTTATAAGGAATATAACAAAGCAAAATACGTTAGAACTTTTCTGTGTAAGAGCATCTCCAACTGATGCTGTATAAGACTCTACAAACTCAATTTGCATCGCCACATCAGCAAAACAGCTCTCCAACGGATGCTGTAAATGACTCTACAAATTATACATAGTCTCATATAATCTGTATATTTGTAGAGTCTATGAGATGCTGTAAAAATGGAACCCACACAATTTATTGAATAAAAAATATTATTGCTCACTTTTTATCATGTTAACTTAAAATTATACACTATTTACTCATTCTCACTCATCTAATTAACACTCAACTCTCAACTAAATTGTACACTATTTTTTCACTTTCACTCGTCTAATTAACACACAACTCTCAATCATCAACAACCCCATTCATTATCAAGGGAGCAATTGTGAGTAATAAATGGTTAGTGGTTGGGAGTTGAAATAATTCTTATAAGTTGGTGTCAGTAGATCACATAGAGCCACAACAACGTTGTATATCATAATACTCCGCTAAGAGTAATTGTGAATTTAGGTAGGAAATATTATTTACCAAAATTTGAATTAGTAGAGTAAATTATATAATAATATTTGCAGCAACTGTTTGCCTATTCCATTGGAGCACACTGTTTTACTGGCTAGGCAAACTGATAGATTTAGTGCTACATCAGCCATCAAATCACACATTTTCCTATTATGTTTACAGCATCCCTTGGAGATGTTCTAAAGAAGATGTGCGGACTCTCGAGTGTAAATTGTAACATTATGTTTCAGTGTTTGACCCTTTGGGGTTACAATTTTTTTTTTTTTTTTTGGTAAATCAATATATTAAGGGTCACAAACTTAACAAATAAGCAAGCTTACAAGAGAAAGCCAAAAGCCAAAAGGCACACCACAAACAAGCCAACAAAAACTACATCAAGTTGACATTCCAAGCAGCAACACAACGATGATTCACCTCAGAAGGTTTGAATGCCAAGGAATAGATCCGACAACGGATCATATTAAGAGCGTACTGAAGGACCATGGAAAGCGGATTAGGAGCTATCCGGAAAACACTATTATTTCTCTCACGCCAAATGGAATAAATCGTAATAGACATAGCTAACCTTCTAATAACCATACTCATCCTTTCCCCCTTCCACTGAGAAGACAACAAAAGAATCAACGAATGCCAGGGAAGCTTGGGCCACGAAACTCCACAATGACTCCGAATTTCCCTCCAAATACCTTGCGAGAAAGGACAATCAAAGAGCAAGTGGGAATGGGATTCCAGGGAATCACGACATAAAACACATTTAAGGTCTTGTCGTTGAATAAAACTACCAATCCTATCAAAAGTAGACAACTGAGATCGAACCGCAAGCCAGAGAATAAAACTAGCTTTAAGGAGATGCCCACTGAACCACATTAGCCGAGCCCAAGACACGGGCACACCATCACCAACGACAGCTCTACACATAGAGGCAGATGAAAAGGTGCCAGATCTATCCCATGCTCAAATATATCTATCTAGCTGACCAGGGAGGGCAACAGAGGATGAACTAACCTGGATCGTGCGGAAAACTGGGTTACCAATGAGAGACCAACACCACTGACCACCAATGATGATAGAACTCAACCTTGAGGCCAAGTTCAAATCGGAGGCTTGCAACTTGAGGACCAAGAGCAACATACAAGGGGGAGTTTCCATGCCAAATATCCAACCAGAGAAAATTTTTGGCCCCATTACCAACAACATAATGAATAAGAGGCCGAACACGATGCCAAATTTTCAAGAGCTTATGCCAATTCCAAGAGCAAACTGAAGGCATCTCAATCACCCAAAAATATTTATCAACAATGTAAGAAGCTTTCACCCAATCAACCCACAAGTTATTACAACAGTCATCAAATAAATACCAAATGTGCCTGGCCATCAAGGTGTTGTTCCATAAAACAAGATCTCGAATCCCCAAGCCCCCCTCCATTTTCTACATACATACGTCCTCCCAAGCCACCTTTGCAGTATAAGGCCCTTCAACCGCACCAGACCAACGTAACCTCCGCAACCGGGACTCAATCTCCTTAATAACCCCTTTAGGTAGAAAAAGATGGGACGCCCAGTATCCTTGTAAGTTGCTTAAGACAGAATGAATGAGGAGGAGGCGGCCAGCAAAGGAAAGGGATCTATGCTCCCACCCCCTAATTCTAGCCCTCCACTCCATCAAGCAACAGAGCACAATTAGCGAAGCTCAATTTAGAAGTAATGAGAGGAATGGCAAGATACCTACTAGGAAAGCTCACCAATGTCAAAACCAAAAACCTTTGCCAGCCTAGAAGCACGATTCTCACTCACCCCAGACAGATAAATAGAGCTCTTAGAAGCATTAGGAACAAGACCAGAATTGGCCGAGAACCAATCCAAGGCACATTTAAGAACATGGGCAGACACAATATCATATCACCATGACAAAACATCATTAGGTCATCAGCAAAAGCCAAGTGAGTAATACGAACCCTATCACATCTCCAATGCTGCCGGAAACGAGGGGAAGCAGCCAATAACTCAAGCACTTTCCGAGAGAAAATCTCCATAGCCATAATAAACAGATAGGGGGATAAAGGGTCTCCGGTACTCCATTCGGTCATAATGGATTGACATATTCCACACTATCAAATGGGGGCTACTAGTTCCACCCACCAATACTCTTTTTCCACCTTTCAATTTTAATTAATAGAAATAAAATTAAACTATTATTGAGGAAATTACGAAAAATGGACAAAATTCTTTTTCCCCTTCCTCCATTCTCCCTGACCCCTCAATTTTGGTACAGATCATTGTGGAGATTCTCCAGAGTGAGACCTAGCAGGATATCATTTGCCGGCTGGACAAATGAGATTTTGCCTATAGAAGATTCCCTGCCTTATTGTTCCTGGAGTCGGTTGCATAATCACTTCATGAAAACAAAAGACAGAACACTTTTTGTTATACTCCTAGTTTTTGATAATCCAAAATGGGGTTAATAGTACAGAAAGTGAGATAGATTTTGATTCGAGTTTCCGGCTTGGGTGGAGATGTTTGATTTGAGTTGGTATTGTCGCAATCTAATGCTATTTCCCTCTTTTCCTTGCTGATTTTGTAATTTACTTGCCTGCTTTTGTTTGACTAGTAGTTTAGTAGTCGATTCGAAGATCGAAGAAGAAATTGAGATAGGTTTTCATTCTTTTCAAGTTCCTGAATGTTACAAATGAGCTGTCTTGATCTCTTTATTTGTAAATTGCAAATTGTTCTTGAAATTTTCAACCGCTGTTATCCTGATCAATTCGAGGACTAGCGAGGAGTTGGTGGTTTCGTGGACAGCGGGAGCAGCGTAGGCGATGAGGCCGGGGAGGATGGAGGAAGGGGGAGAGGATTTTGTCCATTTTTGTAATTTCCTCAACAGTAGTTTAATTTTATTTCTATTAATTAAAATTGGATGGTGGGAAAAGAGTATTGGTGAGTGGAACTATTAAACCCCTATCAAATTAGTAAAACATGAATCCGGAACTTCAAACTCAACCACCTAATAACCAAGAATTACACTTTGAGACCAAGAGTTGCATTCTGAGACCATTTTATAGCACTAGCTAGACTTCCAGCTAATGTTCATTGTGGGTTGCAGTTTTTGGCATCGGTCTCCATTCTATCATCATGGATTGCTATATTCCACGCTATAAAATCAGTAAAACAACATGTATGATGTTAAAACTTAACAACCCAATTCCCAAGAGTTATATTTTGTGAATTGAAAAGGAATCGTGCCGATCTTTCTATAAAATGGCAGTGCATATAGTGTTTATGTTATCAGTTATGTGGACCTTCTTTTATGCTTTTTTATGTTTTAATAAACGTTGTGCTTCCATAATCTGAAGATATCAAATATGTGATCAGTTTTCTGCTGAGCAATTTGAAGTTGATTCCGTGCCTAGAAAAGTTCTGGTTCGTACAACCCTACAGTTGACTTTGTTTTGTTTTGTTTTTTATTTAAGGCTTTTCTCTGTAGATTAGCGTGACATTTGGAGTAGCTACTCCATTTTGCTTATTTTTATTCATCAATGAATTGCCAAATATACCATTTGACTACTACTTTTTGGTCGAACAATGAATAAATTACAAAGGAAAATGATTTCCTCTCTATAAACCATGTATGCACATTAGAAGCATTTTCTCCTAAGCAGAAGAATAACTACAAGAGTGAATAAATTTCAGAGCTACTCAGATCCAGGAAGAAGCTTTCGACCGGACTGAGCTGTTGTGCTGGTAGTACCAAATCGTCTAACTGCTGCTGGGATGACTCTTGATGGTGAAAGAACCTCGGCAAAAGATAAATTGTATGAATCAGCACCTAGACGACTCTGTAGCCATCCCTTCCTTCCTGAGAAGCCGTCGGCTACAGTCCAGCAGTTCTTGAAGCCTAAATTGGTTAGTGCTCTTGCAACTATTTTTCCAGAATCCGAGTACCTATGTTGTTGTGCATGAAAAGTGAACAAGAACGATACAATATCATGATTAAAAAACAAGGGATGAATGATGAAAAAGCAAGTGTTCGTTGCCTAATATGGTCCATAGAGCAAAACTTAGATAAATCAGGTATATAAAAGAACTTACGAGTCCAAGATCACAATGTTGGAGCCTTTGTTAACTCTTTTGAGATAAGAAATTTTCAAAGCTGCTATCTCAGCCTCTAGTTTCTTTGAATTTCTAACCAGTCCTCGCAATTTGCTTGGTAGTTCTTCCAAGCTGAAAAAGTAAAGGCAGCAGTTATAGTTAGGATGCAGAGGGGCACAAAAGAGTTGAGAAGGCTGGACATGTTACTCACGGAATAGCAATCATTTTGCTTTTGGCACTAGATGGTAGGCGGGGAATTCCAGCCTTGTCCTTGTCTTTCTCTTGTCTAATATCGATCAGCAGGTAATTCTTTGTAGATATGAGATCAAGTGTTTGAGCAGGCGTAAGCGAACCTACAGTTAATAGAACAAAAACATAGCACATTAGTCCATCCTTACTACAGCTTCACATGACATTGATTTAGTGTTGCACGAGATGATGAAGTAATAAAATGTAAAGATAAAGGTACAAACTTACAATTTTCCGCGCACTCTAAATCTTCTAGACATTGAGAACTTGAATTTGGAATTGATCAACATGATGCATCGATGCAAATATATGTAATATTCAAGTAGAATAACGCATTTTTTATTCTTGTTGCAAACAAGTATAGAGTTTTATGAGCATGAAGTAATTATGTTCATAAGAAGGTCATATACCTTTGTAACCCCGGAGGCTATAAGAGACGGCAGACCAGATGGGAGGAAGAAGGAGATATGTCAGGAACAATGCTCCAGTGGTCCCGGCGATCACAATAGGGCCTGCTGACGAAATAGTCTCAATAGTTGAGGAAGCAATTGGCTTGGCCTCTTCAATTACGTTGGTGGTCTTTCCTGCTGCATCAGCTACAGTCTGAGACCAAATCGATCATTCAATACGTGTTTGAATGTTCCGCTAACAATGAATGAGTCCATTACATAACAAACCAACTCGAACTACATTGCACTTATCGAAAAACATTTACAGACATATTGAACCTAAAGCAACTAAATTTTCTTCACTTCCGACTTTCAGAAATGATAACCGGAACCTTAATTCAAAGTTACAAACCACATTAAACACTTATCTCAAGTTAAGAAAGATAAATTCTTCTCAAAGTACATGAATAGTGAAGTGGAAATTGGGTTGGTAACTAAAGCACAGACCTTTGCAGCATTGAAAACAGGCTGTGCATCAACCCCTGAGCTTTGGATTGCTTCTTGAGCCTTCTTTGAAACCTCAGAGAATGCAGGAGAAGCAATCTTCAGAGCCTGCTCTCCGGCCTGCTTCACAATCGGCAATGCCACATCAATGCCGGGCTTAACAGCATTGAAAACCGCTTCAAGAGCCCTCTCGGTGCTGTCGAAAACAGTCGAACCAACCTGCTGAATCTGATCAATTGTTTGCTCCACCTACCAGTTCAACAAAAGGAGAGCAAAAAGATAAGACTGAAAAACAGTTGGCACCGACCCAAGAAAGAAAATAAGTAAAGGTTTCAAACTTTGGTATGTAAAAATGCTACTTACTTCAGTGAGGGAAGAGACAATCTGGTCTTTGGAGAGGCTAAAGGCTTTGGCCTCAAGAGGGGAGGTGAGAAGGGCCAAAAGAGAAATGGTGGTTGTTGTTGATTTGGAGGTGGGTGTGAATTTGGGTTTGAGGAGCAATTTGGGGGTGTGTGATGGTGAAGGAGAAGGAGGGAGGGGAGGTCTTGGGGTAGCTATGGAAGCTCTGATGGCCATCTCCATTGCCATTTTTGCCACCTCTTGAGAGTTGAGAGTCTCACAGTGTCTGTCAGTCAGTAGCAAAGAAAATTGATTTCGGTGTGTTTGTGTTTTTTTTGTGGTGAGAAATATGTGGCCAAGATAGGCAACTTTTTGGTCAATGATAAAAAGGATTGTTTCATTGGCGTAGAATGTTCTGTGTGGCCTTCATTTGAATTGCTGTAAGCAATCACATTTCAATTTATACTAGTTCATGATGCTGAGTTTTGCTCGCTTAATGATGGCCAATATTTATAAATGTTGAATAATAAAGTTGTTTACCACATGTATCATGTACTATATTGTTACGATTTATAAATCTATTTATTATTTTTCAAAGTAGATTTAACTGTCCTATCTTAATTGGGACAATTGGATACGGATTCTGCTTACCTATTGTTGTGTACTTGTGTGTGATGTGAATATATATGTGTGACGCGCACCTCAAAACTCCAATCACCGGTCATTATCCTTCTGAACTTGAATCTCTCCATTAAGTAACGCAAACGAAGTAGCAAGAGAAACACAACCACTACAACAGTGATACTTGAGACCACTCGGATCTAGATTAGGACCAAGAGCACATGCATAACGATTACATTGCCGAATTTAATCGTGAACTTGAAGACAAGATAACGGGTAACAAAGCCGGCAGTAAAGGGGCAACGATATACGCAAATGAAATGCTTAGCAAGACAATTTCTAATCTTCAAGTTGATATCTCTAGTGATCCACGAAAGTACGAGCGCTTACAGAGCTTCAATGATCAACAGATCACTAAAGCGTCGAGCAATGACGCCGGACCGATTGATTTCTTCAACTCCTTCCACGACTGCTTTGACGACGATGCCAACATCAACTGAGCCTGCACGGGCTCCTTCTACATCAATCGGACCCATGTAATTGGTTTGCGTTAATCCGTCTTGTTCTTTTTCAAGCTATGAAGAATAATTTGTTAATTCTAGACTTTCCAAACTTGAGGTTTCTCTCTTGCAATTATGCATCTTTTTCTTGCTATAAGTAATTATGCATTTTGATTCATGGTTAATTTGAGATGATCCATTAATTCAATATGCTGTGATATCAGACAATAAGTTCGCAACACTAGCACCTCCAATTGTGAGTAGGACTTTTGAACTACAAGGAACTTAACGCTTGAGCACCTCCAAGAGTCATATTTGACCTACAAGGAACTCAACACTTGAACTCAACCTTCTTGTGATCTCCTACTCTCACGGGCATCTTAGAGACCTCAAAAGTCCCAGCTGATGTTGATCAAACAGAAACTTTCCAGGGAAACAAACAGAAAACTCGTACCATGGATAAAAGTGACCAACAACAATGGAAAAATAAGGCTCCTAGGAGTGAGGCAAATGACATCAGGCAGATGGATAGCCGAGATCAAGGATAGGACGGTGGTGATCAAGCCGTACTAATTTCGAGTCAGTCGATGACAACCAGGTCTTTATACTGACTTCCACATATAGCTGCTTCCACGACATGGTGAGGACCAAATTGGCCACCATTGTCCAAGAAGCACTGGAACAAGGCCATTGAGTAGCCAGTCAAGGTGGTCAGCCCTGGTCGACTACGAGGAGCTTTGACATACCCCCAGGCGAAGACGTCCCAATGCACAAACTGCGGCACGGCGTCTTGGCCGTACCCTTTCTCCTTGTATTTGGTCAGTATTGCCTGGTAATCAGACTCCCAAGAGTCCTCTGCCAGACCATCAAAACCATCCCAGTCCACCAAAAACACCCTCTTGACCATTTGATCCGGTGGCAGATTTGCATTTGCGGCCGCTTGTAGAATCAAATCAAACACCTTGGGAATGTCAACTTTGAATCCGTAGTCCATCCTTCTCAGGAAGGCACAACGGGACACGAGATCAAGATCAGACCCCGGCAGATCATGCAACTCCGGGTTTGGACCGGCATTGATCACCTTTCCTTTCCACGGCCCTCCGCTCACTTGAGAGACCAAGACCGCCAGAGACAGCGCCATATCTTCATGGCGGGTACCCGACGACTCGGCCCCCAAGTTGCACACAACCAAGCAGTTATTGAACTTTCCCTGCTTTAAGTAGACGTCCTTCACCATCCTCTCCCAATAACGTTGACCCGAGTCCCTGTCAAAGAAATATATCACCAGATGCGGAAGAGCATATCCGTCGTCGGGGGCTTCCAAAGACGTCTCCAAATCGCTGTCCTCGGAGTCCCTTGGTGGAGGTGGTTCGTATTCAATCAAGGGCGCCAGCACCTCGTCCCGGAGCCGATTCCGGACGGTGTCGACGTAGAGGGACTCCTCAAGGCCTTGGTATTCCGGGTACGATTCTCGCGGGAAGAGCTTCTTGGCAATGCTCTCGCCGAATAACAGAAAGGTGGTGCGGTCAGCGGCAGAGTCCATGTATAAGTTGCAATCACAATGACGTAGAGGCTCCTGCTTGTTCATATCCTCAAGGTTACTTCTTAAGTGGTCCGCAAAGATATCGGAAAACCTGTCGACCAAGAGCCGATAGTCCTCCGATTCCGAAATCCAAGTCCCTGACTCGGCGAGGCGCTTGAGGATCTCGGCGAGGTCGTCTAGGCACCCGATGGTAAGGTAGCCGCCAATGTCGGAATTGCTGAAGATGGGGAGGACGTTGGAGGCTAGGGTCTTGGGGTGGTTGTGGTGGAGCCAAACCGCCGCCCTGTAAAACGATTCAGGATCCGATTTTCCGAAGTCGGCGGGGAAGTCCCGTAGGTTGCAGATGAGCTTGAGGGTGGTGAGGGGGTCGTGTGACCACGCCGCCGGCAGGAGTTGCTTCAGAAGGCGGTATTTCTCGGATGTGGGGGGGTTTCCTTTGACGCCGAAAAAAAGGTCAAGGCACGGATCACCCAATGTTTCTGTTTTTATTCCTTTTCTTGCTGTTGTTGTTGTTGTTGTTGTTGTTGTTGTTGTTGTTTCTGTCGTCGTCTTGGCCGTGGCCGTGGCCTTGGCCTTGGCGGCGGCGGCGGGAACAGCTGTGAAATTACTAGGGTTAGGGGTACCTCGAATTCGAAGAAGATGATGCTCAGTCGTCGCCGCCGTCTTCATCATCAGTCTTGTGAATAAGCCCCCGGCTCTGACAGCCGAGAGGGTCG
Source organism: Spiraea crenata (assembly GCA_033992175.1). Lineage (NCBI taxonomy): Eukaryota > Viridiplantae > Streptophyta > Magnoliopsida > Rosales > Rosaceae > Spiraea > Spiraea crenata. The sequence goes on along the minus strand of JAVBHV010000078.1, from coordinate 1,597,499 downwards.
TCTTCTTCATCATCACCGTCGGCTGCTGCAAGGCTAGTGAGGCGAGGGACTCTCTTTCCTCTTTATTTTCTTGTTTGCTCTTGTTTAAATCGAGGCCCAAGTATGACGTAAAAAATACAAAAAAACAAAGGCCAGCCCAAGCGAACGGCTGCGGATCCTCTGTTCCAGTGTCCCATTGTGTCCCTTTTATGAGATAATGACGCGTATCATTTCATTACTTGCTATACATCCGAGGTAAAAATGTTTAGGGCTATATAGGATTCCATATAAGTAGCATCCAGATGAGTGATATGTTGGGTGAGTGACCTGATGCTTGGGGTTGGACACGGGAGAGAGTTGAAGAATACAACTTCTCTTTTCGCGGTGATGGTGGTTTTGCTGGGATTTGAAGGCGATGGGAATGACGATGGCGATGGCGATGACTGATGGCTTCAAGGAATAGATCAACGCCTTCTCAATTGGGTTTTGATTTTCATAGAAAAGTGATCAGCTTTGGGGTTTATTTTTCAGCAATTTGTGTTTGGAATCAAACAAGTGATAGTTTTTGAGCAGCTGCTGATGTAGAGGATTGGCCTGGTGCTCGGTCATATCGTACTCATTCAGCTGCTTTGACTTTTGTTTGTTTCATCGTTTTACCTCCAAAAATGTTCAAACCCCAACAAAGTATGAGTATCTACAAAAATCAAAAACCCATGAGAGAAATTATGAGAACCCGCAAATGAAAGAGAAAACCTTGAGCACCCCAGCAATTATAATCAAAACCCAAGCACCTCGGTAGAATCGCCAAACCTCCTCCCACACTCGCCATGGAATAGGGTTAATAATTCGAGGCATGAATGAAGAAATGGGTTTGGACCAAGTGTTTTCGGGTTCTTAAGGATGCTTTTTGTTGTGCTGTTTTTGTATTATGCCTTTTATTGATGAACCTTGATTACTGGCTGGTACGATGCTCTAGGAATTGGTTGGAGAAACTTCGTGATCAGCTGTTAGGAATCTTTCTGGTGCAGTGGAGGCATTTGTATATTATGTCTATACATTAGTTCATGGTTGTTGTTTCTTTACTTCATGCGCATATACTGATTCATTATATGAAATCAATGTCCTTCTGCTGCAGAAGACAGAATATATTGGGTAAATGAGGACATTAAGGCCAACTCATGTATCCTATACACTCCTATCCCATTAAACGAGCCCTAGAAATTAGCAAAAAGACCCTCAAATCATATGAAATGTAGTATAGAGTTTCAATATTAAAATGAGGATAGATAGGTTGACGTCTATTGCTTTTGGTTTCAGAATATCTTATCAGAATATAGCTCAAAGATGAAGAAATCATTTGAGGCAGCATCGAATCTAAAAGGTGATAGCAATGACTATGTATGGCACTTTGTTCATTGCTGGAATGGACTTGGTTGATATTTTTTGTTCTATCTGATTTTCTGCCGAACATACTGTATTCCATCTTCGTGTCTTCAGATAAATCGCTTCTCACTTATGGTGGTCAGTTCTTTCGGATCATTCTATCATTTTGATTGAGTTTTAGTTTCAACTAATTGTTTTTTTTTGGCTGATAATTTGTTTAATATGTTACTCAATGAGTGAAAGATTTGAATTTGGTTGTGATTTCATTTGAATTTGTTTCTGATGGTTTGGCTGTAGTTTTATTGGCCTCTATATGGTTTGATTTAGATGTTTGTAGATGTAGTGGAGGTTTGACATTATGCGGATTCAAAATTGGGTATGTATAAATGTTGGATTACTTTAAATTGGAATTGAGAATTAGGTATCATTTTTCCCCTTATTACTTTCACTTTTAATCATCTCTTCATTGGTTCATATTCATTGTTGCTTTGTTGTTCTGTCTGGTATATTTTGCTGGATGGAATTTAGTAGTGGTGGATGGTAGATGTCTAGTTCATTTCTTTGTGAGCAGCACTATCTGATACCTAACATATCCTTTATATGTTATTGCGTTTTGAAATTAAATTTATTTTCCTGTAGGATGACCCAAGCGCGAACGTGGGCAGACGCTCCAATTTGACAGAAGATGGTCGTGTAGCATGTGATGCCAGCATTATGGACTACAGTTCTGGAGCTTTTGGGGCTGTTGGAGCAATTCCAGGTTTTAGTACAGCCTTTAACAGTCCTTGATCTTCTTATTATGTTCTTTCTAGCTAAAAATGTAAGTGTTCTCTTACTTGATCTTCTTGACAGTCATTTTTAATGCTAAAAGGCCCCTATGAAGCCACATGGACAAGCAACACTTTACAATGAAATTGAAATTGGAGACTATGTAAACCCTTGCATTCCCGAAAAGCCTGAACTGATTCTTTTATATGCCTTGCTAACTGAAATCCTCATCGTGTTGTGTTTGCTTCATGATGTACAGTGGACACGTCCGGGACTTTGCATAGATATGTATTCTATAGTTCTATTTAGCTTTTCTTCAGTTACTACTAGCACATGATGTTTTACTGACATTTGGATACCTTTCATACTCACATACTGAGCCCTCAGGATTCATTGTTTTATTTGCTGGAATTTCGTATCTGCAAGAAGCAACTCCAGTTCATGCACTAAGGGAAATAATTCTATTTACTGGTAATTGCAACCCTGAATTTCTTTTATTCAATGCTTGTTTGCAAAGCAGCGTAAGTATCTTTTCCAAAATATTATGAGCTGAAGCAGTGACTGCTTACTCTCCTCCATGTAATTGCAGGTGTAATCAACAGCTTGTTTTCAGTGTATGGCATGGATGCAGGAACAAACTAAATTATTTGAATTCAATCCTCAATCTAAGGTCCTGCTTTTGTAGATGACTTTTATTGTATCTATGTAATAATGCAGATATCTACGACGACCTTATATCACGTAGAATCAATTCCAGTGATGCTGAGAGGTTTGCAGAAGTGTCCCTGCTGTACTGGTTGTGGATGGGGTGTCATTTGGTGAGCTTCTTATCATTCATTAGAATAGTTCCCCTCCACCTTCTGTTGCTTCTCTAAATATATGAAGAGCTTTACGTGCAGGGCGTTCTTGTCTTTCACCTTTCTCTGTGGATCCGTGTACATTGCTCTGGTGATCTCGGCATCTTGAGGTTATGATTTGTTTAACACAATTGCAAGTTGACTGTGTAGCATCTGCCAATTATAATTTCCATTTGCTCTCTTCTGCAGACACAAATGATGCAGCACAGAGGCAAGATGTTGGACTCAACTAGTAGTCCCACACCTTGTTAGGTGCAATAATCAGCAATGTGCATTCAGCTAGGACTTTTATGTTGGCCAACTAACTGTGCTTCTGCTATTACCTATACTAATGCTAGTAGTTCGATTTCAACGGTGTTCTTCAGGGGCTTCTGGGCGGGGGACTAGTTTTGTATTTTAGGAATTCAGAACCTTATGCAAATGAATATTCATATCTGTTTCTACTTTACTGTACTACTAGATACAATGTCTTTACACTGCAAAAAAAAATGAAAAAAAAAAAACCTTTATGACAGCAAAAATTTAAAAAGAGGGGATCTGAGATTAGTGTTGGGACCAGTGTATATACCAGGAGACAAAAGTCATGGGATTTACTATTTTTCCGGGCTGTAGGGTCCTGATTGGTCTTTTTTTTTTTTGGACAACAGGGTCCTGATTGGTCTAACCACCTAAGTTCAGTTTTTTTTTTTTCCAACTTCAAAGCTGCTTTAAAAAAACAAAAAAAAAACTCCTTACTTTCTGGTTTGAAAAGGGGCAGTATCTCTCAATCAATCTCAACTAATTGATTCCGCAAATTAAACGCCGCCCTTTACCGGAGATGAGGAGGCCCAATTGGGAGCTCAAACCCTGCTGCAACCACGAGCAGGTGGTCTTTCTCATTACCGTCGGCATCTGCACCATCGCCATACTTGCCGTAAGTACGAAAGCTCGACTCTTACATTGTTTATGCGAAAAGAGGTAGTTCAGTGTTTTTCTTGGCTTTTGATGTATTTGAGAAGTTGGGTTATTGGTTTTTGATCTCAAGTTTGATGTTTTGTTCATAAATTTTTGTTCTTGATTTGTTGTTTTTGGACAAATTTTGTTCTTGGGATCTTTGGCGTTGCTTATTTTCAGGAGAAATCTAATTACTCAGCTTCGTTCGTTGCATCTTTTAAATATGTTTTACAAGTTATGTGTAGTAAAATCATGTTTCAATCTTTGTAGCTGTGGAGGACAATCCTGCTAAGACCATTTAAGCTTGCGACCGTGTTCCTGCACGAGGCGAGCCATGCTGTTGCTTGTAAACTTACATGTGGTCATGTATGAAGTTCTCTTCTCTCATGTTTTGATCTAAATTGTTCACATTGGTCAACATGATAAATTGCAGCCGAAGTGGGTTGACAAGTTCTGTGGTGAGGTTAAAATTCAAAACTAATAAGCTTCGCAATTGGCTATTTTTAGGGTGTGTTGCATTCATTTGAGGAAGGTAATCAATCATACACGTTGTTTTTCAGGTGGAAGGGATTCAAGTTCATGCAGATGAAGGGGGAACAAACAAACCCGTGGCGGTGTATACTGGTTCATTTTACCAGCTGGATGTAATTCCATTTTACCTTTGACCCATTTTGTTTATCAGTTCTTTGCATCTCTAGCTCTCTTCAGTTGAGAATTGTCCATAACATGCATGATTATTTGTGGCATTCCACTGGTTTGGCTTGATGCATAACTTTTTATAGTTGCCTTCTGGATCAGTCATCAAATTAAGTTCTGATGTAATTTTTTTCTTTCTCATGGTTCCAATTATGTTGCGCACCAGATCTTGGTTCGTTGTTTTGGGGGATGCTCTTGATTCTTGCATCGACAAATCTTCTTACTGCACGAATAGCAGCTGGCTGCTTTATTGCTGCTCTACTCGGTGTACTTTGTATAGCTAAAAATGTACGTCCTCGTAGACATACTTTTACTTAATTGTTCCCTTCTCTGCTAAAATGGACCTATGAAGCCTTTAGGACATGCGAGAGTTTTGATAGACGAAAGGGATTGCCCAGTGTAATGGTCAAAACAGACGTATTGATAGACGAAAGGGATTGCCCAGTGTACTAATCAACGCAATTAAGTTTGTGTTTAATTATAGTAGAGGGTAGTTTAGTAAATGACACATAAGATTGATTAGTGGACTACCATAAACGCAAAGTTTTCTCCCCTTGGTATCTGGCAGAAAATTGAAGAGCGTTCTTCCGCTCGATAGTTACCATACTCCTCCCTTGTTCCTTGTTTTCCCATATCAAACAGAGTCCTTCTCGTGAAAATTGAAGAGCAGGGACGAAGCTATTGGAGGGCTGACCCGAGCTGAAGCCCGGGTTAAGATTTGGGGCTTCAAAAAATTAGTAGTAGTAGTGGTGGTGGCTGGCGTTTGAATTGCAGAGCTACCGGTCGGCGTCGGCGACTCAGAGACTCGGCGTAGAGGAAGAAGAAGACGACGCGTAGTTTTTGTTCCAGCGTAAACGACGTGTAGTTTTCGTTCCAGCAGAGGTGTCGTTTTTGTTCCAAAACGACGTGTAGTTTTCGTGAAAGCAGAGGCGTCGTTTTTTGATTAAAAAAAAGAAGGGGAGATGTCGTCTTGGAGCGCGTCGTTTATGCAGTGCAGGAAGAGGGTTTGGAGCGCAGAACAGAGGAGGGTTTGGAAATTGGTCCGCCTCTGCTCCCCTGTTCATACTCCCGCAAAGAAATTTCGGCGTGAAGCTAGGAGATTGCGCTGCCTTTGAAGCTGAAGATAGGAGATTGCGCCGCCACTTCCAATTTCCATCAGCCGCCAACAACAACAAGTATGCAAATCAATCCCTAAATTTCAATTGATGGAAATGGATTGTTGGTTGGTCATTTTGGTTGTTTGATTAGTTTATTGGTTATCTGTCTTGTGTTCTTGTTGTTGTAAGACTCACTATGTCTCCCCTAACTAGTTGCTTGAAAAAAAATTATAAATTTAGTTAGTTTATGCAAGCACAATAAATTTGAGTATATCTTCATTGTTGAAAGAAAATATTTGAAGCTCGAATTTTAGCCCGGGTGATATTCCAATCCTGGCTTCGTCCCTGGTTCAGATTATTGTTTTTATGTTCAATACTTTTTTTTTGGTCAATTGTTTTTATGCTCAATACAAACTCTCAGAAAGTCGATCTTCATCACGAAATAATAAGTATTCTCCCTCGTGATGTTTTGCAGAAAATTGAAGTGTTTTGGGCTCTCGGCTGCCATCGGCTCGGCTCACAAGTTTAACCCTAGACTTTGTCTTTCAGATTGTCACTCGCGCTTGTGTTCTGAAAGTGAGTACACTGTAGCCGCCACACGATGTACTTCCGACATCTCATGACCCTGTCCGTCCGACAGTGCCGCCGCCCAATCCCAACGCAAACTTCTGATTTCATCAGGTTGATACACCCGAAGCCAATGAAAGCTTCGATCGCCTGGCCAACTTCAATCCGCCACCTGTCGATGTCGATGCACCGGATCTCAAAGGGCGAGTCTCACGCTGCAATCGCTTGGCAAACTTCAATCCGCCACCCGAGGATGACGACTGCCCAAATCCCCAAATGAACGTCGATTCTCTCATGAAAAAAATCCAGCGAGCAATGAACAACCACAATGAAGATCCTACTATTCGCGCCAAGAAAAAGGTTTGTTACTTTTCTCGCGGATTGAAACATAATGGTTTTATAACTCTGAGCTCAATGTTAGCTGGTACCATCCTAGATTTCATAGAACTGTATTGTCGTTTTGGTGGCCTTGTCAACATCTCGGACAAAGTATCTAAGATTAAGGTACGAGATGCAAAGGTTAACAGTATTAACACAATTTTTAAGAGAAATTTGGTAAAGATATCTAAGCTGGAGAAGATAGATAAGCTTACACCCAAGGAAGTCAAAGGTCAAAAGCTGCGTCGTGGAATCGAGCTTAAGTAGGGCCTCTGTGAGATGTTACAGGGTGTTATTGCTTTGGATGGTTTTCCAGATTTCTCAGATGGCTACCGTAAAAATTAAAAATTAAGGAAAATTGCACAAATACCACTTGAGAAATCTGGAAAACCATCAAAAGCAGTTGCACCCTGTAACATCTCACAAAGGCCCTACTTAAGCCCGATTCCACGACGCAGCTTCTGACCTTTGACTTCCTCGGGTGTAAGCTTATCTATCTTCTCCAGTTTAGATATCTTTACCAAATTTCTCTTAAAAATTGTGTTAATACTGTTAACCTTTGCATCTCGTACCTTACTCTTAGATACTTTGTCCGAGATGTTGACAAGGCCACCAAAACGACAATACAGTTCTATGAAATCTAGGATGGTAACAGCTAACATTGAGCTCAGAGTTATAAAACCATTATGTTTCAATCCGCGAGAAAAGTAACAAACCTTTTTCTTGGCGCGAATAGTAGGATCTTCATTGTGGTTGTTCATTGCTCGCTGGATTTTTTTCATGAGAGAATCGACGTTCATTTGGGGATTTGGGCAGTCGTCATCCTCGGGTGGCGGATTGAAGTTTGCCAAGCGATTGCAGCGTGAGACTCGCCCTTTGAGATCCGGTGCATCGACATCGACAGGTGGCGGATTGAAGTTGGCCAGGCGATCGGAGCTTTCATTGGCTTCGGGTGTATCAACCTGATGAAATCAGAAGTTTGCGTTGGGATTGGGCGGCGGCACTGTCGGACGGACAGGGTCATGAGATGTCGGAAGTACTTGTGTCGGCTACAGTGTACTCACTTTCAGAACACAAGCGCGAGTGACAATCTGAAAGACAAAGTCTAGGGTTAAACTTGTCGGCTACAGTGTACTCACTTTCAGTGTAAAACCATTATGTTTCAATCTGCGAGAAAAGTAACAAACCTTTTTCTTGGCGCGAATAGTAGGATCTTCATTGGTTGTTCATTGCTTGCCGGATTTTTTTCAAATACTTGATAGTGCTGCTTGCATATGCAAACGTTAAGTTCCTTGCAAATTTGCATTATCCGCATTGCTATGCATTGTTCTATTTGTGCTAGACTGTCCAGGACCCTTTGTGCTGCATTTAAAAATGCTTGACCTGAATAATCTCTAGTTTTGTGGCTCTGTTCCCATGCTTAGTGAACCTAAGTACGATTCAACTCGATAGTTTGGTTTGGTTCCTATAGAGGAACAACTTAATGCTTTTGGGAAAGCTGTCGATTCTGGTAAGGTTAGTTTCATTTTTGTGCAACTGTTCCACTCCTATGTATGAATAATGTGCGCTGTGTTTGTAACCGTTGCTTGAAATGTGAGTAAATCTGGCGCCCACATTTGTATTTCTTGTATCTAACATACATATAGTTGGTGTCTTGTATGTTGCATCATTGTTGTTTAAAAACTGATCAGCTGGAGGTCTTAAGAACCTCTGGTTTGCAATTCTAATACTTAAATTATTAGTTGATCATGAGTGATATGATGATGTCGTCAATACAATGTCCCGATGTTTTTTCAAGTCTTACTTGGGGTGCTCAAGTAATTACTTTTCTTTTCTTGGTAAAGACCAACATTTTGGGGCTAAAGTAACATCCTCTTAACTGCTATAAGGGCCTACTCAGTGAAATTGAAGCAACTATTTAGGGTTTAGTATTAATGGTGTTCTGTATTATGCTGGACTTGATGAGGTTTGTACATGCTGGATACAATTGAAAGATATGGGGACATGTCTACCTATATATAGATGATTGAATATACTAGCTTGAGAATCATATCTCCATGGGAAAATATCTTCTAGAGAACTTTAGTACTGTTCTAATACCATGTGGTGTGAAGATAGATGTTCTAATGCCGCTGCTTAAGGATACTCCAGAGATAACATTTTTTGAATTTTTATAAATATATTCCTATGTAAACTTAGTAATGATTTTGGTTGTGTAGATTCATGTTTGTTTGGTCCTTACTCTTTTCTAAATACCATCATTATCAGTGTACTCAAAACTTGGTTTGAAAAATAAACTGATGTCCAAATGGTGCATTATGACTACCAATTGTGGATTAGCTCTTGAGCTCTTGAATTGCAATGACAGCTAAGAAGAAATGAATATTTTACCATCCTATATATGTTAATGGTAGAAATGGAATGCACATGGGTATTTGTTGTAGCTCACTGAGCATTGGTATGATGGAAAATTCAAAATGATGTGTATGATGTCCCATAGTTTTTCAGATATTTCATGCGTCTATATAAGTGGTCTTCCAAAGAAGGATTCTTTGCTTCTTCAGCTATTTTTTCTTTGTAGGCATGTATCCTGTCACTCTTCCCTCTCCTGTACTGGCCTTTTATTTGTGAGTAATTGTCGCATCTCTTCACAAACTAAGCTCTCCTTATGTAATTAACCTAAGTTGTTATCACGTTTCTTATGAGGATTGACTTGTTCAAAAAATGAAGCATGCCATCCCTTTGACTTATGAACAAATATTTGCTGTGACCGTTTCTATTTTGAAATAAAATTTGACTCTGATCACTGATTATTATTCATTCTACTTGGTTACAGTGCTCAGGGTGCTTGCTGGACCATAGTTTGCTACCAAGTACAAGACCTTGATCTACCTCCCTAGTTCTGCATCTGCCGAGGTCATCGCTGATGATGCACTCTGCCCCCTTGAGGCAGTCAAGGTTTGTGTGCAAACTTAGCCTGGATATTGTTAAGGTCTTGAAAATTTGTGATCAACACTCAACCATCCACCATTAATTTAGTTGTGGTCTTCCTTTATGTATTTTGATCACTTGCTAATTGGTAAGGAGATTATGTATAACTTGTGTTGTGAAACTTATTTCAAGCTAGCCCTTGTTGATTGCCTTCATGTGTATTACGAATCTTATCCAAATGCATTTACACTGTAGCATAAGCATTTACACAAATGCCCTCCGTCGTTTTGGGGTGTTTTGGGCGACAGGGCTGCCAGGACGATTTTTGCCCTGGATAAATCTTTGGTTGCCGCGTGTGTGGCGTCCTGTCCTTGCTGTAGAGCAGCTGTGTCAGGATTTGGTGGAGGTTCGTGGGATAAATTGAACTGTAAGCACTCACAGTTCAATTTATACTAGTTGATGATGCTGCCTCGACCCTCTTATAACGAGTTTTGCTCGCTTAATGATGGCCAATAAACGTTGAATAAATTTGTTTACCATGTATCATGTACTATATTGTTACGATTTATAAATCTATTTATTATTTTTCAAAGTATATCAAAATATTGAGTGTCCTAACTTAATTGGGACAGTTGGATACGGATTTTGCTTACCTATTGTTGTGTACTTGTGTGTGATCTGAAATATATATGCGTGTGACCAGCACCTCAAAACTCCAGTCACCGGTTCAAGTGGTCCTTGTTAGTTATATTGATGAAGTGATCGAGATATGGAACAATATCCTTCTGAAATTGAATCTCCATTAAGTAACGCAAACGAAGATAGCAAGAGAAACACAACCACTACTATAGTGATACTTAAGACCACTCGGACCTAGATTCGGACTAAGAACACATGCATAACGATTACATTGCTGAATTTAATCGTGAATTTGAAGGCATGATAACGGGGTAACAAAGCTGGCAGTCAAGGGGCAACGATATACGCAAATGAAATGCTTAGCAAGACAATTTCTAATCTTCAAGTTGATACCTCTAGTGATCCACGAAAGTACTAGCGCTTACAGAGCTTCAATGATCAACCGACTACTAAAGCGTCGAGCACTGACGCCGGACCGATTGATTTCTTCAACTCCTTCCACCATTGCTTTGACGACGATGCCAACATCAACTGAGCCTGCACGGGCTCCTTCTACATCAATCGGACCCATGTAATTGGTTTACGTTAATTCGTCTTGTTCTTTTTCAAGCCATGAATAATAATTTTTTAATTCGAGACTTTCCAAACTTGAGGTTTCTCTCTTGCAATTATGCATCTTTTTCTTGCTATAAGTAATTATGCATTTTGATTCATGGTTAATTTGAGATGATCCATTAATTCAATATGCTGTGGTATCAGACAATAAGTTCGCAACACTAGCACCTCCAATTGTGAGTAGGACAACTTAGCGCTTGAGCACCTCCAAGAGTCATATTTGACCTACAGGGAACTCACCACCTGAACTCAACCCTCTTGTGATCTCCTACTCTCACGGACATCTTAGGGACCACAAAAGTCCCAGCTGATGTTGATCAAACAGAAACTTTCCAGGGAAACAAACAGAAAACTCGTACCATGAGAAAAGTGACCAACAACAATGGAAAAATAACGCTCCTAGGAGTGAGGCAAATGCCATCAGGCAGATGGGTTGCCGAGATCAAGGACTCTTAGCAGAAGCTGTGGTTGTGGTTGTGGTTTGGGACTTTCGATAGAGCATAGGCTGCTTATGACAGGGCTGCAAGGCTTCCGAGAGGCAGGAAAGCAGAGACAACTTCCCATGTCACAATAAACCACATCCATCTGCACTCGAAACCGCTAACTCAACTCAAACGGCAACTTTGAAGTCCAACAATCAATCATTTGAACTGATATGTACCAAAGACTCAACTTTCACTTCAAACAAAACTGTTAACAAACATACAAACATGCAAATTAACAATAAACAATCGGTCATTAAACTTCAAAACATAACATATGGTAATGGTGGTAAAAATTGGGCTTTGGAGAGTATATGTAAGTAAAGAACTAAACTTAAATGTTGAAGCCTCCGAGCTAGCGAGGCTTTGTGCGATCTAACACCACGCACCTCACAACGCCCGTGGGCTGGCTATGCTCCCTACCACAAAATATCCGAATTCTTCATGGTCCTCCAAAGTGCTTTCTCTCTTGTTTTCCCATTCTCTTACCTTCCAAGATGTTTTAACTTGTGTATAAGAGACGACTAATGCTTGAGCTTTTCACCGTAGAAGATCTGGCATTACCCAAATTGGTGGTTTCGGGGTCTTTCTCAACAGTGCCATAGCTTTTGGAGTGTAAGGCTCCGAGTCAATGTGTTCAGTTTTGATGTTATACACACCAAAATCGTTGAGCAGATAAATAAGGCGAATATACTCTGAGTTGAAGTATATGCAATCTGTTTGACATCCTGGAAAATTGGAAGCTGTAACATATATTGCAGAGTTGTCTGCCAGAAATATAGCACCATCACCCAACGTATTTTTCTTACTCCACTCAAGCGTATCCAAGTTGATTTCGAATATTTTGAAATATTGGGTAGGATCATTGTTGACATTCCATTTGCAAGTGAGATGCCTTTGGACCATTAACAGTCTGCCCTCACTCAAATCCACAAAAAATCTGTCATTGAAAGTGGAATTTTGGAAAAGATCTTCTTTTTGTGTAAGAATTTTCACAGGACACTCGTTGGCGGTATCACCGAAAGTGAAAAATCTGTTACATGAATCAATGCCATAAAGTCTGTCTCCAACGTGAACAACTTGGGCAAGTGTGCCTGGTTCTACATCCATGTTTATACACGTCCAAGTTGCGTCTTGACCAAGCATGAGAAAAAACAACTGACTATAATCCGGTCGCATGATCGTGACAGTGCAACCACTTGTATTCAAAATAGGGTCTGCTGAAAGTATAGCCCTGTACACGTACATGTCACAGCATGCAGCCCAGCGATCCCTTTTGTACGGTTCAAGAACAGGAAGGCTTAGTGGAGGAAGGTGAATGACTGAATTTCGTTGCTCTTTATTACCGTGTACCCTTGAGAAGGGATTGATTAAGGTCACTGCGAAATTTTCTTCTACAATTATAAGCCATCCTCTTGAAGACCCACAGAATCGTTTATTGGGCAACTTGAGTTGTAAGTCCAGAACCTTATCATCCATGACGTCAAACACATTCCATGAATCTTCTTTCTCATTACAGATTAATAGCATTGGCCTGTAGTATCGACTCCGGTGTTCCTTGGCTACGCGATTCCAAGGCATACAAACATCGCTAAACTGCAAATAGTCCACCAATGACTCTAATCTCTCTAAAACGGAATCCAAAAGGTGCTCAGGCAAAATTGCCCCAATCTGAAGAAACAAAAAGGAAAAATAAAGCTCAACAAGATAGACATGAAAATGAATAACGTAACGAAAATTTATATGAAATCGACATAAAGTTCAATTAGATAGAAATATAATTGATAAAAAAGAAATAACTTCCTCGAGAAAACATACCTGATGAATCCATAGCTTGCCTTCTTTTCTTGGTTGTAAATGAATCTTCCATGGCGTTCAACGCCATAAGACAACCGTTTTTATTTGGGAGAAAACGTAGAAGAAGATGGAAGAAGTTAAGAAGGTTGTTCTGCGTGCTTTCCGTTATATCTAACGTGAACTCGATCGATTCCAACACGCAATAGGATTATTTCTCCTGAATCCTGACAAATTTAGCAAAATTTGAAAAGTCATCAAACGATCGGATTCCAGACCTTGTGGGGAAATAATTAAATAAAATAAGAATTATTTTTATTCCCATATATCCGCAGGAAAGACGACAGCAGAAGGGCAACGATATACGCTCAGGAGGTGCTTCCTAATCTTCATTGTGATACCGCAAGCGACCCACGAAAGTAGTAGAGCTTACAGAGATTCAATGATCAATCAACTACTAAGGCGTCGAGCGATGACGCCGGGACCGATAATTTCTTCAACTACTTCCACTCCACGACTGCTTCGACGACATCGACGTTTAGCACTTTACGTGTGTATTGATTATAATCAATTTGAGTCTAACTTTGAAGAATTACATTTTAAATACAAGAGTTACAATTTAGTTTATTAGCTTGTACTTCGTAGAACGTATAAGGAGTTGATATTTTGAATACAATGTGGATAATACGTGTTTGTAATCTTCCCTACAATATATTGGTCGTAGTAAAAGTTACATGTTGATTGCAAGAGTTACAATTTAATTTCTAAGTTTATACTTCGTAGGACTCCTAAGGACTTCATATTTTGAGTATGATGTGAATCATGTGTTGGATCATTTCAGATATGAATGATATGTATGTATGCATGTTTATGAAGACCCAGCTTAAAATGTGGCACAAGAGTACTGGCTGTCTATAGACACTCTATATGTGAGCACAACTTTTGAACTACAAGGAACTCAATACTTGAGCACTCGGTTTGGCAATCTGTGTGATAGTACTCTGATAAGTATTAATTGGTGGCGTATTCCTGATCAATCATAATTGTAGAATAATCTTTGTGCTTATGTATGCACTTGACTGTTAGTTTTGATACCTCCTGAAGGATTTTGCCTAGAAGTTCATATGATGGTGAGTTACACTATTTCTGTTACAAACAAATAAAAGATTGTACTTGTATATGGCTAGCAAGCTGATTTCTAGATGTTTGAGCAACTCCAGTTAAAAATCTTGGCATTAGGCCGGTCCAAAAGACGTTTACAATCAAAGGGCAGTGATCAGTACTGAATGAACAAGTCATAAGTACATGAACAATCCAACAAAGAGCTCAAGACTCTGATTATGTTCGGAAGACAAGGTATAAGTTCCATTCAAATTTTGAATGAGTCGGTAAAAACCAAAGAAAACAGAGAGCATGTTCCGCATTTTCAGTTACAAAAAGACATCCATTATGTGACAAATGCCAAAGTTTTTAGTAGTTTTAGTCTAAAGGCACTGTGGTTTCTGTTTGATTTTGGGCTTTTGAGGTGTGATTTTTGTTTCCAGGCATGTTAAATTTATGCCAACTTGGAGTATTGATTAGGGCTAAGCATGTAAGTTGAGCTTGCTTAGTATTATACTAATCAAAATTAGCATAGCCTCTCGTGTTGACACCTCATAGGCTTGGACATTTCTGCAACCACTTGGGCCAAATATTCCATCCCCCAGATCATCACATTTGAAGGCCATATCAAAATACTAATCTGCCCCAAGATTTGCATATTGCATTGATTTTGGACCATTGCCAATTATTGTATGCATCTACTCCATTTATGAGGGAGAATTCCAAATCATCTTCAATCTCTTCTGCTCTGCCAAACCCTAAGAAACATGCTAGCTAGCTAGCAGCTACTTCAACTATGTCAAACTCCCTAGTTACATTTTACTACTCAAGAATATCCTGTCTTTCAAATTCTCCATCATGGAAAATGTCTTCATTCTATGTCTTGAGATCTGCAACTTCAGTGGTCATTCGTTTTTTAACCTTTACAAGCAATATTGGGATACAAGGTGGAGGTAATTCGAACTTAAATAACATAAGATATATAATTTGCTCAAATACGTACATAAGGTAAACATATATAGCTTCAAGAGCATGCTTAACATATATGCTGTTCATCCATGCCTTTCCATTCTACACTCCATGTCTTCTCTAATAATAGTAACTACAAGAAAACAAAACCTTAATGCTTATATTTCCTTTCTCCTAGATTAAGAATCTGCATTTTTCTTGGGACTTCTGTATTCTTGATTAGTTAATACATTTAGATGCTATTATTCACAAAACAGACAAAAGCAAGATGAGACAATCAACATGCCATCAACCCGGTCATCATTCTCACTATATTCCATTATATCACATAAACTACAGATATGCCTTCCCTTTCATATAAAGGTTAAAGCTTTAAACCAACCCTCTTGTGATCTCCCACTCTCATGGACATCTTAGAGACCACAAAAGTCCCAACCGATGTTGATCAAACAGAGACTTTCCAGGGAAACAAACAGAAAACTAGTACCATGAGAAAAGTGACCAAGAGCACTGGAAAAACAAGGTTCCTAGGAGTGAGGCAAAGGCCATCAGGCAGATGGGTTGCCGAGATCAAGGACTCTTCACAGAAGCTGCGGTTGTGGTTGGGGACTTTCGATAGAGCAGAGGAGGCTGCATTGACTTATGACAAGGCTGCAAGGCTTCTGAGAGGCAGGAATGCAAAGACCAACTTCCCATGTCACATTATGAACACACATGAGGAAAATTGCAGCATCTTGAGGAAAAATCCAAGACTTTATCAGCTGCTTCAGCATGCAATCATGAAGAACCACACTATTGCAAGATCATCGTCTCTAATCAGCACAAAGAATCCATTGCATCCAATCGATTTTGATACGCTTGTGGAAGAAACTATAGTTTGTTCATCTAGCGGTACTAATACTTCTGGTCAGGATCATGAGGGTGCACTTTCATTTGGTGGTTGTAAAGTTTATTCCTCTGTTGTTGTAGCTCCTTCTTTCAGTGCTTCTTCACAAGAGAAAGATATAAAGAGGCCTAATTAATTCATTACTTGGATTTGTTAGCTTTTTTCGTTCATCTTAGATTAGCTACACGCAGGTTGGGTTGCTAAGGATCACTATTTTCTAACTATTAATATGAACAAAGAGAATATAACCAATAGGTTTAAGGTAGTCCTTGCAATTAAACTCTGTTTCTATTTCAACGTTTGAAAACGAACAATTTTTTTCTTTGACTGCATGATAGATTTTCCTCCTTGCTGGTGGGTAGAAGTTCAGAAGAGCATCAAAAAGACAAGGGGCGATAAATTTTGTATACATATGGGGGTTATCTTCATTTATAATACAGAAGAAATTGATGCAATCATGCACTAGTTTTAACATGTTAAGCAACAAGGACTTGCTGATCGAATCATCCAAGACAGAAAAGGACAAAAGCAAAAAAACATACCGGTCGTTTTCAGGAAGCTCAGTGCCAAGCAGTTGGAGACGTGAAGGAGAGAAACTTGTCTCTCGGTTATAGTCTACACGTGGAGAGAAATAAAGGTCCGGCCCAAGCTTTGTTAGTTAAATTTCCACCTTGTTCACGCGTGACATGAAATGAAAGGCCCTCTCTCCCAACCAGGCAGTGGAAATGTCCATTTCAAGCTTGAAAAGACACGAAAGCACGAGTATATTCTGGTTATAGGGAAAGCCTAAGATACCAAACTAGTTGCATTATTGGACAAATGACTCTGTATGCACGCAAGATTGCATTCGTCATCAAAAATCAACATGGCATTGCGGTCACTTTCAGGGGTGCACATTTTATTCACATTGTCAACGTCTCCATCGTCCCAAAATTAAGATTCATAAGCATCGTCTCTGTTAATTTCGTAATCTGCAGCAACTATTTCGTCACAATAAAACAGCCCTTGGTTAATTTGTAAGTTTATACTAGTTTTCACATGATTTATGTAGTTTTCAAGTATTTCGGAGTCATTAAACATACATTCTCGTACCCATGAAGGAGTCAGCGGTGTAGGTTTCTTGAACACAACCATAAAGCTAACAGATTGCCAAGGAAAATGCACACATCAGATTGGTGATTTCATTGTTAACATCCCAGAAACCAGAATAACATGAAAGCAAATGAGTCAACATTGAGGGAACCGAACAGAATATCCACAGCTTACTAACATTGGGTTGTATTCCCACGTAAATTTCTACAATCTGACTGATTGGTCCCTAGAGTAGACTACAATCCTTTCTGCGTCGCTGGAAAAAATTTAAACTTCGGTACAAAGAATTTCTAGAAGTAACCATCAACCATCAAACACAGCAGAAGATTCTCTGGCAACTGGATACTCCATAACTGTAAATGAATTCTTTCTCCAAATTGGCAACTTTTCTTTCCATTAAAGTGAAATAAACAAGTTCTACACTTTTAGACCACCTGCTGAAGAAAATGACACAAAAAACTGGGGGGCCAATTAATTACCATGAAGGGGTGAAAGGAAAAGAAAATATCCCTTTTTTTACAGCCAATCCACTTCAGCTCTCTTTGACAAAAAGAACAGAGTCAGGAAACTAAAACAAGTTAAACAATTATTGAACAATGATCCATGAATGCATGATTAGGAAACAATACAGCAATGAAAACATCTTGTCATTTGTTATGAGCAAGCACGGCAACTTGATTCCAGTATACAGAAGTACAAGACTTAAAAGGAGACAAAATCTTTTGAAGAACATAAGGTATATAGAGAGATGACATCCAAATTTCTAGTAAAAGAACAAAGTTCTATCACAACACCAGATGCAAGTTACTCAAAGGTCAAACACTACCCACAAGAATTGACACTAACCAATAAATTCACCCGACAAGCACATAATTATGGTATCCCTACTAGATAAATTGGAACTCCACAATCATCATTACCAGCTTCATCATAACAATAATCATAAAGATGAACCAATTGAACAGAAGAATACATCTGCACCCGGAACAGCTAGTTCCTCTCAAGAGACAAATTTATAGTCCAACTCAATCATCTACACTGACTTTATACCAAATACTCAACTTTCAGTTCAAACAAAACTATTAACCAACATGGAAATTAACAAATAAACAGTCAGTCATTAATAACTTAAACAAACAAAGAAACTTTAAACTTCAACAACAGCATGCCACAGATCATCAGGTGCAGAGTAAAAAATCGGTCTTTTTACCTTCTAGAATTAAATTGACAGACTTTTTTCCTTCTGGGTACCGATTAGATTCCGATAAATACCTCAAAATCCAATCTCTTTCCCACACTTTCTCAGAGACCAAACACAAAGTTTACAAATTAACAGCAGAGACATCAAAAGACTAGGAATGAGAGAGTGAGCGCTGGATGCAGAGGTTTATCGACCGATTCATGTGTTTGTGGCTTTCACAACAAATCTCAGGAAGCGATCGATGAACCGCTGCCTCCAGTGACTCCACCCGACCAACCAACCAACCAAACAATTATTTCACCGCAAAAAAACAGACAAAAACAAAAGCAAAGTCCAAAAGTTGAGTAGCTAGTACCATGGATTGAACTTAATAACAAGTCAACCACCATATAGATCTAAGAACACGATCCATCTCTGACCACAACATTATAATAAGTACACGATGACGCAGGTACTTATATTTAGAGAGGGGCGGATTAAGCCAGCCAGGAATCTCAAATAATCACCATCACCTGTTTTTGCTCACTCCCCCAACCCACAAGTCCTCTCTCTCTAATTTGTTTCTTTTAACTTGGTTAATTAAGTAAAAGATGTGATTGTACAGTAACTTTTCAGCATTTTCGGGCTTATTATTTTGTGGACCGACATCATATATGGACATTCATGCGTATTGTTTCTAGCCCATATGTCATACTTATATGTCCATTTTTTGTTTCTTACGTCGTGTATTTTCTGTATCTTCTCAAAATAGTACTTAGACATTTGCAGTAAAAGAACCATGTACATATCAAAATATAAGTATCATGGTGAAAATGAGATTGTATAATTAACTTAAGTAGATAAAAGAGTCGGCCGAGTAATTACACGGACTCTTTAGGGATAAAGATAGATTGGATGGTTTATTTTGTATGATAGGAGTTTTTTAATTTAATTACTCCCCAGTCGAATTAGGTATTATGAGCCTCTGCATTTGTTTATCCACGCATTTGCCACATTTGGTGAGGTGTCAACCATCAATCACTACAAATATTTTTTTAATTACACTTATCCTCTTAATCCAACCACTATAAGTATGACACCTCACCAAATACGGCAAATGCGTGGATAAATAAATGCAGAGGCTCATAATCCTCGAACTAGATAGGCTAATTCAGTTGAAGTACTATTTGTGAGTGTAGCTGGACATCGCTAGAGCTACGAAAGTGGGTGGCGATCATAATTCTCTGTATATTTCCTTGCATCAATATATCTATCACTTTTTATTAAAAAAAATAATTATGAGATAAAGGAAAACATAACTAATGTATTAAAGCTTGTTCCGTTAAGTGATGTCCACTCTACTCTCTAAATAGCACTACCAGAGAGAGATCCCTCCCATCAACCATCTTATCTCCTCTTCTTCCCGTCTCCTATAATCTCTCCACTCCCCGCCATCTTCTAGATTAGTCTCGGTTTAGTAAGACTTGTGATATGATGCTTGGTGTGCACTCCAAGTAACACTTAGATCGTAATTAGCCATCAATTCTTGTATTCTGTATATTGTATATGTTTGAGAAAGAAATAAAACTCAAGGAAAACACATTGTTTACCGTTTCTCTTATGTTTGGAACTCTTTAACCTTAAGAAAACCTCGAGTGTTTGATGTTTCTTTGATAACAAGTCCATTTAGACAATTATGTTTCTCCTTTCAAAATAAGGAAGACAAATTTCAAACTCGCTCTCTGAAATTCAAATTTTGATTCTTAGTCCAGTGCCATTGAAGAATGTCGTTAGTACGAGTACTTTCGATCGGGAGATTGGCCTAATTTTTCTTTTAAAAATCAATTCAACCTTTGATCATAGATATTCCTTGGATGTATTTCATCTCTTCAGGTATTGTTTAATAACAAGGATAATGACAATGGAGAGAATAACCTACGATGAACTTTTAAGGAAATTTCCAAATGAACAAAGTGGTGAACAAGCCGTTTAATTATGCTATGTCAAGTGGGTGAACGAAGTCATGAGGTAACATGTTGGAGAAAAGATAGAAAAGTTGCAGATGTCTAACCAATTTGGCAATAAAAAGAGTCAACGCTTCAGTTTGCATTTAATAGGCATCGAGGGTGTCTTGGATTAGACCTAGACATGACTTAGTTCATGTGTTTGAAGCAGCATAAATACAGCCTTGCAATCAGAATGGGCAATTTGATTCGACATAAGAAATGACCTTCAAGCTGATGAAGACCTCATTTTTGCATTGAAGAGCTTCAATCTTCTACAGAGATTTCATGTGGCTAGATCTTGCAAATTGCAGAAACTTTTCACAGAACCAATTTAAAGGAACGAGTGACAGATGCTTGCTCTGAAATTACGAGCATCTACACATCTTCGGCTCCAATCTTACATGATTCGGTTATTTCGGTCTTTCCATTGATATTTATTCATTAATATACCAAGCCTTGTTCAAATATCCTTGTCTAAAAATGGAGCTCCTACTCTATTTAGGGGATTTTTGAGATTTTTTGAGTTTTTTAGGGGTTTTCATCTTGGTATTTGTTTTCAATGACTTAGTCACGTAGTGGAGTTTTGCAAGGAGGTTCTTATGTCTCTTACTGAGACTACCCGTAATTTGGCTAGAAAACATGGTCTTTAATCAACCAATGGCGTAAACGAGATAGCAAGAGGTTTTATATAATAGTGATGGGTGCAAAAATTAAATTCAATGTATGGCTTATGATTATTTTTGAAACATAAATTGGTTGTAATGATAAAACTAAAACAAACTAAAATAGATAGAGCTTTTATATTAAATTAAGTGTAAAAATCAACTTGATGAGTGTGGATAAAATCACATTTTACTATTTATATTGGTGAATCACGAGTGTTGAATTTTATCCATTGTTTTATGATTGAAGCATTGTGCCTCGCTCCGTATTCAATAAATTTCGAGAGATTTTAAGATTAAGCTCTGGAGAACATTTGTCCTTTCCCTTTTTCGCCATTGCAAGAAAGATGGATTAAGCAAACCATATAGATTAAGCTAACCATATAGGATTCACTGTTAAGGAATCTCAATAGTAATCTATGTATATTTTTTTTCAAAGCAATACTAATCCATGTATGGTGCGATGTAAAGTCTATTTTTTTTATGATGAGATGGATCCATAGGCAAAGCAAAAATCCACATCCTCAAAGTAGAAGAAGATAAAAAAGTCTATAAAGAAAACTCCTAGCTTTAGCCCTTTCCATCTTGTCTTCCACTCATGGCCAGCATTTGCCCTGCCCTGCACCATTACACTTTCCTTACACATCAATTGTTACTTTTTTGAGCTTCGCGATGTTATTCACATTTTAGAATAGTCATTATATACAAAGTGGAAATGCATAATAACCAGTTGTGAACGCAAATAACAGTCTGCTTTGAGCTTTTATAAGTTAGTTGTCTCTGGTTATCTAAACAAACATACATAGTCATGGAAACAACACCACAAACACTGCCTGATCAGCAGCAACCTTTGATCAACAGCAACCCCATTCCGCAAGCAGTACCAGTGATTAGCTCATCATCGCCTCCGTCTTCGTCTTCGTCTTCGTCTACTTCTTCAGGTTCAATTGGGCCTTTTTTCGCAGTGATCTCTGTCCTAACAGTGCTAGCATTTCTCTCGTGCTTTTTGGGCCGGAAACTGACTCGCCACCAGGCGGTCCTGACTCCATTGGGGAGCATCAACGATAGAATTAGCTGCTTCGGGTGGTTGAAGCGCAGGTGGAGGCACCCGGATGTTGAAATCGGACGGCCAAAGATGATGATCAAGCATGAGGCTCAAGAAGGTGATCATGAGGTTCCTCCACCACAACCTTGATTATAAATCTTGGATTACATTAATGGACAGTGTTCTATTGGTCAATTTCTTGTACTAGTTTGATTAAATGTATCAAAATTAATTGATAGATGTAATTGGTGTCTGTTACGACTTTTATTGGATTGGATTATAGTATAATCCAAATTGCTTCGTTGATTAGAAATCGATCATGATAACATTAGTTGTTCGGTATCTTTTCACTTTTGAGTACAAAACATTAGGCTATTGTATTGGATGCAGCGTTGTATGTTTTATTGTATTGGATGCAGCGTTGTATGTTTTGGAGACCAAAACACCTCAACAGAGCTGTAAGTGAAGCATTGGTACCAAGGATAAATATTTGGGGCTTGACTTGCCTAGATGGATCCAGCCTCTTGCCCATGACCAAATGATTGATCTTATAAGAGAAACTATAGCGTACAGCTGTATTATAATCACATGATATAAATCGATCAAATGATTGATCTCATAAGAGATACTATAGCGTATTGTAATATAATCATATGATATAAATCGATCAACGCCTTATCAAAGAAATCAGATGTAATGCCAGAAAGGAATATTTGCAAGTCAACAAGGCCAAAATTTAGCTTCCTTCCTAGAAAGACACATACGAAAACAGAACCTTTTGATTCCCAAAAGCGTGTGACAAATACGGCAAAATATACAAACCACCGACTCATTTTCCCGCACATTTAGCCTTCACATTTCCAATCACCATCCAAAGAAGCACACACAACCTTTCTTTCTCTTTCTCTCAAGACACCAAAAACACCTCCTTCATCTTCTCCGGCACGAACAATCTCCTTCTTTGGACATTTTCCTTCATATACCCAATTGTCACATTGTGTGACAATAATCATATGTTTTGTCACAAATGTTTGTGAACATTTGTGTTGTAAGAGTGATACTAATGCATGCACTACCAGTTCATCAACTCAACCAATTAAGAGACATATTTGCAAGATTTGACATGGACTCCGATGGCAGCCTAACCATCTTGGAGCTCGCCGCGCTCCTCCGGTCACTAGGCCTCAAGCCCTCGGGGGACCAAATGCACGCCATTCTAGCCAACATGGACTCAAACGGCAATGGCTGTGTGGAGTTCGATGAATTGGTGAGTGCCATATTGCCTGACATGAATGATGAAATCTTGGTAAACCAAGAGCAACTCTTGGAGGTTTTTCGATCATTTGATCGTGATGGTAATGGATACATAACGGCGGCAGAGCTAGCAAAGTCCATGGCCAAAATGGGGCAACCGTTGACGTATAAGGAGCTAACGGAGATGATTAAAGAGGCTGATACAGATGGAGATGGTGTCATTAGCTTTAATGAATTTGCTAGTATTACGGCAAAATCAGCCTCGAATTTCTTAGGCCTACCTTCCTCATGACCACAGCTTGATCATGGTACATTACGCTAGTTGTTGGCCCTGTAAGTACATGTTCATCTCTCATATAGGCATGGTCAAAGAACACAAAAGTTTCCTCATTTGCTGGATAATTTTGTTCAGAATTAGATTTCGGTTATTTCCTTACTACTTGTGGAGAACTTTTGTAACTTCTTCCTCGACTATCTGATAGTCAATTTGGTTCCAAAACTGCATTTTTTGGTGCAAATAAATGTTGAAGATATCAAGAAACTGCAAAGCAACCATAATCTTAGGAATACAAAGTTCACAATTCCAAGTCATGAATTACAATTCTTTTGTCATGAGCTACAAATGAGGCTCAAAGATTTACAATTTAGGCTCATTTTTTTCAATGAGTTACAATTAGGATCTGTGTTGCGCTAAACTGCTCAACGGATTTTCCTAGTTTGCAATGCAAGGAAAGGTTGTGATATGCTCATAAAAAGAAGCAATAACATCAGCTGTAAGATACAGAAGTAAAAAGAAATTCTTATGGAATTGAATTCAACTGAATATTGTGGGTGTTATGGTACATCTAAATACATCATTACATGATATACAATAGCTTGACCATACTCTATTCTCTACATGAACATCAAAGCTACAGTTTTGGAGCTTCTACAAACCAAACTATCCTAAGAAAAAACTTGGAAGGAGAGAGTGCCTCGGTTCTCAACCCTTCATCTCTAGGACAGCACAACTACAAGAAAAAAATTCTATCTGTGGAAATAATGTACATTATAATGACACGGAGGTGATAACACGTGCACTTGTTACGAACTCAGACTTCTCATCAAATCGTTTAGATGTCGCTTCAATGCGCGCTGTGTAGCCTACTGTCGTGGGTCTTATCGATCTCTGGCGCACCATATTACAGAACTCGGGGTCATTTGATTGCCCATCTGTTCTTATCCATTGAATCATCTGATGGTACATGGGGAAAAACCTCATTTGGATGGCTGCGTAAGTGAAATATGGTAGAAGAGAAGAGACTAGAACAAATAGGGTGAGAAGCCAATAAAATGGAGCTGGTGCGCAGGCTTCAATGAACACCTTGTAGGCAGTGGTTGATATGTCAGGGTCTAAGGCTCCATATCCCAACTGGAATATGTACCAGAACACAATACCACCCCAGATGAAGAGATGTTGTATGTAAGTGAAGTAATTGATAGAAAGCGCCATTTGGCAGTTCACAACCCATATCACGCAGGAATACATTGTTGCACCAAAGACTTCAACCCCGATAACTTGCCCACCTTTACGAAAGGCTTGAGTACCCATTGCCACAATGCAGAAGAAGAAGATCAGTGTAGCAGTCACTACCCCATTCAACGCCCATCCAAATATCCTCAGCCAGCTAAATAAGACGTTTTGTACACCTTCTTGGTACAATAGTGGGAACTGCAAGATTGAGAACAAATAGAGGCTTAAGAGATCAGCATAGGATCATATCCTAGTAGGTTCTCTTACAGGACAAGTCCTGTTAGAACCAATCATTTCTGATGTGAAGTTTTGGGTCCGAAGACAATATAACCATCTACCTACATAAAGACAAATGAAAGGTACCAGTTTATGGACTGGACCTACCTTGAGACAGAACTTCGCCGAGACATCTTGGTCGAACACTCCCAAGGCAATTACTGGAAGCGATGTGAAGAAGACATTATACAGTGAGAGGTACCAATCATTATACGCAGTTTGGCCCGAAAATGAACAATATATCTGAAAGAAGAAAATAGTGAAGCCAAAAGCAATGTTCTTGTAGAAGAAATAGCATATCTGTCAAAACAAGAAAAGGGGTATGTCAATCATTTCAATTCATCTGGGTTACTATACATCACAGACTAATACAAAGACATAAGAAATAAATTTACCATTGATGAGATTCTTCTGTAGCACCAATGTCCATGTACAAGTAGCAGGCGCTCCAAAAACCGAAACTGTGCAATTGCAATGTCACTCGACATGACTGCCTGAAATTGTGGTTTGGCAGAAAGGATTAGTCAGAATACATCAGATTTTGCAAAAAGGAGTAACTTGTTGACAACTAACCTGCATTCCTTCGACACCGCTGATACCAATTCCAATATCTGCTTCTTGAAGCATTCCAACATCATTTGCCCCGTCACCAATTGCCAGAGTTGTGCTGCCAGAACTGTCTTTTACCAGTCTTGCAACCTGCATTATTATAGTAAGACTATTTTGGACTTCATTCTTTTCAAAATCATAGAACTAAGTAATTGATTTTACACTTTTGGAACTCATTTGGGTGGAGAGGCGAAAAGAACTTACAAGTGCTTTTTGTTTTGGAGATGAGCGACAGCAAATAACAGAAGCACAGCCGACGGCAAGCTTTAGAAAGAGGTCCTTAACATCTTTCTCTAATGCATACGCAAGTGAATTCCCATCAATGATCAAAGCCAATGCCTCAGAGTTCTCATCTGATGTAGTAAGTAACACATTTGCCTCATTTATTTGATGGATAACACTTTCCTTCAATGCCTACAGAACCAGAAAGGCATCAAACTTTCAGACCATGCTAGTTTATCAGCTGGTCCTTCCTGTCAAGACTTTTAGTGCACAACAATCAAAAAAAAGAGGAAAAAAAATTTTGCAGAAGAAATTTGGTTTACTTTGGCAAGTGTCGACTTGTCCTCCTCCTTCTCTAGTGCCTTGGCTTCTGGAGTTTCTGAGCTTATTACTATTTGTTTCATCCCTTGCCTAAGCATACTGCATGCATAACTGGAAGGAGAAAACAAATAAAACGGCATAAGGTAAGAAAGGTTTGTATACTGAAATCCATCTACTGATACAAACCATTCACCAGTCATACCCAATATTAATTGCTGTCTCCATTTTATCTCCAGTCAAAACCCAAATTTTAATTCCAGCCTGAGCAAGCTTGTCAATGCATTCAGGAACCTTCACCAAAGAAAAAAGGAAGATATTTAGTCTAGAATAAGATAAAATCTCCAACAAATCCATCACCGGTATTAACTACTGAACATGAGAAAGAAATATGTATTAGTGTTTGGACAGGGTATGTACTATAAAGAAGTTTCTTTTTTTTTAGCAATACCAATTATAAAGTAACAGTTTGCTGAAAACCAAGATTGCACAACATACTTATATTACGTAATATGAACTTGTGGGAAGTCGAAGGGAAGTTAGTTCATTTCCAGAGTTACAAGTTGATACTTACCCCATTTTGAAGTTTGTCTTCAACTGCAGTAGCACCGAGAAGAATTAAATCCCTCTCAATCTTCTCAGAAACTTCCTCAACAAGTTCCTCCCGATCTGAACTGACCAAGTTTTTGGCCTCGGTAAATTCTTTGTTAAATTCAGCATATTCTTCTTCATCAAGTTCACGATATGCAAGCACCAAAGTCCTCAAACCAGCATCAGCATACTCGTTAATGTGTTCCTTAGTCTTTTCTTCAAAGTCTGTTCCATTCTTTGCAAGTCTTTCGAACATGACACTACTCAAGGGATAAACAAATTAGATATCCTTTTTTGCTTAAATTTAGTCAATTTGGCCTGATTATCAAACTACTTGGTTATACATGAACGGTATAAATTTACAAACCTGTCGGCGCCTTTACAAAGCAACACTATTTTTCCCTCTTCGTTTCTTATGATGACAGACATCCGCTTCCTTGAACTACTAAAGTCCAATACATTCAATAGTTTATAAGTTCTGAGAAAAAAGAACCATGCAGTTAGAATTTGTGTTTGTCAAAATTTCAACAATAGCTTGAGAGCAGCATATATCATGGCAGCGAAGCTGCGGAAAAGAAAACCTCAACCTTTTAGCAGATTTAAAAATGATTCATATTATATCCATATTCCAACAAGTCCAAGTGAAAGAAGCATACCTTTCAACTTTCCTTCCATAAATGGGGTCAAATTCATGCAGCAAGATGCTTGTTTGACTTCTTTCATAAAATTCAAACCCGAGCTCTCTTGCTGCAATCACAAAAGCTGCCTCATCTGGTGATTCAGCTTCATATGATACTCTTCCGGTTTCTTCATCAACTTCAGGTATTGCAGTATGACAGATTGCTAGTAACTGAAGAAACTTCTGGATTATATCTGCACGAGGCTCTTTTACCCAATTCCCATTCATGATCCTTTCATCCCTAAAGTTAAAGCCTTTTATCAATGACTTGGCTTCAGTCACATCTTCAGCACGACCCTCTTCTTCGGTCAGCCCTTCACCTAAAGATGACTTAGATGAGCTTTTGATCCCGGATAAAGCTCTCTCAACTTCTGTAACTTCACGCCCAAAAGCAGTCCCAGCAATAGAACACTTGATAAACTCCATTGAGTTGCAGGTTAATGTTCCTGTTTTATCTGAAAGTATAGTATCAACTTGCCCAAGTTCTTCATTCAAGTTTGAAGTACGGGCACGGGCTGGCTGGTCAGTTTCCTCGTAGTACATGTTCAGATCGTGGTTAATGAAAGTACTCTGCAGAACTTTGACAATTTCTATGGACACGTACAAGGAAATTGGAATTAAATAACTATACAGCATAATGGCAGTTAGGAACTGCAAGACTGCTGCAACTGGTGCCCTCGACGGATCATAGTAAATTGTGGTCTCATCTGGTCTGAGGTACCATCTTATCATTTTCCCATCTTCCAGGTCTTTCCTAGTTGTAATCCCAAAGACAATAGCCCCAACAAAAGACATCAAAACCAAGAGAAAAAACAAGAAGTAGACAACCTTATCCATCCTCTTTTCAATTGTGCTTCTCTTGGAAGGTGGAGCTGTTGAATTTTGCATAACTTTTGTATCATGACCTGTGAAGATTACCACCCCGTACACAAAATCTGTGTTTCGTAGCTTCGAGTCCCTAAGAAGAAGCTGCTGCGGTGTAAGCGGGTAAGGTTCGTCTTCAATCTCCAAACTGCCTACAAATGAGTACAAACTAGCATTTGGGTCTTCACATCTGATTACAGCCTTGAAATTTTCAAAGCTCGAGTCTTCATGCAGATTGGAAGTTGGTTCCAGTGCTTGTTTTAATTTCAAGTTAGTTTCCCCATCAAGGTTGGTGGTCTCAACATAACAAAGTGCTTCATCATAACTTGATGAAAGCAAGATAAGATCAGCAGGAAAAAACTCATCTTTTTCCACCTTCACTATGTCCCCAACTTTCAAATCCTTCCACTTAGTATACTCGAAATTTCCATCCCCATGATGCAGCTTAACTTTTCGGTTGTTCATTTCAATATCCTGATAAAAGTTTTAGAAACTAGATTACAGACCTGGATTTTACTCACCTAACACACTAAACATACTCAAATCAATAACCAGGAATCTAAAATGTATCAAACATTGGCGTAGAAATCCGAATTCTTTACCTGCCTTTTGCGCCTCCAATCTTCAAGAGCCTCTTTGCCCATTGTAACTCCAATCACAACCACAAGAGGCAACACAGTGCTGACAGCAGAGTATGGCGAAAGGGGAGTGAAAGACAAGATTGCGCAAATGAGGAAATAGATATTGGCAACCCTTCTAAACTGCTCAAACACTGCTTTAGGCAAGAATGTAGCAGCTGTATACTTGGTGGTTCTGACATAATTGCCTTCATAGCTGTGAAGTGTGGCTTCTAAGCAGTCAGGGTCATTGCAGTAGACTACCCTTGAGAAGCCTGGACCTCCAATCCGTGAATGATCTCCATTGAAGGATGCTTTCCCACATGAAAAGGCATGGATTCTGCCAAAATGCTGCTTCTTTCTTCTACCTCCACCACCACCCATTTTCTGCAGCTACCAAAAACCCACATAAATTTTGCAGCTTCCCACCCCAAAGGAACCAACTTTTCAGCTCAGCTGATCAGGACAACTTTTCTGAATGCTACCCAGTTCAGAACTCAATCAGCCCAGCAAGAAACTTCAGAATTTTCCCAGAGAAATACTCAGATGAACCAACCAACAAAAGAAAATGATCTGGAAGCAATTAAAGAACCCAGAAATAAATGTCCAAAAGAGAACAAGACTGCAACCCCATATTTTTTTAAACTGAAAATTTGCAGTCCTAATTAGAGTTTTGGACTTTATTTGGAGACTCTTTGAAACAGGACAAATACAAGTAGGCTGTTTGAACTTCGCTTCTGTTATGTTTTTCATTATTTTTTTGTATGAAGTAGCTGCTGGAGCTGGGTGACTTCTAGCTTGACAGCTTTGACTTGTAGCTAGAGAAGCACCAAACTTTGAACGTGGAATCCGGCTTTCCCCATCTAAACGAGGAACTAAAACCCAACTACTCCATTAAGAAACATCTAAAAGGCAAGAAATTCAAGAATTATTTCAATTCAACCCCTTTAAAATGTTATCTCAAAAAAAATATAGAATTCAACAGCTTTCTCCATCTTGGCAAATAAGAAATTCAAAGAGAAGGACTTTTTGTCCAATACCAATTTATTAAATAAGAAGATGTTTTTAGATTTGGACTGTTGTAAATGCTAAATATGGTGGAAACGCTTAGCGTACGGTCCAAGCCTTCTAGAAGGTCAATAACGAAACACCTTGCAGAACCAAATTAGTGCCATTCTGAATCTTTGGGAAAAATTGAAGCAACAATATTCCACGAAAATAAAAAATGTTATAATGCAACATACGAGGAAATGAAATGGGAGCTTAAGCAACAATAATAAAAAATTTCCGTGAGAGGAAGACGGATGAATCATGGATGACGTCTTTTGAAAATACAGTAAAATGGAGATTAAAAGCTCCATATGACAAAATACAATGATTTGAAAATTTGCCATGAGACTATAATAAAATAAAATAAATTATCATAAAGTTATGACAAAATTAAAATTTTATCAGAAGGTTATGACAAATTCAAAAAATTCAAAATTTTATCATAAAGTTATGACAAAATAAAAATATTTAAAATTTTGTCATAATTGTCATAAGGTTATGACAAAATCTAAAAATTCAAAAATTTTGCCATAAAGTTATGATAAAATTTAAAAAATTAAAAAAAATTCAAATTTCAAAATTTTGTCATAAGATTATGACAAAAGATAATAAAGCAAATGGGGATTAGAAACATGATGGGAGAGGAGGGGAGGATGAGGTAACGTGGTGGAAGCGTCAAACAAGACTGATCACATGCTCTAACTATCAGTATTCTATAAATGTAATCTCGTGACAAGAACGTCACAATACTTAATTATAACAAAATCATGATAAAATTTAATTTTAACATAAAATCATGCGGTGGTTTACAAAATTTAATTTTATCATAATATACACTTCCTCTTTTCCTTTTCGGATTCCTGACAGTTCAAGATTTGATTAGTGTGCAGTGCACAATTCGTTTTCAAAATCCAGCACAAAGAATTGTTGGAAATATCTTGCACAACTACATTTAAAGTATAGGTTTCAAACCAAGTAACAGATAGTTTCTCATTGTGCGACGTCGTGCGTGCATAGAGAATGGCTGTACATACACACATTGACTCGGGACATGCATCCCTACAATCATCATATTGAAATTCCTCCCTCTTCTTCTGTAACATTTATATTGTGAAAGATGACGTACTGCATGCTGTTTTCTACATTCCATCGACTAAAATCTAATTACAATGAAAGGTATCAAAAAGATGAGAAAGAACACAAAGCTTCCCCGTGTCAACTGGTATTCCATCTTCATTATGTTCTTCTCTGAAACGTTTTTGAGATGAACCAAAGCCATAGTGCAGCGTCCAGAAGTAGAATGACATGTTGTTCAACTCCTCCTTCTGTGCTTTTCTCTCTTGCTTTCTGACCGCTCCTTCTCAGGGGAGTCTCTGCTTCTATGCTTATGGCGTTTATACTCTTTAGAGTGCTTTCTGCTACTACTGCTCTGTTCTCGGGAGGATCCTTTCTTTCTCCCTTGAGACCTAGAATGGTGACGGTCTCGGTGATCACTGGATAAATCACTATCTGAATCACTGTGTCTATGCCGATGTCGCCTAGAGCGCTTTCTGCTCCTTTCATCTTCTGATGATGAACTGTTGTGGTGCCGCCTTGAGGATGTTTTGGCTTTTCTATCCTCTTCAGGTACTTTATCAGGAGTATAATTGCTGAATTGATTCCCGAAAGAACCAGTCTCCTTGTAATTGTTATTACTTCTTGTTGAGTTACTTGTCAAGTTACCATTGACAGGAGCAATATTTTCACGTGGACCATCATCAGCAATCTCCTGGCTGTGAGGAATCTCAACTGGCAACCTAGAATCTCCAGAACTAGCAATGGCGGATCTTCTGGAAGGCGCAGAATTCCTGGCTTTGTCCATTGATGAGGGCAGCTCAGGGGGAACCTCTAAGCCTAGTTCTTTACCCAAGGATTCCAAAAAATCACCGGCAATCAAACGGTTTAATGTTGTATTAGCTGCTTCAACCTTCGTCTCTGGATTGGCCACTTCGTTGGGAATAGAGTTATCCACTTCATTATCTGAATCATCAGAAAAGATAGCCTGCACATTGAAATGAAGATTTATATGAGTCATGTCCTATACAAGAAATGAACTAACGAATGCATATCCATTATTGGTATATAAGATAAAAAGTCAGGTCTAGAGCACACCTTGTAAAGGTCAATGGGCCTCTCAACATTTTCAACTTCAACCTCAACTTCGCTTTCCCTGTCAGGTGCTTCTTTGCTTATTGTTTGGACATGAGATTGAGCCAAAGGCAAGAAGTCTCGCTTTACAATTACAGTTTCTTCTGCTTTTGTGTCTTTCCCAGAATCTGATGTGAAAATAAGAGTTTCCATTTTGCTTTTCATTCGTGGGGCTGGAGGTGGCTGCAGATGGCAATAAAATATGGTTTAAGTACGGGATAGAGGATAAAATGTTAACTATGTGCAACTTTTCTAATGGATGAACTCTATGATATATAGGCGTACTTCATGGATGCAGTATAAGTATGTGATTTGAAAGAGAGGGACAGAATCAATGCAGATAATTCAGAACAGAAGCAATAAAGAAGATTATTGAACTGCACCTTTCCCATGTAAGGATCAATGAGATCAAAGCGCTTGCATAAAATAGGTGAAGGACGCCATTGATATTCTGTCCGTTTTACGCAAACTTCCTTTGCTATCTGATTTTCAGCTTGAGCATCTCCAGCTTTCTGTTATCAAGAAATAAGAAGCCAAAGGATTAAGAAACCAATCTGAATCCACATCTACAAACTCAAAACCAAAAAATTTCACCAGTGAAACCATACCGCCACTCCTCCAGAAGTAAACTGCATGCCTCCGGCAGATAAAAAATCCATAAACTGTGATGTGGAGAGTTTGCTTTCTTTACTCCATTTCCCTTTCTTTATTGCCTCGGCAGCAGCCTCAAAGTCCAATCTCTCACGAGCACGAGCGGCTTCTGACATATGGCTAGCTCCACCAGACTCAGTAGATCGAAGCCCTCCTTGGTATTTGTCCTTGAGAAACTGGTCGAACCTTTCTTGTTTTGCAGGATCATCTTTGAAGGGTTTTGCAACTTGCGTCATTTCATTCTAGATTCAACGCATAAAATAAAGTAAGAAAACTGGAGACCTTAAGTAACAAAACCAACCTAGTTAAATATGCATTCATGAAAATATAACAAAACTTGATAGTGTCTAAGTAAACAACCAAAGTAAATAAAACTAGAATCTGGATTTTGAACACTGGCAAACATTAAGATTTTAGAAAGCGGAGAAGCAAGATGTATGGTACTTACACATGATGCAGGTTCAGTAAACGTATCCGAAAGATGGTATTGAAGTTGAATGGCATCATCAGAAGCAACGTATGAACCTGAATCTTTAGAGCTTCTTTCCAAAGGCCTTTCGCCTAAAATTTTTCCACGGCTCTCAGCTGTCAACTTTTCCATTGGTGGAGGCACTTTACTATCCAAATTCTGCTTGGTTAGATCACCTCGCTTCTGTTGCTCCTCCCACAGTTTCCTTGCATAATAGTCATGACCATTCCCTCCAACAAGAAAACTAAACAATGGATTTGACTGATTTTTCTCTCTTGAGAGATCCTCAAATAATTTACCACATCGAGCTACTAAAGTTGCAACCCCGTCAATTAAGAGTTTCAGACTATTATCCTCAGGAGGTGGAACTTCCTGGGGACCAGGATCTCCAAGCTTGTAGCCCGTCTCAAGGGGCCCAGGAAATTTATGACGGGGTACAAAATCTTTTGGAACCACAGGAGGATCAAATCTGGAAGAAAATTAGAAGCAGCAAAGTAAGAAAATCTATCTCATTTACAACATAGTTCAAATTCAGGTCAAACAGGACAGTAAACCCTTTCAGCATATTTGTATTTTAAGAACTGATAAAAATAGCAGCAGCTCAAATGCATTCTGAAGCTAAAACCTCTAATTACCTTTCTTGCTGATAGTCAGAATTTGATGCAAGCCGAAATCCAGAGAGAGCACCTGGTTCCTTTAGAAGCAACTTTTGCTTGGTATCCATGATTGCTTTTGGAGGTTCATCAATTTCTTCAACATAAGTCTGGGTGAAGTCATAACCTGAACAAGAAGTGCATTTGGAAAAACTAGATTATTAAGAAGGAATAATATTTCAACAGAAAGGTAATCTGGTTAGCCCAAAAATCCCACGAACAGATCTAATCGCGACAAACTGAAGGAAATATCATTCAACAAGAAAAGCTTTCAACTAAGGGATCTTTGGTCTGAATGTGGGGAAAGGAAAGCACTGGTCAAGTTTCTCATTAATCACATCTGAGCACTTCCTCCCAGCAAGTATGATAAGGCAGCAGAAGAAAAAACCAAGCAATTCTAATGAATCCAATGCAAATTAGTGCCGGGAGTGATTATTCATGACATCAATACTAACCAGAGGCATAGACGTCCTCATCTTCAGCATCAAATTCTTCAAGCGCTCCGATTCCAAAACCAGGAGCAACTTTTCCTGCTGATGAATAATAGCAAATCAAAGTTGAGACAAAGAGCAATAAGAGGACAGAGCAGTAAATACGAAGGTTAAGCAAAATGAATCATAAATCTTACACTTGACACCAAAACGTTTATTGTCCATTGAAAAGGCACTTCTATATCCACTACCCCTATTCTCAGATAAGCGCGACCTCTTCTTTTCTGAAAACAAACAAAACAGGTTGTTAGGATGCACAAGATTGCTCGTGATCACAAACATAGGCCCCAGTTTTCATTAGAAGAATCACATACCCCTAAACTCAGGAGCATTCTTGTAAGGGTCAAAACCCAATCCGTGCAAGTCCTGCTTCGGGTTAAGTACATAGACCTGAGGGAAATTGTATGAGGCACCGAACAAATCCGAAAACAGATAAAGTGCAAAAATAAAAATTCATGTTGGAACACCGTAATTTTTCTCAAAACTTGAATTTCACAAAACATAGAGAAAGTCTTGAATCACTACAGGGTCCATATTGGCAGTTCCAGTAGCAATGTACTCTTCCTTATAGGACAAAGGATCATCTTTGATGATCTCGTAAATGATTGAAAGCCTAAAACTGTATTTATGCATTAACAATGAGTGGACCCTTGTAAGAATTCTGTGGCTCCACAAAAGGAGGGTAGCAAACTAAAAATAAATTAAAAAAATAAAAAAAGAACAGCCCAAGACCTCAACAAGAAAACAGTACTTTGAAGGGAAAAAAATGAAAATTTTTATAAAAAATAGTTCCATACGATCCAAAATGCCAACTCAAAATTAAGCACACACATGAATGAAAAGAATGTCCATTGCAGTTCAAATGATGAGCCAAGAAAGAAAGGAGAAAACAAAGACGATTAGCATAGCAAAGACATTTTACTTACAGGTGTGCTTTGTGAAGATTTATCATCAGTGGCAGACTGCTCATTCTCATTCTCAAGTTTGCCATCAACGGGCTCCGATTCATGTGTATTTGCATCACTGGAAGAAAATGCTAAGAAAGCTTTTCGAGCTTCCCTTCGAGCATCTGTATGAAGGACATAAGGTAGTTTAAGACTTATAGCCATGAAAGAAAGTTCTCAACAAAGAGAAAACCAAGGAAATCAAAGGTCCGCTTCAACGATTACATCTTTATCGAATCTAAATATCAGAATAGCTTATATAGTCATATGATTCAATTCAGATCCACAGCACTTACTTTTGATTTATTTAAAATTTTCGGATCTGATTGGAACTGATGACTTACGCCTATTTCTTAGGGCGTTTAAAGAGCGTGACTCTACCGCTTAGTTAAAAAGGTCCACTTGATTCAATCCATGAATTAGCCCACTATGAGTTTACTGCATTTGCATTTTTAAATATATTAAATTATAGATTTTTTATGATAAAAATTTATATGGTATATCATTTGTGTCTCTGTTACAAGTGAAAGTTCTATCATCACATGTATGTAGGAACTTCAAATGAAGGGGACAATGTGAAAGTTCCATTCTCAAATTAACAGACTTTTATACAAGTAATTAATCAATTTCCCCAAGAAGACACACACATACAAAACGAATGAAGTCAAAGTTAGTTGATACTAGAGAGTCTCCTATATATATCCACAATAACTCCTCTACAATGACACAACACTAGCTGTGTTTGGCAAAGGGATGTTCAGCGATAAGTTAATAAAGTAAAGCACCTTTCTACAACAGTTAAGCAACTGATTCCAAGACGCGGGAGCAGTTAATTTGAAACAATCTTAAGTTTGCATTTGCAACACCTACCATATGATGAATTAGTATGTGAGTCCTGGATTGAATGACCATGACGCCATCCCATCTTCAGCAGCAGCTTTACACCTAATCAAAGGAGAAAGAAGGGCCTAAAAGGTCGCAACTACCAACGATAGCACTGTTAGACTAACCCAAATTCACGAAATCAAACCTATAGAATCTGTGGCCGGAAGAACTAATTCATCAGGAACAGGTCCAGGAATAGCTGATGGCCTACAAAACAAGATACAAACGAATTATAACACTTGCATTCTACTAGATTCAAGGCAAACAAGTTAGAAAACATGCATGCTACTAGATTTAAGGAGTCAGGACACGAAACATTCATCCTTAATATGCACCAAAACAAAAGTAAAAAAGGAGTACAACCACTTCACCATATGGCCCCCGGGCCACTTAAAGCAACAACACTCCAAACAAATTTCAAAGAGAGAGTGGGGTTTAAGATTCTTAACGACTTTAAACCCACAGAATCTAAAATTGTTCCACTACTGCAACGCTCTAGACCCCAAAGGTTAGGCTCCAAGAGAAGGTAGAAGCCAGAACCTTACTATTTTTGTCCAAATGACCAGTTGTATTATTTTCAAATCAATTGAATAATAGTTGGACCAGAATTGCACATGACCAAGAATCAACCTCTTTTGTTGGTCCTGCTCAGCTTGTTTCCGTGCAAGTTCTGCAGCTGTGGATCCAAATGTGTCAAACTTGATGGACGTACCCAGAGATTGGCCTTCCAGTTCCTGATATGTTAAGAAGCAGAAAATCAGTCAAAATGTTATAAGTTATGTGAATGGGAACCTCACTTTCAAATAACTTCATGAATCCTAAGTTTATAGGTCATTGTTTGCCTCATTGATAGTAATCGTCAATATCTATAAGAATCAACAACAGAAGTATGCTAATCAACTTCTCAAGACATCGCTCATCATTATACAACTATCAAATTACTTTATTTTCTATTCTTACACTATTTTTGCTAAGCAAATGAGCATTGCTCATATAACTGAAACTAAGTTTTGAAAAGGATGTATGATTTTTCCAACCAAAATACTCTGGTTCCAAAACTGACAATTTGTGTAACATGTCCACAAAGTTGAAAGATATAACTGAAACAGATTGTAATAAACTAACAGGTCAGAGGCTGAACAAAACATACAGCTTTTTCATCTTCATCTAGAAAGTCCAAGAAGTCCTGCTGTTTGACTTCAGCTCTGTTCTTCCGTGACGACACAAAGGTCTGAGGTGTCCACCCTGCACAATTGTTTCACATGGCTTAAACCATGAGCTACCAGTGATACCTCCTAAACATCGGAATCACGCATTCTAGTCTAAATGAAGATGTAATAATACCCTCTTTTGATCCCACTGTGTTGTAATAGCCAGCAGAAAATCCTCCACTGAATGCACCATGAAATCTCCTTCTCCCTTCCTCATCTCTAACCTGGAGACACAAAAGTTGAACTAAATAGTTAGCCGAAACCATTCATTCAAAATCGAAAATCGTTATCAATCAGCAAGCAAACAGACACATTGAAACTTAAGTACGGCTTGGTTCCACGCACTTCATTATACTTAATTAATCTAAGTCCAATGAAATTGAGCTAATTTTCATCTTCAAATGATGAAATTCAAAACGGAAAACAACCCATTTCAATCTGCAGCTTGTTCTCCAAAATTTAAGTCCAAATTTACAAACTTTCTCATCAACCAAACACGTGACTAATATTCCAAGCTCAACATAACTGATACTAAAACTCAAGCGCCGTAGCATTCAGTACCTCTTGCTTCCAAGGAACGAGAGTGCGTAGGTTACCGGAGGCTTCAGCGACGGACTTCTTCTTGCGGCTAATGACATCATCCTCACGCTCAATCGGTGTTCCGTAGTACACGAAATCATCACCGTCCGAATCCATTTTCGATCAATTCGTTAAATTATCTGGAAAATCAAATAACAATGTTGTCCGTTGATCGAAATCCAGAGGACATCGGGGGCCGTTGATTTCGAGTATGCAGGGTTTTGATATGGTGTGCCTCGGATTAGGGGTTTGTTGCAGAGAATCGTTGCTTACAGAAACGAGAGGAGAGAGCGAGGTTGAAGAAGAAAGCGGGTAATTTTTTGGGCCGGGAAGGGAATTTGCAGATTGTAAGATGCTCACTAGTGGGCTTCGCGACAAAACCAGTGCAAGTTTAAGGTGGCCCACAAGGTTGGCTGGCCCGATTATTTTGCACAGGGAAAATATTTCGTGCTTCTTTTCGATAAGAATTAGTGTTATTTTCTCTTGGATGGAATTTCACCCCTGTTTTCGGCTTCTTAGATGATACATTTAATATCATTCATTTTATTTATCATATAGTAAAGATCATTTTGTTTATCAAATCAATCAAATCGCTGATTGTTTAGTCATCGAACCTTGTGAAACAAATGAACGCTATATTTAGACGTTAACTGAGCCGTTTATATATTGGTATAGTTAGATAACCGAACCATATCAGATTTTTTTTATTTTTTTTAATCAATGATCTCTATTATATAATCAATAACATAAATAGTTCCGATCACTATATGCATCAACTTAAAACGGGAAAAATCGAAGAAAATGCAGCTAAGGTGGCAACCCAAAATTGTCCGTTTTATGAATGGTACTTCATAAGTTTGAATTTCATCTAAGGAGTAGGATTTATGGTTTTCACTTGATTCTTATTATGTTACTTTGGCTCATCCCTATATTCCTTGTTTAAATGAGACTAAAGAGTTTCATAATCATGTTTTTCCAAAGTTTATGCACTTTCTAACTACTATTCATGGCAATGTAAATTGAGTAATTCTTTTGAAAGTTTTTACTCCTTATTGATTACATTGTCTTTTACCGATAAGAAATACATCATATGATATTTCCTTCTATGAAAATTGAACACTCGAGATTGGATCCAACCAACACCTTCTATTACCTTGTTTTTTTTTTTTTTTTGGTAGCTAATTCTATTACCTTGTTTGTCCTTGTTAGCACAACACCATTTATTAGAAACCTAATCTCATTCTCAAATCACAAATGTGCTAACGCCCCATTGGCTCCTCTCTTGGAAGATATGAAAGAAGAACATCTCGCCCCTTCTCTAAAAGCAATAATCCCAAACCCACGCGCCCCATCCCCGCGTGCACCGCATGCCCCAACAAGGACTTCGAAACCCCCTCTTCCACGCGCCAACTCAGCGAGTGGCCAAGTCCCAAAAGCGACGCGCTTTGTGTGGACTCGTTTGCCCTAATCGCCTGCGCGCGAGATCTCGCGCCCTTATCCTGAAGAACCAATGAGTCCTCCTCTCCTTCCCCGATAAATCGATCCTCTATATCAACACCATGCCCCTCCTCGCGATCTTCCTGCAAATCCGATCTTCAATCGGTTGATCAATTCGTCGTCGTCGCGTTCAGATCCGCGGTTTCTCCTCGGTTCGATTCGGTATTCAGGTGAGCCCTCTTTCGATTTCAATTGCGAATTTCAGATCTGTAAAAATTTCATCCGATTTGTGCATATATTGATTTCTAGGGTTTTTATGGCTTGAGCAGGTTAGCTATGGATCCGATGGACATCGTCGGAAAGTCAAAGGAGGATGCTTCGCTTCCGAAAGGTGAAATTTTCATTCTTTCTGGTGTAATTTCGTCGATATTTTGGTGATTTATGTTGTTTTGTCGATCGATTTCGTGATTTTTGGTGATTGGGGAAATAAAGCTACGAGCTTTCGATAGGGTAATAGAAGCTTCAGTAAAATAGGGTTGGGGGATTTTTTTACGTTTTCGAATTGTTAGGTGTTTCTCTGTGATTCTGCATACGTACTTCATTTTGTATTGATTACTTGTGTAGATTGATTTGGTGAAGCTTTATTGAAATTAGCCACGGATATGATCTTGTAAAATGGTTTGATACCTTCAAAGATTCGATTTTTAATTTGAAATTATGATTGTAGAAGCAAAATAGAACAAAATTGTTTCAGTTGGATGGTATGCGTGGAGTTTCTTCATGTTGAATTAAAAACGTGTCTGTTTGTGTTCTTTCTCGAACTTGAATGGAGTTGTGCACTAGATTCTACACCAGGCTTTCACACTGGGGAAAGTTGTGTTTTTTGTACTTGTTTGATGACAGATTCTTATGTTTGATATTCGTTTTGCAGCAACCATGACCAAAATCATTAAAGAGATGTTGCCGCCAGATGTACGTGTTGCAAGAGATGCTCAAGATCTTCTGATTGAGTGTTGTGTAGGTGAGAATGTATACAAGTGTTTTAAGTCTATTTTATGTCTTAAAGTTCGCCGGGCACATGTATCTGTGTATAAATAGCACTCTGGGTGTTAGGGTTTTGATGCATGTTTATTTTCTGAATTACTGAATGAAAACCTTCATCACTTGTTTCATCCCTTTGCAGAATTTATAAATCTCATATCATCAGAGTCTAATGAAGTTTGTAGTAGAGAGGAGAAAAGAACAATCGCACCTGAGCATGTCCTCAAGGCATTACAGGTGCTTAAACAACCCATTTGAACATATTTTCGTGCTTCTGATTTGGTTTTGTTCCTTGTATGGTCTCCTTTGTTGTACTGAATGGTTCTTGTCCATAATGTGTCTGCACTTTCATGTTCTTGTTTATCACTATGTCTATTGGTCTTTGCATATGTATGATTTTTTTCACCTAAGTGAAGTTCGTACTGTTATATTATTGTCAAATTGGTCTGTGTAAATCCTATTTAGGCAATAGTTATTTGTTCTTATTCAAAGAAATTAGGTTGTTGGTCAGTATTGTAGTTACTGTTGAAAAGAAAGTATGTATGCATACTAAGTTCATGTTGAAAATGACTGCATTTTGACATTCATTCTATTATGTGTTATTAGGTTCTCGGTTTCAGCGAGTACATTGAGGAAGTTTATTCAGCATATGAACAACACAAGCTTGAGACTATGGTATTTGTCCAACACGTTTTCCTTTA
This sequence comes from Spiraea crenata, assembly GCA_033992175.1. Classification (NCBI taxonomy): domain Eukaryota; kingdom Viridiplantae; phylum Streptophyta; class Magnoliopsida; order Rosales; family Rosaceae; genus Spiraea; species Spiraea crenata. The sequence goes on along the minus strand of JAVBHV010000078.1, from coordinate 1,556,197 downwards.
TATGCTCATAGACGTGGATACACATTGCACACACAAATTCGCCCTTGCAAGTTTTCAAGTAGTTCACATATCCATGTATTCATGAATTGACAAAACTTATATACTGATGAAAGTGACTTCCGTGCAGCATGACTTATCAAAAAGTGTCAAATGGGGCAATGGAGCTGAGATGACAGAGGAAGAAGCCTTGGCTGAGCAGCAGCGGATGTTTGCAGAGGCACGCGCTAGAATGAATGGTGGAGCCACCGTGCCCAAGCAACCAGACCCCGAACAAAACTTAGAGAGCTAACTTTAGGATGTTTTTATTTTTGTGAACCGTAGGCGAGCATCTTTGACTCATCCATTTGTTCTTCTAATATCTCTTATGCTATGTACAAAGCAAAGCCATTGACTAGTGTGCTGGCCTATGTCAATATGCACTTTAAGTTGTATTCTCGTTATGGATCCATGTCGATAAGTTAATGTAATTAATTAGTAAGAGTTTGTCTGAATCCTGGTGCCAGACCTGTATGTAATTATCTGGTTTTATTTAGTTCAAGTTTGGAAAAGAGTTGTGTTCTGTTGGTGTTGCATATTTCCGAGATGAGACTGATATCACAGTGACTGTGTTACGAAAGCAAGCTATTCTAACTTATGCTTTTGGAGCATCCATTGCTCTTTTGCCTCATACTGCAAGTGTTTCCCGTTGATAATCATTCCTGTAGAACTTATCATAGCAGAACCAATGATGTGGTAAGGTCCCTTTGAGGGTTTAGAAGATGATGGTGATGGTCATCTTGGAATGAACTCGACTAATTGTTGTGATAAGATGATGATGGTGATCATCTGAGCATGAACTCGACTAATGGTTGTGGTAAGGCCACTATGGGGGGTTTAAAAGATGATGTTGGTGTTCATCTGGGCATGAACTCGACCAATCGTTCAGTGGGCCTAACCTGAAAGTGATCCTTCAATGTTTCAATCCATTGATGAAAGTATAAGGCTTTGGTTGGGTCCCCACAAACATCGAGTCATGGTGACGTCAAGTCGCAGGTAGGTGAAATGTAAACTCTGCAGCCAGCATTTTTAAGCCATGAGACTTTAGGGACTTGATAGCTGAGAACCCCAACAACACCACTCCCCCGAGAAACACTTTACAACGAGTTTACATCTTCTCCATCTATCCCTTTCTCTTTCTCTAGGTAAGACATTGCATTGTGCTAGGGCCAAAACAGCCAATAGGGCAAAGGTATGGATTATGGAAGGGACAGTTTGTGATTTGCCCTGACTGGCGTGTAGAGCTTTTCTGGTGTCAAAAATGGGTCAATACTGATGGTTTGGGGTTTAAATCCAAATACCAGTCTAACAACTCTTGATTTTGCACAAGATACTCAGTTTTAACAAGTTAATTTTATTGTCGTCTCTGGTGTCAATAGTGATGGTTTGGGGTTTATATCCAATTACCAGTCTAACAACTCTTGATTTTGCACAAGATACTAACAAGTTAATTTCATTATGAGGACAATATTGATACATAATCCTATTTAGAAAAACTGATCAAACACACAGCACATTTTCAACATCCCCTTTACTCTCCCCTGCCTACCCCACTAGAAAGTGAAAGAACAAGCACATTGTCTCCTCAGATTCCCTTCTTTTCCAATTCCAAAATGAAATCTCTCCATCTCACTCCTCCCATCCTTTCTCTGTCTTCTCACTTCCTGTTTCAGTTGGTGGGCCATCCAATGTTTCTTTTGTCAGGATTCTCTTGGGCAGCACCAAATGAGTAATTAATGAAACACCCCCACATCCATCAATAAAAGAGAGAAGAGACCAGAAAACAGAATTCTCTTTTTCTTTAAGGACACAGCAGCTGAGCGCAGAGAGAGCATGGCAAGGAGCTTGCAGGACTCCTCCTCCAAGAGGCACTTCCACTGGACTAACAAAGTTGGTAATGAAGAAGATGGTGATGAACCACAAGTTCTTCCAAGTTTCAAGCCCTCCTCCTCATTGAAACCAGCAGATGAGGAGGAGCACAAGGATAAAGATCATGATCATCAGCAAAAGCAACACCATGGGTCTACTACACATCATCAACTTCCAAGAAGGAAACTGCAGGCTGCTGCAGTTTCCAGGCTGAGGTCTGTCCTTACAGCATTTGGTAAGAACCGATCCAGCCTGCCACTGGGGCTTGGGCCAAGAGTGGTAGGCACTCTGTTCGGGTCCAAGCGTGGGCACGTACATTTCGCACTCCAACGGGACCCGAATTCGCAACCAGCCTTCTTGATCGAGCTTGCAACTCCGATTAGCGGGCTGGTTCGCGAAATGGCATCCGGGCTGGTGAGAATTGCACTGGAGTGTGATAAGGGTAAAGAAGAGAAGAAGAAAGACAACAAGGCCTTGAGGCTGCTGGAAGAGCCTGTGTGGAGAACATTTTGCAACGGTAAGAAGTATGGGTTTGCTAGCAGAAGGGAATGCGGGCCCAAGGAGTGGAAGGTGTTGAAAGCTGTGGAGCCCATTTCAATGGGAGCTGGAGTTTTGCCAGCTGCTGCAGGGGATGAAGGTGATGAACTTATGTACATGAGGGCTAAGTTTGAGAGAATTGTTGGGTCCAGAGACTCTGAGGCATTCTACATGATGAATCCTGATAGCAATGGAGCTCCTGAGCTTAGTATTTACTTGCTTCGAGTCTGATGAGCATAGCACAAGCTACACGAAGATCTTCGCTACTCGAATCTCCACTATGTTCTTCAACTTTTGAAATTGGAGGCCTAGTTCTTCTCCCCAAGTAGTTTTCATTTTGTTTTTTGGATTAAGTTTTAGATTTGTTTTCTGTTTTGGTATATTTGGAGAAAATGGTTTAGTTTAGGTGGGGGAAATTGAACAATACATTGTAACAAGATGGTGTAGGTGGTGGGGGTATGAAGGTGTATATGTATAGCTTTTTGCAAATCTTTAATTAAGTGATGATTAGATATGGATGGTAATGCAATCATGACTGTCAATTTTTGTTATTTTAGTCTTCGATCTTTTCTAATGTTGGTTTCTTAACTTGAAGTTCATGCTCAGTCTTCTTTCACTAACCTGAGTTTATGTTCAAGATTGACAAGAACAGGAAGTTAAATACTTTCTGCATACCCAGCAATGCTTTCGGTAATTTCGGAAACCTATCATAGATCAATATGAACACAACCTGTTTTCTTTGTCTGTTGATGAAACCGAAAACTGTGTACTTGGAACATAAGATGGAAAGATTAATGAAGCAAAGAAGATGCAAGTTTTTTTTCTTTTCTGTTTCTGCTATGTGGGATATAACTTGAATAATAGGTTCTGGTTTTTATTTTTGCTTTACCATTAATTTCCTTTCCCCTGTTTAGTTTGGATCCTTTTTGGCTTTAATGTTCATTCACGCAGATTGATCATCCCATGAGATTTGGGCATTTGGTCTTAAAGTGTAGGTAACTCCAATTTCCAATCATTGCTTTTGATATATAATTTTGTGTGAAGAACGATCCCAATATAAATTTGGCTAAAGTAATCATAGAAGTCACCAAAAGCAAAAATATGAAAAAATATTAAAAGGAAAAACCCAAATCTCCAATTCCTGACAGCAGAATTTGGCTTTTCTTATGATTGACTGCTTTCATCTTTAATTTTGTAAGTATTTGAATGTAATGCTGTTGACTGCTTTTCCACGTCGGCATTTGATTCCCTGCTGAGTTGAAATGAACCCTGTATGGTTTTGCCACTTCAAAACTGTCAATTTGAATGAGGAATATCTTCTTTCTTCTGTTTGCAACAGCAATGAAGAGAGTTCGAAGGAGAACTACTTCTATTTCCCAGTTTTACTATCCTAGTCTTCATATATCTCGGATCATGTCACATATTACGTGAAAGGGAGATGGATATAGTGAAATAGTGAAACCGGAACATGAAATTTTTTCTAGAGCTAGAGTGCTCTTCTCCCTTATAAAGTGGCCTTTGTTTATAACTGGGACCAAAACTGGGACCAAAAAACCATTCCCTCATGCCTCAAAGGTTTATCTTGTCGCAGAAATCGAGGGTTATTTTGATCATCTTCCCATCATTCTTCAAAGAATTCAAAAGTTGGTGGCTGCACATAAAGTGATCGAGGCCACTGCTTGCTTTATACAATTACTTTAGCACTCAGCTGTAATAATTACAAAACCCAAAAAAGGAGAAACTTATGTACATACACAAATGATCAATAGTTTCACATCAGTCTGGACTATTTATCAGATTTACATGTTTAGTATCTAACTTCATTTCAGTTTGGAGCTGAGAATAATATCAATTTGGTTGAGTTTAAGTAGTGTAAAACGTTAACCGCGTCCAAAAATAAGTCCCTCGGACAATTTTGAAAAGCATTTCAATTACAGTATGTTGTGGAATCCTGAAAGAAAGAAGGAAATGCAGGATACATACTGGTGGAGTCACTTTATTTGAGTACAGAAGCTTTGCTCATTTGTCCCAGCAGTTATATCTTGCATAATTAAAATCATCACTTCATTATTGGGCTACTTAAGAATTCATTTGGACGCCAAGTTGAAGCAACAACATAAGCATATTATCGAAGCTGTTGTGGTGGGGGGGACCAGTTTAAGGCACTAAGCGCCGTGCCGCAACAAGGCCCGAAATGCAGAAAGGACTTTTTGTTGCACTGATATACATCTCTTCCTTAATTGGACAAGTAGATGTTAAAGTAATGGAGGGTTAATATATACAAGCAGACTGCTGCAGGGCCGGATTAGGAGTAGTGGATTGGCTTTTTGAATCAGGTGGTGCTGCAGCTGTGGCCTTACTTGGTATAATCATACGCAATGGGGGGTTAGATTCATCATTACCCGGTGAGCATTTGAGAAACTTCTAAATTCTTATCTGTAATCTATATTATATGGGGAAAGGGGTAAATAAATTGCTATTCCGTAGGGGACTAGATTTTATGTGGTGATTCGAGGGGAAAGAAGTAACGTTTCTGTCAAATTCAACATAAAAATAGAAGGAAATCCACTTCAATCAGCAAATGGCCGCAAATAGACATTGGAGACGGCAGAATACCGCTGCGATATAGCTAGTTCGACGACTTGTGGCGACTGAGCTCCCAAATCTTAAAAACCACATTAGCAGCGAAATATTTCGCCGCTAAGCGGAGCTAAAACCCTCTTTGGGAGCGAAACCAGACTTCGCCGTTAAAAATTGCACTCCAAATTTAAGCTCCGCCCCTCCCCATTTGCGAAATGTGCAATATCAAGAACAAACGTATGAGCTTGACATAAATAAGAAAAATTTATGGAATATATTCTGATGATTACACAACTGACATTGTATGAGGAAAGAATTAATGAAATACAAGTAACAGCAGCACGCTACCTACAAACTAACAATGTTTCTTCCACAGGCCGGCAGCGAATTAGATGTTGGTTAGTCGTTCCATTTCTAGACAGTTCCTAAGTTCCTTTCTGCATTTGCTTCCTCTTCATCTTGTACTACCTCAAATGCTCGGGCTTTTGTCTCGCAAAACCTGGCTGAATTGTGTTGATGATGTGCGGTCCAACAAATATCACAAACCAGAAACATGGATATGCAAGCTACATCAGTTGCCGTACTAAAGAAACATAAACATAAAATGATTAAAGAATAAGATTGGCCATGAGATAGACTTTCAGGAGGAAGAAAACTCGAGTGACAAGTCCTCTACATCCTTTTTAAGAAGTATCATACGCTTTTATCAAAAAAGAAGTAAAGGAAAGGCAATGGAAACAATTGGATTACCTGAAGAAGCATGGAGGGAGCTGCAGCAGGTTCAGGAACGACATGGCTTCTAGTTTTTCGTCCATTTAACGTAGCAACTGATGGGCTATTTGCTGTTGTTATGTCCCAAAAGCTTCGCTTTTTAGCCGTTGGGACTGGTGACTTGAAACGGTGTCTTGGGCTCTTTAACTCACCAGTGCTTGGCTCCTGTGGTCTCAAGCTAGCTCTTGTGACTATCCTCTTTTTCCCCACCTCCCTGTCACCAGTGCTTGGTTCCTGCGGTCTCAAGCTAGCCCTTGTAACTATCCTCTTTGTACCTGGTGTTTTTTCACTTCTCCACGAAAGGTCACGAATAAGATCATCTTTCTTCTTTAGCTGTGAGGTGTGATCTTTTCTCATCTTCTCTATTTCAGCCTCCAATACCTTTACTGTCTGTCGTAGCTCTCTAAATGCTTCCTCGCCTCCTTTTTTCTTGGATTCTGGTGTGAAACAGGTCCCAGTCAAGAAAGAGGGTCTTGGTTTCCGTTTCTCATTTGGTCGGGCAGAAGTTGGAGGAGTCAACATAGATGTAACTGAAGAAGGGGTTGGAGAGGCATTTGCAGCCAAGGATTGTGCTTGCACAACTAATAGCTTCTGTTGCTGCCGTGCCAGTTGTACTCGCAGTTCGCGATTCTCTTTCTGTAATTCAAGTAATAACTTGGCCTGTTCAGCACCAGATTCAGGTACCTGCAATATTTCATCATTCACCTCACAGGCCTGCAATGGGGAAAATGACAAGGAAAGATTCTTTATTTAGAAAGCAAACCATGCTACTCGAGGAAGATAAAAACCAATGGCACTTAAGAGGATGACAAGCAACATCATATTCAAAATTCCTGGCATTTCAACTCAACTTGTAAATTACTGAGAAAACACAATAGTATCAGGGCTAAAGCAACGCACAATGCACTTTGAAAGTTGGATGAGCGGATGTAAGTTATACAATAAACAATGCAAGCTATAATAGTATGGAGGATTAACCTTTGTCCTAATTTCCTTTGCTCGATCAGCCCAATGAAGTGTGTTTTGGGTTTCACCAAAGGATAGATTGCATGGGCTGATATTTGCAATCATCACAGTGTTGCAAGCTCCTCCTAATGAATCCTTGAGAAGTTGTGTCAACTTTGAATTCCGATAAGGTATGTGTTTCTTTCCCTCCACAAGAGCATTGATGCAACTGCTTAGTGCTAGGAGTGACCGGTTTATGTTGGCACCCTCGAGAGATCTAACTGTTCTCTGATCTGTGGCAAGAGCTCTCTCTGACCCAGCAAGATCAATAAGCGAGAGCTTGCCTACTCGGTTGACCACATTCATTGCAGCATCTTTTACACGGTATTCAACCACAACCTGGATATAGAAGCCGATGAAATTAGAAAGAATGGGTGGGAATGAAAGAAACTAAGTTAGGGACATTGCATGTTTTGATAACTCAAAAAGCCTGTTGGCTGTGTTACCTGCAAAATCGCATGGGATCGTGAGGAAGTTTCGTTAGCACGAGTTGGTTCAGTAGTTCGGTTTTGGTTTCCCTGCTGAAGTAATGCCATTACCTGCCACAATCCCACAAAAAGACCAATTAATAGATTAGCTCCCATACAAAGCGTCTACCCTTTCTAATCATCAGAAGGAGTAAGAGATTACTTCATCCGTGGAATAAGCTCTGTATTGAGTAAGACCAGCTGCTACTATTCCCTGTAATACATTCGAACAATATATTGTTTTTCATGAGCATAATTAAGAGGTGCGTCAAATAAAACAAATGCAATATGTAGAAATTTGTAATCCCAGTTTAGCTTAATGAATTTGCTGTTAACAAAGAAAGTTTCCATATTCAGATGCTTTAAATTATCCCATGGTATATATGGGATGTGTATGATTTTGAGCTAGCTCTAGAGAAGGTATGTAAAGTATGGTGATATCATTGATTAGGCGAATTAGCACTTAGATTTTTGACAAGCACGCAGCAAACAACCAAAGTGTGATCTTCATTAATGATAGTGAGTTTGTTGGCAAGAATTCCACTTCATTAATGGTCACATTTAGCCACACTGTCTTAGTTTTTAACATACTATACATGGCATTATTTCACAGAAAATTTGCTTGCTTAGTTTTCTTTTCTTCTGAATAGTTGTAAGTAAAGTGATGTGGTATACAACCACGAGATAAGAGGCGGACCTGTTTGTCTTCTCTAAGTACCAGAGGCCTTCCGGGGGAGATCAAATCCCGGACAGTTTCATTGTAGACCTCAAGATAGGAGAGATGAACCACATGGTTTCCATCACAACTCCGCTGCCTTATCTTTGTAAAGAGGTCCTTGATTGCCAGAACCATGACTCCCGGACTCTCCAGCGTCCCAAGCATCGTGTATGTTTTTCCAGCTCCGGTAGCACCATAGCAGAAAACCGATCCATTCCTCCCTTGCAGAACTGCTTCCACAAGCTCCGATGTACTGAAAATTCAAACCAAGAAATATTCAGTCTCTATGACACAAAAAATATTACCAGCATGGAAAAATGATGTCTTTATAGCGTTTTTCGAAATCTTATGATCCAATCCAACCCAACAAGAACCTAACTTTTCTTTTCCCCACCAAACAAATACCAAAAATGAAACAAACCAAACACAACTGAGATGCTAATTTTGAGTACACAATACCCTTACAACAGTTTAACAGCACAAAGATCCAACATTTTTAAGCAGAACAAACGATCAAACCGAAACGAAAACATCGTATCTGGAAATGAAGCATCAAAAAAACTTACGTGGTGGAGTAAACTTCTTGTTGAGAAGTTGTATCTGGAAATGAAGCATCAAATGTGAAATGCCGTCCCCTCAGCCTATTGAGACGGAGATAATCGTTCTCGTTCGCAAACTCCGTCAAATACACGTCACGTCTGTTAACGATCCTAACGCAGCACCGTGAACCCACCTCCTTCTCCTTCTTCGCCATCGGCCTCAGCCTCACAAACACAAGAATCCGACTTTGGGGCTTCTCCGAAACCGAAACAACCTCCGATTCTTGCGCATTCTGAATCCCCTCCCCCGCCTGTCTCACCTCCGTGTACGGCTGCGGCGGCGGCGGCAGCGGCACTTGAACTCCTCCCATGGATAGCCGCCGCGCCACCGTGGTTGAAGTCTTGGCCTTTCTTGGGTACGAAGTACAGCCGAGAATCCGGTCGTTCCCTCCGGCCACCGCATTCTCCTTGGCGGCGTCGTGGTACTGCGGCGGCGGCTGCGGCGGTTGGGGCAGGACGTAATTTCTCTTGACGGTGGAGTTGTGCATTGTGTTGCCGTTGTTCTCTCTCATCACGTGCGATGATTCTTTGTCTTCTCTTTTGCAAGACCCGAGAAGCTCGACGCTCGGGTGGGTCGTGAAACGGAGGATATCCGGGTCTGGTTTGGAAACGGAGCTCCGGAGAGCCGCCGAGGCCTGCTTCTGCTGCTCGTACAGCAGAGTCAAAGCTTTCATCTTTTCTTTCAGTCCGTGGTGTGGGTTTCTGATCGGCGGAAGGTTCGGATGATTCTCCACTGGGGTTTCTCCATCTGGCCGTCGCTTGATTTGGGACCGAGTCGACACAGGCATTTTCTATGATTTTGATTTTCTCACTATCCAAACATGACCCAGGAAAATGTGAGACCGACCCCAGTTGAAGAATATGGTCAAATTGCCAGAAAGTTGGAAACTTTTTACTTGGAATTCGATTGAATTTGCTTGTTCAAGTGTGAAATCAAGAGCAGGACTGAGGTTTTTTGAGTATGAAGTTTGGAGGGTCTTGAGCCGTTGGATTGTGGAAGAAGATGAATAGCGGGGTTCAAGGTATTGCTTTTGAAAGTTTTGAATGAATATAATGCAACGGTCAAAAATTTTGTCAGATCTAGTAGCCGGTAGGAAGAGAACCGTGGGATCCACACTTTGAGGAAGGAGGAAATGATTAAAAGATGTAATCTTTATCAAAGTATAAGCAAAGTGTTGTATTTGGAATGTTCTTCTATGGGATATCCCTTTTTGCTCTCTTCTTTTGCATTTATCTGGCATATCCCCCACATTAACTGTAGAGATCACACAATATATATCAATCGAATGGTTCAAAAGGCCCATTAGTATGTGATCAACAAATAAATGATGAATTAAGATGGGGAAGGTGATGTTTCATACTATGAATGTTATTTTTTTTTTAAGTCTATCAGAAAACTCTTCGGTCAATAGTTGTCAGGATAGTGAAAACAATAATCCGAGTTCTGAAATTCAATGACTATATGTGATGGCAAGTCCTTTTTTCCAAAGTATTTCATGAACATTATTTCTCCTGATGTTGGTCAGTTGTGTCTGTTTGATAGGACAAACGGTTGGTCACCTTTACTGCTTTCTTTTTGTCAAATTAGCTGACTTTATGGACAATGCAAGTTTATTCATAATTTGTTGAATTTAGTGGAACATAATTACACATTGGCTATGACTAAAAGTTTATTATTCAAAAAAAAAAAGTGCCTTCTAAGCAAAGGTTATGATAATCATCCTTTACAATGAAAACTCGAGGTAAAATTAAAACACGTTGCTCTAGCTAATATGGTTAGGGGCGTATATATTGCTTAGTAAGCACACCAATTCATAGTCTCATCCCCTAGACCGGGCCTGAATTTGTGTTGTCCATATTTGGGCCAACCCGGACCACATTAGGTTTGTTAAAGCCCAAGTAGCAAAATGCTTCGGGACTCGTCTGAGTCAGAGTGAGTCTGTTGCCGCCACTCAGTAACTAGGGTTTAAGAGATAACAAGAAAAAAAACCTCCTAAAATCTCAGCTAACTTTTTCTCCTAGGGGTGGGTATACCGACTCGATTTCCTAAAAACTTGGACCGATCGACTCGATGGGTATCCGGTCAAATGGGTAATTGACTAAATTATAGTCATAGAGGTCCCAAACCGGATCGAACTGGCCAAATTCGGGTAGGGATTGGGTTTTGAAACCCAAAACCCATGGGTACCAAGACAGAACCAAGTTTAATAAATTATTAGAGAGCTGCTATGTACACTCAAAACTTTTCTCTGGACACTCGTGTATATTAACGAAATGTAAAGACTACTTTACCCTCTTGCAAAATGACTTAAATACCCTAAATTATTAACAACTATTTTCTATCAATTTAATATAAATTTCTGAAAGAAAAAAAAAATTAGAAAGGGAGATGGTGGTTGTGGCGCGGCAAGCCGGCTCCCATCCTTCTTCGTCCCTAATTAAACGCCACCCTCAACCACACTATGAAAAAATATATAAATTTAAGGCGCATATGCAGGTCTTGTGTTCCAAATTCGGTCCTAGGAACTTTTGGTACTCACTGTGTTGACTATTGTTGCCTTTGGCAGGCAGAGAAGGATGAACTTCGGGAAGAGAAACTTGTATTGAAAGCAGATAAAGAAAAATTGGGGGCATCAATTGAAAGGTATGGCCATTTCACCTTCTGGGTTTGTACCAGCCCACCCAGTATCATTTTGGGGCTATCAAGATGGGAGGATATCCTGGCTATAGTCTGGTTCCTATGTGGCAATATTTACCTCCATCTACCTGTGATACATCTCGTGATCATGAACTTAGGCCTCTTGCTGCTTAGATCTTCAATTAAGGATTTGGATAATTTTAGATGCCTTCATTTACATCTATTGACAGATTCATTTGCTTGCTCAATCTGAAATTGTGAAGGTAGATTTGATCGAAATGGGAGATTGAAATTTTGTAAGAATGGTTTATCTCAAGGAGGTCACGAGGTCCTAAATTTTCATGTTAGTTGAATTTTGATAAGAATGGTTAGCCCTAAAGCATATGAATTCTTCTATTCTTTAGCCATTTTATATGTGTTTATTTTTAAAAATTTAGTGTAGATCAAGGTTATTATTGGTATATGTCAAATATATTGAGTGTCCATAGAAATTTAAAAATAAAATTATGGTGTACAAAGAAAGAAGAGTGTCCAAAGAAAAATTTTAAGTGTATATAGCAATTCTCAATTATTATTATTTTTGAAAATTTTATACCACAAACCCATTTCCCCAAACCCAAAACCAACAAGCCCAAATGAAATCCCACTTCAGAAGCCCAAAATCCCAAGCCCAGCTAAAGTCCTAACCCTTATTTTGCCCAAAACCCCAAGTCTGTTCCATTCGTCTCTCCCTCACTTGCCACCACTCAGTAACTAGGGTTTAAGAGACAACAACCAAAAAACCTCCTAAAATCTCAGCTAACTGTTTCTCCTCAAGCTCGTCTTCTTCCTCTGCGCCCCCACAAACCCTAAAATCAACAGATCACCAGAGCCGACAATCCACCATGAAGGACCCAGTCCCCTACGCGTCCCCTGAGGCCGAGACCAGCATGAAGAAGCGCAAGAGAAAGCGTGCGAAGAAGCCGCTTGAATCGCCGGCCGCCGCCGATCAACCGGAGGAGCCCCAAAACCCTAATGGCGAGAAGGAGAAGAAGCAGAAGAAGAAGGTGAAGAAATCGAAGGCGGAGGAAGCAGAGGCGCTGAGCCCTAGCGAGACCGAAGACGAAATCGGCGAAAATGGGGGCGGAGAGGCGGCGGAGGAGGCGGCGGAGGTGAAGACGAAGAAGGCGAAGAGCGGCGGAGGGTCTGGAATTATGAGCACGGAGACTTTTGCTTCGTTGAATTTGTCTGATAACACTTTCAAGTCAATTGAAGAGATGAAATTCCAATATATGACTGAGGTATATTTGCACAGCTCGAATTTGATTTTGCTTATTAGTTACTTGGTAAAAAGTTTGGTTTTTTATTTTGTTTTAGAAGCAAAGATATGTTTTTTATTACTTTCACTTGGTTAATAACTGTTTTCGGGTAACTTTAGTTTGGTTTGAAGTGGTTGAAGATGGTTTGGGGGTTTGATTTACAGTTGATTGTAAATGCAGATTCAAGCTAGAGCAATCCCGCCGCTATTGATTGGAAAAGATGTACTCGGAGCAGCAAGGACAGGGTCTGGAAAGACTCTTGCTTTCCTAGTACCAGCTGTGGAGTTGCTGTTTAACACGCATTTTACTCCTCGTAACGGGACCGGTGTTGTTGTCATTTGCCCGACACGCGAGCTTGCAATACAGGTCAACTTGTTCATCACCTAACAAGTTTTACATATTACATTGTATGTTGTTGATTGTGAGATTTACATTTGAACTCCGTCAAACTGATTCTTTCTCCTTTTCAAATTGATACTCGAATTGATACAGACCCATGCCGTGGCAAAGGACCTGCTAAAGTATCACTCGCAGACGCTTGGCTTGATTATTGGAGGTGCAGCTAGGAGGGGAGAAGCAGAGCGTCTCGTTAAAGGAGCAAATTTATTAGTTGCAACCCCTGGTCGACTTCTTGACCATCTGCAGAATACCAAGGGATTCATATACAAGAACTTAAAGGTCCCTCCTGGTCTCTGGCTATATTATCCTTGTTATTTATATTCTAAGCTGGATATTTTTTGAAATGGTGTGGGTGGCTGTTTAATTGTGTGTAAATTCTAAGTATTGCATTACTGAGTTGTAGTTTTGGATTCTGCCGAAGTATAGAGACTTGAGTTAGCTTGTTGTTCGATAAGCTTTTTTTTTTATTTTTTTTTATTGAGTTGTAAGAGTGCATAATGAAAACACAGAATTTGACAATCAATAGTTTCAATTTTCCCTTGGACTTGCAGTGCCTCGTGATTGATGAAGCTGACAGGTTACTGGAACAAAACTTTGAGGAAGAAATGAAACAGATTATTAAGCTTCTACCAAAGGTAAATTATTCGACTGAGTTTCATAACTCATGATTTGAAGAAACTCGAGGCTTCAGACCATAGATGCATCCAGTTGACAACATATTTTTGTGGTTATCTTTCAAATGGATTTTAGCTAGCAATGTTATTGGCTGATTGAATTGGTATTGGATATGCAGGAGAGGCAAACGGCATTATTTTCAGCAACCCAAACTAAGAAGGTTTGTGCATTATCCTCATGTGAATGTAGTCAAATTCATATGCTGAACATCTTTCATTAGTCCACTTCTCTTGCATTCAGTCACGGTGCCTGTATGGTGCCCATATGCTACATGATTGCCTTGTTCTGATTACACTTTTTCCTGTTAAACTGTAGGTTGAAGATCTGGTTAAGTTGTCGTTTCAGACAAAACCTATCTATGTTGATGTGGATGATGGGAGAAATAAGGTAGGCATCCATCTAGTTTTGTTTATATTCCCCGTTTTACATTTGTTTAATGTTCATATGTTTTATAAATTTGAATCTACCTTGTGCTCTGTCTGTAAACCATAAGGTGTACATTTGTTTTATGTTCATATGCGTTTTAGTGAATGTTGTTATTATGACTTAGCCTTTATCATTAGAATCTTACAAGATTGTGTTCCCCATAGGTCACCAATGATGGGCTGGAACAAGGCTATTGTATTGTGCCTAGTGCGAAGAGATTTCTTCTCCTATATTCTTTCCTGACGAGGAATCTGTCGAAGAAAGTGATGGTCTTCTTCTCTTCTTGCAACTCTGTCAAATTCCATTCCGAACTTCTTAAATACGTTAATGTGGATTGCTATGATATCCATGGAAAGCAAAAGCAGCAAAAGAGGACAACTACTTTCTTTGACTTCTGCAAAGCTAAGACAGGGATCTTACTTTGTACCGATGTTGCTGCTCGGGGACTGGATATTCCTGCTGTGGTATGTTTTAGTTATCATGCTATTCTGTTATCATATTGAACACGGTTCTATGCCAGTATGTTTCTTTATTATGTTAGAAAATGCTCAAGGTAAATCTATGCTTCTTTTTCTTGATCTCGTATTTGCTTGTAGGATTGGATTTTGCAATTTGATCCTCCAGATGAACCTAAGGTGTGTATTCCTGCTTTCTGACATATTTTACGTAACTTTAGCATCTTGTAATACTTCTCTATCCATGCTGAATAACAGTGCATCATGGGATATGTGGTTGCAGGAATACATCCACAGAGTTGGTCGAACAGCTCGAGGGGAAGGTGCAAAAGGAAAAGCACTACTTTTCCTCATTCCTGAAGAGATGCAATTTATTCGCTATTTGAAGGTATGATTTATGGTTTGGGTGCTTGGTATTTTGGCTTGCAACATGTGGTATTTGATCTCGATTCAACTGAATTTTCATTCTGTTTTCAGGCTGCAAATGTCCCTGTTAAACTATATGAATTTAACGAAAAGAAGCTGAAAAATGTGCAGTCTCAACTGGTAATATCTTCTTCTTCAATTGTTTTTAATTATCGTACAGTGACTGGTTTCAATGAAACTTATGTATTAATTCGACTGATGCAGGAGAAGATGGTTGAAAACAACTACTATCTGCACAAATCTGCAAAAGAGGCATATTCGTCGTACATATTAGCGTATAACTCACACTCTATGAAGGAGATCTTTAATGTGCACCGGCTTGACCTTCAGGTACCCATACTTTCTTGATATTGTGAAGACAATTATTTATCTTTTCTCCTCTTGTTGCGGTGGGATGTCAAATATGACAACTTTCCTCCTTTTTTTGGTACAAAAACTTTCCTCTAACTGTGGCATGATGATCAAAATAGTAAGGAATGTAGAGTTGCCAGACTGTAGGTGTCTCTATCAATACATTCTAGTTTTCTTGTGAAATGAAAAATGAGTCATGTTTTTCATAAAGTTAATCAAGTTCAAATATCTCACAATTGGAATCTAGGCAACACTAATTTGCTTTGGAACTATTATATCTTGTGGCATCTGATGTAAGTGTTGAATTTGGACAGGCGGTCGCAGCTTCATTTTGCTTCTCTAATCCACCCAAGGTGAGTTTGAACTTAGACAGCGGCGCATCAAAGTTCAGGAAGAATACGCGTAAGGGAGGAGGAAGAAGTCGAAATGGATTCAGTGAGAACAATCCTTATGGAAGGCAAAAAAATGGAAATGACAATCGACAATTTGTAAGGCATTAGAGGAGATCATAACAATTCTACCCTTTCTTTTCTCTTGTAACGCTCTCTTTTTTGTAACTTTACTGCTGAAGTTTTGTTGTGGAAGTGAGACTTGTGAAACGCAATTTTGATTGATGGCATAGAGGTGCATCGTATCATCTCCCCTTGTTACTCTCTGTAAATCAAAGTTGATATTTCTTAACATCGACTTGCTTTCTTAGCAACAAACCTTTAATTTACAGATTTATTTATCATAAAAGAACAAGAAAACAAGTACTATCCCAGAATACGTTATGAAATTGTTGTGACAACTTATCAGATCATAAATAAAGGTTTATTCATAAGATTTTAAAACGAGATCTGTTATTTCCACCCCCTTTTCCTATTTTCCCACCACCATTGTTAATTAATTTCTATTAAAATTTAATTAATTATATTCTTTCAAAATTATCCTCATATTCTTCCTATTTTTAAACTCTAATTCTAAGTAAACAAAAAGATTGATCGAACCCAAACAGTGGTGCGAGAAGACCAATTAATAATTTCTTCTTCCCAGAAAACATGAAATCCGCTTCCTTGCAGTAGAACTTATATTGCTAAATGAAAAGTGCTCGCCAACCTAGAATCCAATCTCAACTATTTTACTTTTCTCACTAGAATCCATCCAAATAGTTCAAACTTTGCATCCACTGAATCCACATCGCCCGAGATCGTCGCTATCTTCGTCAATCAATCTTTGGTCATGATGGGCGCAAGCTCTTCGTCCACGACCTCGGCTGGTTTGATCAACCATGTCGTATAAATCTGATTGCCCCAAAAATATAATTGATTGAGGGTCGAAAGTGTAATGTTGATGATCTTCAGTTCGAGTTTTGTCCTTCCGCATTTTGGGTTTGATATGAACTTGATTTGATCGGCGACAATTATTTGGGATGAACTTGATTTTGGGTTTAAAAAAGTGAACAAGATAAGGGTAATTCAGGAATAATATAATAAATTAATTCTTAGTAGAATTTAATTAGATAGCTGTGGGTGAGAAAATAAGACAAGGGGGTGGAAATATCAAACGTTTTTATGGTCATCTGTAGATGAATTTCTGTTTGAAAAATGCTAACAAAATGTAGAAAACTAGATCAGAACTCATACTCTCAATCAGCTCCAGTCCTACCCATCTTAATCTCAACTGACCAAACTAAGAACTAGGAGCAATGGGAACAGAGTACAAACAAGTGGGAAACATCACTCATTACTGCATTTAGAAGAAAAAGACCCCAACAAATGACACAATGCAGAACATAAGAGTTGCAGAAGAGATAGCAGCCATAGCAACAGCAGCATTCTTCTTCGGAGGCGATGAGTCCGTGGTGTTCTGCTCAGCAGATTGAGGCGGGCTCGCCGGCTCCAAGACTTTGATGATCATCTTCTGCCCTCTCTGACAATGCCCGGCGACCCCGCTAATGAAATAGTACAAACCGGGTCGATCCAATGTGAATATAGTGGCTCCATTGTTGGAGAAGAAGATGGGACGAGCAGAGTGACACTTTTCGTACTCTTCTTTCGTCACAACCATCACCGAGTCTTTTGTGTAATTGAAATCTATGTCCATGAAAAACCAATAAAAAAGTTACACAAATGAAATAGCAAGATAATAATTAAATAAAAAGCTTTCATTGTAGAGCACTTACTGAGAGTATCATCGACTTTGAACCTGTTATTTGATGCCCATTCATTGTACTTCTGTTGGTCAGTCTTTGATTTTGGGATCTCCCATCCTTCCTTGCCTCCAACGTCGAATTTCGTACAGTTTACGAAAAGGATGTGGAAGGCCAAGAGAAGGGAAAACAAGAGAACAACTTTGGAGGATTCCATGAATTGAAGAATTTGGATTGTGTGGTAGGAAGCTCTCAGGTGGCTAAGGAAGAGCGAAATGATAGTGTTTGATGAGGAAATGGAAGCATTGGGTTTGGACTTAAAAAGAAGAGGGCTCAGGGCATGCAGTTGAATCAGTTCTGTTACTGTGGTAAAAAGTCAAAAGAGTGGGGAGAGGATTCTCAGGAGGAAAATACGTTGTTTGAGGTAGCCGTTGAGCAAGGTCTATCTTTGACCCAGTACAACTGTTTTTCAAAGGGCAGCAGAGGCTGATGAGGTTGTTGAGTGAAAGTAGATTGCAGAAGAATCAGAAAAATGTTTTTTTTCACCGTGTGGTAACTGATAAAATAACTCAAAATCATAACTGTATCAAATTAATTAGAGTACTCAAAGGAATTAGCCACAATTAGAGTACCATTAGACCTTAAAACCATCTGGCCCATTTACCCAAGTCCATTTGTATCTAAGCTTCACTTTTTCCTTTTCTTTTTTTCTTTTTTATTCATGTGATAAATAATTATAAATGGATCATGCTAGAGTGCCCAAGTTGGACTTGGCACTCACACTCGCAAAATGCATGCGCATGCATACGTCATGCATGCATGCGAGTGACACAAGTACATCACGGGCCTACTTTCCATTAATATGTCCACTATTTTTTCTAGGAAACTTTTTTTTTTTGACAAATGAAACGCATTTATTCTGAGTAGGTTTTGGTTTTGGAAATTAACTAATGGTGAGGATTGAGACTTATTCGGCTGTTCTCTTGGCATATCCGGTACCCTGGCATATCTGGTATTCCATCTAGGTTAAAACATGACAAGCCGGCCGTTTCAAACGCGTATTTTTGGGTTGGGGAAAGTTTCAATGGCTCTTTTAAACTTTTTTTTTATTTTAACCTCTCATAACCCCCCTTTTAGGGATCCTTATCAATTGTGTATCTTCTCCCAACAGAGCCTCCCTTCTCTCTTTCTCTCCTTGTGCTTTGCTTTTGGAGCTGTTTGGTCGCTAACCTTCAGATCTGTGTTTCGGTTTTCTGGTGGCTGGCCGGAGGATGGCGCTTCATGGCTGGTCGTGAGTTCCAATCCGATGGAGGAGTTTGCCTCTTAATTACACAGATCTGGCGTATGTTGCCTGTGGAATTTGTCGGGGGATTCCACAGGCAGCGCGCTCACAGAGATCTGCCGCCCGGCACGTCCGAGCAATCGCCGGGCGCCAGATATGTGTATTACGGGTGGAGGAACGTTTGAGTTTTAGCCTCCTGGATGACAATTTCAAGTAACGCCTCATATTAAGGTAATTCATATCGTTAGTGTTGATTTGTTGAATTTGTGTTCCTGGGTTTAAGATAGCAAGAAATATTTGGTATTAAAAACAAGTATTTGATGATTAGTGGTAGGATTTTTATATACGTTTTTTCTTTTGTGAATTTCTTTGTGATGGCTGAACTTCCGAATTAAAAATGTTATTTGTTTGTATGGCAAATTTGTTTGACATAGGGGATTTGTAAATACTAAATTGTTAAGTTGTATTAGACTAGAGGCATCCTAGCCATCCATCCCTGTAAAAATATTCAAAAAGGAGAGAAAAAAGTGAGTGAGTCGACGCGAGTTGCCACCATCTTCTCGTTCTTTGGCCTCTCTAAATGGTCCCGTACTTGGTTGGTTGGTTTAGCTGAGTCTGTAAAAATTACATTTGTGTACTTCTTTCACAACTTACGGTGAATCTTTTCATTGCAGACCCTCACCTTTTTATTTTATTGTTTGTAAATGCTAAAGACTCACTCTGGTGTAGCCTCATTTACAAAGCCCAAAGAGACCCTTCTTTTTTTTCCTTCATCGCGATTTATTTCACTGATTTCGAGTGGCCAATGAGTATTCATATCCTAAGTCCATGGCATTGTTAAATGCGGATGATTTTACTTAAAAATAAAGTGTGTTTGTTACCCTTGGATTGTCCCATATGCACGTGCAAAATTATGTAAGAAGCAATTCATCCTAATTGAGCATGATTGTACACGAAATAGCATGTACTATACTGGGAATATTAGTGAATTGAGAGGGTACTATAGAGTACCATACTAGGAATACTAGTGCACTTGATTACTGAGAGAGTACTATAGAGTACTATACTAGGAATACTAGTGAACCTGATTACTGAGGGGGGTACTATAGACTTCGGTGTTAGTTGCAACGCTAGTTACCACTTTTTTAAAAAAAACTTCTAGAACAATAAGTTTATGTTTTTTTGCACTGGACGGCCTTTTAGCCCAAGTCCCAACTTATCGACTAACATATACATCTCCCCAGTATATATTCTCTTCATTCCTCTTCCATCTTTGTTGTTGAAACTTGAAAGCACTACAAACACGGATTCTCCATCAAGATCGAGGTACAATCTCGAATCTTGATGGTTTCTGTATCTGTCTCTTCTCTTTTATTTTTGTTTTTTTTTTTTGTGAAAAGCCACTTTTTCTTATGCAAAATCATTATTGTCATTGAGGAATTTTTTCAAACAGTTAGTGTGCAACGTATGGGTTTGGAATTGTGCAGCTGAAACATGTATTCTCACATTGTCCTCTTGTGTGTTGTGCTTCTTGTAGAACATGGCACCAAAGAAGGCAGTGTTTTGTGCTTCTTGTAGAACATGACACCAAAGAAGGCAGTTTCTAAATCTCTCGAATTGCTCAAGGCGTACAACGACCTTTGTGATGCAGTCGTTCGAATTGAGGAGGGTCAGAGGCTCGACACTACTGATCAGAAGCTTCGGACTATGTATCAAGACCTCATGAATTTGGATTACATCGATGTTCTGCATACTGAGGATGCGAGGATTTTGCTGGACTTGCAGGGTCACTAGAAGTGGACTGAACAGCTGGTTATAGTAATTGGACTGGTCTCAGCTGGTCATCTTGGCATTTTGAGGAACATGATGAGGAGACTCAAGCCTTTGGAAGCCAAGGTTTGGAACGATTGATGGTAATTTTCGTAATCTCAATAACTGTGCGCTATGAAAAGGGCAGATTAATGACTTGAAAGCAATCACCTCAAACAAACTATAGTCCATGCATCACTTCAATCGACAAATTTAAACGTTCATGTTAAACCGACGGAAGATTGATGATAATATAGTTCACTATACATGTCATCCAACATTCAAATGAAATGCTCAAGATAGAAAAAGGAAAAGAAAATGTAAGCAAAAGAAAAGGGCAGATTAATAATCATCTCAAACAAACAATATAGTTCTATGCATCTTCTTAAGGAGACAGAAGGATAGAGCACAGAGATTGAGATTACGAAAATTACCATCAATCATTCCAAATCTTGGCTTCCAAAGGCTTGAGTCTCCTCATCATGTTCCTCAAAGTGCCAAGAACACCAGTCTTGATTTGTCTAGTTACTATAACTGGTTGGCTAGTCCATTTCGAATGTCCTTGCCAGCCCAGCAAAATCCTCACATCCTCAGTATTCAGAACAGCGATGTAGTCCAAATTCATGAGGTCCTGATACATAGTCTAAAGCCTCTAACCAGTAGCGTCGAGCCTCTGACCTTCCTCCATTCCAATGACTAAATCACAAAGGTCATTGTACGCCTTGAGCAATTCGGGAGATTTCATCACTGCCTTCTTTGGTGCCATGTTCTACAAAACGTACACCAATTTCACAAATACACAAGAGGACAATGTGAGAATATACGTTTCAGGTACCCGAGACCGATACTTTATTATAGGCAGCGAAAGCTGTCCAGCGCGAGACCGATACTTTACTATAGGCATACATATTCTATAGTTGAAGGCACTTTAGCTTTAAGCCGGTGCATAGCATGACTCCTTGCCTTTGCGACCACCATTTTGTTCCAGAATCAATAACAATTTTCTCGAGCCCAATACCATTATCTACCAAGTACATGACATGCTCAACAACATTTGCATGGGCAAGATATCCCGCTACCTCGACTACCTTGAGATTGTAAAGGGGGCATTTTGCAGCATTTTCTATCTTTTTCCTCTGAACTCCTCTGCAGTGAAGCTGCACAAACAAAAGACTACTTCAGTAAAGAACAATGCATTCAACCATATTAATTTTTTCCAAGTTCTACCAAAAAAAAAAAGATAGTAAGAACAGCAACAAAAAAATCTACCCTCAAAACAAGTCTTTGTAAGGAAGGAGATGCCTTCATGAAAGAAGATAATTGACTGAGTCCGAACTTATAATTTTGATCAATAGTTAACTCCAAATTCTTGAGATTTCCTAGTACAGGGACGACATGATTCTCATTGTATTTTTGAGAGTCAAAGCAAAGGGTGAGGAAATACACATCGAACAAAAAGAAAAGAAACCAACATATATTATAATCAGAACTACTAACCACGCCAAATATATCCAGCATCAGACTTTCTAGCTGAGAAAGGCGGCATGAGAGTTGGGTGAAGACGACCGCCACGACGTTTGGATTGAGAAAATCACAATCAGCGGATACTTCAATCAGGAAAGGTACATTACTGAGAATCAATTCTATAAAACCCCCCATGTAAATAAAGGAAACCAGGTTTGTGTCACGAATCTCAACCTTGGTGAGCTCATAACATAGCTTTAGCTCTAAGTACTTCAATCCAACCGATGGACCAACAGCTCTTGCAGTAGTCAAACTATTGGTAAAACGCACTGATAATCGTTCAAGAACTGGACAATGCGACAACAAGTACTCGACATCTTCATCAGTCACATCTACACCTTCCAAATAAAGAACTTTGAGGGACTTCATTCCAATGTAGTGGTCTTTCAACAGTTTGAGGGGAAAACTGTATAAATCTTCGAAGGGATTACCGACAAGTTTAAATAGATCCAACTCAAGTACTTCAACTCTCTTGTTCATGGCAAATTGAACCCACCTGTCTATGGAACTTGCAAAGTGATAATCCAAACAGAAGCAAACCTTGAATTTTCTGATGTCAGGGCCAGTATGTTTTTCCACCACACAATTTACGCAGTCGACGTACCTATGGAGTTGTCGATCTAGTGACTTTGGTTTGAGGTTAATCAAGGAGCGCAAAGCTTTCCCAGCATCAAAATCTAGATCCCTAGTAGAGGTCCATGCATACCGACATTGCCTTGAAAGAACACTTGTGGCGACTGCTTCTTTTAGGGGCAAGAGAGACACTATACTAGCAAGAATTTCATCCGGCAACTCACTGATTCGGTCCACCGAATTGCAGTCACTCTGAACAAGTAACAAGTACACAAATTCAAAAATTCCAAATTATTCTATTGCAGACACTATATTATCAAAGGTGCCAATTTCGATTGGGATTAGGAATGCCGGATTTGGCTTCAGGCTCCTCTTTAATGATATTTTGTTTTTTTGTGGCTCAAAAGTGGACTACAGATTCTTTTGTAATGTACATAATTTGATATTTGTACTTGACTGAGCTTACAAATTACAAGTAAGAAATCCTAGAGTGCACTTTTCTGATTCACTGCGCCATTTAACTCTTAGGGCTCGTTTACTTACAGGGAATGTGAATGAGAGGAATGAGAATCTTTGTGAATCATTCCAATTCATTGGTTACTCTACGTTTACTAACCCACTTGGGAATAAAAATTTAGTGGTCCCTACTCCAATTTAGAGGCAGAAACACCCCAAGGAATGGGAATCGGATTCCCAAGGGGGACTTAGGTATCCGATTCTCATTCCCGAACTTTGTTTATGATTTCCTCTTGTAAGTAAAGGAGCCAGAGTGCACTTTTTTAGTTCATTTTAGTTTTACTGTACTTGTAGTGTGCAAACTCGGGTAATGTTATCGTTTAACGCCAAGTGCCCCAATTAGATATTTCACAACACTATGATGAAATTATTAAGTGATGAAGTTTTATACTTTTACTCGTTAAGTACCTACAATTGTGAAGAAATCTACGAAATATACTCTTAGCCTTCTCCTCTGTTGTAACTTGTAGCCTAGTAAGTAGCGTAACTATCTTCGAGTTTCAACTATGAGTGATGTCAATTGAGGTCTCTGCCCTACAGAATAATGAATTGCATGTTCCATCATAGAACACTACATAAGGGCACACTAATCAACCATTCATGTTTACAAGACATCGGACTTTTGATATTTATCGATATTATACCCATATTATGTCGATATATCAACAAAGTATTAATACTTCATGCATATGATTATTTGTTGATATTCATGTAGCAGATAGTGTTGGTTCAAACCTTACTGATAAGGCCTTATGTTCTCCTCCAGCCCAGCATGTTTTACACACTTTTGTCATCTTTACCAATTCCCTCTCTTAGACAACACTTAATATTTTAAAGGGGCAATGTGATATTAGTCCAATTCTAAACATAACTTTTAGGATTAGTCCTCTTACATATATTATAAATATAAAACCTAATAAACATTAAAGAAAAAACTAAATTATCCATGACACAAAACTCAAGCCATCATTTTCTGAAAAAATTACACACATTGCCCCTTAAAAACGTTTCATAACCATTCATCACCAGCCGTTTTCAAATTTTTTGAAATTCAAATTGACTGGATAATGAAGACAAACTTCTCTATAAATAAGAGTCATGAGAGTTGGGGTGAGATGGGGGGTGTATTGGTGGTGGGGGGTGGTTCTCTTCATCATATGTATTATGTATGAAGATAATAATGGAGGACGGAGATGGGGAGTGGCTCTCCACGTTAGGTAAATTCCGGACGAAGTACACTGGGGTTGGGGGAATAGATATGTATGGGGAGGAAGGGGGTGTTGGTGGTTTGCATCAGGTGGCTTCAAATCCATGTGGACCAAACTGATGAATAAGCCAACAGTGAGTCAAGAGTACGTCTAGCATCCCAATTAGATGTGCCATTTTCAATTGAAAAATGAGATTATGAGAGAATCAGGGCTCTTTGTGGATTTAGGAGAAGAGAGTTGGGATTTCGACGGGGCTCATTGGCGATGGATGAGTCACACAGCTCATGGCTACCTGATCCTTAGGTAGCTAATTGATATAACTAAGAACACCATCAAATTAATTACTTGAAGTATAAGCTTAGAGAATAATACCAAAATTTATCACCTGATATATAGGTTAAGAATATAATCACCAAAATTTATCTTACCTGATATATAGGTTAACAATTTATCCTACCTAATGTATAGATTAGCAATTATCAAATTTATCCTACCTGATATATAGCTAGGTTATCAATTATCAAATGTATCCTACCTAAAGTATAGGTTTAAAGTATAATACCAAAATTTATTACCTGATATGTAGGCTAAGAATATAATCACTAAAATTTATCCTACATGATGTGTTACAATTATAAATTTATCCTACATGATATACGCTAAGAACAATATCACCAAAACTTGTCTTCCTTGATACCTTGATAAGGAATAGTCAACTCATCTAATAACTATGCCGAATGCAAGCCTCTAAATCAAATCATTAAAGTTAAAGCTTAAATCTTGCAATAATTAAGCTTTAATTGTTTGACCAACAATTGTTAAAGGGCAATATAGGTACTTAAAAGTTAAAATTAAAATTATAAAAAACGCATTATCAATTAAAATAAATACATTTTACACAAATAGGACTTTTACTAAAATTGTGTGGACTATCGCTAAAAATAACAGGTCTTTTACTACAAGTGCCAATATTCAAGGACTAAAGTCAGATTTTCTATATTTTAAATGACATTTGTAACTCAACACATAAAATTGACCGATGGAATCTTATGTTATGAAAAGGGCGGCTACATTCAAGTCTAGACTTGGTTTGCCAAGCCTAAGGTAAGGAATTCCATACAATTGTAGCAATTTATGTATTGATGATTGTTTTTACGTGTTAGTTTACGAAAATGTAGATCGGTAAATGGACTTGAAGTTAGGGTATTGTTAGTGATACAATTGCGTTTGGTGTCATGATTCATTTTTCAGGTGGTAGGTGCTTTGAATTGTGTTGGCAGAGGTTGGGTCAAAGTAGAATCATGGGGGGCTTGTCTCTTCTTTCGACTTCATCATTGTGGAATCATAAAGTATACCTGCAAAAAATTAAAGAATTCCTACAAAATCATAAAGTCTTCTTGCAAAAATATGTGTTAAAGAGTGTAACCGCTACTTGCACTCAATAGCCTTTCACAAGCATCTATTCGTCCACTGTAGAAATTCATAGCAATACATTTATTTCGAGTAGGCTGGTGGTAAATTTGTGTGATCAAGAAAAGATGACGGTAAATTTCTACCGTCGCAAAAAAGTCCAAATTAATATGATTCAAATCCTACTGGGCCTCTTATGAACTTCTGTAGCCCAATTCTCATCCAGCCCAGCAGGTTTTACACTCTTTTTGTCTTCTTTGCCAAATTCCCTCTTTTAAACAGTACGTCGTCGTTTCAACAGCTCGTACAGTAATCCAGTACTCCGCCGCCTGCTGCCACTATCTCCTCACGGTAAAGAAAAATAAAGGGCAAATAAAAAGTCGATCTTTTTCACATTCTCATCTGGAAAAAACAACGCAAAGAAGAAGAAGACGAATGTCGAAAGATTCAGAGAAGAAGCTCCATCCCAACATGGACAGGCTCTTCTTCGCCCCCAAATCAAATTCAAGGTTTTCCTCGTTTCATTTTCTGTTTGTTTCCCAAGAAAATGCGATTTCTCCGATTCCGGAGCTCGATTCACCTCGCTCCTCCATTTTTCAATTTCTGAATCTGTTAGGGATTGTTCTTATTCGGTTTCAGCTAATCTCAACTTCAGCTAATTTCAGTTTCAGAAGTTATGGAGTTTTTTGTTGATATCTTGTTTGCTTTGTCTAAAAACAGTTCGTCAATTGGTGCGCAAAATTCGCGGGCCAAAAAGCGGGCGAATCCGTCGTCGGCATTGGCGTTGGTGGAACCGAAACCGAATTCGTTCCGAAAACTGTCAGCTCCGCCTGCGCCGGATTGTCCTCCGCTGCATATGCCTTGGGACCGCGGTGATCTTATGAGGAGGGCGGCTACATTCAAGTCCATGACTTGGTTTGCCAAGCCTAAGGTAAAGAACTCTTATCGTACAATTACACCAATTTTTGTATTGATGATAGTGTTTACGTGTTAGTTTACGAAAATGTAGCTCGAAAAATGGAGTTGAAGTTAGGGTATTGTTGGTGGTGCGACTGAGTTTGGTGTAATGATTCATTTGCCAGGTGGTGAGTGCTTTGAATTGTGCTAGAAGAGGTTGGGTTAATGTAGAGACAGATACATTAGCGTGCGAATCGTGTGGGGCTCGTCTCTTCTTTTCCACTCCTTCGTCTTGGAATCGGCAGCAAGGCATGCTACATTACACTTTTGTGCTAAGCTGCAGTCTATTGTAATGAACGTATATATATTCATACTAAACTAGAGCTGTTTCTTTGTTTTTCAGTTGAGAAGGCAGCCTTGGTATTTAGTTTGAAGCTGGTAAATGGGCACAAAGCACATTGTCCGTGGATTGACCAGGCCTGCGATGAAACACTAGGAGAGTTTCCACCTATGCCGTTTCCAGTTTTAGTTGATAAGTTTAGAGAGCGTTCCGCTGCTCTTTTGCAACTTTCGGCTCTTCCTGTGATTTCTCCTTCAGCCATTGAGTACATGAGGAGCCCTCAGCTCGAGCAATTTCTTGAACAGCCTTCAATGATCTATGGCAATGGGGCTGGCGACATTCTTAGAGCAGAACTTTCTGACAATGAAGGCAGTGCAGATTCTGCTAAGCTGTATTATCAGGTTTGCACCTAATTAGTTTAACATCCACACCCTGCCTCTTTAGATAGTGTTGGCTCAGCTTGTAACTTTTGCCTATAATGTTCAATCTGCCTGATGTTCTTGTTGAGATGCATAGTCTATGTACTTGATTTCTGATTGCTTACGATTACTTTCTTCATATGTGTGTAATTGTGCATCAGTGTTCCTTGTCTTCTCACAGTTTTTGACCCGTTCTTTATTGCTTTCCTTGTGTAGACCAATGATTTTTTTAAACATCTTTGTAGGCACAGAAGCTCATAAGCTTATGCGGCTGGGAACCTCGTTCACTACCTTATATTGTTGACTCCGAAAACAGGCTGAATCATTCTGTCATGAAGGCAAACATTTCAAGTGCATCTCATTCAACTACTTACAGACAAAATCCGAGCATCAACAATGCAGACTCTGCCAGTCATAATGAACTTTTGGAGGCAAACAATAACACTAGCACTTCTTATGATTTACAGTCTGAACTTAATTCTGTTGTTTTAGATTGCAAGCTTTGTGGAGCCAATGTAGGATTATGGGCTTTCTCTACAGTTGAACGGCCTTTGGAATTTTTCCGGTTAGTTGGATATACAGAAGTAAATTCCGAAAGTCATTCTGGAACTCATGATTTAAGTTCCGAAGCTGTAAGTGCTGGCTCAGACGGTGCTGCATTATCGAAGGACAGATCCTCAAATTTAAATTTGACAATTGCAGGGGGTCCTCCGCCGACCAAACAGAACTTCAAAGCAACAATTTCCTTACCTTTTATTGGCCGAAATTTACGGGCTCAATTTTCATATGGTTCTGAATTTGGAGATAGTTTGTCCGTTAGCCAGGAAGTTGTGCAACCTGATTCCCAGATACAAAATGGGGGAAAGCTTCACCATGAGAGTGGAGTAAATGTTAGATTGGAGAATTCAGAAGCTAGGGACCTTGACCCTGGAAAAGCCCCTGATGCCAAAGACGCCTACGAAAAAACATCCGAAAAAGACCCAGTGGTGATGGTTTCTAGTGAAGGCAATTTGTTACATCCGGGCATGACTGTAGATGACAGCGAAAAGCAAGGGTCTCCCAGTGTTCCATCTAGCTTGGAAGCCAATTATAACAGCTCCACAACTGATGCACAACACACCTCAAAGTCAAACTATGCAGATAGAGAAGACAGATCACAGATTCCTTTAAACAATGAACTTGTGGCCTACGACAGTGGTAATCTTTATTGCATGCACACTAAGTTTTATTTTTCAGTGCATGGATACTAGTTATAAGTTAATGTTTGCATCTGTTATGTTTGGCCCAACTCCATGGTTTTAGTTTTTTGCTTGTTTTATGCATTGGTTTTTGACATTTTGTCATAATTCCAGTGTCAATGTTCCTTCTTCCTGTTTAAACACACCAACAGGTCTTTTTGATCTGAATGTTCAATAATTTTATCTGTTTTGGCTGGTTGGTTAAAGTTTTGTAATCAAGGACAATGCCACCAACCTGTATTTATATGCAGGACATGACCTCTGTTTACTCCATTGTCGATGCTGTAGTTCCCTTACGATATCAAATAGGTTTGAATAATTTGCTTTGTCTATTATTCCAGGGAAGGACACAAAGCATGCATTGCCTGGTAGCTCGATGGAGTTTGATCCTATTAGGCAGCACAGATATTTCTGTCCCTGGATCGTATCTACAGGTAAGGGTGCACCCGGATGGAAACAAACACTATCTGCTTTACAACGTCCAGAAGGGGGTTCTCCTTCATCTGCATCCAAAATCAAGGTATTTCGGAAGTACATTTTTACATTCATGTGGTTCTGTAGCAATATCTGTGTGTGCTTATTATGTAACTGTTTTATGGTACAGATCGATGACCCCCTCACTTCAATAAGAAATCTCTTCGGGTCTCCACCTCCAAAAAGAATGAAGCCAACTCTTTTGACATTCAGGAAGGAGTAGCTGACCGGTTTTAGCTGCCTGTAACATTGTATCTAAACAGGTCCAGAATTATTGTGATAGATGTGATCATATATAGCATCCCTCTCTTTGATGGCTTTAGAAGTGTTGTTAGTTGTTACCATAGTATAAGATTAGAGTGTAGCATTCTTTTATTGCACAACTGGAGCTTGTGTTCAAACTCATTCACCGTATCGGTTGGACAACTTGCAATTTAAACAACATAGTTGTCAATTTACGTTGAGCGATAGACATTTTATTCAGACTGCTACAATATTCAATGTGTTGCATAGAATTGCTTCCCTTGTTACAAAAATGGAAAGGCAAAAGAAAAACAAGTTGCAAATATTCTGTTACTGCATCAAGCCACAGTTTGTGACGACCACCTTTGCGTAAGGGCGGTTGAATCCTCTTTCGGCCACAACCGCTCTCTTATCTCCTATCAGCTTGGCCACCCTGCCGACCACCAAATGTCGTTAGTGTGTGATTTCACTTAAAGACAGTTAAAGCTAAAGCCGGTAAGGCGATTTGTGAGGATGGTTTATAGACGTTGTAGATGCTAAAAGCTTTTTCTGTGATTTTCACTCGTAGCTTGTGTAAGTCATGCATTTGTTTTGAAACTATCATAATGCAGTGACGCGTATAATACAAAGAAAATACACAGCTGTAGCACTCACCGGAAGTAACCGGAGCTAGAGTTCTCTTTCACAGTCTTCACCTGGCCGATCCTCTCCACAACATCCTTACCTTCCAAGACTGTTCCAACCACCAACGACGAAGCATCGAGCTCAGGTGAATCCTTGGTAGTGATCACAAATTCGGTTCCGTTTGGAGCCGTCCCAACCTCCTCTTGATCAATCTCCAGCTTCCCTTTCCGCGCTACCAGCTTCGTCTTCGGGGGCGGTTTCAATGGATCTCTCACAATAATGCCTACAGTTCCAGCCTTGTTCTTGATGCCTGGACACTTTGCATTCAATCTCTCCCACTCTTCCGCGAGAATATCGACTTCCAAATTGCTTCCTGTCTTCTTTGCCAGCTCAGCGTCTACACCGAAAGATCTCACCCCGCCATGTTGAACGTAGTTTGGCAGAATCTTAATGAACTCCTTCCTTCTGTAGCTTGTCCCTGCAGCTCCACTGACAAGACTACCAAACCTAGCAGCGCCTTCCGGAGCTTCATCTTCATGTAGCCCGATTATAATGCGACCCACAGGTTCCCCATCGATGGATATGTCGAGAAATGCACGCTTTGTTGGGATTCTATCAGTGCAAGTAGCAGCGGCAGTATTAGAAGTTTCTGCTTTTTGACCATCTGTACTAGTATCTTCCAAGTCTCCTGCTTGCGATTTAGACGGTAACAAAGCCTCTATACTCTGCGAACCCAGGAGGAGAAGTAATACTGCATTACTTCGAATTGCTAGCTCTCTGCGTGAAATTTTGCAGCATTGTTGTTTGAGGGAAGGAAACGATGAGCAGGTTGGCAAGTGCACGCCCTGGACTTGTGGAACGGGTGAGAGCACCGGCGGCGGTGATGGTGTTGGAGGAGGAAGGCATTGGATGGAGGGTTGCAAGAACTTTGGGCTATGTAACATCTCTGTAGTGAAGGATAAGTCCCAATGGCCCAAAGATCGACTACATGGTTAGTGGAAATTTCGTGGATAAGAAAGATCCCAACCTTATCCGAAAATGCTATCGAACATCTCACTGATGTGGTACTCAAAGACCACACAATTAATCTGAAGAGCCCTACGCAAATTACGGGTAATGCAATGTCTAAACTATAGCTTATCTTTTGCATATTTTTGTGCCAAGCGGTGGCTAAAGTTAAACAGCCAACAGTTTCAGCAAAAACTTGCTTCTCAAGAGAATCAGTAAGATGAATCGAACTGACGAATGTAACCGACTTGTTACGCTTGGAAGGTCAAGAAATTCAGTCTGAAGACACTACAACAATATAGGCACCACAAAACCATCGATTTCTCTTCAGTCTGTCTCAAACCACTTGAAGCGCAACAGAAAATTAATTACAAAGGAAGAAACTTGTCTTTTGCCGACTAAATTTTTGTCACAACTTAGTAGTAGCCAACACCTTTGAGTCCCCTTGAAGGTTGCTCCGCACCATCACCTTTACCCAAAAACACAAGGCGACCTGAAAATTTCAGGCCATGGAACATATAAGTAGGATGAAACGACATAAGAGGTCGAGGATGCAGTGCAGCTTATCTTTCACAATTCTAACATACCATTTCTACGAACAGCAATCTCTCTTACTCGACGAACCATCCCAGTGATCGGGTCACAGAAGATTTTGGTCTCCAGATTACCTTCCAAATATATAATGGAACTGCAGCATACCAGATTTCAATGTCATTGCCAATTGCAGGCACGTTTATGGTTTCCAATCAATGGAACAAAAAGATAAACCAAAATTCTGCACAAGGGGGCCACGATCGAGATAAGATGCAAAGCAGCAGAGCACACTAAGTTATGACAATCTACTGCAATTTCAACATAGACAACTCATATGGATTTAAACCTGAGCTAATGAACCAATTTACGAAACCTCATTCGCAAATACAACCCAATTTCCATCACTTACTTTCATTCATAAAGTTCAAAACTCTTGCAATCTCAAAAAAAATATTCATCCGTTAATTTAATGCGTTCCCAAACCCTGCTAAACTGCTCTAACTAACTTCTGCTTTCTACATTTTTCTGGGATCACCACTCCCTTGAGTTGTTCTTAATGCCCTACTTCAATCCAAAATTCCACATAAACCATCCAATCTACACACATTTGCACATTTGAAATAAACCTTTGACTGTGATCACAACTCCCTTGAGTTGTTTTTAGTTCTCCACTTCAATTCGAATATCGAAAATTCCACATAACCCTTTCAGTTATACTCACCATCCAATTTACACACATTTTGTACCATTAACGCAAAAGTTAAAAAACTCTCACCCAGGCACAACATTCTGCATTGCAACCATGCCGAGCCTATCCGGATAAACCGCAACCCGGTGCCACTGAACCAAACACCGGTTGGCGTACTCCGCCGGGTCCTCATTACCGAACGGCCTCCGGTTGTTCCGAATGCCGCCGGTACCGACCGAAAACATGGTCACGGTGGCCCCGTTCTTCAGCTTCTTCTGCAACGGGCTCTGCCCCACCTGCCCCACCAGTATCGCCTGCACATTCCACACACACAATCAAAAAACCCTAAACCCCCAAAAAGTCCGAAACTTTTTGAATTGAATTGAAATGTACCTTGTAAATGCCGACGTCCAAGCCGTCCTCGAGGGGGCGGTCCGACATAAACCTTGCCGGATTGGGTTTCTCCGGAGAAGGCGGTGGTGGGTCGATTGGGTCCGGAGGTGAGTCTGGGTCCGAGTTGAGTGGGTTGGACTCGTCCGAGTCGGAACTGTCGCTGGAGGAGGTGGTGGTGGTGCAGAAGCGCATAGAGCGGAGCTTGGTGGAGTTGAGGTACAGAGAGCGAGAGAGTCGCCTTGATAAAGTAGCCATGGAGGAGGAAGCAGCCATTTTCAAAAAATGAAATGAAAATGGTGAATTTCTTCTCTGTTGATTTTGAGGGTTTTTCGTGGGGCAGCTTAAACCCTTGTACGGGCTTTGGTCTGGGTCTTGGGGAATTTGATTTCAGCAGCCCAAACTGATTTTAAAGCCCTGACCTTCTTTTTGGACTGTACCATGATTACTAATCCGTAACAAAAGTATCACGTATGTGAATAAATTGGATGAGCGTGACAAAATAACTATGGTGGTTTTGGAACAACAATCAGTTTAGGATAATTTGATTGCATAATTATGTGTTTACTAACTAGGTACGAATGATAGAATAACTATGTCTCTTTGAACTAACTTAGTAGCTTCATGTGTACAAAAAAATCAATGGAGCTAATCAAACTGATTATTAGCAGCCTTGACGGTAAAATTGAAATGCCACAACATGCATGGGAAGATTGAAGCCAATAAGTGACCCTTGCAGCTGCCAACTCCCGATGATTGTTGTCGGTCCTCCTGCACCAAATGCAAGGCAGTATTTACCATTCCCTATTGACATGAGTATCTGGCTGATATCCAACTCCAAGGGCCGCTTGTGGACCTTGAATAAAAATTTAACCTGTCGAGTAATGAGTTAAGATTAGAATAGATTTCAAATAATCACTGTCAATGCGATAAACAAAGAATGTAAGAAATCTCACCCTGGGGAATCGTGTGTCCCATTCATAGACACCCCTTAGACCATCTCTAGCAATGGACTTTAGGGGTACCCTAAACACTATTAGCCTTCTTTTTTTGTAAAAAACCATCTTTAGCAATGAATGGGCTAAATGGCCAAAGGGCAACTAAGGGGGCCAAAGGGCAACTAAGGGGGCCAAAGGGCTTTGGGGGGTGGCTACCTTTAACTCTTTAGCTAGCTCTTTAGCCTCTATCAAGCTCTCTTTTTGTGGTGCCCACCATAGTTGAAAAATACGTGTATTATACTCGTCCGTACGTATTTTTCAAAAATACTTTCATTTTTCGTATTAGTTTGAAAAATACGGTAAAATACCTATATTTTTTACCTTTGATATATTATACGCGTTTGCACGTATTTTTTAAAATACTTTCGCTTTCCGTATTAGTTTGAAAGATACGGTAAAATACATATATTTTTTACCTTTGATGTATTATACGCGTTTGTACGTATTTTTTAAAAATACTTTCGCTTTCCGTATTGGTTTGAAAGATACGGTAAAATATGTATATTTTTACTTTTGATGTATTATACGCGTTTGTACGTATTTTTTAAAAATACTTTCACTTTCCATATTGGTTTCAAAGATACGGTAAAATATACGTATTTTTTACCTTGGATGTATTATTCGCGTATTATATGCGTCCGTACATATTATTTCCAAATAATACATGTATTTTCTAAAATTTAATAATAATACAAGTATTTTTCCCGTATTTTATCTGTATTATTGAGAATATTAATTATAAAAAAGAAATTAATAAAAAATTATAAGTGGCCGAATTTTTTCAAGAAGGTTACCAAATAAAACAAGTACATATTTTTAACGTACTATACGCATCCCGTATTTTACTAATTAGGGTGCCCACACTAAATTTGTAAAACCCACAAGCAAAGCCCCCCAAACCACTAAAGATGATAAAATTTAGGGGTAGTCTAAATCTTAAAAAATTATTTTTTGAAAGGCTAAAATTTAGCCAAATAGGCCTTACATTGAAACAAGTATCCAGTTGATCTTCGCCTAGCGCTTTAGGTACACCTTCGACGTTACGCACAAAATAGTCTTTAAAAATGTCATAGGCCTCCTTTGGAAACTTGGTTATCGTAGTTCCTGTGTCGAGAATCACACCCCCGACACCTTCTCGATCACAATCCCAGAATTCCGGAGGAATTGGGATTGCCTCCTCGTTGATTTCTATCCCACTGAAGCCCA
The DNA here is from genome assembly GCA_033992175.1 of Spiraea crenata. Classification (NCBI taxonomy): domain Eukaryota; kingdom Viridiplantae; phylum Streptophyta; class Magnoliopsida; order Rosales; family Rosaceae; genus Spiraea; species Spiraea crenata. The sequence continues at coordinate 1,521,435 of JAVBHV010000078.1, read as the reverse complement.
AGTGACAGTGATCCATTCGAATGTCCAAAAGCGCTTTGCTTGTGTACTAAAAACTTGGTGGGTAACGAATATCCGCCCGGCACAAACCCCAAGATTCCCGTTGCATTCTCGTGGAACATTGTACCTGATTATTATCAATTATCAAATTTTATTCACCAAATAATGCGATAATATTAATTATACGGTCCAATCCATTAACATGTTCTTATAAATGTGTAAGGTTGCTAACGTACCATAATTATGCCGTCCACATCCAAAGGATAAAGAGTTACTAAGAGGCAAGCCCTCAACGGTTGTTACAACTTCTCTTGCCATGATACCTTGGGTGACTGATCCGACTTCATAGTGAACGTTATAATGACAATTTGGATCATCGCGCCGGATGCAACCCTGTATATATATTTGAGACCTATCACATAATTGAACAATTTTTGGCTGCTCACTCTTGAGCAGCCAAGGCTGCTCAATTCTTCCATTTTCACGCTTTCTCGCAAATTTTTTTCATGATCAAAACCATTCACTTTATTCATTAACATGTCAAGATCATTCCTACAAAATTTCAATCAAAACGGAGATTATTTGGCTATCTGACTTTGTAAAACATATCAACGGTCCGTTTAATGCCTAATTATACCATTCATATAGTTCATACGGTTAGATAACCAAACGATCTCCGTTTTGATTGAAATTTTGTAGGAATGATCTTGACATGTTAATGAATAAAGTGAACGGTTCCGATCATGAAAATAATTTGCGAGAAAGTGTGAAAATGGGGGAGTTGAGCAGCCTTGGCTACTCAAGAGTGAGCAGCCAAAAATTCTTCCACATAATTTGTCGTCGGTGCAATTAATCTCAGAGTACGTGGAAGACACACTCGTATCAAAAATGTGATGCGGTGTCTCGTAGCAAAATTGGCAATTGGTGGCACACCCACCATGTCAATGGCGTGCCCATGTCTACAAGTAGCTGCACTTTTTGAGGAGGATTTCCCACTTTCAAAACGGTGACGTATTCCCCGCCTTCCTCGAACACCTCGGTCTCATTACGGTCCTCACCGTTAGAGTGGCGGCGTAAATTGAGCAAGATTAGAGTAGTTTAGACGACGATGGACCTGATGAAGTCGGGCCTTGTCACGAGCCAAACGGGCCAGAACGAGGGAGCGATGATCCTTGAAATGTGACGACATGAACTTTTCCCTATGGTATAGAGCAAATCTAGTGGGAGTGGTAACGCCATAAGTGGAGTCCAATGAGATCAACATCACAACAAGCACAAGTATTGGTACAAGAAACAAATTGGGACCATGTTTCATGAAATGTGGGGACATTTTTCGAGATGAATGTCAGGCTGATGAAATGTTGAGATGGAGAAGATAGATTTTCAGAGTTTAAGCATGTTGGATAAGCGCTTCTTGTGCAATGAATTTGTTCATTAATTGTTGTGTCCGCAATTACTTGCTTAATTATTGTGGATAAATATTTGGAGATTCACTATTTGGTGTCCAAATATATTGTGAACTCATATCTATAAAATTTAGGAAAGTAATTATGAAATTGTGGGAAACTTGTTTTGAGGGTCGTCTATTTGGGTAACTAATCATTGATCATCCACAATAATCAGTGTATAAACGAGGATTCATGAACAAACAAAAGAAATATGATGACTTCTGCATGAAAAAGATGATGCAAAGATGCTGACTTCTACATTAATGATGCATCTCTTCAATAAGATGAAGATTAAAGATGACATTGACAATTAATTAGGAGATAGAATTTGATAACGAAAGGAAAGTTTGTATGTTACTTTCCTAAATAATTTTTCTCTCATTAAAACATAATTAGTTATAAGCTTAATCATGGGGTTAAGTTCTTGAACAGATGACACAATTGTAGATGTGAGGTAAGATTTCTCCAAGGTTAAAGGAAGGTGAGCAAAAGCGGACTCAATTTGGATATATCTAATCCCAATGCTAGTTTTCTAGGCAAGTAGTATCCGTATGTGTTTTCAATCCGAATCCAATACATGCATTTTCGTTAACTCGGTTCTCAAATCTAAAGGTTAGAATCTCAAGATTTGGATTACGATAGATACAAATCGTAACAAGGATATACAAAGCTTTTTTGATACAAGCTTTATTGAGAGTCAAACTTTGTATAAGACATCTACAATAAATTCGCTTAGGTCTTAGTATTACCAAAAACACTACTTCACTTTTTTTTTCTTACAATTTACTACTATTGTTACAATTTAATACCAAACCAAAACCAAGAAGCCCACCACATCCCACGTGCGTAGGGTTCATGCACCCCACATACTTGAATTGAAAAAAAAAAAGTTGATTTAAAAGAAGAATAATTTGAAGGAACACCTGCAAATTTAAAGGATATGATCCTTCAAATCCGAAGGGTCCTTCAAATTGAAGGAACATTTTTCGGAAGTTCGAGAAAGTGACGTTTGGTTGCCAACTGGAGGAGTAGGGAACAACTCCTTCATATTTGAAGGAACAACTCCTTCAAATTTGAAGGAACATATCATTCAGATTTGAAGGGACAAATCGTTCAATTTGAAGGAGCTATTACTCAAATTTGCAGGTGTTCCTTCAATTTGAATGAGCTTTTCCTTCAAATATAAAGCTGTTCCTTCAAATTAGAAGTTGTTCATTCATTTTGAAGGAACAGCTCCTTCAAATTCAAATAGAATTCAGATTTTGAAAGACTGTGTTCATTCAAACTTATGGAATAGTTCTTTCAAATTCTTGAATAATTATGTTCCTTCAAATTCAAGTTTAGTAGAAAACTGTACCTTCAAATTAGTAAGTGTTCTTTTAAAATTGGCAGTGTTTCTTCAAATTTATAGAACTATTCATTCAAATTCAAGTTAAATTATTAAGTGTTCCTCCAAAATTAGCGGTATTCCTTCAATTTATGGAACTGTTCCAGCGCGCGTGTGTAAAGTTTGTTATTAAAAGTGTACAATTGATGTCAAGTGAATTAAACTCGATACTAATTGATGTCAAGTAATATAATCTAGATTTACTCCCGTAATAGAAGAAAAAAAACTCATATAATGTAGGTCATGTAAGAAAATTCTTAGAAAAAAAGAATTTAAGTAAAAAATTAATTTTACTAGTCATACTTTTTTTAAAGAATAACCTCCTTAGAGCATCTCCAAGGGATGCTGTAAACATAATAGGCAAATATGTGATTTGATGGTGACGCCCACAAAATCTATTAGTTTGCTTAGTCTGTAAAACAGTGTGCTCCAATGAAATAAGCAAACAGTTGCTGCAAATATTATTATATAATTTAACCTCTTTTTTACCATATGTTATTTACTCTAGTAATTCAAATTTTGGTAAATAATCTTTCCCTACTTAAATTCATTCACCAATACATACCCCCTCTAATCAATTTTGTATCCATACTCCACCAATCACACCACCCAATCAGAGTATTATGATATACAACGTTGTTGTGGCTCTATATGATCTACTGACACCGACTTATAAGAATTATTTCAACTCTCAACCACTAACCATTTATTACTCACAATTACTCCCTTGATAATGAATGAGGTTGTTGGTGGTTAAGAGTTGAGTGTTAATTAGACGAGTGAAAGTGAAGAAATAGTGTACAATTTAGTTGAGAGGTGAGTGTTAATTAGATGAGTGAGAGTGAAGAAACAGTGTATAATTTTAAGTTACCATGATAAAAAGTGAGTAACAACATTTTTTATTCAATAAATTAGGTGGGTTCCATTTATACAGCATCTCATAGACTCTACAAATATACAGATTCTACGAGACGCTGTATAATTTGCAGAGTCATTTACAGCATCCGTTGGAGAGCTGTTTTGCTGACGTGGCGCTGCAAATTGGATTTGTAGAGTCTTATACAGCATCCCTTGGGAGATGCTCTTATAGTAATAAAAACCATATAATCTCAATTTTATGATTATATAGAACTTTTTACTGTACCAATGTTTTCATCGGACTTAAAAACTCTAATAAAAGGTGTTGTTTTTGGAAAAATAAAAATGACTTCATTTGGCAGCTTCATTGTACATATCCTGTCTGCTGAGAGGCAATGTGGGTTATGAATTTCATGCAGATTATATGAACCACTCAAGTGAGTGCACTTGGACCCTACAAAAACAGAAGCAGCACAACGAAGAGGACCAAGAGGAGGGATAGATGCACCCACAAAACGACACTACTCCAGAACCAGCCGAAGACACGACCCCTTTTGTCTCGTCGTTAAGCGAATTTTTAATCAAAGTGACGCCTCCCCCCATTCGGTTTATTTTCTATATTCAAATGATCTAATCTGAGTGGAGTGCATGTCGACATTAGCCAGAGGAAATTATTATTATTCAAATTTGTAGTTTTGTAGTAGTTGATCATCCACGGGTGCGTTAGAAACAAAAAAAAATTCCGCTTCTTAATTCAGGTTGTATGGATTTGGTTAAGGTTCTTCTTTGTCACATTAGTTCTGGAAGCATGTAATTGAATTATCGTGACATCTTTGTATAGTTTTGTTATGCTTTATTGTGGATCGAAAGAAGTTGTCAATTTGGTGGTTTATTCAAGTTTTTGGTTTTGTTTTGTTTTGTTTTGTTTAGTTTTGTAAGTACTGCTATAAAAGTGGGCATAGTTTTGAATGAATAATTTGATGCAATCTGGGAAAATCTCTAACACAGTTGTGAATTTTGAAAGAAATATGCCAATTTTCTAGGTCTAAGATTCCATGAGACAACTAACTGGCACGATTCAGTTTGAAATTTGTAAACAATTTAAGATTAATGCCCAAATATCTCAACAAATCATGAAAAAGAATATAGTTTAGTCAAATGTTTGCAAGGGCGAATATATTTATTTACCTATACAGCAGCTCATAATTTAAAATGTTTATGTTGGCATCTTTTCTCTAGAGAAACTCATAAAACTATAACTTAACTTACATCGAACTTAAGATTTCTGATTGCAAAATTGTGTTTATTAACTGAGCTACAAATCAGTAGAGTGCAAATTTTATCTTATCAAACAATGATGGCTATAGAAATGACAAAGTTGTACATTTTATGTGCACCATATTTTCCATATACCTATGAAGTGACAAAGTTGTACATTACTTTATAGAGTAACCTACATTTATTAGATTAATTTACTCATGATGATGATGCATATAATTCAAGAAACTCATTTAAAAGCGAAGAGAAAGAGACAAGTCATAAATTATGTGTGGGCTTTGCGTTCTCAACTACCCTACAGAATTACAAGGAAAACCAAAAACAGAGAGAAAAACAGAGGAGGAGGGTATGGAAATGGAGGAGGAAGAGGTGAGGAGAATAGCAGTGGTGGTTGAAGACGTGGAAGCAGCACGAACAGCTTTGAGATGGGCACTCCACAACCTCGTCCGATTCGGAGACCTGATCACTCTTGTCCATGTTTATCCGACATCAAGATCAAGAAACAGGAACAAAAGTAGGCTTCTAAGGTTGAAAGGTTTCCAATTGACCCTGTCTTTCAAGGAAATATGCAACACTTTCCCAAATGTAAGTTTCTTAGACCAATTTGAATGATGAACTTGCTGTTTTGTTTTGTGTTTTTGTGTTTTTGCTGATTATAGGCAAATATGTTGACATTACAGTGTAAATGATATGATGATGATTTACAGACAAAGGTTGAAATGATTGTGATAGAAGGTGATCAAGATGGGGTAAAGATTGCAACTGTGATAAGAGAGATTGAGGCTTCGACGCTTGTGGTTGGACTCCATGAAAACAGCTTTCTCTACAAGTAAGTTTTATGTAATTTCAGTCACACAGTAGAATTGCACTAATAGTTCCTGTAGTTTATCCGAATTTTTCCAGAATCTATGGGGTTCTTAATGGAACAGATTCATAGGCTATTAAATTTGGGAATAATTGGTCAGAGAAGGTGAGGTTTCCAGGAAAAACAGGTTACCGGTCAACTACCAGATGGGTTTAGGTGTTTCAGATTATTCAATTTCTTGGACATCTTATTCAATTCGTGGCGTGTGAACTAGGATAGAGTTTCAAGTGTACGTTACAGATTGTATATAACTACTGTGTGTCTGTGTTTCTAGCTGTACGATGATGTGTTTAACGAGCGGAATTTACAACTGGTGATAAAACAATTTTTCTCGTGGAATTACCGGTGATGGAAAGGGGCTGAGTGGTGGGATAGGGGCCATATGGTTCATTTCAGGCGTGCATGTGACATGTTGATGTTGGTCGACTAAAAATAGCTATATGTAGCCTGCAGAATTAGTTTTTGGGCTCCACTTGATTAACTAGTTTGAGACAGCATATATGAATACATTGGTGTCTGCGGTATAGTTGGGTGCAGAGACTTCTAAAAGACCCTGCCCAGTTGCCTTGTCAAATGTTTGGAAGTTTCCTTCATATGTTATCTTCACAGAATTTCTAGAATTTTGTTTCAAGGGTTTATGTAGGAACATTTGCATGCTAGATTTGACCTGTTGTTTCAATAATGGACTTAATCATACAAAATCATTTGCTTACAAGTTGAACGTTCTCCAAGCAACATCTATAATGAACATGCAAGACGTAGCGAAAATGTAGGAAAACTATGATAAGGCGAAATTCTTGGTTAAAAGACTTGGTAAAAGTTTTTAGATGGTGAGCTCATTTATATTGCTGATATGGGACAGGTTGGCATTGGGCCACAGCAGTGTTGCGAACAACTTCAATTGCAGAGTTCTTGCCATAAAGCAACCACCTTCACCATTAATAAATAAGAGGACCAGTGGAGCAGCCACACCAGTCCTGCACAACAATTCAACCAACAGCAGCATGGACTTTTCACAGATTGACATTGCTGGATTGGAGTACGCATTCTTTTTAACATAGATAACAAAGTTATTAGTTCAATGTGCTCCCCATTTTCACTGAGTTTGAATCCCCTTTTCGTAGTTAATTAGTGTCCTAATTTTGTACCTGAATATGCAGTGTGCCAGATGTGCCTCCACCAAAAGTTCCATACAGAATATGCCCAAACCCTTACGCTATTATTTGGAAATCAAGGAAGGCAAGGAGAAGGTGAAGTGGTTGAAAGATAGGAAATTAAGCCCCATTTCCACAATTCCATTTCAAGATTCAAAGGCATGGCAGTAGCTTCAGTTGGTTGAGCCAATTTGGGCAGATTAACCGAATTCATTGCACTTTGCAGCCACATCACTTTATCCTTAATTTTTTCTTCACCTTACATAACAGAGTACCCACTTACACAGAAATTACCAAAAGCAGAATGCAACACTGACATGATGTAGTTAATTGGTAAAGTAATGTTTCTTGTGCACAAGTTAAAGCCATTGCAATTATACTTCACGTTTCCATAATCCATCATCTACACAGCTTGAGCAACCTGCATAGAGCAGCTAATCCTAGCCACTCAGGATTGATGATCCAAAGCAAGTACTCTCTTTAGATTCAAATGCAATAGCTGGTGAATATTATGGTAAAGCATTCCAACCTCTTGCACTATTCCAGAAACTCTCTGACGAATGGTGCACATGGGGTAAAATGTAGTAATACGATAGAGAGTCAATCATACGATATAATCATCTCACGTATAATGTTACGGAATGATAATATTTCTGATGCATTTAAGTAAATATCCACTTATTCCACTGATTATACCATGCATTCTCCCGTGATCGGACATCATCTTTGTCATATCGATGCAACGTTCGATATCCAGTGATAAAAAGAAAAACTAACACTACCCAATTGGAACGTTTGATTTGAAATTGGAAGATTGGGCTGGTGGAGCCATTAAACTACAGCTGGGCCTGGGGCTCAACAAACAACAATGCAGACAATACAACTTAGCCGCCAGCAGCAGCAGCAGCCCAGCAAAAGCAGCCGAGTTGAGTTTAGTTGAGTTGAGTTGAGTTTGAGCCCCATCACCACGCTTGCTTCGTTGCGTCGACTCTCCTCTTTCTCTTGTGCGTTTTAAAGCGTTCACTTTGTTAGCCGTCCGAAAAAGGCGTCGAGACTCAAGATCGATTATTGGATCTAGACGACTCAGCCGCCGCTCGCGGCTCTGCAAAAACCCAGCTGATCTCCTCTTTCCTTTCTTTTTCCCTCCATTTTTTACTGCAAAATCTTCGTCGTTTCAAACCTCTGACTCTGCTCTGAACACAGAGGTAGCTAGGTAACTCACTAGCCCTGTGGAGGAGCTCCAATTCTTGGTACTGCATCATAACTACATGTTTTATTGGAATTTGAGGAGCTCAAATTCAAATTTGTTGAATTTCAGGTTGAATGTGAGCAAAGCAGCACATAAAATGGAATGGGGTGCAGGCAATTCTTTCAAAAACTTCAAAGGTAACTATCTTTTCTTTTTCCAATACCGAATTTGTAATTTCTGCTGTTAAACTGAAAATTCATGTTTTGTTGGATGTTTGTTATTGGGTTGTTCTTGTTTTTGCATGATGAATTAGTTTAGTAGTGGAGATTGATTTGGAGGTTTGATGGGTTTTTGTTTGTTTGTTGAACTTTGGTGGGTTAGAGGTGGAACCCAAATCCATGATGGAGATGATGGTCATTCCAACAGCTGATTCTGTGGATATTGGCTTGGGATCCTCCGAGCAAGGAAACTCTGCTGCTGCTGCTGCTTCTGTAAAACCAAGAAAGAAGACCATGACATCGGTTTTTCTCAAGTTTTTCGAGACAGCTGAAGATGGCAAGAGCCGCAAGTGCAAGTTTTGTGGACAAAGCTATTCCATTGCAACCGCCACTGGTAAAACTTCTTTGAACCCACACTGTAGTTGATGTTCTTGCTCTTGTTGTTGTCCCCAATACTCGTTGTTTTTACGGTCGTGATAATCCATAATCTTGATTTTCGGTTATGAAGCTGCGATTCTAAGTTACTGTGTTTATATAGGAATTGTCATGTGCTCTCTAGTTCCCAATGTGCAATTGAGATAATGCAGTAGATTTTGCAATAGCTTATAGTGGGACTGCACCTATGATGTTGTGTGTGCTTGATCTAGTGTTGTGTGTATACTAATGTGGCTTTATTGGTCAAGGTAATTTGGGAAGGCACCTACATAATCGTCACCCTGGATACGATAAGTCTGGTGATGCTGTGATCACCAGTCCTGCACCACAGCCCGTGGCTGTAACTAGGAAACATCAATCTCAACCAAAAGCACCCCAAGTTGATTACAACCATTTAAATTGGTTGCTGGTTAAATGGCTCGTCCTAGCTTCTTTCCCTCCAGCAACTTTGGAAGAAAAGTGGCTAGCAAATTCGTATAAATTCTTAAATCCATCAATACAACTATGGTCAAGTGAGGACTACAAGAAAACGTTTCTTGAAGTTTTCGGGAGTATGCAGGATGTAGCAAGAGCATCTTTGGAGCATGTTTCTTCAAAGGTCTCCATCACACTTGACTTTTGGACTTCCTATGAGGAAAATTTCTACATGAGTGTTACATGTCATTGGATTGATGAGAACTGGTGTTTCCAAAAGATGATGCTTGATGTTTGTCGCATACCTCATCCTTTTAGCGGTGCCGAGATCTATCACTCCCTTGCCAGGGTTCTTAGGTTGTACAATATTGAGAATAGAATTCTGTCATGCACCCATGATAGCAGTCAAAGTGCTATGCATGCTTACCAGGATGGTCAAAAAATTGGGCCCTTTTGTTATGTCCCATGCTCTGCTCATATTTTGGACTCGATTATAGATGATGGGTTGAGAAATACAAAGCTGGTGATCTCCAAGATTCGGGAGTTTGCAATGAGTTTAAATGCATCCTCCGAAATGTCAGAGGATTTTGCTCAACTCACAGCAGCTTATCAGGAACCTACTTGGAAAATGCCCCTTGATACATCAACACGGTGGAGTGGCAAGTATCAAATGCTAGATATTGTGTGCAAGGTACGATATGAAGAAATTACATGATGTTGGATGTGTAGTTATGCTTTGCTATCACTCTCATCCACACTAAAGTCGCGGATTAAGTGACTGATTGTTTGTTCTTCTATGCAGTCTTCTAAGTCTATGGATGCTGTCATCAGGAAGTATGAGACACTGGGAGGCAGGATGGTGCTGAGTTCCGTAGAGAAGAATGCCGCTAGTAATGTGCATCGGTATCTGGAACCATTCTACAAGACCACAAACAACATGTGCACGAACAAGTTGCCCACTGTTGGGCTGGTCCTCTTCTTCATGGATCACATTTCTGAAACAATTGCTGCTTGCAGCGATTCTCACCTTTTCCCGGACTTGTTAAAAAGTGCTGCAAAAGAAATGGCTGAAAAGGTTAGAGCTTACAATAGCCAGGTTTGCAACATAATCATATACATGACAGCAATTCTTGATCCTCGAATTAAAGGAGAGCTAATTCCTGAGACCCTCAACTCAGAAAGTTTTCTGGACGAAGCGAGGACCCATTTCCTTAGAAATTATTCAACTAGTCATTTCCCTTCCATTACTGGTGGTGGATACAGTGCTCAAGAAACAGAAGAGGGGTGCAATGTCTCCTTTGCAGAGGAAATAGCACGGAAGAAACGAAGGGCAAATATGAGCAGTGCAACTGATGAGCTCACTCAGTATCTGTCAGAGCCTCCAGCTCCAATATCAACGGATGTACTGGAGTGGTGGAAGGTCAATTGTGTGCGCTATCCACGGCTGTCTCTAATGGCTCGAGATTTCTTGGCTGTGCAGGCAGTTTCGGTGGCACCTGAAGAACTGTTTTGTAGCAAAGGTGATGAGATTTCCAAGCAGCGATATTGTTTGCCGCATGATAGCACTCAAGCTCTCCTCTGCATAAAGTCATGGCTACAAAGTGGGATGAAACTGAAGTATAAGAGCACTGAAATCGACTATGAGCGATTGATGGAACTGGCAACTACTGCTGCTGCAGCTGATAACAGTTCTGCTGGCTCTGAGAAGAAACTAAAATACTGACCAGAAAGCATCATTGAATGTGTATCAGGAGTTTGTAATTTATAACATTAGCTGGTGTAAAAAGGTTTCTCATAAACTAGGTTATCTCGACATGTTACTAATGTTGTACTTCGTATTCAGATGTACGGTTCAAAAAATTGTGATAGTATTAACCAGAGGAGACAGTTTGTGATCTGGAATGATCTTCTTACTTGTTAATATTCATTCAATTTAAGGATTTTCTTGTGTATGCAGAGCAGGAGTTAACGAAGAGAATTCACTGGAAAAAGAACAATAACTCCATAATTCATCTATCTCAACAAATTCAGGTAAAAAATACAACTATTTCCGCAAAAAATTTAAAACAAAATTCAAGAATTACATGATACACCAAAGCACCCCCACTACCTGTCAGGAGAGGCTATAAACTGCACTCTTCACTGAGTCGTATTCACCAAAATTTAAAACCCAGCTACCGTGTGTCTGTACTCTTTAACATTCCCCAACATAACATTTCATTTCGTAGGAGCTCCCAACAAAATGTTCAAAAATCATAGTTTTATTCTTCCAGGCATGCAATCACCAGCCAGAGAAGTGTTTAGCTCATCCAATAAAGTCGATCTGCTTTGCAGTTCCTTATATCCACAAGTGCTCTCTCCCATATTCACGCACAATGACGGGCACGCTTGTGGGTGGAATCTACAGTACAAACACAAACAAAATCATGAAAACCAATACACTATACCATTAACTCTAAAACAGAGGACTGTATAATATACCAACTGATAAAGAGTATAAATATTTACCATGCCGTAATCTGTGACAATCATAGATATATAATCTGATGGTGTAGCATCATACCTGTTACACATCAAGAAGTATAATTAAGAATCATTATATAATCAATCGATTAACAGTCTTGCGTTTTTCACATGGAACCATTTGAAAGCTTACATTAAATTCAGAAGTTGCAGATTTTCCTTTTTAGTCCAATTTTCCATATAGTTTACATCATTTCTTCCAGAAACCTTTGCAATAGCATCTGGGTTACCTACACAAAACATGAAGATGCTATTTAAGTGTCTGTAAAGGGAAAAAAAAACAGAGAGGTTATGCAACGAAGAAGACAAAAGACAAGATAGGAAAAAAGAACCAACATACCTAGTTCGTTAGAGCAAATGGAATCAAGCTGGACCCTTTCATGAAACTTGTATGCTTCACAGCAGATTAAGACTGGAACACAAAATGCATGAGCAACCATAGCAACACATGCAGTTCCTACTCTCGAATATACAGTTCCATTAGCTAATACTGAGGCAGCTCCCAGAAACACTCTTGTCACTTCATGCATGATATAAGACACAGCATTTATATGAGTGTATGTACAACTCAGGCCCTTGGCCACCAGCCTATGAAGTAATGCTTGACCTTCAAGCTTTGGACGTGAATCTACTATTACAACACGGAACTGTTTCCCAAGTTCGTGGGCATGTAGCAGTATCATCTCAACAACACATGATGAGCCATATGTGAGAAGAACGTCCCCATCTCTGACTTTGGTAGCAGCATGCTTAACTATCACCTGATCGGCAAGTATTATCTTCTCATTAATAAAACGGTCAATTTCCGAACAAATTGTAGATTTTGCTTCAGACTCGGAAAGAGTTAACGGCAACTTGGCAATACGACTCTTTAGAAATCTAATCGCATTTCCCATGCTAATAGAAAGTGGCCTGCACTCAGTGAAAAATGAGACATAACTACCAATTTTTGCTGTTAAATCTCTAACAAGGACTTTCTCGGGTGGTGTAGAGTAGTCTCTGATGGCTTCCTTAAATGCTTGAAGCATTGCAATACAACGAGCATTACCCCCCGTTATATCCCCAGCCAGATACTGCAGTCCAACCTGAGAAATGTCCATATTCATAAGTTAAAATTCATGCAGATGTTGAATTACAATGACGCTTTCATCTGCCCCTCTATGTTTCTATGCGTTCACTCAATAAATTTATCAATCCACAAGAAAGACTAATTATCAAAAAATAATATCTAGATATGCATGAGCAGAGGTTGGCAACAAAACCAATGAATTCAACATAGAAATTTTAACCAACATATGCACGCGTAGCTTGTGGACTAAGGTGGACAGTTTACAAACATTTGGCTTGCCAACGTTTAAAAGAGTGTGTGCACAGAGATGACATGCAAAACAAAATTCGTCCGCCTGTTTCTTTAGAAAGTTGCACCAGCTTGCTTCTGTTGACTAAATTTGATAAACATGAAATTCATGTTTTGAACGACATTTAATTTTTTTAATTATAAGCCAGACCAATTGTGCACAAACGAACAAAAGTAACTTTAAATACCTTATAAATGGTAGGATGCATTTGGTCAAGTTGGAAAAACTTTGACTCTAGATCAGGAAGCTGAGATCCATGTTCATATTGAGGCAAATGCCGGAACAGTTCAACTCTGTTTTTAGATTCAATCTGGTTAACCATTGAACGCCTTTTTGCCTTCTCCACTCGGCTCTTATCATCAAACTGCATACGCGGAGGAGGAACATCTTTCTTCCTTTCTTTCTCCGGTGGTCGATCACCCGCTTTCTTCTCAGAAGGGGCCACCGAAGACGCAACTGCTGGAGTGTCCTTCTTTTGCACAGACTGCTTTGCAGGCTTACCAGGAGCACCCCCAGATACAGCAGCAGATTTTTTACCCTCACCTATGATTTCCAAATGATGGAGAAAAATAAAAGCAGTAAATACAAAGGCCGTAATAAGGGAAATTCCAAATGGATGCAGGCAGAATCCAAAACGAAAAAAATGTAAGGGAACAGATAAGTAATGCATAAGTAACACATGATAATTGCACTTGCTTCAACTTAATCATAGTGCAACTTGAGCCATCATATACACACGAAAATCAGTTTGCGACACAAACTGCTAATCATAACATATAGATTCATGCAAATCAGGCAATCAAAGCTAGTTAACCAAAATATTGTAGCAGAAAAAATGAAGGATCAAGTTCAAAGTTTAAACCTTTAGCAGCAGCTTTCGCAGCTCGTTGAGCCTCCTGCAAGGCCCGTCTTTCGGCTTTAGTTGTCTTGGATTTCAAAGGTTCTGAACTTGTTGGAACTTCCTTTTGCACTTGAGAAACCGCCTCTCCACTCTTTTCTGCAAAAGTTTGCCACCCAAGTTAACACATACTCTCAAGTCCAACACAAACTAATAAAAATCCAAACTTTTGCAGAATGCACAACTATAAATATAAAAAATTTACAATAACACACCAAATGCGATAACTTGAAAACAATTGCTTAATGGATTTTACACAAGTATGGAGCAAGTAATCAATACCAAGCAATTCAAGAGGCGTTTTCGATGCGGCGGCGGAGTCCAATCCTCCGCCGGGCGAGCTCGACGCCAGCTTCCCGGAGCCGCTACGCCGGTACCATCTGACCGACGAGTCCTCCGAGAACTCGAGCCCAACGTCCCCAACCCGACTCGCCGGTGACGCCGTCAGCGGCGAGGTCCCCAGCAACGACTCCGAGGGGTTGTAGCTCCCGACCGGCAATTGCTCGCCGGAGTCCTTGCGCCGCAGAGCCGAATCCGGCACCGGAACTGCGGCGGTGCGGATCGTGACGGTGTCGGAGAGTTGGCGCGACGGGGGGATCATGACGGGGGAGAGGGAATTGTTCGCCGGAGATTCTGAGAGAGGGGACGAGGTCGGGATTGGCGGGCCGGACTGGGTCCTGCTCGGGGTGAGCTCGGCGTTGGGGGTGAAGAACCCGACATGGCGGACTTTCGGGTCGATCACGGTTCGGGAGACCCGCCGGGCGTCCATGGGCCGAGGGGATTGATTTTCCGGTGGGCTGCTGCTGCTGGTAAGTGGTTTTAAAGGAGGGTTTTTGTAACGGAAATTAGGGGGGTGTCGTATTCAACAAATTTTAGAGCTTTTGGGATTTTGGGGAGTTGCAGATAAATAGAAGAGAAGAATTCTATTCCTTCTCAGTGGCGTGACTTTACCAATTTCCAACTTCTATTGGGTTGATTTGTCTACTGTATGTTTTTCTCTTGGTTTACATGCTTATTTATTTGAAATTAAAATTATAATGTGTTTGTTTGGTATGTGCTTTCTTAGTATCAAAAGCGCTTTTAATTTTTAAAAAAACACATTCTAAGTACTTTTATCAAAAATGCTTTTCAATTAATCAAACTCAGTTATGCACACAAAACTATTTTAATCTATTTTAAAGTATTTTTGCTCAAATGAGAAACACCTAACATGTATTTCTAAAATTTTCAAAAGTGCTTTTGACATTGAAAAAGCATTTCTTATTTGACTGTAGGGTCAATTTTATTTTTTCTCTTAAAAGTAGCAAAATATTATTAGACATGAAGAAGAATAGAGATTCATATTTTGTACGAGTACATTAAAGAACGAAGTCTAATATCCTTTTGAATGTAATGACTGCTTTTCTCCTTCATATAAGTGAATGAGTTGCATGTATAATTTGGTCATCAGCATACTATTTTCTCCCATGTTTTTACCCATATGGTTACTTGTGTTTTTATAATTTTTTAGTTGCTAGATTTCTTGTTCATGTTTTCTTGTTCAAATTGTTCCAAAAAAAAATGTCATGTATACTTGTTTGGTATTAACAAATTCGAGAATTAGAATCCTTAATAACTTGTTCGTTCGTAATAGATAGGATTTCTGATTTTGAAATGATGTATACAAATTTTGGTGAGATGAAATGAAACTCATTTTGCCTTTTATTTTCCAAGGGGTTAACTATATGTTAATATTGATGGGAATAACTAAAAAGGATGTCTTTCTTTCTCTTTCATTATAGGTAAGTAACATGTTCAGTAAAAAAAGGGAAATCAATCATGAACATGTTGTGAAAAAAAATTATCAATCATGAACATGATTAATCTAATCATGATTTTTCAGATATCACATTATGGATTGTCAAATCGAAACCTCGTTCTTTCGTTTACACATGGATTGTCAAGTAGACCCCCTTACTTTGGATTGTTTATGTACAATTTGTAGCTCTTTGAAGCTGCCATCTTTAATATATGGGCCACTATGGCTAATGACACTTTGACTCATCACTCGCTTCCCAATCAATCCATGGGACTCTATAAAATATCATACTTGTCTTCTTTACTTTGATCTGATCTGCTTCTGCTACCTGCTAAACCAAATGGGCCCAACAGATTAATTGGTGTTTCAAATGTGTGTAATTTAATTGTACGAATTGACAGATTATTTTTGTCCCCTTCCCGAAACAAGGGCAAGAAGTTCGTCCAGTAGCCTTCAGTGCCATTTGATCGGTGAGGAAACAGAGAGAATTACAGAGATTTTGGGCTACATGATAATCAAAGTAACCTTTCTGGCTGCAGCTACAATTGCAGCATATACAATTTCACACAAAAACAGCAACTCCACCAGCAAGCAATGCACTCCAATCCAACCTCCTTCAGGTACTTCATTCTTTCTCAATTATAAGATTTGACGGTTATCTATCTCAATTACTGATGCTGTTTTCTTGTCCTCCAGATAATGATGGCTCAAACTTCCAACGGCAGAAGAATGAAGTTATTGAAAGTACTAAACAATTGGACAGTGTAGCTGAAATTGAGGATTTGCATAATGTGGTAAAGGAGCTGCAGCAGAGGAAATTGAGGTTTCAAAAGAAACTGCTGGAATTATGTCGTCTAAAAGAAGAGAAATCCTACATAGTTAACCTGCAAAGGCGCCTAGAGGACGAGTCTGCAGAGATTGACATGCTTAATGACACCATTGTTTCTCTGCGTACTGAAATGAAGGTTCTCGTGGAAGATGCCAAGGAGTGTGTTGAGGCCAAGAAGCAGCTCGAGACGGCGAAGAAAATGGTAGAGGGGTTGCAGAAGAAGGTAATGGAGTCCAATGAGAGCAACATGAAGATGAAGAGAAGGTTTTCGATGGTGGAGGATCAAGTTTCGAGGTTTCCCAAGGAGGAAAACTGTGTTAGAGATGGCATTGTAGAGAAGAAGCTGAAAGCTGTTAAGAATGTTGAAATGGAACTTTTGAAGATGAAGAGGAGAAATAAAGAGCTTGAGCTTGAAAAGAGGGAATTGGCAGTCAAGTTGGTTTCTGCTCAAGAAAGAATAAGTGCCCTGTCTAGCATTACTGTGGTATGTATTTATATAATCTATGAATCCATAAGTTTGTTTAGCTAGCGGAACCTTTTGTAGTATGAATTTGAACGTGGTTATAACCATTTTAGGAGATTCACCTTTCTAATGATAGGAAATAGTATTTCGTACCAAATACTAATTCGTGCTATAGATATGTTGTAACTATCAAGAGAGTTGAGTGTTGGGTCACCACATAGATGTTTTGTTTATGTTTTTGCAGAGTGAAACTATTTCCAAGGTTGAAGAGGAGGTAAGAATGTTGAGGCATACGAATGGTGAACTTTTAGAACAAGTTGAAAAGTTGCAGAAGAACAGATTTGACATGGTGCAAGAACTTGTGTACCAGAGATGGGTCTACGCGTGCTTGAGATTCGAAATCCTAATCGAAAACCGAAACACCTCACTAAAGGAGACCTTGAAAGATGACGATTTAAGCGATGGAATCGATACTACCACCACCATTGAGGACAGTTGTTCAAGTGGCCAAGCAAGTAGTACTACTTCTAGTAAGATTAAGAAGGCTGGTTTTATCCAGAGCATTAAGAGGTGGAGAAGAAGCACAGATGAAACGAGAACTGATTCTGGAAATATATTGATCAAGAGAGGCCTAGTTCGCAGGTTTTCGACATCAATGGTGCCGGTGAAAACTTCAATTCTAAGAAACAAAGGTGACAGCACAAGCAGTTCTTCTTCTCCTTCTTCCAAGACACCAACTTTGTCTAAAGGGAGGAGAGTTTCGTTTAGTGATTCAGTCAAATCAACAGATCTACATTCTTTGCCAACAAAGTCAGTTGATCAGAAATGTGACAGCAGATCAGAAATCACAATGAATTCAACCCAAAATCCCAGCAATGAAGTAGAGGCAGAGATGGGTCAGCCTGCATCACCAGAAGTAAGTCTTATTCCCAAATTCATTCAGTTGGGAAACGAAAGAGGATGCAATACAAAAACTTTCGAAGAGGGCAACCATCCTAGTATTGCTATCGCTCAAACTAGACTTCCCAAATTCATCAAAGATGACAGCAACACTCGTGAAATTTCCAACTCAATGTTGATTTCTGTCCCTGAGGACAACAGGGTGGACAGAAGTGCTATCGGTACATTTGCTACATTGCTTTTGCTCCTCTTCATCTCATTAGTCGGGTGTCTTTACATATCATTCAGGTAGATTACTTAACCAAACAAGGTTTGGACGACCAATGTTGATTCAACTTCTTGTAACTGTGATTTATAGTAAAAATTCAGCTCACTTTCGAACAATAACTCAACCTTGTGTTTTGAATTCGTGGTTTGAAATACTGAGCCAAGTTTAGAATGGTCTTTGATGATTTGAGATGTGTTATGTATTTGTGATGAAGATGAGGTTGGGCTGTTCATACTTAATTCACTCAAAATATTTTCAGTATCGAAGTATTAAAGATAAAAAATATTTCAGTAACAAAGTAATAAAATATTTTCGGTGGCAAAAGTACTAAAGATCAAAACTCATCAATGAAGACAACAATGACCCAAAAACTTACACATGATTTGTGCAGTGCACAACTGCACACCCCACACGGAATTCCATGAGCCTAGCTCTCTAGAACAGGTCAAGTAGTCTCCCACACTTATCTAGGACACACCCACCTCTCTCTCCTCCACGTGTCCCCCTGCATGCCTCCACTCCAAAATCCACCCCACACCTGTCCGCCACCGCCCCAACAAGCCTTCTTAACTTCCCGCGGCTCCTTCTCACTCTCCCCTTCCACCACTTTCATCAATCCATCAAATCTCCATCACCACCATCCATGGCGGGCCGTCACCAAACCCAAACCCAAACGCACTCCCTGCAGCCCCACCGTGCTCCGCGGCCCTCCTCCGCCACCAACCAACCCTCGACATTCCTCCGCCGGCTCCAGGGCCACACCCCAAACTCCACACAGCTCGTCGGATTCCTCACCCTCCTCATCTCCGGCGCCATTCTCCTCCTCCTCACCGGCCTCACCGTCACCTCCACCGTCCTCGGCGTCCTCTTCTTCACCCCGATCATCCTCCTTTCCTCCCCCATATGGGTCCCCATCGGCACCGTCCTCTTCCTCACCACCGCCGCCTTCGTCTCCATGTGCGGCTTCGGCGCCGCCGCCGTGGCGGGGCTGTCCTGGATGTACCGGTATTTCAAGGGGATGCACCCGCCCGGCTCGGACCGGGTCGACTACGCGAGGAGCCGGATTTACGACACGGCGAGCCACGTCAAGGATTATGCAAGAGAGTACGGTGGTTACTTGCACAGTAAGGTCAAGGATGCAGCTCCCGGAGCGTAATAGCCGTCCGATCGAGAGCTAGGATTGTTCACTTTTTTTTGGATCGGTCTGGTTTGCTGTTGTGTGTGATATGTTGAATTGGACCGGGTTTTTTTTCACCTTTTGCGGCATTTTCTTGTTTGGTATTTGTTTCTTTCTTTTTTTAGATTTAAATCTTTATCTTTTATTTGGGCTCTAATTTAAAAGGCGTTTCTTTGTTTGATGGAATTTTGGTCTTGGGTTGTGCAGGGTCTACTAAAGTTAAACTATCAGAATCTGACTTTTTTGTTTAATGGAATATATTTTGAATAGGAAAATCAAAAGTTGAAATAAAGAGAAAATAGAAAAATAGAAGTTGGTATGCTTAGGATAATCATTGTCAAGCATTAGCGTGGGTAGTTACATGACAAATCCAAGAAATGATTTGATAATGCTACACAGATTAAAAGAAATCAATTGATCTTTTCATATCATATGAATTAAATTAACATTATATTAAATATAAGATATGGTTTGGCTGAAAATTATAAGTAACGTGATTCATGATCTATCGAAATAGAAGAAAGTAGGCCAATGTCCCACTAGTGACATAAGGAATACACACATTCAACTTATAAGGTCCGATCCAAATGGTAAGGGCATGCGTTTTTTTTTTTTTTTTTTTTTTAAATGGACGGGAAAATGGACAATCTATGGTCCTAAAGGGAATCAACTCTCTGATAAAAAAAAAAAAAATAGAGGTATCTTATTGTTCCAAACACTACAAAAATTTAGAGTATTAGGGATTAACGTTGGTTTAAATAAGAGGAGGTTTTAATGCCCTTTTGCAATCAACTTTTATAATCAGTTCCTAATTAAATTTTTTTGGGGATGCGGGAAGAGGAAAAATGACACAAAATGATAAATTTTGGGGAAAATTAGGGACTAATTGTATAAGTTGGTTGCAAAAGGGCATTAAGACCCCCTGTTATTTAAACCAACAGTTGGTCCCTAATACTCCAAATTTTTGTAGTGAAAAACTTCACTTTCAGTTGACCTCTTAAGAGTCAACCATAAGGGCTTGGTCATTGATGTATATATACACTCCTTGTATCTTTTCTCATTACCCCAAAAATCAAAGTCAAGTGAGAACCAGTTTGTCAGTATATGGTAGGTCGGGTACGGGAGGAGAGGAGCATTCAAGTTAGATGACCATAGACCACATGCATTTTCTTTCATATTACAAATTTTGAAGCCTCCATATTCTTTTTAAATAATATAAATTAGAAATATTCTAGGAGCTATTGGTGTTGACCCCAAGTAAAATTAACTATCTCTGTGTGATTTTTTGTAGGAACAATGTTGATTCTCATAGTTTCTTGTTGTCCTTTGGGTTTTGGTAGTTTTTGCTACTTTGGAGATGACACTATGACCTCTTCTAAGGAATAATTCTTTATTGAATAATAAAGTAGGGAGCTTAATCAACATAATATCAGCTTTAACCAAATGAGGAAAGACGTATAATAATATCTGATGATATCACTAATTCCTACTTCTCATCAACTTCAGGAAAAAAAGGCAATACATTATTAGATAGAGTGAATACCAATATACTTTGGGGCCAAGGAGAATTGGCCTTTCGTGATGTCCTTCATAAAAAATTTATAGCATGCGTTGTGTGTGTACTTAGGTAGTTGGATCATCATATTCAATCATTGATAAAAATGATCAAATAACTTAAATGTACATATTCCAGAAAATATCGTCATTCTCATCATACATTTAGGTATCGTAAAATCACAATTAGGCTAGCAAAATTAAAAGAAAGAATCAAGATAGAGGAAACTAATCGCTTGCTCAAATCAATCAAACAATTGAAAAACATGCATAACATTGGTAAGTTATATAACATAATGAATGAAGACCATAATTTAGGATTTTTAGACGACGAAATTAAAATGGAAAATTTAAACTTTATACCTTCTTCCAATATCAGGAAAATAATTCAAGATGTTTGAACACACGTCACAAATTGATTTGGTAACTAGTAAAAACCCACAAGGCCAGTTTTTATTCAAGAACTCGCCCAAAATCGAAAGTGGTTCCAAAAATCAAAAGGTCCACCATATATGTACAATTCTACAAACATCATATGGCAACTACCTAACTCCGACGACGGCGTCAGCTGCGGCCAACCAAAATTAACCTTAAACGTGACTTGTCACGTGCCACACGACAAAACTAGTGAAAAAACAAAACAAAAAGATACCAAATTAATTAAACTACGTCGGAAAACAAAACACTAGAACTCTCCGGCGGCGTCAGTTTTTGTCGGCCCTCTGAAGGTAGCCAGGCAACGGACTCGCACGTGGGGACTTGGGCGGGACTCCGGTCAGGCGATTCCCGTAGTTGTCGTAATAAATCGCGCCGGAGAAGTCCAACGGCTCGCACTTGTCCCCCATCAAGATCGACCGCTGCCAAACGCCACCGTTTCCCCACTCCTCCTCCTCCACGTGGCCGTGAGCACCTCCCGCCGAATCCTCGCCGCCGGCCTTCTTCTTGTGGAGGAACTTGTTGCTTATGGTGGACATCAGCTGCTTCGGCTTGCTCTTCATCGGCGACTTCGGCGCTACTTTGTTGTAGTTGCTGGTCGGCTTGGACTTCAGCTTCTTAGAGAGGCGGCTGGCGATGTCGAGAAGAGCCGACACGGAGGCGAGCATCCGGGCTTTGGATTTCAGGCGGATCGGGTCCTCCGGGTCGGGTTTGGGGGTTGGATGGAGTCGACCGGCCATGTTCTTTTGTCGTTTATGGGAAAAATGGCGGGGACGTTTTTGTTTTGGGGGCTTATCAAGTGTGATGGACCGGTGATGGTGGGTTTATATAGGGGAAAAATGAAATTCCGGTGACCGGTAATTGCCGGTGACTTTTTTACATTATTGGGTTTGACTTGGACTAATTTGGAAATTAACAGGGTGATTTGGAATTGTGAATTGTGGGAGAAGAATTTTGGGTGGTGATGAAATGTCATATTCTCATGAAATTCTACAGCAAATTCATTGTAATTGTTGAGTCATTAAATGATTCTTGCATTTACCTTTTTGGCTTTGTTTCCTTTCTTAACTGGATTTGGTAAAGATATGAAATGAAATCCTACATCTTTGCTGGACTTATGAAATTTATGTCCGAATGCTTGAATGGAAATTACCAACTTCCCTTAAATAGATGTTTCTTGGACCTCAACCATAAAGCCATAAAATGCATTCCTTTTTTAACTTTTTATGCGATTAATACCGATGAAATTTTTAACTTGAAATGATTTGTAATTATGGAGTCACATTGTATTACAATCACGTAATATAATTCGTTAATGTAGTATAATTAGAGATTATATACACAAACGTAAATGCATTTTGCCTAGATGAACAATTACTTGCTTTTGGGGCGTCCAAGTCGCAAAGATAAATGGTAATTTTAACTTTAGGGTCGTTAATTAATGGTCGGTTTAGAATCTTAAGGACCATTATTAGGGGACAGCTTAGATTAGTGCTTGGGTTGGAATATGCAAGTTGCAAGAAGGTGGTGGTTGAGTCAACCCGCAAGTAGTTTGAGTGAAGCTTGCAACTTTGCAGAGATCGTCATCTGCCAAGGCTTACCTTTTACCTCATTATACTTGTGGCTGTGGACACATTAAATTTTGGTGCTGCTGAGGTCTTAGGTTGGACTAATTAAATATGAATGCAATGCGTATGGGTGGAAATGTACTCGGTACACTTGTGTTGTGCCTATTTCATTGATCATTGAGGATTGAGGCCCACCAAATATCAGGCGTGACTTGATATTTCACTTCTGCCCCGGCCCTTTCCATGCTTCAAAAGACTTTTTTGTTTCAATCTGGTTCATAACCATTATCTCCCTCCACTAATAAAGCTACCATTTATCTTAAGTTGCTATAGTTTGGCCCCTCAAAACTTGTCAAACATCCATTATTTCAGTTATGAATCCTCCTAATCTTAAGTATAATTAATATTAAAAAAAATTATATTTTAAAATTATATTAATTAATTTTTATCATCAAATAATGTATTTATGTGTATATTAGAATCTTACTTATTAAAGATAAATGAACTTTAAAATGAGCTCATATTCAAATAGATGACGGACTAATGCATCATTTGACATATGGATTATGGGCATGAATTGATGTGGAGAACAACACGAGCATGAGGCCAAATTGGTGGGTTTTTTTCCCAAAGAAATTTGGTGGAAGTAACACCGAGGAAAACATAATTAGTGGTAGGCTATTCCCCCCTATTGTTTTTGTTGGTAGGATAAAAGTACTTTTTCTTTGGCGGGGTGGTTGTTTTGGTGTGTTGGGCCACCGGCCCCTCTGGGGTGCCTTTTTTGTCATCCCAATAATATTGGCCAAATTAGGTGAAACTCAGGTGATGACAATCCAAAAGGCAGGTACTGTTGTAGGAATCTTTATTAGGGTATGATTGTGTAAACTAGAAGTAGGAAACCCTGATGGACTCTGTATTAGCTAAAGCCCATTCCTATTGGGATTGGTGGAAACCCTAGCTTGTTTCCCTATAAATAAAGGCACTACGAAGGAGGACAAACACACCTCTCTTCTCTTCATCTCTTCTATTCTCTCTTACTAATGATTCTCTGTCTCTAAGGCTTACCAATTCATTATTACTGCAACACGTTATCAGCACGAAAGTTCTACTGCTGCGCGTTTGGAGATTGACGAATCCCCGTTCGAGAGTTCACGAAATTTACCATTCATCCAACCGAATCCAATCACCAAGTAAATATGATTTTACCTTTTGAATTTTGTGATTATGTATTGAAAATTATCAAGTTGGATATGGTTGAATATTATGTTGAACAAAGAAGGGAAAAATCGGATTAGAGTTTTGAAACAATGTTCGGCGGCTCGCTCCTGCCGAACGCGGCAGAGCCCAAACCCAGGTTCGGATGAAGCATCCGAACACCTCACGCGCCTCGCCGTCGCTGCGAGTTGCGCCTTGCACCGTCGCCGTCTTCCGACGACTTGGGACCAGCACCGACGACCTGCGGTCGTCACCGAGAGTCGTCGCCCGTCCCTGAAGGACAGGTCGCACCTCCCAATCGGCGAAACCCGAAAGCTTCGATCGGGTTTTAATCGCGAAACCGCGACGCCGCCGGCGCCTAAACTCCGATCCAGAGGCGATCGATCCCGGAGCGGAGCTCGGATCGATCATGCGCGTCCCCCGTGACGTCACTGCCTCCATCCTCGTCGGAATCCATCGCCGCCGTTAATGGATTCCCCGATTTCACAATCGGGTTTTCGAGGAACCCGTTCCGCGCCGCCATTGTGGGCCCTGCAGGCCACCACAGGTGTGAAAGGTCGCCGCCGCGTCGAGCCCGTGTTGTTCCGCCGCTCGTTGTCGCCGGAACCGCCGCCGGATCGTCGAAATCCTCACGGTATCCCCATGGTCAGACCGACCGGGCCCAACCCGATCCAGACCCGGTTCGCCCCCCGGTCCAAGACCCATGGGCTTCCAGACCCATGGGCTTGACCCATTGGGCCTGATCCATTTGGGCTTTGGCAGCCGCCTTTGGGCTTGACCCCTGGGCTTTGGCAGCAGTGGGTTGGGCCTGCCCCAACGGACCTGGGCTTCTGCAGCCAGCAGACCCGGGCCTTGCAGCCCTCTTCCTTTGTTCAGCAATGGGCCTTCACAAGCCCTTGGTCCAACAGACCTATTGTTTTGATATCCAGTGGGCCTGAAGCCTATATGCTCAGTAAGCATATCAAAACGGATCCCGAAGATCCTAGACCATCAGTTGTTTATGTTTTCTGTTGGAATATTTGTATATATATGTGTGTGTGTGTGTGTGTGTGTGTGTGTGTGTGTGTGTATGCAGGTTTTACATGAACCCGAAGTTCATTAGAAAAACCTCGAACCCGAAGTTTCGAGTATATGTGAAACATGTTGTAACCCGAAGTTAGCATGTTATATTCGAGTTATGTTATAGAACCTAGAGTTCTTGAATTTTACTATTCGTAGATGCTTTTACCTGAAGTTAATAAGCACTACTAACATACTTGGTCCTGCATATCCACACATTGTTTGTTTATTTGTTTCCTTGCATTTCCTTTCGTATATTTGTATTCGTTTGAAATTGCAGGTACAATTGAACCTGAAGTTCATATTAAGTCTCGACCCGAAGTTTCGAGCGTGGACTATCATAGAAACCTGAAGTTTCGAACCTGAAGTTCCTAAAACATCACCACACAAAGTCATAACACAAAGTTATGCGCTATAACTTGATGTTATATGCTATGAGTCTACGACTCAATGTTACATGTTATAAAACCTGAAGTTTGCATGTTACAACGTGAAACCATGTCATAGAACTTGAAGTTCTTAAGTTGTTGAATGTAGATTTTGTCTAAAGCTCTACTAACACAACGTGTTCCCTCCTTACCCGAAGTAAGGACGTTGGAAGCACATATTGATCACCCCGAAGATGATCTACGTACTTGCTTGAAGCAAGACATGATTGGCAAAACTTATACTCTCATGACTTGAAGTCTATGATTGAGTATAGTTCTAAAGTTTATGGAATCTGATCTTTCCGTTAGCTTTACAAGGATGACTTGACCAAGAATGATCTCCTGCAGAAGATCATGCCTCTAATGTGCTCCTGCAGTAGCAATATATAGAGCAAAAGGTTACCAAGTCCTTAGATCTGGTTACTACTTTGTTGTTTGCTGAAAAGAACAACATACTCATATCCACTCGCTTGAAACGCTCCCTTTGCCTGAAGCAAATGCTAAGCGATTTCTGAAGCTCAAAACGCAATCTATGGCACATGTCTGATTGGCTGGGCCGACCCGGATCAGACCAAATGCCCTCCCACCATTAGGGGGAGATAAGATCATTCCTGAAGAATGAATAATGGCGTGAGTGGGCATTAGGGGAAGGCTCAACCTACCCGAAACCAAGATTAGCCAATCATATGCTATCACTATTGTGGTACAACCATTGATCTCGCACGTGTCGTGCCCCCATCAATGTCGTTGATGAGTACCCTTCTTGATAGGCAACCAATGAGACATGGAATGGCTCCGTTTAGCCGAAACAACTTGAGAGTACTGATTCCCGTTAGAATCTAAATCCAAGTTTTGGTGTTTGTTTTAGTATGTGAACATCGTTATCGAATATCAATTAATTGAATCAATTGGAACCTGCAGTTTCCTAAATTATGTGACCGATTTCAATTAAGTTATGTTACGGTATGCTTAGTGGGAAGTTAGTAGTCTGGCAGACTGTGCGATCACATATGCACATTATTCTCCCTGAATGGAGATACTCCCTGGATGGAGATATATTCCCAGAATGGATATATTTCTAACTTCATACCTAAACAAAGACCTACATTGGCCTTATACTCACATGGTTCCCGAAGAACGTTATTGAGTCTTAAGGATATTCGAATGAACGATTACCACACTGAAACCTCTGAAGAGAATGGAAAGGACTATCTTTGCATTAAATCTTTCCTATACGTCAGAAAACGTATATTGGAAAAGTTAGAGCGCCTACCTAGTGGATTGTATCGCACAACCATTCGCTCTATGGAACCACATCATGTGGCCGGCCCGAAGTTCGCCGAAATTGATGCTTCCTCGCTTTGGCATGACCGTTAGGGATACCCAGGTCACGACATGATGACCCGGATTCTGGAAGAATCACGCGGACATCTCCTAATGTCGAATAAGGTCCAGAACATTAAGACTTTATGCCAAGCATGATCGTGGGAATACTCGACCATCCCCTGCAAAGATACTTTATGCACTCCTTCTTTTCTTCAGCGGATTCAAGGGAATATTTGTGGACAATTCCAACCAATACACGGACCATATAAAGATTTCATGGTTTTGGTTGATGTACCGATTCGTTGGTCACACGTCTTTTGTCCACACGAAACGCTGCATTTGCTAAACTCTTGACCCTGATTGAGGGCTCACCACCCCAGTTATCCGTTGTAGTCTGGAAGACTGAATAACGCCAAAGAGTTTATATCGAAGTCTTTCGATGATTATTGCAGTCCCTTAGGATTGAGATTGAACATGCAGTTCCCTATGTTCATACTCCAAATGGTCTAGCAGAAACACAAGTCAGACTGGCTGGGCAGGCCCGGGTCCGACCATTTCTGTGTGGGACTATGCAATTCTGCATGCAGCTATATTGGTCCGCCTGAGGCCCATCTCCACCCACTCTTGTTAAGCGTTACAGTTGGATACTGGGTACGAGCATGATTCACCGTACTTACGCAATTTTGGGTGTGCAATTTTATGTGCCAGTTGCGCCGCCGCAACATACCAATATGGGTCCTCAATTGGGAATGGATTCCCATCTATTTGAGCTTTTACGAGCCATTGAGAGGCGATCTCTTTCTCGCAACATTTGCGAATAGTCACTTTGATGAGACAGTCTTCCCGCCGTTAGGAGGAGGAAAGAACGTCAACGTTCCTGAAGAACGGCTTGAATTGACGTGGACTTACCCACTCTGTCTCGTCCTGATCCCTGAAAACAAGTGACGAGATCATACATACCAGCTGCAAACAAGCCTGTAATGAAGACGTCCCCGTAGGATACAAAGTCATCCCCGAAGGATGCAACGTCCCGTATGACGTTCCGTTCCTGATGAACGAAGTACATCGGCGGCTAGCCAATCCTCTGCCTTCGGCCAGAAGCGAGGCAGATTCGGTTCGAAGGATTCACTCCCCGAAAGAGGAGAACTATGGCACAATCGAATCCTATCGCCATCTCAATCGATCCCAACTCATGAATTGCGCAGGATTATGTAAGTGTCCTGGGAGACGTCCCAGGGTGATATCCCAAATCCAAAACTCCCGAGAACCAGAAGATCTCGGTCCGGATGAGGTTATGGAATCGAAATGAGATTATCATCGATGATATCTTTGTTTAAAGCAGTGGCCACTGAATCACAAAGTGCGACGATATCGAACCGTGTTCCGTTGATGAAGCACAACGTTGAACTGATTGGTCAAATGGAAAGAAATAGTGCATGTTGAATTATGTTCCTTAGTAAAGCGAAAAGTGTTTGGACCTGCAGTTCCCACACTTTCCAATGTGAACCCTGTTGGTTACATGTGGCGTTCGTAAGGAAGCGTAATGAGAAGAATGAAACAGTGCAATGTAATGCACGCCTTCTGGTGAAAGGCTTCTCTCATTCGCCCTTACATTGATTACAAGGAAATATATTCCCATGCAAAGGATGTTACACGTTCCACTACCTTATCAGATTGGTAGTTTCCCAAAGAACTGAATATGCAGCTTATGAATGTGGTTACTACATATCTCTATTGGGATCTTGAGATATACATGGAAGTTCCTGAAGAACTTGAGATAACTCGATGCTACCTCGGCCTGAAGCTCGAGCATCGAATTGATAGCATCATCGTGCATCAATCGAATTACATCCAGAAGATGTTGCGTCGCTTCATTGGAGATAAAGCGATGCCTTCGAGTACACCCATGGTTGTCCGTTCGCTAGATGCCTAGCGTGATCCATATCGTACTATGGAGGATGATGAGCCGATATTGGAGCCCGAAGTCTCATATCGAGGTACAGTTGGCGTTTATTGTACGTAGCTCAATGCACTAGGCCGGACATCTCATTTGTTGTGAATGCGTTAGCTTGGTTAAGCAATGCATCTACACGCTACCACTGAATTGGTACTAAAGACATGTTTCGCTACCCATAAAGGTACTGTGAATATGGGATCATCTATCCCTACGCATCCCATGATGGATTACCTCTCTTAGATCCACGAAGTGATGCTTGCCTTGTTAGTTATGCTGAGGCCGGTTACTTATCAAACCCGCACAAGGCACGTTCCCAAGTTGGTTATGTCTTTACCATAAGGAACACCGCAATATCTTGGAGGTCTATGGAATAGACTCTTGTTGCCACCTCTTCAATCCACGCAGAGCTCATCGCTTTACATGAGGCCACGCGTGAAGGTATTTGGCTACTATGCGTTATCGAGCACATACGGCATACTTGTGTTTTGTCTTCTGTTATTGGAGTCTCCATGATTCTCCATATAGACAATGCCGATTGTATTGACCATTGAAGAAGGGATTTATCAAAGGCGACAATACTAAGCATATTGCCCTGAAGTTCTACTTCATACATCAGCAAAAGCATCAGAAGTTTGAAGTCAAGCAGATTTGTTCCCGAAGACAACCTTGCGGATATCTTCACCAAATCTTTATCGAAGTATACCTTTCCAGAAGCTTCTTCGAGGTATTGGATTGCGTTTACTATTTGATTTACAACGTTTGTAGTCTTCAGGGGGAGCATTGTCGAATTCAGGGGGAGTATCCCGAAGTATACTCACTTGACCTTAATGTACTCTTTTTCCCCTTAGCACAGGACAACTTTTTCCCACTGGGTTTTGTTGCCTAGCAAGGTTTTTAACGAGGCACCCACATCGGGTTGGTCATACCTCTGTACGCTTTTAGTGTCGACAAATGCATGCTCATTTTTTCCCCTTCGCCTTTGGTTTTTTCCCATTGGGTTTTCCTTTGGCAAGGTTTTAGTGTTAGCATTCTTCCCATGGATTCCCCGTTGACTCATGTTCCTCCGAGTGCCTGCCGCGACGACTTCATCAACCGCCTACGCTATTTGTCCGAAGATCTGATGCGCCTACTTCTTAAGTTCTCCACACTCAAGGGGGAGTGTTGTAGGAATCTTTATTAGGGTATGATTGTGTAAACTAGAAGTAGGAAACCCTGATGGACTCTGTATTAGCTAAAGCCCATTCCTATTGGGATTGGTGGAAACCCTAGCTTGTTTCCCTATAAATAAAGGCACTACGAAGGAGGACAAACACACCTCTCTTCTCTTCATCTCTTCTATTCTCTCTTACTAATGATTCTCTGTCTCTAAGGCTTACCAATTCATTATTACTTGTTTTTTTTTTTGAGGGAGAGAGGGGTAGTTTTTATTATTAATTTGGGTGTTGTTTTGGGGTTTTTTGTTGTTGTATGCGTTAGTAATGTAAGAGTACGCAACAGTTTAGGGAAGGGGAAGAGGAGAAGGAAGGAGGGAGAGGAGAGGTGGTTAAAAAAAATGGGTGTGTTTGGATGTGTGGGGTTGTTTTGGTGAATCTCAGACAAAGTTGTCGATGCCGGTTGAGCTAATCGTAAGAGTACGCAAAGGTTGACTTGGTTGGCTGCTCTGAAAATCATCAGAACCAGAGTTGACCCCCAAAACGCGGTGTCGTTCTGCAGGATCCGAACATGTGGGCTCGGTTTGGGCTTTTGATGCAGAAGCAACTTGATAGGTGGGCTTCTGTGCATCGATATGGGCCTCCATGTATATTGCCTCCCACTCTCAAAATTGGTCCATACGCTTGGAAAGACTTGGAGTGCGGCTTGATAGGTGGGCTTCTGCGCATCAATATGGGCCTCCAAAAGTGTTTTCTATATCATATCCGAAATTCAGCTCAATCCAACGGATATAGCTTTTGAAAACCTGGTCCAAATTGAGGTAGTTCGTGAGAACTCGAGGTGGTGCGGATTTCAGTTTAAGCGATTTGCACGTCTGTTTATAGTGCTCGGATGAAGAAGGTTTCTTCATGAAAGTTGATCGAGGATCTGTCGGCTACGACATATCCAAATTTCGTAGCAATCAGACTAACCAAACTTCTGAAATTTGGTAATGAGCGCACCCTGTTCATAGTCCATGTTCTGTTTTGTCGATGTTGCCAATTGAAGTGCATGTCTGCTGATTGAACTATATATATAATAAAGGAACATTTCTAAACTACTAGATAAACTTTTAGTCAAATGACAATTCTAAAGCCAATTTATCATAAAGGTGTCCAAATGCAAAAAATTATCCCTTATCAACTTGTAAATGTCATGAGTGAAAACTGAAGCTGCATGTCGCTCTAAACATCGAAGGTGGGTAAGATGGAACAGGTCTCAATCATTGTCTATTTCATTAGAAGTCAAATCATGAAAATTCTTCCCATCATACTGTTAGGAGCCAGTACTTTCGGTACCTTCTACTGTTGTCGTTTCAAAATCGGATAAATAATGGTGGAGCCACGATTCCTCCAGTGACTCTCCCTCGTCAAAATAACCATCTGTGTTGGCTCCCGAGCTCTCACCAGGAACTCCCTTGTACTTGCCATCCTCACCTTCCATTGCCTAGAAAAAAACTCATAAATATAGGAAAACCTAAATCCTTTACAATATTGAATTGCCAGTCCGTAGCCAGGAATTGCATTTAAACTAGTAACTTGCACGATTGTAGCATCAATTGCTATATAATGCGCTACCAATTAGTGTAATATTGCATATCATAATATTCCGACAATAAAATTGTTTGAATATCACATAAGAGACATGATGAACTTCATATAACCAGGCATACGACATCGATGATTCTCAGCAAAAAAAAAAAAAAAAAAAAAAAAACCCTATACAGTACCCAAACCCTAAACTAATTGAACTGCTACAATACTGAACCCTAAACGACTTGAAACTGCTACAGTATCAACCCAAAAACTAATTGAAACTGCTACAGTATTCAATCTTAAGCTAATTGAAATGGCTACAGTACCAACCCTAAACTAATTGAAATCGTTACTCACCAGAATGATTCCCGTGCTTGGATAGAAGATGAGATAGGAATCCTGCTTGCAAACCAAAACCTTTGCCATTCAAGAGAACAACCTTTAATGGAATTAGGGAAGTTAATCAAAATTTAACCGTACAATCTATTTGTTATGAAACCTGTTGTTGCAGGTTACTTGTTCAAATTTATTTAACGGTGGAGATTATGTCATCTCATTCTTTTAGAAAGAGATTAATCTAACGGTTAATATTCTTTAAAAAGAGTTGGCGGACTGTAGAATTTTCCCCACAATTTGGTGGTGATTTACATCACTTTTGCACTTGAAAATAAGTGGCATGTAGTTTTCAAATTTCATCAATCGAATTTGAAAAAGTTTTTGGCGGATATTGGGTCATTTAACTCTATATCATTATGTGTATCGGAAATCACGTGAGAACAGGCAGTGGCGGATTTAGGAAATCAACTCAGCGGGGGCACTTTTAATGTAACAAGATAAAAAAAAATTAATCTAATGGCACAAATTTTGTTTTGTCATAAAAACCACATAAAGACCATATAAATACCCATAAAGCAAAGCATGATTAAAATGATATTGATTAAACGACTGCATTTGGTCTTAAATTAGAAGTAAGGGGGTCATCTTCTTCCTGCGTATGCTACCGTTAATGGTGGCAAGGCAGAAATCAATCAAATTGGCTCTTAGAAGAAGAATTTTCCGAGAATCAAAGGTGCGCCAGTGATTTGAGGGGATCCTCATCTTAAACATTAGTATATATTTTAAGGAAAACTCAACCAGCAAACTATCTAAATGAAGGAGGCAACAAATTGAGGGGGGGGGGGGGGGGCACGTGCCCCTCCTGGTCCCAAGGTGCATCCGCCACTGAGAACAGAGATAGAAATAACTGTTTTACTAAAGATACTAATAATGATACCAATATAAGAAATGTTTAGCCTAAAGACGATAAGAAAATCCTCATTCCTCAATCGCTTGGTGGTGTTGCCGCTTAAGTCAATCAAATTAATCACAACCCAAAAGAACAACTTTTGTCTCACACCAATATGATTTTCGAAAATGAAACATAGAGCCCGCTAAGTTCATGTGTGAACTCCATATTAGCAGCGAAATGGAGAAAAGTCTAATGAAAAACGCATTAGTTAGCATTATTTGACCTTTTCCTTCTGTAATACCAACTCCATTTTGAAAATTGGAAGATCATTACACTATGCATGTGTTTCATTGCATCCACTACTTATCTAGATTGTGCATGACCACTCATCATCTTTAATCTTAATTTCCCAATTAATTAAAGTCAACACTTTCTACTAAGCCTTTTGCATCAGCCAACAGAAAGAATAGAGATTTGATATTTTTAATTCAAAATTGCTCCATCATTATACAATTTCACAACAGAGTAGCCCACCCAGTAATGAATTACAAATTAATATTTGTGTATACTATATGATATTCCGATCCCTTGACAAACGACGTGCCGTGCCGTCACAACCACTCCAGTTGCTATTCATACAGAAATTGATTATACATTTGTGAATGATGTAGGACAGCCAATAAATCATGTGATTCAGTGAGACCGATCTTGATCCATTATTTCTGGTCAAGAGGATATTCAATGTTCGATCATGTTGCATCTATAGTAAAACGTATGTAGTTAGACACAAAGATCTCGAAAGGAGTGTACTTTCTGAACGACAACATGAACAATGTAGAGAATTACTTAAGTATAACTACATACCAGAAAAATTTCCCAACCAGCACGTGAATATTCACATGATCTTGATTTGCACTAAAGTATAGAAAAGATTTGATCTGAATAATGGAGTATACAAGTAACTAATTTTCATAAATATTTCACCGGACATTGTGGGATTTCTTCAATTTCCCTCTGTTTTTTTGGGTGAAGAAAAATGAAAGAAGGTGATTACAATCACATAAATACACAAATAGCTTACGATCAGGATGAAGGAAAAAAGGAAATGTAACCTTGTCAATGGTGCAATGGGTTTGGACCGGTGGGTACAAGGCGCATTTCGGAGCCATAAAGCGGGTCAACCGGATCACTTCCACCGGGTTGAGGCCTTGCCGGCAAATGTCTGTGGAGCTTCTTCCGATTATGATGCCGGTTGACAAACGGGGCAAAGTCGAATTTAGCACTCAGCACTTTCCGATTTCTCAAACTTTGGTGAGGAATACTAGTACTATCCGAAAGCGAATACGGTTGAGTACTAGTTCTATTGTCAATGGGGATAGTTTTTGAAGCGAAATGAAACCAACCATGAACAGATAACAAGAGGAAAGAAAGCCAAAGAATGAGACTAAAGAGGTGAGAAATTATAAGCTTCGAAGAAGGCATGATGGTGGTGGGGGAGGAGAAAGTACATGGAGAATGAAAAAGGGGGGAGAATTTGATGATTTGATGAGATAAAAACTGGGGTTTTTTGCTGTGTTTTTAGAGAGGATTGAGGATTTTGGAAGTTTGACAGCTGAAGAACTTCTGGTTGGACTTGAAAATGCTGATGAATTAAGGGGTTGTATTTTAGGGAGAGATGGGGTTGTGAGGAAAAAGGCAGTAGATGCGGAGAGGGGGGCAGCATTGTCGACCATTCTTCCAATGAGGGCTTCCTTTGCGTTCAAGGAACCAATTAATTAGGGACTTTAATTCATTTAAGTGAAGATTGTCAAACCTTGAATTCATTTTTCTGTGACCCAAGAAAGATGAAAACTATGGATAGTGGTTATTATGTCAGGTTACTTTTACGTACAGCTTATTTACACTGAGAATGTCACTGTGACGGTATCCCAAGTCAATCACGCACTGTCATACATTTTAACTTTTTTGCATGATAGTAAATGATTGACTTGAAATATCGTCTCAGTAGCATATGTTTTCTTTAAGAAAAGAGGCTTGAATGGAGTTTCCTTGCAAGTTTGATTTAGGGGTGTACAAATGCATATTTAAGTTTAGCATGTAATGGAGGCCGGGGTTTCTGGACTGAAGCCAGTCTGGTCTAGCTTTATGCACACACTATAGTTCGCTAGCTAGCTAGCTAGCTATGGACAATAAATGATCACAATTTTCATCTGTTTGTTTTATGCCGACTAATCTTAATTAAACTTATAAACTTCAGAAGATTTGACCCAAAAGTTTTTCCACTTTATATAAGCTGCTTTGACCTAATTGCCATGAAGGATCACATTCATCCATGGAAACACAATGGCCTCTAGCGTGACCAACATGGTTTTTCCCCCAATTTCTTGATCACATGGATTGACAATTGAGTCAACGATCCAAATTAATGTATATTCACACGCTTAGCTACATATATGCTATAAACATGTGAAGGAACGCCAAGTAGTTGCATGGGAAAAAACAAAAACAGTTACTTTTGTTATACTCTTTCTTTACTTTGCTTTATTGGTTTATGTAAATTCAATCCCATACACCTGGATTTTATATGGTTTTATATTAATGTTCGTTCCTGTTTCTGTGCACGAAGGAAGGGCTTTAGGTTTTGGTGCATGAAATGAAATCAAAATGAATGAAATGTAACAGCAATATCAAGTTACCAAACACAAAGATCCAATATGGTTGTGTGTGCAGAGTTAGTAAGTTGCACGACTCCCAAAGGCATATTTTTCTCTCGCGCATATCTACCGGCAGTGGCCATGGACTTTGAATTCGCTTTTGCAAACCAGGCATAGACTATCCAGTTGACATTGTCAATGTAATGACATCGATACACTAATACTGAGACAATATCGATGACAGATGAGCAACCCATTATTTGTAAATTGAAGACGACATCATGTACAGTGAAAAACCTCTTGTGACTTTGGTAGACAATGGAGACCATCGACATGACCAGGATTGCAAGAGGTCACAATACCAGATGATCATAGTATAAGACTACTACATAACTTCTAATCAGTAGCTGCGTGGATTGCTGACTATTTTTGGGAAACCCCTTTCTGGAACACAAAGTTCAAACGGGTTGTTGGCCATCTCCAACATTGGAAAATGATGATTACCAACTTAAGAGATAAAAAGCGATCCACCTACTCAATGAACAAGTCCCTCAAAACCAAACAAGACACCCACCGAATACACAAAGAAGGTGCATAAAGAATCACAGCAAACAACATTGAGACTACAAGGGTTTAATGGAAATGTATGTAATTTTCAAACCTACAAGTATGTTCGCATATTATTCCCCCCCTTACTCTAAAGATATTTTCACTATACTGTATTACAGTAATCAGCCTACATCCTAACAAATCCAACACAAAAACCAAGTGGATGAAAGTCTTCCAAGGCTCTTCAACCTTCCTCCCAGTCGATATCATCCTCCTCATCCGCTGCAGCATCAGCCTCCACATTCAGGTCATTGACCTTGTAGTTTTCTGCATGATTTGAGCACATAAACAAAGAATCTGTAAGAATTTGCAGTTTGATCAATTGAACTTTTATAGACACATGAAATGTGATCCAAAAACTTGGATACGTGCATAAACAATCTATTGGCAAGTAAATAAAAGATAAAGCTGGAAATGAAGCACTTACCTGTAATTGGAGCATCTTCCCACTCTATATCATCCTCCCCTTTATCTTCATCTCGCTTTGACTTCAGTCCAACCTGACGATTAGAAGAAATCTCGGAGGGACCATCGGAGATGTGTGTTTCCACTTCATTCTTCGCATCTTCTTCTTGCTGTCTTTTCATTAGAGCAGCGTAATAAGCTTTATAATACTCCTCCTGTAAAACCATAGTCCAGTTAGATTCTCTTTTATGTGGGGTGGGAGGGATGTAACAACTCCTCCAAGCAAGAAACATAACAGTAGTTCATTGTACAAACCTGTAAATTCTTTTCCTTATTTTCAGCATTAAACTTTTTGTCCTCTGAAAACTCTGGAGCAGATAAACCAGCACTGCCATCCATCTTTGTCTCCTGCTTGGCCTCTCCACGTTGCTCCTTTGTAAGGTTCATCCCTTGCTTGATCATCCAAGGTGGCAAAACTTTCGTGGCTTTACCATCAGCTTCTGATTTGATATCCTTTTCTTTGCCATCCACCCCAGAAAAATCGACCTCAACCTTTGTATCTCCAAGAAAGGGCATTGGAGTTCCACCATACCCCAGCCCATGCGAAGATTTGGAGGGATCCATCCCACTAGATTCACCATTATGTGCACGTGCAGCTGCACGTGTTCGCGCTTCCCAAGCTTGGAGAGTTCCAAACTCAGGAATAGGTAAGTCTTTAATTCTGTTAATTTGTTCCGTTAGAGGCCTCAGCTGCACCTGCATTTATTCAATTTCTGATTCAGTATAAGAATGACAGCAGTAGAAAAAACAAGTTCAACGACCGATTACTACAACATATATTGGACATCGAATGACAGCAGAAGAAACAAAAACAAAGAGCCATAATGGCACTGCTAGCATAACAGTAAAAAATTAGTAATAATAAATCGTTGCAAGTTGAACCAGCATACTCATCATTCAGTTTGCAAATGGCACGAATGTCTATATCTGTTGCTAATCAATCGTTGCAAGTTAAACCAGCATACTCATCATTCAGTTTACAAATGGCCTGAATGAAAAGCCTACATGTGTCGAGAGATTGGAGGACTGCTTGACAAGCACAATCATGAGAGCACATGTATTACTTGTGCCCAAAAGGACCATGTTAACACAACATCTGTCTGTTTAGGTGAACAAGATTGACCGTAAAAGACCTATACAAAAACACACGAGAAAACCTTTCTTAAACTTCAACCACCCGACATCAGAAGGTAAATTGCTCATGAAACACTCATTTTGAATAGGAAATGTTTGGGATAACAGATTACTTATCAACATCAAGAAAATGAAACAAAAACCATAAAATCATAAGACCGTTATTGAAAGAAACTAGAATGGAAGAAAAAGAATAAAAAACAAACATACCTCCATCTTTTGGAGCATGTCTCTTAATTTTTCACGCCGTCGCCTCCTTGCATTGTCGTCTCCATCTCCTACTTCTTCAGATGCTATCTTGTCACTCTCAGCCACAAGTTCCCCATTACAACTCTCACAGTGAAAGGAATCATCCTCCATGGAGACCAGTTGCAGCGCATCTAAAGCGTTGTATCTAAAGATTTGTGCTTGCATGCAAATTTTGAGTATCAAAACTAGGAACACACAGCAACACATAGAGGAAAAAGAAGAAACAGTTGAAACCTTTTCCCACAGTTAGGGCATACATATTCCTGAATAGTGTTCTTGTCCTCCAATTCATCTTTCAGTTTTTTCCTCATGCGGTGCAGTCTGTACCTTACCACATCATATATCTGAAACAAATTCTTAGTTCAGACCTTAACCAGCATTTGAAGCCAGTATTTGATCAAAATCTGATAAATAGAAAAATCAAGCTAAAGGGGATCAGTTTGCCTATCTCATACACTGAAAGAAATAGGTTCATTTCGTCTACCCTACCACATCGATTTGTTCACCATCTAGTTATCAAGCAAGATATACTCTCTTTTTTGCAATTAAGAGCCGAAAATAAGTCCATACATATATAAAAACATATAAAGCAACCTGTGCATAGTCCAGGCAGCAGTAAGAGTGAGTGTGCATTTTAATTTTCTCTTCCCCTTCTTTCACATGTACCCCATCTCCTACGGCAGCAACGGCAACATTGTGAATCTTCGCACTCTTAGCTGACTGCATAAAATAAATGAGATCACGAATGGCAGCTAGTTAATGCATATTCTAAAGAACCCAAAAAGAAATGGAGTAGTGCTATTAAACAAGGTGTGCTTGCAGGTTCAAAAGATTTAAGCAGGCTATAAAAATATCCGTGTTTGGCCTATAACAATCAAAGT
Organism: Spiraea crenata; assembly: GCA_033992175.1. NCBI lineage: Eukaryota > Viridiplantae > Streptophyta > Magnoliopsida > Rosales > Rosaceae > Spiraea > Spiraea crenata. The sequence continues at coordinate 1,482,490 of JAVBHV010000078.1, read as the reverse complement.
GTGTTGCCGGTAAGACATTTTCTCTGCTCACAAGAACATATTAAACCAAAATGATACCAGAAACTTTTCCATATGCACCAAACCAAATAGTTACCAACATGCATGATGAAAATGATAAAACCCAAAACAACTAAACAAACACAGACCTCTTTCCTATGATCTCTGGTGACCAGTTTTTCCTCCTCAAAAAACCGCAAGATTCGGCGAAGTTGCTTCGAATGAAGCTTCAAGTCTTTCGCCAAGTCCTCTTCTTTCACCCATTGTCGTCTGTCACACAAAACACCCCAAGCTTTACTCACAAGCAGATACCTTTCCATCAAATTAATAAATTTTCCAATTTTTTTTTATCCATTTTCATAACAAAGCAATCGAATTTAAGCAAAATTCAGCTAAAACAGTAGCTCATAGCTCCTCTTTTCCAAACTTAATCCACAAATTTTCTTACTTTCAACTCCAAATTTCTACAATTGTGTGTTCTTACTTCGAATTCAAATCTAGGGTTTCGAAACTAAAACATCAGAATCAAAACCTGGAGAGGGCGTCGAGCACCACGACGGCGATTCCCCTATTGTCGCCTCGGCCGGTCTTGGCCTGATTCTCCCCTTTGATATTCTCGTCGTAGAACGCTCTCGCAGTAAGCTTCACCAACCTAATTTCGATTCAAACACACAGAAAAAAACCGAATCAGAATCGGAAATTGATGTTGCTGGAGGTGCGTAATTAGGGCGCGAATGAATCGAAATGTATCGTAGAGAAGGACTACTTGTTGAAGGGATCCATGCTCATCGTTTACGAATCAATTTCGATTTTGAATTTTGGGTGCGACTTCGCGTTTCTGCAGATTAGTGGAGGTTGAGTAACTGGTCAGAGAGCGCGCGGGGAAGAATGGAGGCTCTCCGGTTAATGTTAGGTTATGTACAGTTAAATATGTTAGTGTCTCGAAGTTTCCCTAACTATACCGTTTTATACAAGTGGCATGGGTCGGTTCAACCCGATCTATGATATGCTTAAGGGAATCGGAAAAGAGAAATCGGAAAAGGAATACTCTTGTAAAAGGTTCATGAATTTTGAGTTTTAGGTTAAGAAAGGAAACATAATGACTCCATTTCCTTGCCCATTTTGAAGACCTGTCAATGTTTTCTCTTCTTCTTAAGTACAAATGATATTGAAGAGAACATAAATTAACTTGGGACGTCACTATTAATAAGAAACACGATGATTTTGTCTCGTAGTTTAGTTTGGTTTTTTAATATATACGGGTTACTTACTAGTGTAAAATATTTTTGTCTGAGACTCATATGTCCATTTGTTTCTAAACAAGAAGTAGCACGATTATTTGGTCTCATATTTGGTATTGGTAAGAAACATTTTAGTCTTGTATGTCCCTTCTAAACACTACACTGTTTCTTATACCTAAAAACACCATCATTTGGTCTCATATTTCTTCTACTTAGTTTGCTCTTATACTCCGGCAAAATGCTAATTTATCATGCACCTCTATGTCACGGACCCTCTAAGTAAATAGTTTTAGTTGTTCACAATTCAATATAAAATACGTCCCACCCACCGTAGATCTGTCTCATCGACAAGCGGACGGTCAAGATGATCGTCATCTACCCAAAAACCAGAGAGAAGCCCGTGAGTGCGCGTCTATAAATAAAACCCTTGATTCCATTTTTTTGCTCCAGGAAAAAAACTGTTACGCCAGCTACTGAGCTTGCTCGCGCGCTCTTTCTTGTCCGAGCTTGGGACTCCGTACAACAATGGCGAAGCCTCGAAAGCCCAAGAACGACGACAACAAGCAGCCCGACAACACCGGCCCGGTCGTTCGTCATCAGAAGCTCTGCCTCTCCGTCGACATCGATAACCGCCGAGTTTACGGGTTCGTCTTCATCTGCTTGTCGTAACTGCAACTGTTTTCAGCTCAATTCGATGATTGGGGTTTTTGAGATCTGCGAAAAGATTCAATTTTGTGGTTGGAGGCACCAGAAAGTGTAGATTTTTAGGGTTTATTGTGTAAATGTAGGTTGCGTTTGGTTTTGATTTTGTTGTTTTCGGGTTTTGTAGGTACACTGAGTTGAAGATTGTGGTGCCGGAGATTGGGATTGTAGGGATACACGCGGAGAATTTAGGGATTGAGAGTGTTTTAGTCGATGGTGAGCAGACAGAGTATGAATACTATCCGCATAGTGTTATTAATGAAGCTGAGAGCTTGAGGAAATGGAGCTGGGTGAATACGCCAAGCTCCGCTGCCGAGGCGGCTGGTGCTACTTATGTATCGGCTCTTGAGAGAGAATTGATGCCCAATTTACTGATCAATTGTTGTAAGCCTGTCAAGGCGGGAAGTGAAGTGCAAGAGCCTGTGGTTGTGGATAATGAGGTGCAAAGTTCTTCTGGAGAAGCCAAGCAGGTCATGGTTTATTCTTGTAGTTGTTGTTTTGTGATTTGGGAATTAGTGATGTTGGTTTTTAATGTTCTGGGTTCATTTAAATGGTTTCGATGGTTTGGATTAACATTTTAGCTCGTAGGTGGCATTATATTTGAATGTAGGGACTTACCTGTTTAAGCATTTATACTTTCAAAAGGTTCAGTTTTTAGTAGCCCTGTGTATCTTCTGAGTAGTTCATTATGAGAGTTCATCGCTTCATACACAGGACATGACCCCTGGGTAAGAATAACATGCATAAATCAAGACATGGTCCAAATGTTTTATCTTCCCCTGAAAATTCAACTAGTTCTTTTTGGATGAGAAATATTGGAGGTGTAGGTTTATGGGAGAGTTGGATTTGCATATTGTGTAGTTGTGATCGGGCTTATTGCTCCTGTGGTTTCTCACATAGGTTGGTGTTGGTGCAGAATGTGAGGTTGATTCGTATTGACTATTGGGTGGAGAAAGCAGAGACAGGGATATACTTTCATGATAAAGTTCTACATACTGATAATCAGATACGGCGTGCACGATGCTGGTTCCCTTGTATTGATGACAGTTCACAGAGTTGCTGGTACTGTATGTCTAATTGTGCTCTTCTTTTGGTATTGTGGCATATTCACATAAGTTGATATACATTGCGGTTATTCCATGTACAGCTATGATCTGGAGTTTACTGTTGCACAAAATTATGTGGCGGTTAGCGCTGGAAGCTTACTATACCAGGTCAGATGATTGATAGAATGCATGCCTTTTCATGTTTAAGTTCCACAATATTTGCCATAAAGAGTGCATATGCGTGCTATGGATTAATAACCAGTGTGTAATTGGTATATTATGTGCTTTGTTCGGTCCCAGCCAAGTCAGTAGGTATTTGACTGATTCCAGATTGATGGGTATTCTAGGAATATTCTTGCTGACATTTCTTCGCGTAGTATCGAAAATGATTGTGAGAATGTATAAAGGATTTAGGTAAATTGCCACGGAAAGGAGAGAGTAGTTCTCTCTTACTACTTCTGATGATAAATGCCTAGCCATGATAATGGGGTTTGGTTCCTGATTGGTGCATTATTTGCGGGGATAGCTCAGTTGGGAGAGCGTCAGACTGAAGATCTGAGGTCGCGTGTTCGATCCACGCTCACCGCAGGCATCTACTGGATTGATGTTGTAGAATGGAACTTGGGCTGTTTTACGAAAACTGTTGCTGAGGGATTTTTTTTTTTTTTTGGGTATATGATGTAGGGCACGGGGAGAACAGTGATTTAAGTTGAATTTGTAGATTTCCATAAGCGAAAACAAAGAAAACCAAAGATAAACACAAGAAAAGATTAGTCTGGAATCGCTCCAGGAGCTTCACACCCGACCTTAGCTTGAGTTTTTGATTTCAGTATGAAGGTTTTATATGTATCAATATAGGAGATCAAGAACTATATGTCATGGAACCAAGCATGGTGTCATCATCATCAGTACCTGTTAGAGACAGCGTAGTTGATTAGAGAAGTGATAATTGAGTTATAACCTCCAAAAAGAATGGGTGTAATTGGATATTTACGGTAGGGATGAAAAGGCAATCAGTTTACTGTCATTCTTCTTGGTATTTATATTCATTTGTGTTTGTTTCATCAGTCAATGACTGTATCTAGTATAATTGTATCAGATGGTGTTTAATGTTTGTTGATGCTGTAACTATGTATGACAACTTATTTGCAGGTTTTGAGCAAGGAAGATCCTCCTCGCAAAACATACGTTTATAGATTAGATGTTCCGGTCAGTGCCCGATGGATATCTTTGGTGGTAGCACCGTTTGAAATCCTTCCTGACCACCAGTCTGGTCTTATATCTCACATGTGCTTGCCGGCTAATCGTTCAAAGCTTCGGAATACTGTAGAGTTTTTCCATGGCGCATTTAGGTTTGTTTTTCGAAGTCATATGTCTGCTGCTTTCATTATGTGCTTTTGTATGTTTTACATCTAGCGTCAATCCCTTATATTATTGTTGCTTAACCTCATAGATCAATCCCTTAAATTGTTCTTGTTATTCCACAGCTGTTATAAGGACTACCTTTCGGTAAACTTTCCTTTTGGGTCGTACAAGCAAGTTTTCATTCAGCCTGAGACGGCAATATCCTCATTAAGTTCGGGGGCCTCCATGAGCATTTTTAGTTCTCAGGTTTTATTTGATGAGAAAATCATTGATCAGGTTGGTCATTCCATATATTTTCTATGATTTTTATGTCTCATATATAAGATGAACTTATTATATATGCCGGACGTTAAGCAGGATATGCATGCATGTAAGTTTAGCATCTATTACGGATGTTTGATATATGTACTAAGTAATGTATACCCAAACATAAAGCTAGCTCACGCAAGGTTTTTAGTACTTCAAAAGCCTAGAAAAATGGGCAGTCTTCCTATTAACCTATCAGACTGTGTAGGCCTCCTTTCATTAGCCACCTTCAATTATGTAAAAACTACATCTTCATCTCTCATGCTTCTTGTTGAGCTGATGAGCATATAAATTTTCACCACAGACCATTGATACGAGGATTAAACTTGCGTTTGCCCTTGCAAGACAATGGTTTGGTGTCTATATCACTCCTGAGGCACCTAATGATGGTAAGATAGTGGAGTTTGGGGGCTTGTATAAGGCATTTAGATCATTGGTATTGAATGTGTATAGATATCTGGGAAAATCCATTGACTCTGATACAGTTGCTGAACTCGTTGTCAGAGTGGCTGGTGGATGGTCTCGCTGGGTTTCTGACAGATTTGTTTATCAAAAAATACTTGGGCAATAACGAAGCACGCTATCGAAGATACAAGGTTCACTTTCTTACATGTTCCACGTGCTTATGATATGGTACTATGCACATATGTATATTGGATGGATATTGGTGCGTCATTTAATTGTCAAAGTGACGCTAATGGATGAAACCATAATTTCTACCTATAGAGAAGCTGATTTCTTAGCCAAATATTCATATCTTTATCCCATTGGTTTGCATGAATATTTGCTATTTCAAGGATTTCTTGTCTCTTGAAAAGCATTTCTTTTATTTCTCACTAATATTTTGTTCTCTACTTCAAGTTTGGTCTGTCTTTATCTTCCCTTGGACAAAAGAAAGTAAACTGTAGCACGTGTTACATTTTCTTATATTCAGTTTGTGTCGACAATGTATGGAATTGCAGGCAAATTGTGCTGTGTGCAAATCAGACCATTGTGGTGCAACTGCTTTGAGCTCCACTGCTGCTTGCAAGGATTTGTATGGAACTCAATGCATTGGAATATACAGCAAAATTAGGTCTTGGAAATCTGTGAGTTCATGTTAAATGTTTTTACTCATTACACGATGAAATACTAGTTTGTACCATTTTTTCTCCATCTTCACCTATTGATTGAGAGAACTTTGTTAAAAAGGTGGCAATCCTTCAAATGCTCGAGAAGCAGATGGGACCTGAGTCTTTTCGTAAAGTAAGAATCCTGGGAATTTGTTACTCTGCTATATAAACCATTGTGATGACGACTGAGAAATATAGACTGAAATGAGTTATTTTGTTGGTTCGACTCATTTGGTCTGCTTCATACTGGTCTTTTTCACCTCATGTTGTCCCTAACATTGTGAATTATGTTACTAGTTAAGATATAGTATAGTAGACTTTGTTAGTTAGCTGCTTTTTATTTGCTTAGTATGACTCTTGATAACACATGGTTTCTGGTTTTGTTTTTCTCCTGTATGCAGATTTTGCAGACAATACTTTTGAGGGCTCAAGATAAGACCCGCTGTTTGAGATCCCTTAGTACAAAGGAGGTATGGGCGTCTACTTGGACTGAAAAGTATTGGCTGTTGTCATTTCAGTTTAGTATATGGAGGTTCTCTTAGTTATACTCGTTGTTTTTTCTCTACTCTTATACCATTAATTGTCGTTTGCAGTTTAGGCATTTCGCAAATAAGGTTGGTAATCTTGAGCGTCCATTTCTTAAAGAATTTTTCCCTCGGTGGGTGGAACTGTGTGGTTGTCCCGTGCTGAGGTATCACTCGTAAGCTACCAATTACTTTTTTTGTTTATGGTTGATCGGTTGTACATATTTAGAATCTAATATGCAATCCTTTCACTGGCACTGAAATTTATAGAATGGGATTCTCCTACAACAAACGGAAGAATATGGTCGAATTGGCGGTTCTGCGTGGATGCACAGGGGGGGTAGATTCAAGTGCTTCAGTTGTTAATTCTAATCCAGAATCTGAAAAGCGAGACGGTGACAATGGATGGCCTGGAATGATGAGCATTAGGGTTCATGAACTTGATGGTACATTTGATCATCCAGTTCTCCCAATGGCTGGAGAGACATGGCAGCTGTTGGAGATCCAATGTCATTCAAAGCTTGCCGCTAGACGCTTTCAGAAGCCTAAAAAGGGTTCAAAAGTTGATGGGGTGGAGGATAATGGAGATGCTGCTCCAGCTCTAGATATGCGTTCCAGGTAGATATTGACTTAATGGCTTTTTCGTAGTTTCTAGGTAAAATTTCCAGCATACTGAAAATTTTCATTTGGTAGTATGGAATCGCCATTGTTGTGGATGCGGGCAGACCCAGAAATGGAGTACCTTGCTGAAATTCATTTTAATCAACCTGTACAGATGTGGGTAAGAATGAGACACTCATTCTATATGCTATCATGGAGTTATAAATACGTGGTTATTTTCTGTAGTACTTTTATTTTTGGAGTATCTCTCTGCCATGATGGATAAGTCTACTGGTCTTTGACTGTTTTTAATGTTGGAATGCCATATCAGATTAATCAGTTGGAGAAGGACAAAGATGTTGTTGCTCAGGCACAAGCAATTGCAACACTGCAGTCCTTGCCACAGCTTCCATTTTCAGTTGTTAATGCTCTGAATAATTTCCTCATTGACTCCAAGGTTTAGTTACTTTCAGAGTTATTCTTGGTCTCAAACTGTGTGTCTCTGGCAGTGCGAATTTCTGAAGTTTGTTCTTTGTTCTCAAGGCATTCTGGAGAGTTCGAATTGAGGCTGCATTTGCGTTGGCTAATTCAGCATCTGAGGTAACAATATTTAAAATCATGATTCACGGGAGTTGTGAGATCGGTTTTTTCAGTCAAGAGTTATCTTGATTGTTGTTTGGTCAAGAGTTGTGATCTTCGTTGTTAAAAACATGGAATAGTTTCATGTTCACATCTATGTACCTTTAGTCGTGTGTCTCTGGTTTTCTATACAGGGTGTCAAATTTGTTATTTTCATCGAAAAAATTTGTTGTATTAACTTTGAGCATTTAATTTAGTCTAAAGAAGTTTGAGCGGTTACAGATTCACTACTAAACTTATGAATATGATTGATGTTTGTGTTTCCTCTATGTTTACGATTGATGTTTATTACTTCAGTTTTGCTTTAGTTATTATAGAGAATTATGCTCTGGTTCTCTCTGGTTGAGTCATTGGATCAGTGATTTTGGTGTTCTTAACTTCAAGTACAATGCTAGTTTGTACATTCAAATGTCAAGTTTTGTTTATTGTTTATTTCTGTACCCTGACACAGCAATCATGGTCTTGCAGGATACTGATTGGGCTGGTTTGCTCCATTTGGTGAAATTCTATAAAAGTCGGAGGTTTGATACAAACATTGGACTCCCCAAGTACGTTCTTCATACATGTAGTTTGAACTTCAAATGGAGGAGAGCTTACTTCATCAATAGCGCTTAACAAAGCTATATTTCTTATTAATATTGCCAGGCCAAATGACTTTCACGACTTTTCCGAGTACTTTGTTCTTGAGGTAATGCAACGAGGTAGGATATGTAATAAGTTGTTTCTGATGTGTCATGGTTGGTTCATATAGTTCACACTGATACATCACCTCTTTTAATAATTTGATAAAAATCCTTCTGTTGATAGTCCTTTAGTTAGTGCGTGCAAAAGACCAAGGAGATTTCTTTCATGTGCCTTTGCGATACATTACCGTATATACATCCCTTTCTTCCTTCACACTTACCTGCAGTATATTCTGGTATTTTAAACCTTTTCTTTTGACATAGGTGTATTGCAACTGTATACATTTTAGTTCTGGATAAGATGCCCTGGGCACTTATACAAGAATTGCCTATTATGTGTATATTAGTAAAACCTATGAGTGTATATTGTATGTCAGTAAAACCATGAGTGTATACATGCTGTTTATGCCATCAGTATCACTATCAATAGTAATGGATGTGACCCATCAAGGAACATCTCAAAGAAGTTTGAGTTTCATAGAGTTGTTGATCACTTATACAGATGGTTTTTTACCTTTCAGGCCATTCCACATGCTATAGCTATGGTCAGAGCTGCAGACGAGAAAAGTCCGAGAGAGGCTGTTGAGTTTGTTTTACAACTGTTGAAGGTAGTCTATTCTCTTGGCCATTTTCAAAAAGTGTGACTAGAAAAAAAATTTGGTCAAGAAAAGAACAGTTTTTATAACTGGGTAAAATACCATCTTTGTTGTCTTTGTTGTTATGTTATATCCAAGTTTGTGGTCAATTGGGTAGAATATTTTAAAAGCAACCAAATAATCAAACAAAATATTTACTTGGTCTAACATTTTTGACCTACACACACGGGACTAAAATTGAAGTATGGAAACTGGAGGCTTTAGTGACCCTCTGTTACCTGAAACCCGGCCCAAACTACCTGCATGGGTAGGACTAGATATGTCAAAATGGAAATTGGAGATCTTAGTTGTTCTCTCTCTTACCTTTTACCTAGCCCCCAATACCATTGTAGCAACTTTGTCTCTCAGAGTTATTATATGTATTGTAATTGCTCTAATGGGACTCTTATGTGAAAGAAATGATTAACCTAAGAAGTTATTATTACTAAGGGGACTCTTATGTGAAAGAAATGATTCACCTAAGAACTTATTATTACTAATTGCCAAAGGAAGAATGAAAAGTTCATATTGGATGAGTAAGCTAAGGTTTTGTAATATTCCATCTGAGTTTGACCTTTCTGTGGTTCAGGCTGTTTTAACTGTGGTTTTGTTTTCTCTTTGATTTTGGGACAGTACAATGACAACAATGGAAACCCTTACTCTGACGTCTTCTGGCTTGCTGCGCTGATTGAGTCTGTTGGCGAACTTGAATTTGGGCAACAGGTTTGCTTTATATGATTGCTCATGTATTCTATTAAGGTTGTCATATCTTTCAATGTTATCTTTCACGAGTCATTGGATAGGATGGACATGTGTTGGTTTACCTTAAAAAGGTGCTAGTATGGTGGACTAGATTATGTATATCACTTTTGTCTTGGTGTAATCGATTTCGATATTGCTTTATATGACACTGATTTTACAGTTCGAGGCTAGGGGGCATAACCTTTGAAACAATATAACACGTCGTCGAATGTCTGCCTTGGTCACTTGGGTCTCCCAACCTGAATTTGGATTTATGAATTTCACATTACTTTGAGAAAACAAATCTTGCGCTTGGATGCATACTGGATAACATTTTTCTTATGCGCTCTATATTCTGCTAGAAGGCCTTACTATGCTCTGGTGTTCCCTTTACTCATTTGCAGAGTATTCTATTTTTAACATCTCTTCTGAAGCGCATTGATCGTCTTTTGCAATTTGACAGGTGCATTAACTCATTTCATACTGAGTCAATAGTTTGTGTGTGAAAAAGTACCTATAATTGATTTTTTTTCTTTGAAATGCCATGTACCAGGTTGATGCCTAGCTATAATGGTATCTTGTCAGTCAGCTGTATCAGGTCCCTGGCACAGATTGCCTTAAAACTGTTGGGATTTGTTCCTCTGGTGAGTAGTTTTTCATGTATACATTGCTTTATAAATATTTTACATGTAGCGTTTGAGACTTCATCTAGTACTTGGACGTACTGCAGGATCGCGTGTTTGAACTTGTAAAACCTTTTCGGGATAGCAAGGCAATATGGCAAGTTCGGGTTGAAGCAAGCAGAGCACTCCTTGACCTTGAGTTCCACAGCAAGGGCCTTGATGCAGCTTTGGAACTGTTTATCAAGTATTTAGATGAAGAGGCCTCTTTCAGAGGTAACAATCACTACCTTCAGTGGAAATTTTCTATCTAGTGTTTCATTCCAGGGGTTTATGTTCATCATTCTATATATTCCTTGACTGCAGGGCAGGTGAAGTTGGCTGTGCATGCTATGAGGTTATGCCAGATAAGAGGTGGATCTGACTTTAATGACGGCATTAGGAGCCAAACTCTTGTGGCTTTGCTTTGCCTCCTTGAAGGCCAGATGGCGTTTAATAATATCGTTCTTCGTCATCACTTGTTCTGCATCTTACAAATCCTTGCAGGAAGGTGGGGATCACTTGTTTCCCCTATTCATTATACATGTTAAAGACTTGCACTTTTGACTTTGTTTGGTTTTACTTTTGCTATACATGTAGTGGATTTGTTTCTCTTTGAAAAATTCTATCTGTAAGTGTATTTTTTATTATTTGTAACTGAATTGAGACCCATTTTCAGGTTGCCGACACTATATGGTGTGCCAAGAGATCACAAACCATTTCATCTTGGTGATACAGAAGGCTTACATGAGCAGAAAAACACCTTTCCTGCTTTCATTCCAGAAAGTATTCCATATAGTAACTCTCTGGAACCACTTTCTGTAGACCCAAACCCTTCACATGATGATTTGGCTGTTCCAGAAACTTCAAGAGATGGTTTGCCTGCCCCTGAAACTTCCAGAGATAATTTGCCTGCTCCAGAAGTTCCCACATATGGGTTGCCTGTTCTAGATTCCGAAACTTCTAGGGATGGGGTTGCTTTTCCAGAAGCTTCAAAGGTTGATTGTGTTGCTCTGGAAGCTGCAAAAGATGATTTCAGTGCTCGAGAACTTTCAGCCGGAGGTTTGGGTGATCCCGGACCTTCTGGTGGTGGTTTGAGTGATCCAGGGCCTTCTATTGGTGGTTTGGTTGCTCCTGAACCTTCTGTTGGTAGTTTGGGTGCTCCAGAACCTTTCAAGTATGGCTTAGTGGTTTCAGAACCTTCCAAGGATGGGACAGTTCTGGAATCTTTCAAGGAAGCTGATATTCCTTCCAACAGCCAAAAACGGAAGCTGCCAGTTGTTAAGATCAGGGTCAAAAAATCTGCTACTACTAGTAGAGCAGAAGAAGGGGATAATCAAACTACCGAGAGGTCACAAGGTGGTGGTCATCTTGAAGCTGATCGTGGGGCCAGCAGTTCAGTATCTGTGGATGCACCTCACAGAAGTATTCAAGAGGCTGTGAGCCATAGCAATCAAAATATTGAGGAAGTTAACTCCTGGCATGATCGTGGATCTCGGATGACTGCCAGCATCGGCAGTGCAAAACTTGCAAGTGATGGTGATGATATAGGAAAGGAACTGCAGTGCACTGCTGATTCAAGCAAAGTTTTTGAAGAAACCCAGCCCAAAGATCCATCACCTAGCTTTATACATGATAACGTAGATGTGGATGCACAAAAGTTTGCAAGTCTCCAAGCTCTTTCAGTTCCTAGGAACGATATTAATGGCGGCTCATTTGGCATGGTGGATTCTCTTCCGCAAGGGAAAGAGAGCGAGAAAACGAAAGACAAGGAAAAGAAACGAAAACGTGATAAGAGCCACAAGGACGATCCAGAGTATTTGGAGAAAAAGCGCTTGAAGAAGGAGAAGAAGCGAAAGGAGAAGGAGATGGCGAAGTTGTTGAGTGAAAGTGCCAGAGTATCTATGGTGGACTTACCAAGTACGCAAGAAGCAGTTGCAATGACGCCGGCCAATATGCAACTCAAACCAGCTGAGCCCAGTGGCTCCAACAAATTAGTGATCACAGGGGTTGAAACCACCCGGCCTGAGGCATCGGAAGCTACTTCTGCTACCCCCAGGTTTCGTATTAAAACGAAAATCCGATTAGTAGACAAATCGTGATGATTGAATCTGGTGATGGCCCTTGTGTTTCCTTGAAAGTTTTGGATTGTAATTTGTATGTACCCGGCAATGTCTAGGTGTATAGTGATGATGTAAGAGGCCTGTAGCTAAAACATTGAAATTAGTTTATAAATGCAATTTTGCTTATCTGATGCGAGCATATTAACCAGGGTGGGCAGATCAGTTTTGCTTGGGTGGTTTCTCCAGTCAAACAATTGCCCATATATGTGTTGTACTTCTAGTGGCATACGACTCAACACACAGCGTCCGATCAAATCTAGTTTTCTTTTTTGAATTACAGTTCAACTTTTTGTGTTTGGGCTTTTCTGGGGTAATCACTGACTGTTATGACGTTGGGCTAAAGGAAGGTTTGGGCTTTTTGAATTACAACGTCCTGCACTTATTATTAGCAGCTACAAATTATATTGAAGATTTCGTAACCACCATCAGGCAGGCAGGCAAGATGGATAGCGCCTGACGAGAGGGACTAGGCATGAAATTGTTGGTTACAGTGTTTTTTATATGGGTTTGAAATTTGTAGAAAAAAGGGAGCAAAGAAATCTGAGGAAATTTTGCAAATCAGCCGCCCAAGATTTTCTTGTTGTTTGCCCCTTGTAAAGAATAGTTGAGGTTCAGTTTACATTGACAATTGTAGCACCTCTATGCAGTACGTACATGATATAGCTAATAGGTCTTGAACATTAATTAATTGCTAGTGTACTGGTGTACTAGTGTTGTATCTTGCTTTTTCCAGATTTGTAGCTTCCGGTTTCCCCTCAATATTGCCATATTGATCTTGTCCTCTCTTTATTTTTTTGGAAAAATAAAATAGAAAACAAGGCTCATATTTACGTCTACTAAGGCCACTCCAAATCACTAATAATTAGCACTGTGTATCAACTGCTACGTACGTCTCTTTTCTTGTGTGCACTTCTAAAAAGACCACACACGCATTTTTCTTTGCTTGCTTCAGTTAAGTATACACACAAGCTTCAAAAGGTTCTGGGCGAAATTAAATTAATATTGTCTCCAGCTAGCTGCTTTTGAAGAAGGTATTTGCCTCCTTGCTTTAAGGTACTTCTTTTCATTCTTCCTCTTTGTTTATCTCATTCGTGACTAGTAGTTTTTTCTTCTTTTTTTTTGGTCAAAGACTAGTAGTTTTTTCTTTCAATCAATTAATGGAATTCAATCCGATCGGCACCTCTTAATTCTGGGGGCCAATTGTATATCTTCGGATTCGGGGATGGAGGTTAATTTGATGACAATTCATCGGTTACAACTTAGAAGACGATATTAATTTCCTTTGAGAACTATCTTATAATTACAAGATTGTCAACTATGTATGAGCTTCCTTTTTGTTGATTAATGAGCAACTTCTGATGCATATATATGTAAATATTGATTTTAATTGCTCTTCACAAGAAGAGAATTGCTCATGAATCAACAAACAAAGGAAGCTCAAAATTTGGAGGAGGAAATTAACTAATGCTGCTAACCTCCATAATTCCACATGATTATTAACTCATGAAAGAAAATTTTATTGCAACATGCAAGGATGTCTCGAATTTGATTATAGGTCATTACGAGAAGGATAAATATTATAACAAAGTTGTCTTGTGAACTACAGGTCCGCTCTAACAGTATAATGCGAATATATTGCATCACTTTTTGTCAATGATGATATGAATGTTCTTTCTTTGTCAAAAAACAAATACATCATTAACATTGACGGAGGATAATTCTGTGCACAAATGAGGGCTTTGGATTAGGTGGATGTTCATGTACTGGTATAGTGGTGCAATAATTTTGGTGCACGCACCAAGCTCTTCTGATAATAATATTGATGGGCCATGCGCAAAAGCGTTATACTTTTGTTGTGTTCAGAGAAGAAGAGAACCTAGGTCGGTACCTCATTGGCTGTGTTCCCCACACCTTTCTCCAAATATCAGTCCCAAGTCCAACCAAACCAACCACTCAAAGACAAACCAACCAACAAACAAACAAACAAACAAACAGACTCTTCTCCCACCACCACCACCACCACCACCCACCACCCACCACCTAGGGTTTTCCGACTCCATTCTGCTTTCCTCTCTTAATTTCTCTTAGCTAGGGTTTCCTCATCGGGTGGGTGCAGCCAATTCTTCTCTTAAATAGAAAGCTAGAGTAATTTTTTTCTGGGTTTGGGTAGGGGCGGTTTTGCAGATCGTAGTTTTTTTTTTTCCGTGTCAATTTTGTTTGTTGTTGTTCTGCATCATCTTTCAAGGGAGAGGGCTAATAAGGTAAGTATACCAGAAATGCTCAAAAAAATTAATCAGCTAATCTTCATGTTTGATGGAATGTGGTCTTGAAAACAGCCTTCATTAATTGTCGTCAAGATCTCTCTGTCAAGTCTTGGTTAGGTTTTAATTAGCCTTGTAATAACCAAGATCTGGATGTCTATCTATATAGAGTGGCTTTGCCTCCATTAATTGTCTTCAAGATCTCTCTATCAAGTCTTGGTTAGGGTTTAATTAGCCTTGTAATAACCAAGATCTGGATGTCTATCTATATAGAGTGGCTTTGCCTCCATTAATTGTCTTCAAGATCTCTCTATCAAGTCTTGGTTAGGTTTCAATTAGCCTTGTAATAACCTATATAGAGTGGCCTTGCCTCCATTAATTGTCTCCAATATCTCTCAATCAAGTCTTGGTTAGGGTTTAATTAGCCTTGTTATGGAGTGGCTTTGATGAGATTTTCTCTCTTAATTACCAGGGTTTTTTTTTTTTGTATTAATGAGAATTTGGTCAAATATTCAGATCTGGTCAAGGTTTGCAGGTCTTTGGGGGTTATCTTATATATTGCTGGAGCAGGAACAGGAACAGGAACAGAACAACTACAAATCTACACCTATAGAAACATATATACAGTAGTAAAATCAAATTAGTTAGGATTTTTGAAATTGAAGTTTCCCCTGTATTTTATTTGTTTTGTTTGGTGCAATATAGTTTGCAGTCCTGTGGATTTTTTCTTGTTCATCAAACTGTATTATTTGTGCAGTCCTTGTAATGTTTATTTGAAAAGCATTAGAATAGCAATACGATTTATCAATGTATATATATATTGCATGCCACCAAGAGAAAAAAGAAAGAAAGAAAGAAAGAGAGAGTCCTAGAAATAGCAAATTTTCTATGTCCTAATTAATATCCAATGTACAACTTCGTGTACGCTTATCTGACCATATATAATTAACTTGACATATATTTTTATATTTGACGATTCCGAATGCACAAGTTTTCACAAATTCACAATCACCACTTTCCAGTAGTAAGCATAAAAACTTTAGCCTATTCTTTGTAGGCTTGTAGCACTGTTCTTTTGTAGGAAACCAAAAATTGCGTAAACAAATTAATGAGGAAGATTTAGCTATTAGAATTGTTATTCTCCTCATCATCGATCAGGTGATCTCTCACTCAATGGACTTTTGGAAGCTAGTGGCCATATACCATATCCATCGCTCAAGTGTCAGATTCAATCACTTCTCAAAAGCTAAGCTGATGCATTTGGACATTCCTATCAAATAATAATTAATTAACAAACCCTTTTTCCCGAAATGACTAAGTCCTATATATGGACATTCCTCCTCAAGTGGAGCTACTATAGTGAATCCATTCATGTAGAAAGTGTCTACCAAAACAAATGGCTAGCTAATGCAAAATTATTGAAACTTGAAATGAAAAAGATTGATGTATACATCGATCTTTCTGTGGCGTAGTACTATTGGGGTCGCTAATGGCTAGCTAAATAGAATGTTTCTACCAAAACAAATGGCTAGCTAATGCAGAAGCATTGAAATTTTTAATAAATAGATCGATGTATATATCGATCTATCTGTGGCAGAGTACTATTGGGATCGCTAATGGCTAGCTAAATAGAAGTTTCTACCAAAACAAATGGCTAGCTAATGCAAAATTTGTTATGTTTTATGAGAGATTTTCAGGGTTTTTTTTTACTTGTCATGTAATGGAGAGAATTCGAATATCGTTAACCTAGCCTAATCCTATCTCCATGTTCTAACCGGGGCTCAATGATATTGTGCTTATGTTGTCATACTTAATTAGCAGAGAAACAATCTAGCAATAACTTGTTCATTTACAAATTTTACATAATCATAAATGAGAAAGTTATTTTGCTATCTTACATTATTCCAAGCTAATTAACCAGAAAAAGCGAAACACAATGCACAACAACCTATAGTACAATTGATCAGAATGTCTTGATCCGGAATCGATCGAAAGAGAGAAATCCATGTTAAAATAGATTGGGAGTACTGTTGTTGTAGACCTCCCATGTTTTGCCAAAGACTTGCAAGTCTGCAAACTGATGGTGCTGCAAATTAAGCTTCATTTAGATATCATATGTGCATGTTACTTTGTGCTTTTGTAAATGAGATATCAAAACCTAAAGACCTGTAGAGTGTATTGGAAGTTACCTCTTGTAAAATTCCAGTATTAGTACTAGTGCTTTGGTGCTGCATAGAATTGAAAATTGAAGGGCACCACTTTCCCATAATCCCAAATGCATCTTGATTAATAACCAATTCTTGATCATTTGCTCCTCCGCCTCCTTGTGATCCGCTTATAGGTTCTTCTTGATCGACCTCGCAACGAGCCATCGCCTCCATCGAATTCGGATCCTGACCAGTACAAGTAACATTGATGTTGTTGTTGTTGTTGTTGTTTTGGCTTTGAGTTCCAGCCGATTCTTCCCCGGTAGTCTCAAAGGGGCTCCAACAAGTAGTAGTACTCATCCGGCTCAACTGATCGTGCTTGTTCTTGTTCATCTTCTTTTCTGTTCTTTCCCTTGCTCTTGCCCTCGCCTTCTCCCTCGACGCCTTTGTACGAGGCTGAAACGCCTTCTCCCTCGACGATTGCCTCCTCGTCGATGCCTTGTTCCCATGACTACCTCTTCCCTTCCCAACACCATTATTATCATTGCCCCCATAATTAGTACTATTAATGGTAATAATGTTTGTTGCTGCCTCCTCTATCCCGGACACCACTTCGCACGACTCCGAAGAGACCGGTGATGTGCTTTTGTCGCAGCTCATCGCAAGATGTTTGTAGCTAAGTTGATCATGATCTTTGAGTAGCTTCCTGATCTCGATATCGGACTGAATGAGCAACCACTCCACCGTCTTGCTTGCCTTATCAAACCCCAATATATCTTGCAATCCAAAAAACTTGCGGGCTACTTCGAGTGAGAGCCTCATCCTACGGTCCCTCGGGCCCCGGGCCGTGTTGATCTTGCTGTGCCGGTCCCTCTTGCAACTCCTCCTCCTCGGAATGATCTGCGGCTGATCCGGAACTATCATTCTCTTGTTGACATCCCAATCCACCATTTTAATGTTGGGAGTAGTAGTAGAAGGCGGGGTCCGTTGATCATGATTGGGCAAGGCGGTGTTCTGATCAGCAGCCTCCTTCATAACAAGGTGTGGTGGTAAGTCATGAACCGGAATCTCATGGTTGAAATGTTGATGGTGTTGAAATAGCAAAACGTCGTCGTCTTCAAACGGAGAGGGGAAGTAGTACAAGGACAAAGGAGGATGAAGTTGATGCTGCAGATGTTCTTCTACTTCTTCTTGTTCGTCTTGTTCTTGTTGTTGTTCTTCTTCTTCTTCTACTGGTTTATTAAAATTGAAAAGAAAGCTGGCTTGTTGGTCTTGGTCAATAAACATTATATAAATATATATAATCTCGCCCTCGTGTTGGGTTGCTTTCAAACCTTCAAATAAAATTACACCTCCGGAGACAATTAACCCTAGCTATAGTAAGCTAGAGCTAGTACAAAAGTAATAGTAGTCTATATATATTTTGTGTGTTGGCGAAGGTGAAGTCTACGGCGGTGCAGTTGGAATAGTACAGCAGCTACTCAGATTTGCAACCGGGCACTTTTGAATATTATGCACTTGTTTTCCCCCTAGCTTCTCCTGAACAATTAGTACAACAAATCAAGGGCAGAGACTGGGCCGATCAAAACTAGATCGTGTACTGTTAACTACGGCCGGAGGAGAAAGACAGTTCCCTGCAGCACGGTGTTGCTATCGATAATTATACATACATACATTCAATGTACGTATATATATATTTGTACACCTTTTTTTATAATGTACTTTTTGTGTGTTGTGTACTAAGATATTATATAGATAGCGCTAGAAAGACATACATTTACCATCCGTCGTCTTCGTCGGCGAGAAAGACAGCACAGGAAGACGAATGCACCATATATATGTTGATGGGGGATGAAGAAGCTTTGATAATTAAAGGAGGTGGGATCAAAGACAGAAACTAAGGGGGGAGGGTACTAGAGATGAGGAATTTATTTTAGAGAGAGACCAATGAGAGACCAATCTCTTTCCTAAGCTTTTCATCATAAAGTTGGTTCCTCCTATATACAACTTTAGAGATGTCACTGATCAATGTTGTGTGGGGGAGAACAAGTGAATGGATAGGAAAACACCTAGTATTTGCACCACTTCACGTGCGCTCCACTGACTCTGTATACATCATCATTCACGCGAATTTTGTATTAACTCAATAAGTTACTCTTTTTGACACATTCTATAAATTATTGATATATGCTCAGAAACAACATACCATTAACGTCATTTTCAAAATAACCATTAAGACTTCACACTCTGTAACGTTGTCATAGAGAATTCGATGAACAGTGCATTTTGCGATTAGGGTTTTAATCAGTTTGGGCTATGTGATTTGCCTAGTGATCGTCTATCATAATTCTCAATTTCAGAATGTGATTTGTATAGTGATCTATCGTTTAATTACAACTCAAATGAAAAGTCAAACATTAAAATCAAGACCCAACAGAAAAAAATATCTAGCTTGCTATTGTTGCGCCATGCTAGGTAGCTCTTCTTTTTCTGTTGTTTCCTTTGTGGTTTTGCTAATAGGCTCTATGACAAACAACCAGCTAGTGTTTGAACTCCACGTGGCTTTGTCCAACCCTAGGAAGGAAGGACAATTATTTGACTCAAGGGTCACTCCAACTGTTCGGCCTGCCCTCTCCTCATAGGCCAATACTACCACTCCTTTGACTGGGAACAGATTCACATTTCAATTCTGCAAGAAATATGTGTACAGTAGATGCTTATCCTCCAGACACAAAATTATGAACCTTTCAGAATCACTTCAAAAACAATGCAGTCGCTTTCACATAAAAGGAAGATGGAGAGATGCTGTTGGGTTACCTGGCCTACTGGCATGCGTTCTTATCGGTTTAACTTTCTTTTTGGAGGTCTCTTTTCTCTTATGCTTGTACTTGCCACTGCCCTATGCCAAGACCTTACAAAGTGCTTTAGCCAATCAGAACTTGCCACTACAAACCCGTCTAATCATTTTAAATCGAAATCAAACTCTCGCGAGAAATTTCATTTCCATTTATACATGCCGCTCTTCTCTCCCCACTTATACAAACCACCTCTGTCTGTCCCTAATTTTGGCTGTCTAGCCTGCACCTCTTTACTCTTTAGACTAGTACAACAATTGGACCACACGGTATATGACAATTTTGCCAATGCCATTCTCAGGTTGCTTTCAATTCAATGGAGAAGATGGATCAAGCTCACTATATACTTTCAGTTTTTCTCGCTACAAGACATCAAATATTCCGTATGATATCAATATGTTGATATCGTTGCCACAATAGTGTTATTATGTACATACACTTATTAGCAACGAGATTGACACATTATTATTATTTCACTAAGATCTTGAAAGTTCAGATATTCTATAGTGAGAAAAACCTCAACGATAGGTATCATTGTTAAGAATGTGGTGTGAAAAGTCCCACATTGGCTAGTTAAGGGACCTTGGTGGTATTCATAAAGGATTGGGCTACTCCCCCCATTGCCAATTGGTTTTGGGGTGGAACCTCAATTTCCTTCATGGTATCAGAGCCACTCTGCCGTGTGGTGCGAGTGTGCCAACGAGGACGTCGGGCTCCTGAGGGGGGTGGATTGTGAGATCTCACATCGACCAACGAAGAGGGGGTGATGTGTTCATAAAGGATTGAGCTACTCCCCCCATTGCCAATTGGTTTTGGGGTGGAAGATTATAAGCATAAAGCGAGGTAGTGCTTTCATTTCCGTGCTTTCAATTAATGGATCCGGAGAAGATGTATCCAGCTCACTATATATACACTTCTAGTTTTTCTCTCTACCAAATATTCAGTATTTTCTATTTTGTATGAAATCAACCATTATATCCATATTGTTATATATCACGAATTATCGATGCACATATATATATATATATCAACAATAATATCGACACAATACTATTAATCGATGCACACATATATATTTATCAGCAATAATATCGACACAATATTATTAATTCTTTGAGATCTCGAAAGCCCGGAAATTCTGTGGAGAGGAAAACTCCGGAAGATAAGGTATCGAAGCATAAAGCTGGGTAGTGCTTTCATTTCCTTGCTGGGGAGAGGATGAGATATGAGCTTCCCTGTGCCTGCTGTCTGTACAACCATTCTTTCAAACTTGTGGTTCTAAGATGCACAACCAATAGCTTTCATCACATGCACATTATGATATCCTACCTTTCATAATCTGTACTATGTAGCTATAGCTTTAACTCTTATCTTTCTTCATCAGTACTGCTTTTTCTCATCAGATTCATTTTCGATTATTTTGGAATATATTGTATTTATATGCACATGATGAATTTCTGCATTCATCATGTGAGAGTTTTTTTTTTCTTTTAGGGGACCATTGTCCACAGATAGTAAAGGAATTTGGGGTCTTATGTAAGACAAAGTTCTAGTGCAGTGCCTATTTTTGGTAATTAAACATTGTTTAATCCTCCTCGTTTAACTCTCTTTTTAGGGTCAATATACTTCGCTGTCTGGGAATTACTATTACTAATTTTAATTAAGTTCTACAGCTGTACCTTTTTTCAATTTAAGGTGATGGACAAAAGCCTTCATGTCACTTTCTATCCCTATTATGCTTTGCTACAGATGAAAATATCTTCCTAAGCCTATCTGCAACAACCCAAAATCAATATCATATCAATGTTTCATACAAACTCATCATGATTTTCGGCATGATTTATACGACTATGTATCGTATTTGTAATTACAAGGTGATTAGATGAGCTGAATTACAAGGAGAAGCTGACCATAAGTCTTTGATTGCTGACATGACCACTTTGTGTGTTGGCATGCGCGCTCATGAGTCCTGCTCAGTACCTTTATGCTTCATTGTGTGCGTAAATTAAGCCTTGATTTTTTCAGATGATTTCCCATTTTCTTAAAAAAAGCGAAACTAGGTTTAATATGGCAGTAACGTAATATTAACGTATGATGAAACTGCCAAGGAGATATAAACTGCATTAAGGTTTGGACTAGTGCGCGTAACAAGATTGGAATGTCCCAAAAAGAGGTGAAACTGATGGTGCAAATAATAGTGATCTGATCTCTCCGCGCGCCTAACTTCTCTCTTTCGGACATGTTCTCAACACAATTTTTGGAAAAAGAATTTTGGATAAGAAAAATTATGAGGAAAAAAAGTACATGTCTGTTCAGTATAGGGTTTTTATGAGGATTGTCTTTTCCTTTGTTTCTTTGCGGGTTTGATATGATTCCTAGAGGAATACGGACAACCTCTTATGAGTTGGGTACAAGTACAAGTAATTACCCATTTTAAGAAGCTAGCTATATTATCACTGCATATTCCCCACTTTATGTGAGAGTGAGACTTCTTGCTTGGGCGTGAAAACTAGTCAATGTACTTAAATGTCACGCAACCAGATGCTATAACGGCATTTCATATCCAATTATATGATTTTTATGTGGGCATAAACCAAATACCGCTAACTCAGTTTTATCCGTACCGAATGCAACCAAATCTATATGAACTGAACATATTTGGCTATGTAATATGTGGTAAGACTATCTCCAATGGTTGTGTCTCAAACCCATATTTGACATAATATCTCCCCCAATGCATGTATTTTGCATGTATTTTCAATCTCAAATTTGAGATTGAGTCAAATTTGACACAATTTTTTACTCCAATCTCAAATTTGAGTCCTCACACTTTTATGCACAAAGAGGGAAGAACTAGTCCCTTTTTTTGAATTTTTGGGGGGAAGGTTGGCTCCAACATATCTACTTTGTTTATTAACCCTATTTGAAATCAAATGACAAAAATATATGTTTCAAAATCTTAATTTTTTTACATCAAAATATTCATAAAATTAAATTAAGAAATTCTAGATAAAAATTAACTTAAGAAAAATCATAATTGGATAAAAAAATTGATGTTAAACTCAAGTAATTAAAGTATAGAGTTAAATTTGACTCTTTCATTATTAGGGGACATCTCAAATTTGTATAAGAGAATAGTTGTATTTTGTAGGTTCAGATTTGAGTTTTTGAGCCAAACCATTGGAGATGGTCTAATTGACTAAAAACTCGATTCTGGCAAAAGCCATCCCAAACCGATGGAATCTTAGTCCATGAAACCAAATTAATCCTGGAAAAAGCTTGTCTACTCTAAATAGAACATGAGCTCCTACTCTATCACTTTTATTCATCCAATTTTACAATATTATATTATGATCGGAATCGTTCATCTTATAAATTATTTAATAAAGATCATTCTCTAAAAAAAATCAATCAAATTGGAGATCGTTTAATTATTTAACTATGCCAAAACATATAGACAGTTAATTGGGCATGTAATTATACCGTTAAATTGTTTTACATGGTTAGATAACTAAATGATCTCTGATTTAATTGAATTTTTGAGAATATAGATAACTTACAAAATGAACAGTTCCGATCATGATATAATATTGTAAAATTGAAGAAACTAAAAATATGGAGTAGGAGCTCCTATTTACATGATTAGATAACTAAATGATCTCCGATTTTATTGAATTTTTGAGAATATGATCCTTATTAGATAACTTACAAAATGAACAGTTCCGATCATGATATAACATCGTAAAATTGAAGAAACTAAAAACATAGAATAGACAAGTTTCATCATTATGAAAACCCTTTTCCTTTTCAAAATACGTGAGTATCTATTACTGAATTGGTTACCTCTTGCAAAAAGGGTCGGAAAGTTTGAAAAATCTTCAAATGCGCATTGAATGGTCAGAATGGTTGAAAAATGTTCAAATGAATGCACTTTGAATATTCATTCTGAACAATTGAAGACACTTTTACATCCAACTTTTTTTGTTTCTCATTTTTTGTAGGTTAACTTACGCTTTAAACAATGAACCAAATCAAACCGAATTGAACCAAACCGCACTCACCCTCAGTTTGAGGGATGATATTGGTTCGGAGTAATTCGGCTCCTTTCTGTTTAGGGTTTCAAGCGTAACATACCTGATTGGGTCATGAAAACAGAAAGCAGGCATAGCTTCGATAGTGAAAACTAGGCCTTGTTGACTCGGCCCAAGCCCAAATAACACGCGGGAACTCCAAAAGCCCGCCATCACCGCTCGTCTCTTTCCCGCCAATCCCCAAACCCCAATATGCAGTAATTAATTCATTTTGGGCGCATAAACCCACTTTCCGTGACTTCGAACTTGATTTTGTTCCCCAAATTGGATCAAAAACCCTAATCAGAAAATCGGCCATGGATGCCAATTTTGAGGATCAGAGCAAGCTGCCGGAGCTCAAACTAGGTACGCCCAGGAAAAACCCTAGCTTTGGTTTTTGATTAATTATTTCTAATTCAGTTTCTGTATATTGAATTTACTTGTTGCAATTTTGCTAGATGCTAAACAATCTCAAGGGTTTCTCTCGTTCTTCAAAACCCTCCCCCATGTGAGTAATTTACATTTCTGGGCTTCATCTGAAATTCAATAGTAAACCCTAATTGAATGTTTTGTTGCTGGAAAATGAAAGGGGAAAGTGAAAAAAGAGTTGTGCTTTAGGTTATGTGGCTGCTCATGTGGAAGAAATTGGCTAGAGATGGCAATGACCTTACGATTTAGTTTCATTTCGCTGCATTTTCGTTGTTCATGTTCTAATCATTTGGTGTTGGTCCTGTTGCAGGACCCAAGGGCTATTCGGTTGTTTGATCGTCGGGTAAGTTTGTATTTTCAACTCTCTTTTATGCATTCCCTTGTGTCAATGTGGGTGCACATTGATTCTGATTGTTACTTGACTTGTTATCTCAGGACTACTACACTGCTCATGGTGATAATGCTACTTTCATTGCAAAGACCTACTATCGTACCACCACTGCTTTGCGACAGTTGGGTAGCGGAACTGATGGTCTATCCAGCGTGAGTGTTAGTAGAAACTTGTTTGAGACAATTGCTCGTGATCTATTACTGGAAAGAACAGACCATACCCTTGAGATTTATGAGGGTACTGGTTCAAATTGGAAATTGGTGAAAAGTGGAACTCCTGGAAATCTAGGAAGTTTCGAAGATGTTTTGTTTGCTAACAACGAGATGCAGGATACCCCTATGGTTGTTGCGCTACTACCTAACTTTCGTGAAAATGGTTGCACGGTTGGGTTAGGATATGTAGATCTAACTAAACGGGTACTTGGATTAGCTGAGTTTCTTGATGATAGCCACTTTACAAATGTGGAATCAGCTTTAGTTGCACTTGGTTGCAAGGAATGCCTTCTACCCCTAGAGAGTGGCAAAACCAGTGAAATTAAACCATTGCATGATGCATTGAGTAGATGTGGTGTGATGTTAACTGAGAGGAAGAAGAGTGAGTTTAAGATGAGGGATTTGGTTCAGGATCTCAGTCGTCTTGTCAAAGGCTCCATTGAACCAGTTCGAGATTTAGTTTCGGGGTTTGAGTTTGCACCTGGTGCATTGGGGGCATTGCTCTCTTATGCAGAATTACTTTCTGATGAGAGCAATTATGGAAATTATAGCATTCAAAGATACAATCTTGACAGATATATGAGGTTAGATTCTGCTGCCATGAGGGCACTTAATGTCTTGGAGAGCAAAACTGATGCAAACAAAAATTTCAGCTTGTTTGGTCTTATGAATAGAACTTGTACTGCTGGAATGGGTAAGCGATTACTGCATATGTGGCTAAAGCAGCCTTTGTTAGATGTAAATGAAATCAATTCGAGGCTAGATCTGGTACAAACATTTGTGGAGGATCCTGCACTTCGCCAAGATTTGAGACAGCACCTGAAAAGAATCTCAGACATTGAACGACTGATGCACAGTCTTGAGAAGAAAAGAGCTGGTTTGCAGCATATTGTAAAACTTTATCAGGTACAGGTTCATTATATCGTAACACTCGTTTTGGATGGTATCTTGTTACCTAGTAGGTTAAAACCTATGCCTTTAATTTGACTCTAATTTTTTTTGTGTGCAGTCGAGTATACGACTTCCATACATTAAAAGTGCCTTAGAACATTATGAGGGCCAGTTTTCCTCACTGATCAAGGAGAGGTATTGGGAATCCCTTGAGTTATGGACTGATGATGGTCACTTAAATAAGTTCATTGCTCTAGTGGAAGCTGCTGTTGACCTTGACCAACTTGAGAATGGGGAGTACATGATATCATCTAGTTACGACCCTGCACTTTCTGCACTGAAGGATGAGCAAGAGTCTCTGGAGCAGGAAATACAGAGTTTGCATAAACAAACTGCTAAAGATCTTGATCTCGTCGTAGATAAGACTTTAAAATTAGATAAAGGCATGCAATATGGGCATGTCTTTAGAATCACGAAAAAGGAAGAGCCAAAAATTAGGAAAAAGCTCACAACGCAATTCATTGTCCTAGAAACTAGGAAGGATGGAGTGAAGTTTACCAACACAAAGCTCAAAAAGTTAGGAGATCAGTATCAAAGAATAGTTGAAGAGTATAAGAATTGCCAAAAAGAGCTGGTCAACAGAGTTGTTCAAACTGCATCAACTTTCTCTGAGGTAGATATACTTCTTATGTGTTTTGTGCTTGATCCTGTCTCTTTTTCTGGAAAATAAGCCCTTTCTCCTCCAGGTGTTCTGGTCTGTAGCTGGATTGCTCTCTGAATTGGATGTCCTACTTAGTTTTGCTGATTTGGCTTCGAGCTGTCCTACTCCCTACACTAGGCCCATCATCACTCCATCGGTACTTCATTACTTATTATTTCCCCAAATACAGTTTTCCTAGAGACTAATGATATTATTTTATTATTTTTTTTCCTATTTATGAATGCTATTCATTGGGAAGCAATTATTTTCTTAACCACCATTACAGGATGAGGGAGACATTGAATTAGAAGGGAGTAGACATCCTTGTGTGGAGGCTCAAGACTGGGTAAACTTTATACCCAATGACTGTAAACTGGTGAGTGTTCAACCCAGGGAACAATTGCAATCTCAGTTGACCAAAAAAAAAAACCAGGCAAGAAATTGAGAGATCTCAAAGATGAAATTGAGAGATCACAAAGATACTGGTCATTTTATATGTAGGAAAGGATCCTCATGTGCTCTCTACTGTTTCTTCTGATTAGGTGAGAAGAAAGAGTTGGTTCCAAATCATTACAGGACCTAATATGGGTGGAAAATCCACATTTATCCGACAGGTGTGATATTATTGACTTGATCAAATGCTTCTTCCTACTGCTCACATTCTCTTTTAGCATACTACTCTTCTGGTCTGTGCACAGCTTGCACTTAATACTATGTTTTTCATGTTACCATGTTGGACACATCATATCCATTCTCAACTCCAAATGCTTTATCAGTTTGTTATAGTTTGTTTCACGGAACCTTACTTTAATTACAATTGACAATTGACTGGATTTTGTTTGCACTGGCAGGTTGGTGTGAATATCCTAATGGCGCAAGTTGGTTGTTTTGTTCCTTGTGATAATGCTAGCATTTCTGTTCGTGATTGCATTTTTGCTCGTGTGGGTGCTGGTGACTGTCAAGTGAGTTCCATGGAATATTCTCTTGAAGTTTGAATTCTTAGAAAAACTAGTGTTGTATATAGAATAATGCAGGGGTCCAATAGTAGCATATACTTACTATTCTCTACGGTCTTATCTCCTGCCTTTCACAAGATGGAAAAACAGTATTATTGGTCTCTCCATATAGACATAAACATTAGGGCTTTTAGCTGTTCCCTGTTGTCTACAATGTCTGTTTCTGAAACAAATACTGTTTGCCTTTTAAAGAGGAGTATAAAGGGTTCCTATCATGGAATTTTGACTCTGTATTTTTCTTTCTAGCTACGCGGAGTTTCTACGTTTATGCAAGAAATGCTTGAGACTGCATCTATACTGAAAGGAGCTACAGATAAGTCTCTGATAATCATTGACGAATTAGGTCGAGGGACATCAACTTATGATGGATTTGGTTGGTTTTCTCAAACCTTTGCTGTTACTAATTTGTATTTCAATGCTACTTGTTTACACGAGTTAAACAAATTTGAGAAAAAGATAATGTAATGAATGATTGTGCTTGTTCTTAATGTGATGCATTTTCTGTGAAATTTTTTGTTCCTATAGAGTTGCAGGATGGTTTATACTAGATATGTTGTTTGTAGAGTCTGCATGCGTTGAAGAATCTAGCTGCCTTTTGGTCTTGTTAGATGCCATCAAATTTGGTAACACTGAATATATAAGTTTACAGTTTTCTCTTATCAATACCTGTTGTGTTGCTCAGGTTTAGCTTGGGCCATATGTGAGCACCTTGTTGAAGTAATAAAAGCACCTACCTTGTTTGCAACCCACTTTCATGAATTGACTGCACTAGCTCATGAAAATGCTGTTCAGGATGCCAATATGAAGCAAATAGTTGGTGTTGCAAACTATCATGTTAGTGCACATATTGACTCATCAAGCCGCAAGCTGACTATGCTGTACAAGGTAGATGTACTCTCTTTGTACTTTCTAAGTTATTAATGCTGTCTTCCAGGATCACAAGTTAATAGATTTTGGAGGCAGATTTCATGTAACTTGTGGAATTAAGCTCTATACTCTTTTCTCCATCTTTACGTCATATGCTAGTTCGGGCATCTTGGTCGAGGACAACTAAACCCACTCATTTTCTGATGCGATCACACTTTTCAGGTAGAGCCAGGGGCTTGTGATCAAAGTTTTGGCATTCAGGTTGCAGAGTTTGCAAACTTTCCTGAAAGCGTTGTTTCCCTTGCTAGAGAAAAGGCTGCCGAATTGGAGGATTTCTCTGCTACTGAAGTCATTCCAAATGATGCTAAAGAGGAGGTAATTATCCTTGATTAGTAACAAGCTATTGTGTTGCCTCATCCCTGCTGTTGATCAATACAAGGCGGTTATACATTCATGTCATTGATCATTATAGGACCAGGGTGGAACTGTTGGATACATGCATTGATCAAAGGACCAAAAACATGATTGTATAAACTTCACGAACATGACTAGTTTAGGCGTTCAGGCTAATCTAACAAGGCTCAAATTCCTATCTTCATAAATTACAGGTCGGATCCAAGCGCAAGAGAGAGTACGACTCTGATGATATGTCTAGAGGAGCTGCTCGGGCACACGATTTTCTTAAGGAGTTTGCTGGTATGCCATTGGAGACGATGGATTTAAAGCAAGCTCTGGAAAAGGTTAGCAAGATGAAGGATGACTTGCAAAAGGATGCAGTGAATAGTCAATGGCTCCGGCAATTTTTCTAGTTCTTCAGCTGGAGGATAATTTATGTTTTGGGATGCATTATGTAAATCTAGTCTCTGTAAATGAATTGTGTTAAGTGCCAGGAACTGCAAATGCAACCAACATGTGATTGCTGGTGCATCTTTAGTTAGAACAGCAGAAGTTTTTTTTTTTTTTTTTTTTTTGGGTTTTGGTGACTAGGCCTGAGTTTTATGGGTCGTGGCCCATTGTAACCGATTTTGCTGTTAACCCAACTGTTGAGCTCTTGGGATTTCGTCGGTGGAGGGCCCAGTACTAGAGGACAAGCATTTGTGTTGGAGTGTTGTACGACTTATATATTGCTTATCCATTGCTGATCGTATAACAGCCTGTAACTTTGAACACAATGACAACATTTTACACAAGCGATTGGAGAACTTTTGAACACCTTGCCCTGTTTCAATTAGCAAATTCAAAATCCAAACGTATGTGCTTGGTGCTGTCACGCTAAAATAGCTTCCATAGTGGCCCCATTGGCTTTGTACTTTAATTTAGATTCTTTTTCATTTTCTTTCCAATTGTGTTAAGATTCTTATTGCTTCGATAAATTCACTTTTATACCCTTCTGGCCGGCTGATGAAGAAAATCATAGCCAGAATCCAGACCCAGATTGATTATTAGTGAACTTTAGTACATTTAGTTAGAATGGTTAATAAGATGATTTCTTTCCTTTTTGTTCTTTGGTTGGTAGCTCGAAACGTACACATTGTTTGCCTATTGTCTCATTTTAGGTTTACAATTTAAAAAGTGTCGGAAGAAATGACTTGTAATTTAGATAATCAAGTAAGTATCTCAAACTCTATTTCATATGTAATGTGTAGATTATCTTATTTCAGATCTACAATTTAAAATACGGCATAAATAACTTATAACTCAAGTGATCAAATGTGTTTTCTTCACATTAGTATTTGGAAGTCCCGACTTCGGTTCTATAGGTTAGCCCAAGTGAGGCAACAATAGTCGGATGTAGCGTTGCTTTGCCGTGGGGTGGAAGCAAGCAAAGTGCCAAAATCATAAGCTTTTCCAAAGTAAATGCGCCCTTTGTTTTTTGTTTTTTATTCATCAAGAAATTGACGAACACTGCGAAAAGACGACGAAGAGAGAGAATATTTCCCCCCTGTTAACACAAATAACCTCTTTTTCTCGATTCTCACAATCCGGAAATCCCCAAAACTTCAGTGGTTAATTAGGGTTCGATATTCACTCCTCTGTGCATAAGACGACGCCGTTTGCCGTTTGTCGCCGTCGACGATGACGTGGCGGAGGGTGCTGAAGTCCGTACAGGCCTTGGCGGCCCACAGCCTCCTCTTCACCTTCACGCTGCTGCTGGTTCTGAAGCTCGACCACGTCGCCTCCTATTCTTGGTGGTCTGTTCTTCTCAACTGAGCTCTTTCTCTATTTATTTCTATTTTAGCCATTCAATCTCTGCTTTGTGTTGATTTTGAAGGCAACTGCGGTTAGTTTCGGTTATAATTGGAGGGAAAAGTTGGGAAAGTTTGGAAATTGATTGACTTTGGAAGCTATAGGTGATGGGTTTGGTTTGGTTTTGTGGATAATTGGTTTGGTTGTGAGTAGGGTCTCATTGCAATTTTAGCTGGTGTGTTAAAAATGTGAGCTTTATGGTGAATTCTTTGAATAATCCGATTTGGTGGAAATGACATTGCGAGTTTATTCACTTTGGTTTTCCTTCCCCACCCGCCGGAACGATAGGATTATAACGCAATAGTTAAGCTTTCCCCATATGATCAGATAGTGCTTTCGGTTATAGTGTCTTCAGCTCAGGAGCTTCTGGTTGACAGGTTGAAGGTTGCCAATTCGTAAGTGGTTTTGTGATTACAATGTCATAAGTGTTATGTTGATTTCCTAATCATGGAATCATGTTATCTTAGAAGGAAGAGTTACAAAGCGTGTAACTTTATCCTTCTTTTCGGGTAATTAAGCCTAGGGTTTTAGTAATTTATGTGGAAAAACAGTGTGAGTAGATAAATTTTCTCCTATGCTTAGGCTTCCTGATGAAGCTTAACTGTTTTCCAGTTTATGGTGGTGGCAAGCGTAGGCTAAAACATGGTCTTTCTTGTAGATTGATTAAATATTTCACGGTTTACTCTTTTGCAATGTGATTTGGATGCTTGGAGAATCCACCATTGCTACAGCCAAGAGGTTGGCATAAAAGCATGCACACACAGACATGCTTCTTTCTGAATGCACTGCCTTTTTTGTTTTGCAGGATGATTTTCTTTCCACTTTGGATATTTCATGGAGTTGTTGCTCGAGGAAGATTCTCATTACCTGCCCCATCAGTTCCGCACAGTCGTCATGTATGTCATTATGTTGAGCAACCCCATTATGTTTCTTTGCAATTATGGAGATGACCTCTGCTATGATGATAATCTATGTTGGGTTGAATATAAAGCATTAAAACTTGTAAGCTTTCTTTGTTGGACAGTGGGCACCATGTCATGCTGTTGTGGCCGCACCGTTGCTCATTGCATTTGAGTTGCTCCTTTGTATATATCTTGAAAGCGTTAATGGTATGAACCCAACTGATTTATGCATAATTGTCAACTCTTTATCATTTGGATATAAAAGGGGTTCCTTGTTACTAGAAGGATTTCGTCTTTGCTGATGGGAATGAGTCCTAGTGTAAGATCTAATAGGTTATCTTTTGTGCAGTTCTTGGTTTTGCAGCTGTCAACTTGAAGGTTGTATTTCTTCCCTTACTGGCATTTGAAATGATTATTCTAATTGACAATTTCAGGTATTGCATCTTTCTGTACACCAGATTCTTGCTTATGTTCCAGCAATGCTTTATTGTAAATTTTTATGATTTAATTTAGCTTTGTTTCTTTAACAGAATGTGCAGAGCTCTAATGCCGGGGGATGATGAAAACATGAGTGATGATGCAATATGGGAGACACTTCCTGTAAGTGGATTAGTTAACTGTCCAGGGTTAGAATACCTTGTTCACTTCACACCTCATGATTTTAAGTTGATAATCTTAATGTCTTTGATACAGTTTATATTCTTATTGAGTAAATTTCCAGGAAAATGTAAGTTCTGTGAAGTCTTATGATGTAAAAACAATTAGATTGCATAATGTGTGACTTTGTCACTTGCACGAAGTGATAATCTTAATGGATTTAATACAGTTTATATTCAACTTATGTTTGTTTTACCCAGTCTTTGATGGTCACTTTGGAAAATACTGTTAACTGCCCATCTATTGCTTGTAGCATTTCTGGGTGGCAATCTCCATGGTTTTCTTTATTGCTGCTACAGTCTTCACCCTGCTTAAGTTATGCGGTGAGTTCTTTTACTTCATGCTTTTTACTGTAATCTTTTCTCTGAATCGTCTCATCATTCCATAGAGTTCTTGTTCCTCATCTGATATATTCGTAGGTAAACATATAAAGTTCTTTCTCCATAGTTGTGATTATGATCTTCCTTTATCAAATGTGCAGGTGGTGTAGGTGCTCTTGGCTGGTGGGACTTATTTATAAACTTTAGGTACAGTTCTAAGCTTCTTGTGCCTACATTTTCTATTTAATGGCTAGCTACTCTTTTTCCGTGCTTACTTCAGTATTCTGACATGATAGTTCTATTCCTGTTTTGGGTGACTAAAAAGTGTCGAATTTCTCAGTATTGCAGAATGCTTTTCCTTTCTTGTCTGTACAAAGTGGTCTAATCCAGTGATTCATAGAAATTCTCGTACAAGAGAAGCTACTTCGTCTTCTACAACTATCAGATACCTTGACTGGAATAGTGGTTTACTAGTTGCAGCAGAAGAGGAACAGAATCAAGATAGAATGTGTGGTTTGCAAGATTTCGGTGGGCATCTTATGAAAATTCCCGTGATTGGTTTCCAAGTTCTCCTTTGTATGCGGCTTGAGGTAGGCTATCTTCTTGGGTTGTGGGGTCATAGCTACTATTTGGAACGTCTAATAAACCAATCTTCTCTAATTTCAAATTTCAGGGAACCCCAGAAAATGCTAAGCATATTCCTCTTCCAGTTGTCTTCTCTCCTCTTTTTTTACTCCAAGGTGCCGGTGTACTATTTTCTGCATGTAGGCTGGTGGAGAAAATTGTGCTTTTGTTGCGTAGTGGGGCTGGGACAGGAATATATTTTAGAATTTCTTCCAGAGCTCATGACTGCTTTGGGTTTTTGCACCATGGTTCCAGGTAGCAAGTTTGTTTTCTTACTTCTTTATTGCTTGTCCTGGTGGGCTTAATCTTTCTGTAAAGGTCTTGAATATGCATGTAAGTAGTAGATTTGGTGCAAATCCTGTGGAATGATTCTTAATTTGACAATCTTCTAATGCAGGCTATTGGGATGGTGGTCGATAGATGAAGGAAGTCGTGAGGAACATGCCCGATTGTTTCATGAGGGGGCTTCAGGGTTCGTATTATGCGTTCTCTATGGTTTATTTGAAATTATATCTGTAAATGTTGCATCATATGTGAGGGTATCTAACAAGTTCATACATCTTTTTGATGTTTGTATATTTGGTTCCTACAATGCAGATACAACACTTTCTGTGGTTATCCACCTGAGATAGTGAAGAAAATGCCTAAAAAAGATCTCACTGAGGAGGTGATCTTATGTCTTTGTTTGTTGTTTTTGGCTTAGAGTTATGATTTGTACCAGTCCAAAGGAGAGAAAAAGTTGTGATTTGTACATTTATATTGCCCGATTTTTCCTTTCTTATGAACTTCACACTCTTGTTCGGTCTTTATCCATTCTTCTTCAATTATGTAGATGTTCATTTGCCTTTTTTCTTTGTTATTATCCAAACTATCAGGTATGGAGACTTCAAGCAGCTCTTGGTGAACAGACAGAAATCACCAAATATAGCCAGCAGGAATATGAAAGACTTCAAAATGTAATGCTATCTCATCCTTAACTAGTTGTGGAGTGACAGCCCAATTTTAAGATTGTCAATCTAGGTGGTTGCGCATGTGCATGTGTGTGATTTCTTTATCTGAACTGTAGCACTTCTGATTGTGATTCAAATTTTCTTTGATGCTACTGCTCAGGAAAAAGTGTTATGCCGCGTTTGCTTTGAGGGAGAGATCAGCGTGGTCCTTCTACCATGTAGGCATCGTGTCCTTTGCAGGTAGGTGTACCATCACATGAACCTTATGCTTGTAAATTTATCAAAGCGATATTTGGAACTCATGGTTATTGGTTTGCAATATTGTGCAGCACCTGCTCTGTTAAGTGTAGTAAATGCCCAATATGCCGTATTTCTATCGAGGAGCGGTTACCAGTATATGATGTTTAGGTTTCAACTTACCCGACTCTGATATTTGTGCGACATGGAATTGAATCAGATCATGGTACATAGAGGTGTATGATCTAAAACAGGTTTTGTTTTACAGGTTAACTGTAACCTCCTTGTTTTAATTAAGCAAGTATGGATCCCGAGGTACATACAGACAGTGCAGGCTCTTTGACTAAGATTGGTAGCTTTTTGTCTTTTTCTACCTGTTGAAATTGTAAATATAAATGGGGGGAAGTACTGTTACAGATAGATCTTATTTTCTCACTCAAGGTGGTAGCATTTTGGCTCACGTGGATGGTCTATCTTTGGTTGATGATGCAGCTAAAGTCCCAACATCTAGCTGTCTTTTTCTCTTGATTTCATCCAATCAAACATACTGTGTACACAACTTGCCCCGAACCAAACCAAAATTATTTGCTGCTACAATGGAATAGGAAAAGGTAGGATACATTGATAGTTCATTTATATGAGCAAATTAATGTAAGAACAGGTCTTGGTCATGCTGATGCCGGTGTAATGGGCAATGCTTCTGGTATTGCATTCGGCACGACGATGCAATCTTTGCTTCTCGAATTCTCAGCTATTTTCGGAACCTCCCCAGCTCTTGTGGCAAACTCTCTGAAACACTCGTCGATGGTCTTAAATGACATGTCCGGATAGAGAGAACAGACTTCAATGTCATTAGGTTTCTCTATTTCAAAATTCACTTGGCACCCCTTGATGAAGATGTCGTGAGTAAATGATGCCACAATACTTTCTGGGATGCACATTTCTGCAAAGTAAAGCGAGTTATAACAAAAGAGGGCAAGTTCTAGTAAAAAGCATTCAACAAATTTCATGTAAAACAGGATATGAACCTTTGGCAGCAGCAAGTAGGTCGTCCTCCGCAACGGTAACTCTAGGGAGTGTGCGTCCAATGCTCTGTTCCCACAAAGATGCAAGCTGGTTTATGCTCAACAGGTTGCTTGCCGGTCGAAAATGAACCGATTTGTTGATTGTCCGAACGTCCCCGATTGTTTTCATCGTGAATTTTCCGATGTCAGAACCCGCAACAAAGTAAGCTGTGACATTTCCACAAATTTAAGTTCAATGTACTGAACTTCGAACAAACACATGAAAATACCGTACTCGGTTAATTTTAGATAGAAACGAACCTTTGACAGTGCCATCACCGTAGATGTAGAAGCGATCCAACGGTGGGAGAACATCGGCGGGGTGAATGTTGTCGTGATAAGGCCAGCCAGCAATAGAGTTGCAGCATATGTAAGTGTAGGGAATCCCAGCAGCCTCAATGGCCCTTCTGACTCTTCTCTTCTCGTTGTACATAGTCAGCCCTGGCTCCACAGGGTCCGCTCTGTCTATATCGTGCCCAAACTCAGATGGAAAAAATCTCTGCCCCACACAATCAGTAAGTAGTCATTTTCTGTGTTTTCTAGAAGTTTGGTAACACGTGTATGTATCTACATACCCTCCCAACATAACTTTAGGGCATTTTCTAAAGAGTAGAGTTCACTTCCAGACAGACATTTTGACAAAAAAAAAAAAAAAAAAACAATTTCCTTCATTTGTATGTACCTTAACCGTGCCGACGGCCTTCATGGCTTCCAGTAAAACGAGCTGGTCTAAAATTCTTGCACCGCCCACCACCGATATGACAACTTCAATCTTGTGCTCCTTGAGCACCTTCTCCATGCCACATTGATCATCGATGGAGCCCTAACGTGTTACATATCACCAATTAGCTAGTATATACTATA
This sequence comes from Spiraea crenata, assembly GCA_033992175.1. Classification (NCBI taxonomy): domain Eukaryota; kingdom Viridiplantae; phylum Streptophyta; class Magnoliopsida; order Rosales; family Rosaceae; genus Spiraea; species Spiraea crenata. The sequence continues at coordinate 1,446,413 of JAVBHV010000078.1, read as the reverse complement.
TAGGATAGAGATACGAAGAAAAACATATATATAGCAAGAGTATGTGTTTGACTACCGTCACAATCGTAGCTCCTCTGTGTTGCAATGAGTCGATTACAGTAGCGGACTTGGAAGGTCGCCGGAGGAGTGAGCCCGGACGGACAAGAAGACAGGTCGGGTGGCCGGAGTCGAGGCTAGCCTCCGCAATGAACCGGCCAATAAACCCGGTTGACCCAATGACCAGGGTCTTATTGTTGGCAGAGTCCTCCTCCGACACATTTGGAGTTGTCCCGCACATGGTGTTTGTTTATGAAAACTTTTGTGCTCTTCTTGTTATGAATTGTATATATAAACTTGACAGAGAAGAGGATATAGTGCATGCACATATGGCTTTTGGGGGTTTGGTGGACAAATTGGGGCTCCGCTCATCGATGAGATCTTTGTCGTATGCAAGTGGATCACATTTTTACCAGGATTGGTAGGTCGGTCATGTGGGCATGATGGATTGCAACTGGTAGATATACATGACCAGTAACTACTGACTGACAAGTTGTAATGTGGCTTTGCTAAATTAAACATCATTATTCTATAATTTATTATTATTTTCATGTCACTAAAACATTCTCTAACAAAATAAAGAAAAAAAATACTAATAAATTCACTGATTCTATATATATTTAACAACGATTTTTAGGTTAGGTGAACAAACATCTTTGACGGCTAATAGAATTAATTAAGTTGAACATGTTTGGCTGCTCATCATAGGATTAATGAGTAAATCCAGCATGTCTGGCTGGTAAAATGATTATTTAGAGTTAGGATTTTTATCATGAATGGTGCCTGAACTTTCACTAACAGGACTTCATAGTGCCTGAACTTTAAAAGTGATCAATTTGGTACCCAGACTTTCAAAAACCGGACTTCATAGTGCCTGAACTTTAAAAGTGATCAATTTGGTACTCAGACTTTCAAAAAGAGGACTATGTAGTACCTCCTTCAATTTTTTGTCAAAATTCCGTTAAAATGAGAGATAAAATGGTCTTTTGACATTAATTTTCATGTAAAATACTAATTTTTACGTCTCAACCTCTATATAAATGTGTATTATGGTGTTTCAAAAAATATATATGCATATAGATATTGCAAAATAATAGGTAAATTGATAAATAAAAATATACTCGAACATAAAAAAAATATTTCTAACATAAATTGAGTAATAGAAAAAAATCTACCGTTCGAGTATATTTTTGTTAAGAAATTTATTTATTATTTGAAAATAGCTATATGCACATTTTTATTTTTTCGAAACACCATAATACACATTGATATAGAGGTTGAGAGGTAAAAATTAGTATTTTACATGAAAATTAATGTCAAAAGACCATTTTATCTCTCATTTTAAGGGAATTTTGACAAAAAATTGAAGGAGGTACTACATAGTCCTCTTTTTGAAAGTCTGGGTACCAAATTGATCACTTTTAAAGTTCAGGCACTATGAAGTCCGGTTTTTGAAAGTTTGGGTACCAAATTGATCACTTTTAAAGTTCAGGCACTATGAAGTCCTGTTAGTGAAAGTTCAGGCACCATTCATGATAGAAACCCTAAAAAAAAATTTGACTAAGGTACTACATGGTCCTCTTTTTTAAAGTCTGGGTACCAAATTGATCACTTTTAAAGTTTAGGCACTATAAAGTCCTGTTTTTTAAAGTCTGGACCAAATTGATCACTTTTAAAGTTCAGACACCATGAAGTCCGGTTAAGGAAAGTTCAGGCATCATTCATGATAATTACCCTTAGAGTTATAAAAAAAAAATGATTAGTTAGAAGAAGAAGAGGAATCTATGAGACTAATCCGCAGCTGTGAAAACCCAGAAAAAACAGGCAACTACCTTTCCACAAATGTATGCATATACTATTTGAATTTCTATTTTTGGAGAAAGTATATATATATATATATGCATATACTAATATTTTATATATGGTGATGGTACAGAAATTCCCAGCCGCCGAGGGAGGTGAGAAAGTAAAGTAGTCACAGTCACTCACGCACGCGTCACCAATGACGTACGACATTGTCCTCTGAAGATGGCTTTGGTTGTAGTAGCTGGATGGAAGGGAAGCACATGACTATCTACTTCGATCGCTTCCGTCTCTCTTCTCACATATATTTTGAAATGGCGAAGTTCGGATTTGAGCTGATTGGGAAAGTGGGACAGCATCAATAGAAGCGACCTCAATGATTAAACATAGCTTAGTAATAGTATGGTGCAATGATGAATGTGAGACCGATGTGCTCTGCTCTCTGCTTGCTTCATGAGGTGCAATAAGATGAAGGGTCTATGGTGCCGAGAAATGAATGTATGCGATACTCACCCTTACGTTTTGGTGCAGTAGATTACCTACATATGGGGCGGTAGCAAAACAAAAGTTTAAAATGTGAGAATGCAGAGGTGTAGTAGAGTTCCACATTGACTAATGGAGAGATATTTATGGTGTTCATAAAGGTTTGGACTACTCTGCATTGCCAATTGATTTTGGGATAAAACCTCAACTTTTTTCATATATCAGAGCTATCACTTCTATGTTAGATGCTCAAACATCTCTTTTGCTGCTCACTCTAATCTCCATCGTCTTCTTTGGTCGTTTACTTACAGGGAATGAGAATGAGAGGAATGAGAATCGCTGGGAATCATTTTGATTCTTTAGTTACCCTACGTTTACTAACCCACTTGGGAATCAAAATTTAGTGGGTCATACTCCAATTTAGGGGCAAAACACCCTAATAAATGAGAATCGGATACTCAAGGGGGACTTGGGTATCCGATTCCCATTCCCGAATTTTGTTTCCAATTTCCTCTTGTAAGTAAACGAGTCCTTTTGCGTTAGTTTTGGTATAGTGCTTCAATTAATTCTGAAGTGGAACATGAACTTCCTTCAAAATCGGTCTTGATGTTTGTATGTCGACACACACGAGGACAACAAAATTTTGGGCCCCTGCAAGATCAAAAGGATTGAGCAACGTAGGGCCAACTATTTAGTAGCCCATTACAGATAGATAAGTCTAGAATTTGAAGCCCATTGTGATGTGGCCAACCCCATTGATTAACGGGTAAATCTTAATACAAAACACTTACCAGATATAGAAGAGAAGACATTGAAGAAGATTGTTGGGGTCATACAATCAGAGAATTGCGTCAAACACTTTCCCAATTCAGGAAAGAAGTCAATTCATATTTGATAAAGACCCCTTTGAATCCTAAAATCTGTCAAAATTTCAATTTGGGAATTTCGAATTCGTGCCGCCTCAGCTGTTGCAACCCTCCAGTTCGTGCTGGGCAGTTTGCAGAGACGCCATTGGGCTTTTGGGCTCAAGTGCTTTGATTTCTGACGGAGTTGCATTTGCTTTCGCGGGAATTGGGTGCCCTTTTGTTTCGTTGATCCAGATTGTTCTGCGCAAATTTGGTTCTGGGTTTTGTGATTCAGGTAAAGTTCGAGCTACCCTTTTTCGTAGATCTTTTTTCTGAATTTGAATTTGGCTTTGTAGTGTAGCATTTTCTATGTTTGGTTGCTGAGAAATGGACGGAAAGATTGAATCTTGGTTGGTTTTTGATGTGGTAATTTCACTGGAAGTAAGCATGAAGTTAACTTAGATCACCCAATTGAAAATTTCTTATTTGGGTTTGGTTCGTATGTGGAAATTAACGAACTCTTGTGGGATATGTTCGTTAGGTTCAGGTTTACTCTTTGAAGCCACAAAAATCAGTTGGAAAGTTTGGGATTAGCTTTAGTCGAAATGGTTGCTGAAGATGATGGCTTGTGGCCGTTTGATCAATAAAAATGGGGCTTTGAGTTGATTGGAAATGAGTCGTTCTCCTTCGTTCTCACTGAAGTCGGAACCTAGTCCTAAGCTTGATCCAGAATCTTTGCAGCAATGGGCTACGGCCTTTTGTATCATCAGGTTTGATCTTGAACAGGGTCAGCTCATTGAAGAGTGCTACCCACCTGGTTGTCTAACACAAGATGAGGAGCTCGAAATTGCCTTTAGTTCATTTCCAGATTCCGTTTCCCAGCATCAGAACCGCTCAAGTATTCATGATTGTATATTCTTTTTCCGGTTTCAAAGGCGGGAAGGTTCTCAAATTGACAATGTGTTCTCTAATGAGATTACTGGAAATGAAAAGAAGATACCTCCAAAGTCCCCAGATGTGGAAGTCCTTAGAATATCAAAAAGTAAGAACAATTCTAAAGCTTCAAGATACATGTATGGATTTGTTTTCAATAGACAAAGACATGATGAGAGGCTAAAACGAGGTGGGGAGCAGAAGTCTGTGGTAATTTTGTCACACAGTCCTTTCTCTAGTGTATTTAGACCCTTGTTACAAATCATGGGTCCTTTATATTTTGACATTGGAAGGAAAGCTCTTGAGCATATTGCTGCTTATGTGTCCATGTGGCCATCTCCTGTGCCTGGTAAGCTAATGGAACTTCCTATAGGGAATGCTGTGCTGAAAGTAAACTTGCCACCTGGACATTGCTTGCCTCCGGAAAGTGGAATGTTGTTTGAAGAGTCTGCATCCTCTATGGCTCCTTTTCTTCCTAATAACCCGTCAGTCCCACAGGGCCTTTTCCACGATTCTGATCTATTTGGCATCTTCAGGGGTCTTTTGTTACAGCTTTGGGTTTTGTGGGAATTGTTACTTATTGGTGAGCCCATACTGGTCATAGCTCCGACTCCTCCACAATGCAGTGAGGCTGTTGCTAGTCTTGTGAGTTTGGTTGCCCCTCTACTCTGCAGTGTGGATTTTCGACCTTATTTCACCATCCATGACCCACAATTTGCCCTCCTCAACTCCCTTCGTGAAGGAGACACCTTTCCACCTATGATCTTGGGCGTGACAAACCTGTTTTTCCTTAAATCTCTTCGTACTATGCCCCACATTGTTTCAGTTGGAAGCTCTGCTCCTAACACAAACCGGCTTGGCCTTGCTAGTAGGTCCTCTACTGGCAGACTTTCTGGTAGACCAGAAGGCTTTGGTTTTCAACAAATTTCCTTAAAAAAGTTCTCTCCCGCAAACTTGTTGAGTGCTGTGAAGTTGAGGAGAGATGGTCCTCTTTGTCTCATGACGGAACATAAGGAAGCGATTTGGACCACTTACTCTGCAGCAACTAAGCCAGACACTTCTATCTTAAATAGGCTAATAGATGCTGGTATGTCACCAAGGGTTGAGGAGTCAATGTCAGTTGTTAACAATGAGATATTGCGGCGGCATTTCTTGGAGCTCACCACCAACTTTTTGGCGCCTTTTGGCCCATATTTTAGGACTAGAACACCTTCAGAAGGATCTTCTCCATTTGTTGACCCTCCCCCTCTCATTCCTTTTAATGAGGATGAATTTGTGGGAAGCTTATCAGAAAGAGGACCTGGGAAGTTTTTATCAAAGAGGATGCGATCTAACTGGCTGGACTTATACCGGTAATAGATAGATAGTTCCATATCTATATACTTACAGCCACTGCACACAACTGAGCTCGTCGTATATCTTTACATGGTTCTCTTCACATATGTTAATCATGAGTTTATATGTTTCCTGTCTCTATAGGCGATTTCTACAAGGGCCAAACTTCAGACCATGGTTTCAAAGAAGGCGTGCTGTTGCTGAACAAGAACAACATAGACTGTGGAGGCAGGCCAGACTGAAGACTGACATAGAGCAGTTAATATCTAAAATGTCTGAATTGGAAATTGTTGATTCCTTCAACGCTATCGAGAGACATATTTTTGATGAAATGCAGGTAATGTATCCACTAAGCTTTCTATCTTCTGGATAATGCATGCTATATCAAGTAATATTTATACTGACGGTGTCTTATGTGGAACTAATAGCATTATGTTATAAGTAATTTGAATTCTTTTTCAAATGATTAACTTTATGTGAATCTCTTATCTTTATGAGAGAGGTCCAAAGATGGATGCTCAAGTGTTCCCAGATGTTTGGATTCCACACAAATAGCATTATATCATAGTCAACTTTATCTAACAATGCTTCTCTAAACATAATTTGGTGCCAGAGTAATGTTGTACATATGAGCTTAAATAGAAGTGAAATGATTAAGGTACGGGAGTTCCACAACAGAAGAACATCATGATACTGCTCAGAAGCATCTAAAGCAAGTGTAGTGCAACTTAATGTCAACTAAAATGCTAATGTGTTGCATTTATTCTTTGTATGGATGGTTAAGTAAACGAAGAAAGTTGTTTTATATTCATTTTTCCAACAATGTTCAATTCTCAGCTGCAGCAATCTGGAAAGGCTAGTACAGACTCTGCTGCAACTTGCCAAAAGCTAAAGGGAGATCTGCAAGCAATTTTTAATGTACTTCCTAAAGACATGCAGCAACTTCTACTTTTGAATCCACAAAAGGCAGATCTTCTAAAAGGATCTCCTGAACATACAAAACTTCCTGGGAGCCCGGGTATACAAGTTGGGGTTGTGTCGGCAACTTCACCTAGGTAGCATGCAGAAATGGCTGCGGATATCGACAATATTCTTGTGCTGTTAAGGGACAGCGCTTGTGACTGTTTTGTAATCTGCTTCTTTATTTGGGCTTAGATCACTTCCCCGACTTTGAGATCCATTTTTATACCAGGTAATCCATCTGTAGTTGGTGCTTATTTTCTTGCTAGTGACATCTGAAGAGTTTGATTCCTTTTCTTCGTAACTTACTTTTAACCTTTGAAAAACAGATTTGCCGGAATCAAACTACTGTCGAATGAGTAATCCATTTCCCGGTACACTTAAGATGATATATCTTCTTTTCAATCTCCGTACAGCTTGGTGTGTGTAAATCAAGGGAAGTTGATGTGTTACTATCTAATGGAAATTGAAGAGTGATATTGTTTCTATTCTAAACTTTGTGTACGCTCATACGTTGTAGAAATGAGTCGGGGGCACAACCTTCCCACTTGTAGTTCACATAATTTCAAAATCGTTTTCAGCCCTCTCCCTTTCAGAAAGCGAAAGATCGACTTTTTGTATCGTTTATCTTGTTTTGTTTAAAATTATTACAAATATGAAAGATTGATATAGATAGGTTCGATAAACAGTCTGCTCTGGCCGGGGAATACTTACATAAGACATGACATTGTAGAAGAGCATTGGCCGAAGATGGCAATATATCTTTGTACAATTGATGTGAATTGTTGACCCTTCTGATTGCAGAATGTGTGGGGGCCTTGAAAGGGGCAGGGCGTAGGCTGAAAGAAAGTATCTAGCTCGTTTACTGCAGTTAATTTTCGATCCTAGCCGGTAAACGAGAACGCTGAGTAGTTTTTGTTAGAGATTCTTTGTCAAATGGAAAGAGTAAATAGGACCACAATCCAATCGTATCCCGTTCAAATATGTCAATTTGCAGGGTAAGAATTGATCTTTGAACGTGACATGCCGTTCATAATTGCCTACCCTTAAAATCTAAAAGATTTCTGTGATTGATAGATTCCATTGTGGTCTCAATTCTCATATGCTGGGTCCTCCCAAGAACTTCAAGGTCTTTTTATTTTCTTTGATAATGAATGACATTGGTGCGAAAGTTTTAATGGAATAATATTTATCTTATTATCCATCATTAATGTGTTGAGCTTTTAACTCTTCATTCTGAGCCATGAATTCCTTAAAACTCAATCAAGAATGGTATGATTGATATGATGGTTTTGACAAAGCTCCAATTCTGAATTCTCATCCAAGCCCTTGATCTTATTGTAAACAGGAGGACTTAACCACCGTATGTTGATTAAAATAGAAAAAATACATTTCGAGTTGGATGGAAGTGTGAATAAGCTCAAACATACAAATTTGATCAAGCAAATTCAAATGTAATCTGGCGTGCTGCTGACACATCTATAAATAGAAAGCATTTAATAGTTTGGAGATCACATGAACCATGTTAGGGCTGAATGCAAGTAACTTGCCAATAATAATACAGGTATATGGTATATGATATATGATATATTTTGCAGGGTTGGAAATTGGAAATTATATGGCGGGCGCATTTTAGCAAAGAAGTTGAAATGGAGGATTGGCCACGTCTCATAGATTAGACCGAGAATCTTTCTCAGTGTAGCAAACTTTTACCAATTTCTCCAGAGAAAAAAGTGTATCCCTTTTCGAAAAAGTTCGCACTTCTTTCAGCAAACTCATCCTCGAAGTTTAAAGTCAAAAAGGCAAAATTCAAGTTCTCATTTTTGGAACAGTAATTCTGTTGGCATTACCGACATAATTCAATGATAATAGAGTGTTATGAAAATCTATTTCATCGATTTTGTATTGATATCATCGTTGATTATTGCGTTAAATATATATAAGGTAAAGATAGACTGCTTGATGTGAAAGTTGGCAGATTGAAAATTCCTATGGGCCTCCAATAAAAGGTAACCCAAAGTTTTCATCTCCTCCATGATTGATTGCCAATATGCAGTCAGTTAGTGATACAGAGAGACAGTGAAGGAGAGATTTTTTGCCCGAGTTTCGTAGATGACAAACAACCCATCCCTTCAATTCCAAAGTGGTCCTCCAATCCTACACCCCCCACGCACTGTCGTCTGTCCCCTACACTCCTCTTATCCTGCGCACCCCCCTAAAACAAACAAACCCCACACACCCACCCCAGCTCTCTTCCATTTTCACCATTTTGTCATCTTTTCTCCTCCAAAAGACCCAAACTTTTTCAAAACCCATTTCGGAAAACTTCACCACGACCGCAAAGAATGTCGAACGCCGTCGTTTGGAGCAAAGACGAAGACAAAGCGTTCGAGAACGCAATCGCGACGCATTGGATCGACGAGGAATCCAAAGAGCAGTGGGAAAAGATTGCCGAATTGGTCCCTAGCAAAACCGTCGACGAATTGAAGCGCCATTACCAAATGCTCGTCGACGACGTGCGCGCAATCGAAGCCGGAAATACGCCGCTGCCGAATTACGCGGCGGACGAAGCTTCGTCGTCGGGCAAGGACACTGCTCGGGGTTCGAATTCCGGCGCTTCGGGTTCCGAGAAGAGGTTGAATTGCGGTCACGGTGGAAGTGGGTTTTCGGGTTCGGGTTTGGGTCATGACTCCGCCGGGCACGGCGGAGGGAAAGGAGGGTCGAGGGCCGAGCAAGAGAGAAAGAAGGGGATTCCTTGGACTGAAGAAGAGCACAGGTTAGTTAAACTTTTAAAAGACTTGAGCTTTAATTTTTATTTATTTTTAATATTAAGTTTGGATTTAGAACTTTCTGGATTTGTTCCCCTATAGGAAGGGGGCAACTTGAAAGCTATTTTATTAAATTTGGAAACTTTGCCTATAAAAAGTTGGGTTATGTCAGATTTAGGAGATTGTTAATCCGCCTGGGGCAATGATTAACTGATTCTCATGATTGTGGAACTGTCTCGAATTCGACTAACCCTCCTACAGCTTGATTACCGGAAAGTGGGTTTAATAAGCAAGTTTGGGCAATTTGACATTATTAAATTCTTAGTTCTATAAAAGGTTGAGCTTGAAAGTAGCTGATTTTGTGGTTGGCTTGGCTTTTCAGGTTATTTCTACTTGGTCTTGAAAAGTTCGGCAAAGGGGATTGGAGGAGCATTTCAAGAAACTTTGTGATTTCCAGGACTCCAACGCAAGTGGCGAGCCACGCCCAGAAATACTTCATTCGGCTGAACTCGATGAACAGAGATAGGAGGAGATCAAGCATTCATGACATTACCAGTGTCAACAATGGGGAAGTGGCTTCTCATCAGCCGCCAATTACCGGGCAACAGACCAACACATACGCGCCAAGTGCCGGCACTTCCATAGGAGTAGGACCGCCCTCGGTGAAGCATAGGGCTCAGCCACATATGGCAGGTTTAGGTATGTACGGAGCACCAATGGGTCACCCGGTTTCAGCTCCTCCCGGGCACATGGCGTCGGCCGTGGGGACTCCTGTCATGCTTCCTCCAGGACACCATCCACATAGCCATCCCCCATATGTTCTCCCAGTTGCTTACCCAATGGCACATCCAGCAATGCACCAATAACAAGCACTTTTCTTTCAGTAGAGTTTTTCAATTTGATCTGGAAGGGGCAAAATAAATACATAACAGAGCAGAGCAGAAGATTGCCGAATCACGAGACATTTGGATCCACATTTGTTTCTCTCTAGCATTCATTCCTATTCAAATCATGTTTTCACATGACAACATTCCAAATTTGAAAAGTTGCATTGTCTTTGTAAATATGACAGCAGAGAAGATGATGTTCATAATGCCATCCACGTTTTTATATGTTCATACCATACCCTAATCGACTACATGTCACCTTCAAGAAGCGCCACATAGGCAATACCGCCTCTGCATAAGCACACTTCACGAGGCTTGTGGCCCCCATTACGAGACCTCCTCGTAACAACCTTCGTGTAGAGTATAACTCACGTCATATAACAAGTAATGAAGTTTGCACGATGCTTCAAAGTATCAACAAAATTAGGCGATTTAAGTCTAGCAGTATTCAATGTATGAATCTTTGTCCCACATTGATATCAACCTATGGGGCGACACTTACAGCTATAAGTGACCTCATCCCAGCACCCAAGTTCTGGAGACCAAGCCTCGAGGACACCCAAAATACCAGAGTACCATGTTAGTACCATCAGGCCAACTCCCATGGAACCAAAGCACGCCAAATCCTTGCGGATATGTTCATCCCCAACGATAAGTCCGCCAAATCAACACGATTAGTGGCGGCTTAACTTTGATCGGGGACTCCAACCGAACCCGCAAAGAACATGCCAGATCGTGCTACCCAGGGTTAGAAGTCATGGCCCTGAACTATCGGGCCGAAAAGATCCCAAAGACCAAAGTTCCATGCCTTTATATGAGGAGGAAGAAGAGGGAGTGATGTACTCTCATGATGACCTGATCGTCATCAAAGTCGAGATTTCCCACTTTGACGTTGGACGAGTTATGGTGGACATGGGGAGCTCGGTCAACATCATTGTCAAGGAAGCCTTTCGGAAGCTCAATGTTCTTGAATACCACTTGGACCGAACCCGCATACCGCTCATTAGCTTCTTGGGAGATTGCATACAACCGATCGACGACATTTACCTGCCCATGACAATTGGAGAAGCACCAAGAAGGACCTGGATAACTGCGACTTTCATGGTTGTGGACTGCCCAACGGCATACATAATCATCATCGGGCGACCCACCCTCAACCAGATGAAGTGTATCGCATCCACCTAGCTTTTGCTCCAAAAATTTCCAACATCGAATGGCATAGCAAGTGTCTGGGGAAACTAACAAGCAGCGAGGGGATGCTACTCCATAGCGGTCAAGCACGAAATCAAGGGAGCCATTCAAGCATCCCGAGAATCGTGTTGTATTGTTGCATCGGTCCCAATCGAACTTCCCACTCTTGCTAATCGCCCCGATGACCCGAGAGACAAGGCCACTACATGCCAGGTGAAACCTGCGGAAAGTTTGGAGATGGTCAATCTCTTAGGAATTTCCTAACTGAGAGGTTAAGATTGGGGCAAAACTTCCCCTTGTGATCCGAACGTCATTGATTAAGTTTCTCTGGGAAAATGCTGAAGTCTTTGCCTGGTCCTAGATTGATATGTCCGGAATTTCTACCGACTTCATCTCTCAATCCGAAGCTTGACTAGTGTGCCAGAAGCGACGCAAGTTTGATATAGAAAAATACAAGGTGATAAGGAGCGAGGTAGATAAACTTGAATCCATCGGGTTCATCCGCACAGTTGAATACCCGACCTAGGTAGCAAACCCTATGGCTGTCCCGAAGAGTGGGGGAAAGTGGCACATGTACTTTGATTACACCAACCTCAACAAGGCATGACCGAAGGACAACTTTCCCTTTGCCCACATTGATCAACTCATTGATGCCACCGCCGGGCATGAGCTCCTGAGTTTTATGGACACTTACTCCGAATACAACAAGATATTCATGCATCTTTGATGACCAGGAGCATACAACCTTTGTCACCGACCATGGACTATATTACTACAAGGTCATGCACTTCAGCCTCAAGAATGCCGGAGCCACTTACCAACATCTCGTAAACTCCATATTCAGCGATCTCATTGCCACAATCATGGAGGTTTACATAGACGACATGTTTGTAAAGATCAAGACTGCCGACGAGCACATAGACAACCTCTCGATGATGTTCGCCAAGTTAAAGAATTACAACATGAGGCTCAACCCGCCAAATGCGTTTTCGGCGTGGGATCAGGCAAATTTTTGGGGTTCATGGTCAGCTAGGGGGGAATCGAGGCAAACCACGAGAAGATCAAGGCCCTCATTGACATGAAAACTCTTAAGACTCAAAAGAATGTCATGAGCCTGAATGGTCAGGTAGCAGCTTTTTCTGGATTCATCTCTAAGGCAAACGATTAGTGTGCCCCTCTTTAAGATACTGAAAGTAGGTCAAAAGCTTGTCGATTGGACCTTGGAGAGTGATCAAGGCTTCGAACAAGAAGTACATGAGCAAGTCCCGATACTAACGAAGTCGAGCACGGAAGCATACTGACATTGTATTTGTCCATCTTGGGAACGATCGTCTCCTCAATACTCATCAAGGAAATCGACAAGGTCAAACACTCGGTGTACTATACAAGTAAGTCCATGACTGAACCCGAAAGCATGTATCCAGACATTGAGAAGGTAGCCCTTACCCTCAGTTGCTCCGCCAGAAAGCTTTGCCTCTTTTTTCAAGCTCATTCCACACAAGTTTTCAAGAACTACTCGCTCTGACAAGCCTTCTAGAAGCCACAAACCTTGGGTCGGCTTGTTCGGTAGGCAGTAGAACTTAGCAAGTTTTACATATCTTTCAAGCCCTAGGCTGCTGAGAAGGGACAGGCTATTGCCGAATCGGCCACATATTACTCCCACCAAGCGCCACCTGTTGAATTATGGCTCAAACTTAGGAGTTGGGAAAGTTTTCGCTAAAACCTACTTTGGGTAGTAATTGGTTTGTTCTTTTCCTTGGTGTAGAAGGTTAGGGATTTCCTGTCCTATTAGGATATGGTGACTTATTCTAATGGGATTAGGAGTTTAGTTATGCCTATAAATATGCTGACTATGTGATGCATATTGTTAAGGGTTGTAAACATTTGTTTTGTGAGATTTGGGAATTTTGGGTTTTGGGTTCTGGGTTTGTGAGAGTTTTAAATACTCTTTTATAATCTCCTTTTTGCTTAGTGAAGATCTTCGTCGTTTTCGCCCATGGAGTAGGCTTTCGCTAAACCATGTTAAATCTTGTGTTCTTTGTGTGTTTGTTGGTTATTCGTATTTTGTCTTCGCCGAATTTGTTATTGGTGTTTGTTTAGCTTCCGCGCAAATACACAAGTGGTATCAGAGCTTAGGTTTCGGCTTGAGATTTTGATTGTCAGTTCACTATGAAGTCTGTAACGACGTCGACAAGATATGAGATTGAAAAGTTCAACAAGAATAATGACTTTGGCCTTTGGTGCATAAAGATGCGAGCCTTACTAGTTCAACAAGGCCTCTTGAAGGCTCTATATGGTAAGAAACAGTTACCAGAAGATATGTCTGATGCTGTTAAAGAAGACATCTTGGAGAGCTTGTATATGACCAAATCTCTTGCAAATCGGTTGTATGCGAAGCAACGTTTGTACAACCTTCGTATGTCAGAAGATAAGCCTATCCAAAATCATCTTGATGAGTACAATAAGATTGTTATGGGTTTGAAAAATATGGGTACTAAGATGGATGCTGAGGATCTGGCTTTGATTATGTTGTGCTTTTTATTGTCTTCGTATGCGAATTTTTTGGATGTAATGCTACATGGGAGAGATTCTCTTACAGTGGAAGATGTTAAACCTGCCTTGAACTCTAAAAAATTGACAAAAAGGACTTCTGTAGCGCAATCTGACTGCCTCGTGGTTCGTGGGAAGAAGAAGTCGAAGTCCAAATCTGAGAACAACACATGTCACTACTGTCACGAGGAAGGACATTGGAAAGCTGATTGCCCAAAGCTCAAAGGAAAGTTCAAGTTGGAGGATAAGGCCTCCGCTTCGGTAGCTGTTGGAGACTTTTGTTCTGAACTTCTGTAGGTGTTACAGAAGCAGGTGGAGCTTGATATCTATCAAGCGTTTGGTGTGTGTTTGATCTCTTCGTTTGTTCGACATGTTTTTTTTGTTTGATCTTTGTTGAAGAAGCCAGGTTCTTCGTTTGGATTTGTTTGGATCAAGTTTGCACCTGTTTGCAAGTTCGAGTCCTGCTTGGATTTGGTTCGTATTTGTTATTTGGTATGCGGTATCAGAGTAGCGCAAGTTCGAGTCCTGCTTGGATTTGGTTCGTATTTGTTCCTCTTTGTGTGTTTGTTGATTATTCGTATTTTGTCTTCGTCGAATTCGTTATTGGTTTTTGTTTAGCTTCCGCGCAAATACACAACACCACCTAGGCCATTCCCCCTTTCTATGGGCACATTTCTCGAGGCTCATGGCCCCCACATAGAGTACGATCTAACTACGTAAATGCTCACTATGGGACCACCTCGTTGCCACATTTACCCAGAGCCGCTAATCCGCTCAATACAACAAGTACTGGAATCTGTGCAATATCCCAAAGTATCGGCAAAAATAGGCAACTTATGCCTAAGCCTCAAAGGCTTGCAATGTGTAAATCTGGAAACCGCCTCATGGCGCGTATAAAGATTACATAACCAAATATTGTCTTTTCTAATTAAAAACGGAAAGGAAAGTTGCAATAATAAAGAAAAAAAACTACAACTAGCTCCCTCTGGCCTGAGCTTGGGCATCTCCCGACAGCACCTAGTCCCTTGCTTGCGCAACCACAGCCGACGCAACCCCATCTCCGGTCACATCGTCCCCAGGAATGTCCACCATGGGTGTGTCCACCACAACCACTTCATCCACTGGCTCCTCCTCATCCTCTGACTCCTCCATGACCACCCCAATAGAATCCCGGAAGGCACGAAGGGCTTCCCGGGTTGGCTCTACGGGATCAAACGGACCCCCAAAGTAGGCCTCGTAACTGTCGTCGATGGACACGCCCTGGTTGAACTCAAGCATGAGATACTTGTACCAGCTCACTGGAACCCGGATGCCTCCTGAGGCCAGAAACTCCGGCTCTTGAGACTGGACAGAGGAGCCAGAGGCCTCAAGTTCAGCCACTTGTGCCTCCAAGGCTACCGCCTTCTCGGCCAACTTGGCTTCCCTCTCCTCAGCCTCGACCCGGGCCTGCTTTTCCTCCTCCCGGAGCTTGAGGGCCTCTTTCAGGGCCTTGGATGCCTCCTCCCGGGCCCTCTTCTCCCTGACCAAGGCCCTATCCTGGCGCCTCCTCGTCTTCAGGAGCTCGGCAATCTCCTTATCCTTTTCAGCAATGGCCTTCTCCAGGGCATCCTTTTCAGCAATGGCCTTCTCCACTATTGGTCTCATCTCTTTGCAGAGCTTGTCGTAATAGCGTCGGGATTCGAGGGCTGCCGAGAACATGGTCTTGGCCTGATTGAAGCTCCGATTGAGCTCCCACAACCCCTGACAACAGGAAACCAAGTGTTAATTTCCGGCTAAAACTATAGAAATACTTTCACTAGTACCCATTCCCGGACACTTACACGGAACATAAGGGGGATGGCCATATGGGGCCGGACACGCCCATTACTGGAGCCTTCTGTGAACTCTGCGATCGGAGCTCGGAAGCCGTGGAGGGCCATGTTTATAAGGGGGACGTCCCGGGCATTCACAGCCACATTCACTTCATCCTCCTCCCGGTGGCGAAGTGGCACCTCCCCCGCCTCCTGAGGCAAAAATTGCTCATAAAGGGGGTCTTTATCCACCTCAAGGGTCTCTGGCCGGATCCCTTCGAAAAGGGGGTCTTTATCCCCCCACAACGCCTTCCGGGCCACGGCGAATGGGTCCGCCAAAGAGAGGATGTCGCTCGTGGCTGTCACCGTTGGGAGCGATCTGTCCATCTCCGGCGATTCCTGGGACGCTGCCTTCTCACCCTCTGCCTGGGCCCTCTTCCCGGACCTCTCCACTTCCCTAATCTCAGCAGGCCTCTTTTCACCCCCCTTCCTTGGGGCGCACTTAACCCAGGCGGCCCGAGATTGGGCCGGTGCTGGAGTACCCTTCACCGGAGGAGTACTCTGTGCCGGAGGAGCCCCCTTGGGCAATGAAGGCCCTGTTTTCCTCGGGACTGTCTTCATCCACACGACCGCCTTTTCCGGCCGGGAGCTGTCCTGAAGGTGGCTCAGTGGCACCTTTCCCGGCGGGTATGGCTCCTTAGTCGCCGAGTTGATTAGAGGCTCCCGCCTCTCGTCCCTCCGCCGGTCATCCCGTTGCCGGGGATGCTGCGCCCGCCGACGGTCTTCCTCCCGGCACTCCTCCCTCTCCCTCTGTTGACCACTTTCACCAACTACAAAATAAAAGGAAAATCTCATCAAGTTACTTTCCTGAAAAGATCAAATCACAAACAGTTAGTATCCGGCAAACAAGTCTAAAAAGAAATATATATACATATATCCTAACTTTACCCACCCATTGGCACTCACTCCCGCTTTGATCAGACATCATACGGTGGCTCCATTATTGCCTATAAAAGCACTTCACCCACAATGGGTCATAGGTAATATGGCTTTACCCTCAAATCCTTTACTTTCACATTGTCAAAGACTTTAACCCGCATTGAATATATTACTGACTTAAGCATGGGAGGTCCATGGCCAGTACCACACCAATGCTTTCGATATTTACTCTTTCTTTGCCATTTAAAGCTACTTAGATATACCACCCAAAGGCATCACCCGTACTTGGAGATAAAACCCAAACGTTCACACTTCTAACCTCGCACACACCCGTGCCTTCAATAATCTTTATCTGCTATTTTAGGTTACTCAGGGATACCACCTGAAGACATCACCAAGACTTGGAGATAAAACCTGAACGTTCACACTTCTAGCCTCACACCATAAACCTTATCCAAACCATCCAAGACTTCACTTCTTATCTCTTTGACCGTTGACCCAATTTTTATACGTCAACATTGTAGGCTCATGTAAACCTTAAATGGCTTTGCCAAAACAATGAACAAGTAAGATATGTTCTTAGATTGAGTTTATAAATTCTCATAATGTATAATCACAACGCCATGGCTATGCAAAAAAGACATCCTCGAGCTAGCGCTGTATGAAACACCAAAACTACAAGTCTGGAACTAGGTCTGCGAAATCGCATCAAAACTACAAGTCTAAGGGGAAGCATATGTTGGTGCGATCCACAATCAATCACACATTCCTACGTTTTACACTAGAATTCCTGTTTAAAAGATGGTGATAAAATAAACTCTTCGTACCCCATTTCCACCACAATGGCGCCACAGCCAGCTGTCTCCTTTTCATTTGTTTTTCTGCAGGCGAAGATATAAAAAGAATTGAACTTAGGCAATTCCTAAGCTAAACTAGCACCATTAAGACACAGTAGAGAAAGAGAGCTCACTTTTGTCACTTTTGTTTTGAATAGAGTTTGTTCCCAACTGTGAGTGCAATTGAGTGAGGCTGGACCCCAAAGAAGGCCAGTAATTCTTTTGAATTTGAAGGACCTCCACAACAGTTTGCAGACCAGATTTGGAAGGTGAAGTTTTGTCCAATTCATCTCCTGGACCTTCACCCAGTAATACCTATCTCACAGAAAGACAAACCAGAAACATATTGCATATCAGAATAGGAAATATTTTCATGCATAATGTGTTGTCTCTGTATATAACCAGGCAAAAAATGATTCATGTCCTGTGAAGTCATTTAAATCCTTATGATATTTAAGATCTGGAGACATCCCTCGAAAACAAATCCATGGATTTCATAAATTTAAACATTACCTTGATTACAGCAGTAGCTGAAGATGATATTGAACGGAGATTGTAGCTGACAAAAGTAACATTATCCAATTAGATGCGCTTAAGATGGAAACAGAACGTGGGAGAGAAACAACAGTAAAGGAACAAGCCACAAACCCGCCCTCAAGAATAACAAGCAACTTTCCTCCAGACAAGTTAGTCAACATGTCTGTCATCTTTGCATAGCCTGCAGGAGTAACCTTCAACAACAAAATCACTAAAATGTAAGACAGACTAAAACGGAAATATATCCAAGAATGTGCTTAACTAGAGTGGCAGCAAATAAAGGAAAATCCTTACATCACAGCATCCTAGTGGATCACCCCTTGCTGCATCAAATCCTGCTGATATTATGGTGAAATCCGGAGCAAATTCAGAAGCTGTAAAAAGTCATTCACTTCCAGAATCACTAAATGGGTACTAGAGAATAAATCCAAAATTATGCATATCAAACATGAGAGAACGTTAAATATTCATGTGGGTGGGGTGTTTATATTCTAGACTAAAAGCTCAACCCTCATGACTTATTTTTCCCAAAACGAACAGAATAACTAAACAGCAAAGATTATGGTCCCTTGTTGGGAAATAACCTATAGGAAGTACAACGTGCTGAAATGCAAGCATATAATCATTATCGCCAACTCCACCACGGCTCCATGGAACATTCACACAGTACCCTTCAGCCCCCATGGTACCAACCTGAAGTAGTAATCAATTACATCCATTAGTTATTCTTCAGTACATAATAGAATAATAAGTGAAACGGCAAGACAAAATGGACCTGAAACTAAATCAAAACCAACTTTGACCAATTTAGTACCTCATGAGCAGCCCCAGTACCCGGATAGAACTTTCCACCCTCATGTCTATGTAAGGATACATACAAGACTGACTTGTTCTGTTCAAATATTTCTTGTGTGCCATTCCCATGATGAACATCCTGCAATTGTTATGGAATACCATTTGAGGATTGAATTTCCATCTAGACATAAGCATCTAAAGAAACGTTAAGATAACCAAAAAAATTACATAAGATTATTGACCTTACCCAATCAACAATTAGCACTTTCTTAGCACCAGAAACTTGAGCTGCTAATGCAGCAACTGCTGCATTATTGTGGAGGCAAAAACCCATAACCTGTTGTACACCGGCATGATGACCAGGAGGCCGAACCTGAATTCATTCAACAAGTGGACCACAACTTTAAGAAGAATGAATTATTAAAGAGTACTGTTACAGCTTACATACATAACTCTGAAACAGACTAAATAAGAGTAACATGCCATTTACATACCAAGGCAAAACCATTTTTGGCACGACCAGAAACAATTTCTGAAGCAAGATCAGCACATAAACCTGCAGCAAGTCGAGCAGCTCGTGCTGAATGTTCATTGGCATATGTGTCCGGAGTGAAATAACTGCCATAGCAAACAAAATCAATCAAAAGACAACATTCATCAATCACACTATCACAAACAGAATCAATGCAATTTGATGTTTTTTCTTGTTTTGTTTCTTTTTTCGTTTCTGGAACAACTTGTGTCTGATGCTTGGATTTCTAGTGTTTCACTTTATTTGCCAACTGGAATAGTGATACAAACAAACAAACATACCTCGAATACATACGGCTTGTAAGGTCAACTGCTTCACAATGCTCCAAGGAATGAACCTTTAAATTCAGAAAATAAAGCCAGCAATTACGATGCAGTATGTTTACTTATGAAGAACAAAGTAGCCACGCAAAGTCTATTTATCATCAACTTGTGACGCAACAGATATAGGTTTGCCACGAAGTGAACAACGGACAGAAAAACCTCCAAAAATCAAGACTCAACTGACAGACATTCAATTTCTTTGATCCTCCACATTGGCAAAATGATTCTAGGTCAGATGCGTGCCCATGCATGCCTACAACTCCAAGATGATGGGTGATTACTTACCATCTGAAGCTCTTCACGAGTAATTTCTCTAGCAGCAATTGGATTGCATCTTCCTGGAAATATACCTGCATTGTTTGAAATTTCCCATTTGTATATCAATCTAAGATGAAATAACCCTAACAGACATTAGTAGACACATTCCCACACAGAAGACCACAGTACAATTAATAGTATCAAGTGACATGCACAAAGAACTTCAGTGAAAAGGTGAATACCAGCAGTAGCAAGGCTAGCAGCAATCGCTCGAATACGATCTGGTCTTTCTGGGTGTGGATGCGACTTCATTTGAACCTGCTCTAGCATAACAACCACCAGAAAAGAAAGAAAAATGAAAGTACTACACGACCAGAAAAAGAAAATACAAATGAAAGACCAACGAAATAGAAAACTGTCAAAAAGCATGAGGATGATATGCAGTACAGCATCACCATACTTCTGTATGCAGCAACATTCTCTCA
Source organism: Spiraea crenata (assembly GCA_033992175.1). Classification (NCBI taxonomy): domain Eukaryota; kingdom Viridiplantae; phylum Streptophyta; class Magnoliopsida; order Rosales; family Rosaceae; genus Spiraea; species Spiraea crenata. Next base: position 1,426,127 of record JAVBHV010000078.1, on the reverse strand, counting down.
TCAAAGCCTACAGCAGTCGAACTATTTGATGATGAACCTTGCGCGGCTGCATTTTACGAGAAAAATACCATTGTGGCCGTCTATGAGAAAACTCAAATATAATTAATATTGACATGAAATACAACAAATTCCAAGAGTGATAAACAGCGCAGAACCATAACATGCCAAAATGGGTATGGCAGAGTATGAGGAACCTTCAGACATTGGCAAATCAACATATGACATAAACTCAATAGGCAATCCTGTACTGACCTTTGCGTCTATCTCTAGTGCCAGGCTCAATCTTCGCAAGGGCCGAGTCAGGTAGCAAGGAAGATGCAAGAAACCCATGCTTTAAGATGCCAGATTCTCTATGTTCCCCGCACACCTGCACATAAACATAGCACCAAATTATCCTTACACAGCCATGTCTCCTCACAGAACACCGAAATAGGAATACGAAAGGCAAAATTGTATCACAGAAATATACATCACAATTGATAACATGATCAAGGTTGATCATTGTACAGTTGGTGCAGAACCACTTCACAACATCCAAATGGTTCTGTAATTGCAAGGGCTCCCAATCACTATCGTCCTCTTCATCCTCGAGGTCTTCATTGTACATGTCTTCCAACGTCATTTCCTTTTGCTGCGCTGCCTTTGTCTACACAACAAAACAAAGTCGAATCATGAATGCTACACACAATGCAGCCACCATAGAGTATATAAAACTCATATCATTATGTCCACTTACACTCAAAACATCAGCTGATGCATCTTCTTCCTCGCAATTTTGCTCCCGCCGAGGCCTACCATTGCTTCCATTAGACCCCAAAACTTGATTGTTTGGTTTGTGAGCCTCACCATTTGCCAAACGGCTCATTTCAAGTGCTTCTGATACTGACTTTTGCTCAGAGGTTAAATTCGGGTTTTCCACCACAATCATTCCTTCAGAAATCCCGACGGCCCACAAAACAAAAAATGTCAAATGAAGTTTCTTTCATTTACCTTAATCACTAACATAAACACAAATTTAATGTTCAAGTCTTTTAACTTTTTCCAAAAATATCTCAATATTTAGCCGCAGCAAGTAAAACCCAGATTGTTGAACTTTCTGCAATTTACAGTAACCCTAAGTCGAGCGAAAAGATTATTTACAGTAGAGATTTACAAGGTTTATATGAAAATACGCAGGGGAGAAGGAACAAGGTGAATTTAGAGTTACCTGGGGTAGGACAAGGCGAGGTGGAATCATCTGTAGATGCGAAATTCACCAGCAAATTTCAACGGGAAAGGAGAAGCCAAGACGCCTTTGCGACTTGTGAACTCTCACTATCTTATCGACCGTTCTTTTGCAATCGTACCCTTATCGTTTTTCTCTTTTCTGATTATTTCCCCTGTGTTGTTTTACATTTTTGGTTTTGGCACGCAAAATTTAGGAAGTTACGTAGGAGTCACGTCATCAGTTTTGACAAAATTATTAATGAACATTATCATATAAAATAAAATAAGATTCAAAACTGTGCATAAATATGTAAGTTGATTTGTAGATTCAGTTGCGTGGCAATTTACTTCTCATGCATTTTTCCCGCAGAAGGGAGTCGAAGGTTATCGCATACTCATAAAAACATGTAACTAATGTCTTCCAAAACGATTAAAGGTAACGATATTGTCGCTCACAACTCTCCTTATTTTCTCATTCGTGCACTTGCCAAATTGGTAAATCAGTTTGTAACAATCTTGTGACAAAATTAGTTGATTTTGTTACAATCTTGTGATAAAAATTGATTTTGCCATAATTTTATGACAAAACCAATTTACAACCTTGTGACAAAATTGGTTTTGTCACAAACCTTGTGACAAATTAGTATTGTGGCGAATCTCAATTTTATCACAATCAATTTTGTGTGACAAAATCAATTTTGCCACAATCACAAATCAACTTTATCATCAAGTTGTAACAACAAAATTGATTTTGTCATACGACAAACTTGGTTTGTAACAAATATGTACCTTTAATAGAGAAAAACCTATAGTCAACACAACCAGCTCACTACGACCACTACATGCGCACTGTCTAACATCGAAGAATGAAAAAGGAATGAAAAGATAATTAAACTTTGAAGGTTAATAGCTCAAAAATATCGATCATCATCCTAATCATTCCAACAAAGAAGCATTACAATACATTTTCGGAATATGTACAGCCTTCCTCTTCCTTCTTTAAGAAATCTGCAAGACCCTTTGCATTTAATTCGCCTCTTGGATGCTTCAACGGTATTTGTTGTGCTCTTCATCTTCATCCCTAGTTCCACCAAACTAGTCTTGAAATCTATCATCCCGGGCTCTCCTTTCACTCTTCTGTATGTATCATTTTTGGATATCAGGTGTTAGGTTCGCCTTGGAGTAATGACTGAATTGCATGAAAAAAAAAGAGCAGGACGAAGCTGTTTTTATAAGGAAAATAAGATATGGCGTGATCCAGCCAGATCCTCAACTGGGCCCAGAAGAACACACCAAACATGGACCTTATATCCATGACTCAAAAACAAAGGACAAAACTTGGATGAAGGAACAACCCTACAGTACACTTACATGGCAATTGAGAAGTTACCCAACTTCGCTTTTCTTTTCTGCTTTCTAATCATCTGAGGACTGGTGGAGTTTATATATGTGGTGTGGTCATGACTCGTGATATATATTTGACAATAGAAAAGACTTGAATCAACCACAACAGATAATCATTATCTGAATTAGTACAAAAGAGAGAGCTGTATATGGTACGGTCGACTGGGGCCAGGGTGCATGTGATATACACCAGAGAGACATGGCGATTGTCTGTGACATGGAAGACAAACTAGTTCTTAGTCAAGGGTTTTGAACCACATTTTCGTAGGTTGAACTGTCATTCACCTGTAGAACTCTACTGCTGTTACTTACTGGAGTTCCGCAGTAGTTTCCATTTTAAGGGGATCTTGTTTTTCATCAATTTAAACTTTGATCAAGTAGCAGGTGTTTGTATATTCATCAAATGGCCATAAAATGAAAAAAGCACCAATTGTTCTAGTCTCTATACCTTGTCTACGCTAGCTTAACAATCGGAACCGGGAAAACTGGAGAAATAAAAGAAGCTAGAGAGGAAAAACGAAAATGGCCTTGGCTCATAAGTCACAAGCACAGAACAAAGAAGTTTCAGCCATTTCTAAAGCTGGATGGGCACTGGACCCCTACCTGGACAAGTTTAACTTGGCTAAGTGACAAAACAAAGGACAATTTTAACTTGGTTAAGTACAGAAGGGCCGGAGATGGACCCCTACCCAGGGAGATGAGAAAAATGCGATTCTTAGAAGCAAGTACAAATCCATTCTCAACCTTTCCAAGAAGAGAAAATTTTGATGTAGAATTATAGACAAGTCAAACTTTTGACTAGCTTTCTTCCACTTGACAATATAATGATAGCCAACTATACCCAACGCTCATGCATGACTGTAAAAGTATAATGCAAGAAACTGTTGAGCATGAAGTAAAGATTTCAGCGGTACAAGTTAGGCCTACCAGTTTAGAGTAGCATGGAGGGAAACCTTTTGTTTGGGCAGAACAGACGGGGACACCTTTGGCTTACTGTACAGTCCACGATCTTGCACCTGGTATGATGCATATTGCTCAGTAACAGTCCAGATATATGTACATTGATATGTGGGGGTATAAACTACAAATGTCAAGTTCTGTATATGCCACTACAATGGATTGCATATGCAATATTGCTTATCTTGATATAGTGATTTGAACATCTTAATTCGTTTTCTTCCTTAAGAATTGACAGGAAGAACCAGGACACAAAACATACTTCGAGCTAACACGCATCACTATGTCTATTCAGTTGCGTGTGACGAAAACTATCTGATAAAGAGTACATACAAGATGTTTCTAACTTCTAACATTATGAGTCATAAATGAACAAGTCCATTTCAAAATTTAAAAGGACAGTCAATTATGTCAATCATTTTGACGACGAAAGATGCTTACCCCTGATATCATCAATTTCAATAGTTGAAAGCAATGAAGTCTTCATATTGTCAATATCCTTCAGCAACTTCTCATTCTCCTCACTCCCACTCTGTATCTCGACTTGTAAAGCTGCATGGCAACCATTTGTAGCCTCATAAAATTAGTAGAGAATTAAAAGACTACTTCAATATGGTCAGGTCATAATAGTTGCAGCTAATACTTGACTATCCCATAATTACATGAGATACTACTCCAAAGGAATTTTAAGAGAGAAAACTCCCACCCGACTTGACATTAAGTAAATTCAAGCTATTTCTATATGAGTGCACCACTGGAAAGTCTACTGATGCAACTTGCATTATAACAAGTTGAATATGGACATCATATCTTTTCAGACCTAAAATATGCTCCACCTAGGAGTTGAATCCTGGCATGGCTTAAAATTGTTAAAACATGACAAGCCTAGAACTTTCTCACACTTCACACTTCGTAAATTTAACAATCCTAAACTGTGAATTAAGGAACCAGATCTTGAAAGACAAGTTAGAAAATTAAACCAGAGTTGCAATTGTTAACATCTTCAAGAATTCCTTCCACGAACGCCAGCATCGAGTTCTTTAACGAACTGTTCTTCTCTTCCAGCAAGTGAGTCTCATTTTCAAGCACCTCCTTTTCCAACAGAAGAGCACCTAGTTCATTATTGTCACCGCTCTCAATGCCCTTCTGGAACTCTAAGCACAGTCCAATAAACCTTTCCCTATAACAAAACAATCACTACCTAAATTTACAAACTTTTTTCAAATCTTTAAACATACACATTACAATTGAGTCAATATATACCGTTGGTTTTCGATTTGATTAAGCGTCTGATCACGCTTCATTTTTAGATTATGCAATTCCTTCTCCACAATTTCCACTGAGTTCTTCAAATCATCTATTAAACAAAGAAATGAGCTAAAATAGAATCAATTGAATGATAAATTTAGAAATTCCCCACATAATGTGTTCGATTAGGGTTTCGAGAACTTACCGGTGACGGAAATCAATCCGGTGAGCTCAAATTGCGAAACGTAGAGCGTCTTAGTGAGCTCAGATTCTCTGGCAGCGAGAGCGTTTCCGATTTCCGAGCACTTGACGATCTCCGATTCAATTTCCCGCGTAATCTGAATGTTCGATTCGATTTCTTCGTTCACCTAAATTCCAACAACCAGTTTCTGATGATCGATTTACTGACGATTTGGCTGCAAAATTGAAGCTTTTACCGCGACGTACCTGGTCAAGCATGTCCTTCAAGGTTGAGATTTGGCACAGGATCGCGCCGGAATCCTCCATTTTTCGATCTCCGGCGACTCGGCGGCGATCGTTTCTGTTTGCTGAACCTTTAACGGTCGTCTTCCAGCTGAACCTCCCGCCTTTTTATATCTACAAACAGAACTTTCCAATCAATCATGGTTAAAAGCCTCTTAAGTAACTCCAAAACGCACCGTTTTGGTAAACCCTGTAAAACCCTAAGTTGAGCCCAAACACTTTCTTCACTTAATTTACATACCCGCCTTTCTTCTTCGGCCTCCTCTCCTCCTCTGCAATTCTCTCTTTTGGCGGCACGGCGGCGATTGATCACCTGTGGCGGCGTAGAAGTTATTCCGACGGACTAGAGTTCCTCTGCAGCCGTTGCAATGGGCGGTTCCCGCGCTCAGGTCAACAAGGCCCACAAAACTCGCTTTGCCTCCAAATCTTCGCGCAACCTCCACAAGACCTCAGACAAGGGTAAAATTGGCAAATCAGACCGCAATGTTGTGAAAGGAGCTCGGGCTGCTCGAGTTCAGAGGAGCAAGATGGTAATTGATGCTAAAAGTCTCAATCTTTATTTCGTTTTCGATTTTCAATTTTCACTTTTCCATTTTGTGTTTGCTTAATTCTCGAAGTTGGTGTTTTTGTAGCTCCGGGAGCAGAAAAAGGCAGCGCTTTTGAAAGAGAAGAGGGCTGCAAGTGGATCAGCAAGTCCTCCCCGTGTGATTGTGAGTATTAGCTTCATTTTCGGGTTGAATTCGATTGCGAAATAGCTCCTATCTGTGGTTTTAACTTGGCGTAATGGCAGGTTTTGTTTGGGCTTTCTGCTGATGCAAACCTGAATTCGCTTTCGGACGATCTTCTTTCCTTGTTGTCTCCACAAGGGCATGTTGATGCATTGGCAACAGTTGCTTCTCCTGAGTACAAGCTAAGAGCAACGGTAGCTTTGCCTCTGCTGTTGTGTTTTAGTTGAACGACTATCAATTTAGTGTTTTTTGTCAGCAGAGTCTAACTCTAGTTAACTTTTAGGTATTGAAAGCACCCCATGGGGATCTTATGTCATCTTTGGAAATGGCGAAGGTACGAAGCTATGCTGCTTGTGTATTGTGTATTCTTCCTATTTTTGCTGCTGTTTCTGATGTATAAAACTCTTGTAATTGCAGGTTGCTGATCTTATTGCCTTTGTGGCATCAGCGAGCTCATCTTGTGAAGGAACCGAATCTGACTACATTGACTCATTTGGAAGTCATTGTCTTTCGGTTTTTAGGTCTCTTGGTTTACCTAGCACGGTGGTGCTAATTCGTGTATGTATTGTTGATGTGCTTTATATATTTACAGAAATATCGTCGAACTGGACATACCAGGGTTTTTCCAACTTCACATAGGATTTATTCTCTTTTTACTTTTTTTTGTGCATGTAGGATCTACCTACTGAAACGAAAAGAAGACACGATTTAAAGAAAACATGTACTTCTAGTCTTGTTTCTCAATTTCCTGAGGATTGTAAATATTATTCAGCTGATACAAAAGATGAGTTGCACAAGGTAATTTTTGCCTGTAGATTCTTTATCTTAAGCTGATGCTCAAATGATAAAGTTCAGAATGAGCTTTAACTCGTGGGACATTCACTTTGTTTCATATTTACATGAGTTGATGGTTTTCGTAAATCCTTACCCTGTCATCTTATTATGATTGCAGTTCCTGTGGCTCTTTAAGGAGCAAAGGCTCTCAGTTCCTCACTGGAGAAATCAACGGTCTTACCTGATGGCTCAGAAGGTGGTCATTTGGGATCTGTTTAAGTTTTCTGTGTCATTCTATGTTAGGTAGAGGTGGAAAGAACAGGGAGTCAAATCTAAGTTTGTCTTATATGGTGACTGGCCAGGCACGCGTTCCTTGTTGAATGACAACTGTTATAATGAATAGAAGTTGAATTTGATGAATAGGAAAGAAGATTTATGCTTGTCTAATCACAGAATTTTTTTTCTTTTTTCTTTTAGGTTGATATGGTGGCCGGTGATTTCGACTCAGGGAAATGTACCCTATCACTTACTGGATATCTGCGTGCTCGCAGTCTTTCTGTGAATCAATTGGTAATTATCTCAGCCAACGACTTGACCTTGGTGGCATGATTTGGAAATTGTCTTATTTTCTTTTATATCAGGTTCATGTTTCTGGTGCGGGGGATTTCCAGTTCTCCAAAATAGAAGTTCTCAAGGATCCATTTCCTTTAAATGCAAAAAGAGAGCAGGATCTCATGGAATCAGATGAAGATTTGGAGGTATTGGGTGTTTCACTTAACATATAAGAAGCAGACTAATTTATTTCCTTTTTTATTATAAGATTCGGATGGTTTTCATTTGTTTGTGTAGTGTATCCATGATGATAGTATTATGGCATGACCTACATTTTTCGTTTAAATTTCTGAATATGTGAGGTCCTTGTGTCTTCTTTTCCGATTTCAAGGTCCTTCGTTCCTTGGTTCCTGATCCTATGAAGCAGGAGGCTTTACTAGTTGAGAATGTTCCCGATCCTCTTTCTGGTGAACAGGTAAGGAAATTACTTACTTCTCATAATTATATTCATTAACTTGAATATCATAATTCTTAACTGATGTTAAGAATAAGTCGGTTTCCTATATCTTATACAAGCGGATAGTATGGTTTACTCTTGGACTTTCTCAATTGTACTATGAGGTTTGTTGAATTAATGAGGTACATGTTCATATAAAACATAAATCCCCTCTGACAGACATGGCCAACGGAGGAAGAAATGGCCGACGCTGAGAAAAGTCAGAAACAAAAAAAGAAGAAAAAAAGGGCTCTTCCTCGAGGAACTTCAGACTACCAGGTCTGCAATCTTTCCATGTTTCTTATATATTCCTCGACATCTTTGTTTGTTGAGGGTAAAGGACAGTTTTAGTGAGAAATCAGAGGCATGACATCTGTTCTTGCAGGCTGCTTGGATTGTTGATGATACAGATGAAGAGGGATCAAGTACTGACGAGGAAGCTGATGGTATGGTATTGGATGAGACAGACACTGGTTATCCTGGTCAAGAAGGCACTAATCTTTTGGGTCTCAGTGATGATGAAGGTTCTCTAAGCTTTGGGGACTCTGATGGAGAAACTGATGCTGATTCAGTGATGATGGTAAGTTCAACATGTATATTATTTATGCTTCAGGTTACATGGATCATTGTCTGCATTAGTCGATCTCTTCGATAATTGATCTAATTGAAAAGCTTTCTGATCGAACATGTATATTATTACATTACTGTCAATTGTAAATGTAAAAATAGTAATATTTATGAATACCAGCCACGTCCTGTAACGGTGGATTCTTAGCTGTCGTCTGTAGACCAATGGATAGAATCAGTGCTGTTTTTTGAGTAATCTATTGAGATGCTAATTCTGACAGTTGGCCTTATCAAAATATGTGAACCACTTACCTCAGGTTTGAACTACAACCTTGAATTCAAGGGGTTCACTGATGATTGGGTCTGTATTGGTGCTTTCTCTATCCAGCATTTTCATTGATATGTAATGCTACAAAGGTCCTTTGAAGAGTGCTTATTATGAACATTTGGGATTTCCAGAAAATGAAAAGAAGCTAGCTTCCAATTTTTTGCATTATTACAGGACTAACCTTTTTCTATATGTTTTACAGGAAGGTGAAAACTTAACCAAGGAACAGTTAGAGAAAGAGATTAAAAAGATAAAGCAAGCACATGCTGATGATGAGGGTACTTATTTTTTAAGAAAGCTATTCGTTGGCTATATTACTGCTGCATCATTAGTTGGCTTTTAACATTTATTTGTTATGTTTCAGAATTTCCAGACGAAGTGGATACACCATTAGATGTTCCAGCAAGACAACGCTTTGCAAAGTATAGAGGCCTAAAGTCCTTTAGGACTTCTTCATGGGATCCCAAAGTACTAATCTTTTAAATCTGTAACTTTGTCTTCTCTATTTCTGAATACAACTGGCCAACTGACAGAAGTTTCTCCTGAACTTCAGGAGTCTTTGCCTGCTGAATATGCCAGAATCTTTGCATTTGATAATTTCAATAGAACGCAAAAGAATGTCCTCGCTAAAGCCTTAGAGATGGAGCAAGACAGGGATGACTGTGCAACTGCTAGCTCCTATGCAAGGCTGTATATCAAAGACATTCCAACTGCTGTTGCTTCTAAATTATGTATGAATGCGAGGACAATGCCTGTTATAGCATGTGGCCTTTTGCAGCACGAGTCCAAGATGTCTGTTCTCCATTTCAGGTATCTTGTGGTTGAGAACAGTTAGCTGTTTCATTTCATGGTCTTCTAAAGGGGAGGTTTTCTCATGACCTTATGTGTCCTATATTGCAGCATAAAGAAGCATGATGCGTGCAGTGCTCCTATCAAAACAAAAGATGAATTAATATTTCATGTTGGCTTTCGCCAATATATGGCTAGGTAGTTTTCTCTAATACCGCAATAATCTTATTATATTGAGTTTTATTGACTAAAGTTTTCGCTCATTATTCTGCAGGCCTATATATTCTAGTGATAACATTCGTTCAGACAAGCACAAAATGGAGAGATTTCTTCATCCAGGACGTTTTTCCATTGCTTCAATCTATGCTCCTATCTCTTTCCCTCCTCTTCCTTTAATAGCTTTTAAGAATTCTGATGGAGTGGGCACTGCACCTACAATTGCTGCTGTTGGTGCCCTGAAAAACATTGACCCTGACCGGATAATTCTAAAGAAGATTACTTTAACTGGGTATGATTGATTGTTTGAAATTTTGTTGTGGTGATCTTTATGGCTCCTTTGAAAGTCCTGTTTTGTTGAACCTTAAAGATATATGATGCAGTTACCCTCAGCGAGTATCGAAACTGAAAGCTTCTGTCAGGTTTATGTTCCATAACCCAGAGGATGTGAGGTGGTTCAAGGTGGGAAAATCTCTTAAGACTATAAACTTCATTTTATATCATTGCTGTATGTTATCAAAGAAATTAACTGCAATCATAATGAATGTATTTCCTGATGCAGCCTGTGGAGGTGTGGACTAAAGCTGGGCGTCGGGGTCGCATCAAGGAGCCTGTTGGTACACATGGTGAGATTCTCCAAACAAATTTATTTCTTTTCCCCCTTTCCCAATGTGAACATGAAGCATCCATGCCCAAATAGTTCAAAATTATTAGTGTGGTGATCCTAAATATGAACTTTGTACCAGGGGCGTGTAAATGCATCTTTAATGGGGTCCTCCAGCAGCATGATACCGTATGCATGAGCTTGTATAAGCGTGCATATCCCAAGTGGCCAGAACACCGGTTCCCAATTCTTGATGCTTGATAACGATGGTGTCCGGGGGCCTCCCGACTTGTGATGCTTATCCTCACAGTGCTTCCCGAAAGTTGATGCTTGATAATGATAGCATCTCGGACATGTGACTGTTTTTCTTGCGGTGATTGCTTCCCCAGCACAGAAGAAAGCCATGTGTCTTATATATGGGAATGAAGCTCTGGTTCAGATTTCCAATTTTTTCGCCAAGACACCTCAAGTTGAGTGTTAGGCTTAGCATAGCATCTTTGTTGTTCTTTCCCTTTTGAGCAGCACCACAGTATTTATTTTAGTATAGAGAAAGTTTTGCCTGTCTGTCTTCCTGTTGCCTGAATCTTTTCTACGTTGGCTTGGTTATTGATTCTCCATTATAATGATAAAAAGAAGGTTTTTTTTAAAAAAGAAAGAACAAAAATTTGTTGCAGTCTACAAAACTGGGTTTACTAATCGTATAGGCTGTTGGCAAAGGCAGTATGCCGCCCCTTAAACCATTGTTTGATTCACTCTTTCGGTCTTCCTTTTACAATTCATTGCAATCACATGTTGATACTCTCCATTGTCCTGCAAATTTGCATATAGTTCAACATAACTGGGTTTACTTAGGCCTTCCACAGTAGGCCGGAAAATGTGATGTTCAAAACCATTTTTGAACATCACTCTTCCACACTTGGTCGGAAAATGTGATGTTCAAATCCATTTTTGAGTAGCGTATAGACTAGTCGGCCAATGCAGCAATGCTGCCCTTCACCTTCGCAGATTAGCGTAGACTATGGCTTTGCATAAAAACCAATCAGGTCTACAGAGCAAATTCAGAAAACTAGCACACATTATGGGTCATCAAAGTTGGGATCTTCATCCGTGAAGATAGAACAATAATCGTACATAACAAATTACTCAACACACAGAAACGCATGATTCAAAGTTTCATTTTCTGAGAAACCCAGCACAGCAAAATTGAAAAGCAGAAAGATGCTACTACAGAGAGGCTACATAGGCTCTTCACGCTCATTCAGCTTCTCCTTGTTCTTCTTCTCCCTTTCGTACTGCTTCAGTCTCTCCTGCACCTTCGCCTGCATTCACCAAAACCCAAAACTTCATTTACCATAAATTACACAGTAAAAGTGAAAAAAAAGGGATCAGACGAGCTCAGTAGAACCAATCATTTTCATTTTCCAATAAAATTCCCCGGAACCAAACAGAAAGCTTTAGAATGGTAAATAGAAGGGGAGAAATTACGTCACCTTGTAGCTTTTCTCGGTGCGGTCCATGACGTAGAAGCCGAGAGCACCGCCGACAAGGGTGCCGGCGATGATCCGGACGTACGCCCAAGTGTTTGAGCTCCCTCCCATTTTTACTTCGCTTTCTCTTAGCTTTCTTTCCTTTTTCTCGAGAACCTTTTTGAAGCGGCGCTTAGACGGTGAAGACGTGGACCTTTCCATTTTGACAGGGCGGGTCAGGCTAGACGGGTCGTGGATCTTCAACATTCACAAATGAAAGCCCAACTACTAACTTTGGCAAGTGAGAGGGACTTTGAAAAAGTTCAAAACCTCCCAACATGTAAGGAGCTTTCGGACTCAATCATCCGAATATACAAGGGACGTTCAAACATCCAAGCTCTTTATATGTAATTCTTTAGTGTGAATGTTTCGATGATTCTTACTTGATGCACGTGTTATAATATAAATAGATAAGTATATCAACATGTAACATTGTACTACATAGACACACAAAGAATGCTCTTGTAACAACTTACTTATTTCTATACCATGCGTATTTGGCAACAAATACATAAGAAAGTTGACCATATCTGCGTAGATAGAAATTTTAATGAAATTCTTGTTTGGTATAGATAAGATTAACATTTCTAGATTCATTCTCTTATGTTCTCAGAATTTGTAGTGTATAAATATGGCCAAGTACTTCTGTTTCTAGTTACCTTCATTTGCTTTTTGGGAAATTTCCAAACGAACAATTCAACCTTTTTTTTTTTCCTATATAAGCAGTATTGAGGTTAGGTGACATTGAATTTAAATCATCTACTCCAATAATAAATACTCTTAACCAATTGAATTACAATCTCTTTATTTTACATATAACTTTTCTGCTCAGAAGCTCACTCATTCTAGCTAGTACTACTCTCCTTTTCTAATACAAGGTACTACTTGTTCAGTTTCATTTGATATCTATAGCATGAATCTTTCCGAAATGCGTTTAATTAGAACTTTGTCTAGATTTGTTGACTAATCGAAACGTTTTGAGTAGTTAGATTTGGCAGATTGTGTTATTTAGCAATTGCATGGTTTTGAGAGCTTCTTGTAAGGCCAGTTGGCCCAGCTGGCCTGCAATTCTCAACTTCCTCCCTCAAAACACTCGTTCTTGTAGTAAACAGCTTCTAATACTTCCATTGCTCCGCCAACTTTTCATTTATCACTACCGTATAACCAGCACTATACAGTCTAGTGATATGATTGTTGTTTGTATGTATGAATGTTGTAGAAGGTAACTTAACGAATTTCCTTGCATAGGCTTTGTCGACTGTTTAGTCGATGGAAAAATTCAGCAGCCGATGACATTTTCGACCTACATGTCTACTAATTGGCAAAATTTCACTGCAATTAGTCCATATCCACCTACATTTACACCACTTCCATTGCCCTCGCATTACTCCAAGCATTGTGATAATTACCCTCGAAACTTTATCTTGGCCTTGATGTACGTCTATGCCAGAAGTCGACGCTAACGTCGGTCATTTGCTATAAATGACTGGCTGGTTCGAGTCTCTTATTATTCTCACAAGAAGTCTCTCAAGATCGAATTTCACAAGAATACGTGTAGGAGAGCATCTACTCGGCACCACCTAGTGAATAGCCAAAACAAAGAGTGAAAAGCTCAACCGAAACTGCAATAGTATACTGTGTCCTGTTAAGTAGTCATCAGTTGAGTACTTAGAGAAGTTATAGATCTGATCACATTCAACTCTTTTTACATTTTGTGTACAGGTTTTTCTTGGATCAGCTGAAGGAATCAATGGCAGCAGCAAAGCATTTGGTGGTGGTTGTGGATGGAACAGCTCTCACCGGACCATACTGGAACACTATCCTCTCAGATTACCTTGAAAAGATCATCAGGTTCATCATCACATATCAAACTCTCTAGTCTCTCATATATATTTTTATAGCAGCTTTTGTGTTTTTGATATGCATGTGTGGGTTCTTGGTTGAAAATCAGAAAAGCTTATTTCTATGGGCATGAAATGGTTGACATTTGGTCTGTTTGTCAAGATTTCCTCATGGTTTTCTTGTTTGAGAATGGTCAATCTGCAATTTCCATGCAACTTATAAGTTTGTGAAAAGATCTAAGATAGAGAAAAGAGACTTGATTTCTTGACTTGCAAACAAACAGATCTCATGATTGATGTTCTTGAATTTTTTTCATTTTGGTGTTTTAAAGAAAGAAAATCATTTTAGACATCAGACATCAGACATCAGACATCTTAAATTTCAGTTATAATCTATGCATATAATTAGTAACTTAAGTTATCAATTCTTATGAGTCTAATATGTAATAAAAGAAGTCAGCATTTATTGATAGCAACTGCGAATGCAAAGATCTAGTGTCAGCGTATTATTTAACATAATTGTCTTGATTCGAAAAGTTAATCTATTTGAAGACGACAAACGAAGTTACAAAATTGTAAGACTAGTGCAAAAGTGTAGTCGTGTCCGGAAAAACATATTGACATCATATGACAAAATATCAAGAAAACTATGTTGTCCGAAAACTTTCTGGAAATAGTTGAATGTGAATTCGACAATTTCTCTATAGCATTGACCAAAATGTGCAACTGTATATAATGGTTAAGTCACCATGGTAGAAAATGTGCATTTACTAATCTGTGGAATTACTTCTGCAGACACTTCTGTGGTGGCCAGTCAGATGAGCAGGTACATATTTCTCCGATTGAGAAGAAAGAAAAGCCAAATAAAGCGTAATGCTTTATCAGTTACATATTATGAAGTAGTATTGATTTGAACTCTGCTGTTTTTCCATGTATTTGTTGCCTATATATAGGTCACAACAGTTGCAGAGCTCGGTTTGGTTCAGTATAATTCTCATGGACCTAGTAGTGGTATGCGTTTCAATTTCTCAGGCCATTCACCATTCTGTTCTTTTCAGTAACATGGGCACATGAAAATGTATATGGCATTGTTGGAGTTGTCCAACCAATTAACTATCCTTTTGAAAAACTTGTGCAGGTTGCTTAGTGCAAGCAAGCCCTTGGACTCGAGATGCCGATACATTCCTGCAGTGGCTATCGGCCATAACCTTCATCGGTGGTGGTCACAACGAAGCCGCCATTGCTGAAGGCCTTGCAGAGGCACTCACAGTAAGATTATCACATATCAATCTTGACCTGTTAATATTACTTGAATAGTTTGTTTCCCTATAACAGCAAGACTTGATTATATGGTTAATCAGATGTTTCCAAAGCCTCCCAAAGGATCTGAAACTGATGATCAGCAGCAACTTACTGGAGAAAAGCATTGCGTTCTTGTGGCTGCTGGCAATCCCTATCCGTTGCCAATGCCATTGTACATTCCAGTAAGAAAAAATGGTGAACTTTGTTCTGGTATAAAAACCGAATGGTGTGTGGTCGATGCTCTAGCTGCTGCAAGGGCGTTTGCTGAGGTAGCCACCATTTCAATTTTCTTGTTTAAGTCCATAAACTTGTTCTTCATTTCTGCTAATGATGTTTTATTTTCATGTGCAGTGCTCAGTAACTCTATCACTGATTAGCCCCAAGAAATTTCAGAAACTAAGAGAAATATTCAAGGCGGTAAAAATCTAAGCAAATTACTGCAGAATTTCAAACATTGCATGCATCTTCCTTGAGTGAGGCTTTACTGACTTGATGACTCTGAAATGTAGGCAAACAAGGAACCTGAAGAAACACCTTCCTTCAATACTGCTAAGAACCCCCATTTTCTAGTCCTAGTATCGAAGCAATTTGGGGATGCTCATGCGGTCCTCAGTCAGTCCAGAATGAGTACATTGCCACCTGATGTTCTGGACACGAAAGAAACCGCCTATCTACTTCCTCTGGACACAGACCTTGAGTATGAATTATCAGGTTTTCTTGTACATCAAGAGCATGTGCTTTCACTTGCACATATCGATGTCGTTTTTGAGTTGTGTTCCTAATTTCCTACCCAATATGGCGTTGCTTACTGATCAAGTTTCGTTTTCCAGAGGAGGATTCTGATTGGCTAAGGAACCTATTGATTGAGCCAGCAACAGATGATCACACAGATAGCATTCCTGCCAAAACAAATACAATAGTAAAGAATCTCGTGCTTCCCTCATGGGTTGATTTGAATCTTAGGCGGAATGCTTGTTAGGTGAACTCAATTAAGACTCTTCTGTGGTTTTACAGGCTGTTTGCCCACAACCGCCTGCTGTGAATAATGCTTCTGAGACCACTGATGCTGGAGAAAATCCAAGACATGCTGAGCAGAAAAGGTCAGCTGAGGCGCCGTTGTCACATGTGTTAGCGCAGGAATATGAAACTCTATTAACCTCGCTAAATGGTGGAAACACCAGAAGAGCGAGCATGTTTCTTCCTGCTGTTGCCAGCTACCAGAGACCAGAAGTTCAGTCAACCAGAACTGAGAGGCAAGGCCCATGTCTAAACATGGGATCATTACCAATGGTAGCTGCTAACCAAAGCTTTCATCAGCCCCTTTCGAGCATTCAAAGACCAGTAGGCCCTTGTTCTCCACAACATAGAGGAAATCCAAGAAGCTTTTCAGGAGCAAGTGTGGAACAAGAAGGAAGAAGAGAGGGTAGAACAACGTTAATTGGTGCATTTGGTGGGTTGCGCGAACATCAATCCGGTGCAGGAACATCAGTCTCTGTGGCAAGAATGTTTGGTGCAGGAACATCAGTTCCAGTTACAACCGAAGACGATGCATATGTTCTGGCATGGGAGGTTAGCATGAACAATACAACTCTATATGATAATCACCCTGCATTTCTGTTCTGCAATCTAATACTATCACATTCTTTCAGGGATTCATATCTGCAAGTTTTCAAGAACGAGTTCTGGTCACTGCAGCAAAGGTATGGCTACAAAACTGTGAGTTTAGTAATTAAGCTTACTTGGCTATGCAATTCATAACATGTCGTTGCTGCTCTACGATGAAACAATTATAGCTGAAACTGATAGCCGTTACCTATCTTTGTAACAGGCCTACAGGAAGGCCTCAGCAGCACATTGGTAAGTTTAAGAACTGATGTTTATTTGTCTGCCTACTTGTCTCTTTCGGCTCTTTATCTGACAACTTGAATCCCCGCTTTCAGGCTTACGCAGGATTGGCCACAGACACTGCAGATT
This sequence comes from Spiraea crenata, assembly GCA_033992175.1. Taxonomy (NCBI): domain Eukaryota; kingdom Viridiplantae; phylum Streptophyta; class Magnoliopsida; order Rosales; family Rosaceae; genus Spiraea; species Spiraea crenata. The sequence continues at coordinate 1,409,132 of JAVBHV010000078.1, read as the reverse complement.
GGCAGTATTCTACAGCAAGCTACTATCAACAGATTGTAAGTTTAATAACAGAGTCCACATACGTTCATTCCATTCATGTATATATGTTATCATATTGAAATGTTCTCTGCTGGTGTACCAGACCACGCCAAGGGCACACAGATGTCGTTATCTTTGAGGTAACGAATTACCACTCGTTATTTCAACATCTGAAGAACAGAGAACTGGTAAGACATCTGCAATAAAAGAAATTAGTATTGAGCATGAACTTAGCGAGCAAACTGATTGTAACCTTTAAGGCCTATTAGAATTGTAACCAATGTTTATGATTTTCAGTGTGTAAGAATCGTGCTGCCTTCGCAGTCTATGATTGTTACCCCTGTTGAGGACAACCGTTTCACTGGGACTATTTTTCCTCTGGTGATTTGATGCTCACATGACCTTTTCCAGCACCTCTCTTGCTCAAGCACTCTAAACCTCAATCATTAGGACCCGGATGTTAAACACGGCGAACCATCAGATCCAAATGAGCAACATATGTGACAGAAGGAGCAGCAGCAAAAGGCCACAGCCACGAAAGTGAATGCAGTTCTGATTATAAGTGCAGCATAAGAAATCATACCCACAAAAATGTACTTAATTCCTTGATAGTACGAATATCTCCACAAAACTAATACTGTAGCAATTGATTCTTGGAACTTTGATATAGTAGTGTTCCAATTCAGACAATAGTATCTGCAACAATAAAGTTACATGACAGAGACAACATGTCACGATGTTTCATGGATCAAATTACTCTCTTACAAAATATACACGTGGGTTTTGTACAAAGCTCAATCCAGGAATAAGCCTTAAGCAGTCAATTTCCCACTAAAAAATTGATGGGGAAGAAACTGAGGCAGCAACTCTTAACATGGATTGCCCTGGAGTAAAGCCGTATCGACATATTTCGTCATCTATTACAGTAATCTGCACCTATGGATGCAGCACATGCCAAATCCAGAAAAAAAAAAATATGGAAATGCATGCAATTTCTCAGACTTCATCAACTCTTGGCCTGTACTTTCTTCTTGGACCTTCCGGCTTTCTGAGGGGATCGCTGCTTCGGTGTTGGCTCCACAAGGAGCAACCGTGACATGACATATGCCAAGAGTTCTTCTCGGTGGGAAAACGTGAAATCTAAATGAGCATACTCAAATTCACTATATGATACATCAACACCTGAATCACTCATCAACTTATAATGCTTTCTGACCATTGATGGCCGAATAACCTTGTCCTTCCGCCCAGCAACGAGATCAACAGGGATATCAATGAGCCCATAGTACTCACCCAAGTCAAATGGCTCCTGAGATCCATACACATCCAAATTAGCAGAAGCACTGCCATAATCGAACATTCTGAATTTTCCAGCTCGCTTCATTTGTGCAAGATGGAGAGCCACTCGGAACGACACCCCAGGCATGTCGTCCATGTTATAATGCGGTATCCCTAGCACGCCGACCCAATTGGAGCTATCCCCACCAACAAAATAACTCATTAGAGTTTGAACCAGTCCTCCAACAGCAGGGTAGTTGTGGAAATCCCGTGCCAACTTGTTCAGCAGCATGCGAAAGAATCTGGTTGGTATGTAGAATCCGGGCACAATAGGTGCCAAAAGAGGAGCCAATAGAAGAAAGACATGCTCCACAACCGTAAACATCAGGGAGGAATCACCATGGAATCCAGCAGGTGACAGTAGAACCAATCTTGAGAGTCTGTGGGGCTTCTCTTCTATCCTCTGTGTTATAACGTACATCAATATAGCTGCTCCCCCCAAGCTGTGGCAAACTGCACAAAGCTTGTAAGGTTGACCATCATCAGCTTCTTCCTCAATATCAGGTTGACTAAGCTTCAATTCAGCAGTTTTTACTTGGTGAATCTTGTCTATCATTGCAGGAATATCCTCAGTCCCATGCTCATTAATGGAGTACCGCCAATACCTACATTGCTTACTATGTTCAGCAACTTAAAATCATACCAGAGTACTGTATGGAAAATTAGTATTTTTCCCTTGCAGATTCTAGAAATACTGCAGCCTCATGCCATCCCCACTGATAATCTACACTGGGAGGCAAACAATGAAAAGACACAAAATAGCAGAGACTTACTGTCTTGAGGAAATATTTTTGTTGACATGTTCCCTAGAAATCAAGCCACGGAAGTTCCCGAGGAAAACATCATATCCTGCAAAGCCAAAAGGCATTAGCATACTTGTAAAGCGATCTATTCTGCAAGCTACATAGACTTTCAGATGCATACCTTGATCATAGGCTGCAAAAGCTGGTGAACCGACCACCCCATTAGACACCCACCTGGACAGAGGACATAACCCATTAGAATCATTTACAAAGGTAAAGCATATATCAGATCCAAAGGAGTGAATACAAAAGAACATAGCATAGTTCGAACAGAACAACAAGAGAACATGACACGGGAACATTAATTATCGATCGTCTCTTCAAAATGAAGACAAGTACCATTCTCAAAATGATTATTTACTATCTGCCAACCCGCCTGCCCCTTGGTCACTATTGGTCAATGGGCCTTCACAGCACAATAAAGGAAGGGAACTTGAGCATAAACAACTTACCCCATAGATGAATCCAGAATTCCATGTTGTAGATAAACAGCTTTCCTTGAATCACGTCTGGAGCAAAAATGTACAGACTTTAGATACCAGAGACTTTTTGATTCAACGACGCCCAAGACTTACAACAAAGTTATTATTACTTGGCCATGGTAAACTAAAAACAAGCACATCCTCATACCTTGGGAGTCTTTCCAAGAGAAGAACATAGCCATCACGAGTGATCACATGAATAGCTTCATATGGGTACCTAAGACAGGCAGAAAATTAAGCAACTTGCTGAACACTAGCAATATTTTAGAGAGAGGAAAAGGTCTATAATCAAGTAAGCAGTAGCTTAGCCTTACCCAAGTTCTGTTATGACATCCTGACATGTCCGAGCATCAGTATTTAGTGAAGTAAATGACGTGTTCCTTTCTTTAGGAGCTGGACCATTTTCTCCAAGAGTGGATGTAGGAACAGAAACTTCTGACTCACTGCCATGACTAACTTGACCAGCACCGCTGCTCAGTGAAAACCATGCCGATAGTGCTTTAAAAGCCTCCGATGGGGAAAGAACAAAATGTGCTGCCTTATGAACCACATCAAATACAGCTTCTATGAATATCTCGATTGCTAGATGAAGGTCCTGTTGAGCACAAGTTGAACATGAGAAAAAGAAACAGTGCACACATTTCCAAAAAATTGTAGAAGAAGTAGCCTATGCAGAAACCTCAATGACTCCACGTCTCCTATCAGTGGTTCGGTGAACAAAGTGATCCTTGAGACTCTGCGCTTTAGTAATAGGTCCTTGTGAAGCCCGATCGCCTCCTGGTGCAGAAGACACATTCGAAGACCTCGAATAAAACAATTGGCATAGATGAACGGGAATCCCAATCAAAAACCTTGCAGGTAACAAAACCCAAAAAAACAAGTATCTGATCCACATCCACCCCGTCCAGCGCCTATCAATCCTACGGAAACCAGAAGATCGCGAGGCTCTCGAGCATTGGGACGACGGCGATCCAGGAACACTGTCATCGTCACTGTCTACTTCATCTCCATACGGGTACTCTAGCCCCGAACCATCAGAATCAGAATCCACCGAAAGCTCATGCACGAGCTGATTGAAAGACGAAACGCCACTACAAGCATCAAGCAAAACGGCAGCCATACCATTTCAGCAGCTAATATCAAACCAATGTGTCGTTCCATTACGAATTAACGATTAAAGGAGCTAACTTTATATACAAATTAATCACATCAAGCATAAAGGAGCTAACTTTATCGGCATTTCCATCCTAACCAACCCTAATCCACTCAAATCGACAATACCAATAAGAATTGCAAAGCAATGCAAAAATTCGAAAACCCGAAATTCAATCAAGCTTGCAAATTTGCTTTCGAAAAACTTACTTCTCCATCCAGCGGGGAAACCGCGGGCCGCGGAAGGTGGGCCGGAGCTCCCAGCCATGGATACCTTCTAGAATGTTCGCTTTCCCAGGTAAAAATGTCAACAGGAGAGCTGAAACTCCATTAATCAACCTCACAATATTGTTCAGCGACTCGTACGTGACCGTCTTCACCGACCTGCACAGTCCAAAACGCACCGTATTGATCCCGGAAAAAAACAAAAGCCAAATCCCAGAAATTCAAACGCCATTAACTGTATGCAAAAAAATCGAATCAATTTTGGAGGCTCACTCTTTGGCGACAGCGATGACGTTGTCAACGAACCGTTGCATCATCTCATAACAGAAAATTTTGATTTCTTTTTTTGTATGCAATCAAATTTCTGAAAAATTTCGAAAAAGGAAAAATGAAATCGGAGCAGAATCTGAGGAATCGGCGGATGAAGAGCGGGGGAAATCGGAGAGAGAATTTTGGGCCTTCCGATATTTAAGGAAACCCAAATGGAAAGGCACTCAAAAGGAAAAGGAAATAATAAAGAAGCGGCGATTCTTTGCCGTCGCCTGGGGAGGTCCACGTGGTGAGGACTGATTGGGTGGCGTCTAATGCGTGTCGCTCTGTGGTGATTTGATGTTGTGGATCAAGAGTACACGTAAGGTGGACGGAATAGAGGCTCGTTGTGCACGTGGCTTCTTCTCCGGATAATGCATCGTATTATTTATCTGTACTCGATAGCACGAGATCTTGGGGTGGACCTCATGAAACAGACGGCTCAGATTGTAGTGGTTGAAAGGGAAGAGTCGCGTTTGTGCCGTGTCGGCTGGGATTTGAGATCAGCTGGGGGCCACATGAGTCGACACGGATCCCCAAAAAAATTTATTTCCAAAATTCCAAATGCTTCCATCGAATTTGAAAGTGAGAAAAATCTGAACTTTCACGATTGAAAAAATGCATTTCATATCGAATTCAATAGTGGTATACATCATCAAGATTCAACATCGTTGACTGGTAGTTGCCTGGTTATAATTCAGGAACATTTTCACCAGGCAAATTCATAGAACGTAACATAATGTTCCATCCTACTTTCTATGCAACCTGTAAAACTCTTTTTTGATGAAGTAAATGTGAGAACGCAGAATTCAAGCTGGTGAAGAACTGAACCGTCTTCTTGCAGCCGAAGATTGTTTGTAGGAGAAACATAAATGGTATGTCAAAAAATTGTTGCCTTCTCTAAATGCTCGGGGAATGTTGTCTACATCCTTGAGAAGGCAGTAGCATTGTCGTCTTCATTTGTGGTTCGTGTGAAGGCAAACTCGGAAACTAAGGCCAAGTGATCGCTGCCCACTTTCTGTGTACAAGTAGGGTTAAGGACATTAGATTGAACAGATTGATAAAGTTTTAGCTCAAAAGCCACCGGGTAGCGTGATTCAAAGTTCCTACCTTGCAAGGGAGGCTACCAATGCGTTGGAGAACGTCGAGGGGAACGGTGTCCATCACTCCAGTTGGAACGAGACCATGAGAGTACCTATATGACATGCAACCATTTCAACTGTTTATCTTCATAGCCAACTCCAACAAAAGTTAGAATTACAAACTTGAAGAGAAGCAATTTACCATAGGTAGTCGACAGTTCCGAGAAATTTCGAGTGGTATGACGTAGCTACAGGTTCACCATTGGATCCCCTTGTGCTTGTAGAGCCCTGAGATTTGATGAATTCTCCCGAAGTTGAGTCAGTGCTTACCAGATGGAAACCAGAACTTTAAACAACCAAGTGGTAGAGGACTAAAATTTAATACCTGCACCGTCGCGTAGGAACTATGAAGCTTAAGAGGATGCACAACTAAGTGGCTCTCCGGATCTCCAGTGGCAACTCTGACCTCTTCATCTGTCCAGGAGTGCTTCAACAATCTGAAATGAAGAATATCCCCCACAAAATTTAGACATCCAACTCAGTCATCTACAAAAACTTAAGGCTTGACTCTGTTTACTGGCATTGCCATAAAATCTATTGAAGAATTCATGGATATGTGGACTAAGTATCCCATATCAGTATATGAAACTATATGAAAACAAAAGAGAAGAGATGTTTCTGCATTAACGGATATGAGAAATACCTGTCCATCAAGCTAAATGAACTGTTAATTTCTGATTGGAAGCCTAAAACTTGAGCAGGATTACAGGATTTTTGTCCAGATAACTCTCTTCTGTCATATAACATGATATTCAGCTGTAAAAGAAGCATACAGATTTCAAAAAGTATCTTGGATGTAATATATCTATTGTGATTCTTGGCATTGCATTCACCATCAGTATCAGTACTGTGTAACCAAAATATTCAAGTGGATTAAAATGTAAAAGAAATTCACCTCAGATTTTGACAAGAATTTGTACATTGCACTCTGTCAATAAGCAGGAAAGTCATATAAATATTACTTTAAGAATCTGGGCAAACAACGATGATGAAATTTATATAATTTTAGACTCTAGAATTTCAAACCTGAGGAGTGAAATTGAAATCACCACAAAGGACAACAGGGGCATTACCCCATCTCTCGGAGAGGACTTGTGCCCTCGATATGAGAAAACGTATCTGAAAAACAAACGAAAGATGTTTTGAATTTGTTCAGGTGGCCAAACTTACTACTAAAACTAGTGACTGTTCGTAGCTTAATGATATCAGTGTAAAAGAACTTACCTGGCCCAGTTTCACTTCTCCTCGGCTTGGTCTAAAAAGCACGTGGATGTTACCAATCACTATCCTTCTAGACTTGGCCTTCTGCATCTGCCTGTATGGAATGAAATTAGATGTGGAAAGGATGGATTCTATCTTGCTAAACAGGGAAGCTCATGAAGTTCTTGTCAAAACAGACTTCATGGACTCAATCTGAAGTTGAATAAACACATTAAGTAATGGTACAGAACAAATTAGTAGTTGTACCTCAAAAACCGAGAGCTGGGCAACATTGTCACGAAGTCCAAAACGCTTAAACTCAATTGGCTCTTCCTCTAACAACCGAAAACTAACATAAGGAAATGGAAAACTTACTCAGCTTGTTATGAACATCATAAAATCACTCATTATGAACCAAATAGAAGTACAATAAAATACAACTGTCTTACATATCAGCTTTCCAGAAAATGGCGCAACCGTCAACGGAGTCTCCAGTGCGTCTCTGCCATTCCAAACAACGATTTAGAAACAACGCTATCACGCTAAGTAAATTACAGAAGGTCACTAGTTTCTTCTATTTCGTTGACAAGAAATCGGTAACACGACAATAGTAACCTTGTATGATCCAGCATATCCCGCTTTCGCCAGAGTGTCTGCGAGCTCAGAATACTTGTCCACTTCCTAGTAAACAAGCATAACTACTTTAAACTTCAATGCAGGAAATCTTTCAACAGATTACAAAATCTGCTAAAATGACCTAAAAACAACGACGAAATTAATGCTGGCTTACTTACTTGCAAACAGATTATATCAGTGTTCCATTGCACAAGTTCATTGCAAATGACCCTTTTGCGACGATCCCATTCCATATAACGAGAGGGCACATTCCAGTACATATCCCTATGTGCAAAAGCATTCCTAACCCCCAAAATGTTATATGAAGCAACCGTAAACCTATCTGCAATAAAACAAAAGTACGCATTTTTCAATCAAGAGTATGTTAATGATAATAACAGATAAACTAACCAATAACACATATACGCATGTATACCTTGAGAAGCTAGGGGTTGGTCGGATTTAATCCAATGGCGCACAACAGCCGGAGCATCACTAAACTGCGGCCGCTTGGACCGTGTAGACGGCGATGATGAGGAGCCTTTGGGAGTATCGATGCAGCAAGACACGGTGGGCTTGCAGAGAAAGACGGCGGAGCGGCCGGTGGTGGTGGTGGTGGAGGAGCTGGCTGCGGTTGTTACCACGGAAACGTGGCGCCCGCAGAGCCAGGAAGAAGCGTCGCACCGCATCGTAGAAGATCAGGTGACGTCTTTAGAATTGGGAATTCAAGTTGTATCTTATAAATTTGTTGACTACGACGTTTACTTTTCATTGTTTATCAGGCAATATTCACTCGAGCCCTTCAGATTCCGATGACTACGACGTGCCTTCAGCTGACCTCCACAAGTGTATTAGCATAAGCAAAGACATTGGCCATGGACCACGACATCATTATTTTTAACCTATGGTGGTTATATGAATCACGGAATTATTCTGTACTTTATATGATATGACTATGATAATTAGTTTGAAATATTAGCCTCTACAATATTTCAATTCATGCGTTTTTTTAATTAAAGGAAATACATTTGCTATAAGTTCTATATTAAAGGCGAGAGGCAAGAATCAAATTCGAGTGAGAGGAGAGGAAGATGGGTAGTCTACTAGTACACCACATTCTCCATAGACCACACCCAATCAACACTACGGAGAGACAAATACAAACAGACAAAGAAAGAAAGACCACAATCACATGATCAAAGTGGGGAAGAAACAAATACACCAAAAGAAGCAGTGGATTTCATATGGTTGGACTTTTCCCAGAGAGAAGAGTAACTAATTTATAAATCAGATGGCACAATCACCCACTCCCACTGACGCATACTTGAGAGCTTTATTTACATTATGGGCAAATTACAATTTCGTACCCTGTGGTTTGGGTTGAATTTCAAAATGATACCTATGCTTTTTTTTTTTGCATTTTCGTACCCTATACTTTCAAAAAGTTTCAAATGTGTTCCACCGTCAGAAAAATCGTTACTGTTCTGTTAACTGCTGACGTGGCTTGTGTGGGGCCCACCAAATTAACAAAACCGTTAACTAAACTCTGTCAAAAAAAAAAACAAAAAAAACAAAAAAAACCAAAACGGCGCCGTATGAAGGTTCCCATTGTCTTCTTCTCGGACATTCGACCTTGGGCTGCCGACGCAGCCGCTCTCTTGGCTGCCGCCGCCTGGACTCACCGGCGACTCCAGATCTGCCGACGCAGCCATACATAAACCCTTTTCATTTTCTTCAATCTCGTGCCATTACCACCACACAGGTTTCAGTTTTGCTTACATTTTCAATACACGATCAGACATCGATGAATCCAAATACGAAATGCGAATTAAACCGGTAGCTAAAACCCCAATGTGATTAATCAGTCATGAGATTCATTAATTTCAAATGCAGATCACAACCGAAAACCGGAATCGAAACGGCAGCTAAAACCCAGATACAATTATCAATTACAAGACTCTAAATTCACATCAGCTTTGTGATTATCAAAATTAACCAAGCAGAGAATGATATTCACACGTACATGATCCAATGGCAACAAAGATGAAGAACCCAAGCAGAATTGGGCCAACTGGATAATCCTTGCTCTTCTTAGTGGTCGTCTCAGGAACCGCCCCTTTCTTGGTTATGTTCTTCTCGAACCTCTCCACCTTCCTCTCAGCCAATCGCTTTGAAGTCGTCTGCAAATCGCCACAAAAAAAACCCCAAATTTTCCAAATTCAAATTCAATCCAATCAAAGTTTTCATCTTTAACATTACAGATCTGGATCCAAACAACAACAAATGATTTTTTTGATTGAAATTACAGATCGGGTGGAGAGTTACCATGGTGAACAACCGCCGGAGATCTGGAGTCGCCGAGGCGTCGCCGGTGAGTCCAGGCGGCGGCAGCCAAGAGAGCGGCTGCGTCGGCAGCCCAAGGTCGAATGTCCGAGAAGAAGACAATGGGAACCTTCATACGGCGCCGTTTTGGTTTTTTTTGTTTTTTTTGTTTTTTTTTTTGACAGAGTTTAGTTAACGGTTTTGTTAATTTGGTGGGCCCCACACAAGCCACGTCAGCAGTTAACAGAACAGTAACGATTTTTCTGACGGTGGAACACATTTGAAACTTTTTGAAAGTATAGGGTACGAAAATGCAAAAAAAAAAAGCATAGGTATCATTTTGAAATTCAACCCAAACCACAGGGTACGAAATTGTAATTTGCCCTTACATTATTTACATCAATTGAAAATTAAAGAGCTTCTTTTGGTAAATGTCGATGACCATCAGATTCATTTCTCCTGCGCACAGTCACGGGCAATCCACCCTTCATCCTGAGCGTCAGCGACAACAGATGCTCTGGACACGTGTCCTTATTCTGCGCATTGATCTCAAACACCTCCATCACTGACGCTACGATCGACTTCATCTGAATGAAGGCCAAATCTTTCCCGAGACACATCCGCGGCCCAGCGTGGAATACCGGATACCGAAAAACACTCTCCTGCTGACACGTGCCGTCCTCTTTCAACCACCTTTCCGGCAAGTACTCGCGGCAGCTCTTCCCCCAAATCTCCTCCATCCGCCCCATGGCGTAAGCATGGTACGTCACGAACCACCCCTTTTTAATGACAGTGCCGTCCGGCAACACGTCGTCGTTTAGGCAAGCCTTCGTATCGACCGGTACGGGAGGGTAAAGCCGCATCGCCTCCGAAATCGCCGCGTGCAAGTAGTGCATTTCTCGGAGCTCCTCGAAACTGTACGTGAAGCCCACATATTTACCGGTTCGGGCCCGAATCGATTCGAGCTCCTCCAAAATGGCCCGCTCCACGTGCGGCCTGGACGACAAGAGCCAGAAGAACCACGAGAGAGCAGACGACGTTGTATCTCGCCCGGCGAGAATGATGCTGATGACGATATCTCGGAGAAACTCGGGCGAGTTTTGGGCCTCATCAATCCCGATAAACCGGGACAACAAATCCTGATGATTTTCCAATCCTTCGCCCACGTCATCTGCTTTCGACTTCATTCTGGACCGTATGATATCATCCGCGAAGCCATGTACGGTTGCGATTGACGTTCTCAGCCTTCGCTCCGATCCAACGTTTAGATAATTCTTCAGCTTGAGCATATACTGCGAAACGTACATAAACCTCCCGGAGCTCAGCGTCGCGGCGTCTTCAAACGCCCTCATGAACTCATCGGAAGCGGTTGCGCCGCCGCCGCCGCCGCCGAGGCAAACCGGGTCGACGTTGAAGGCCAGTTTGCAGACGTTATCAAACGCAAACCGCTCCAAAACGTCCTGCAAATCCAAACGGCATGCCGTATCAGCCGCGGCTTTGGCTAGGCAAGGAATCAGCCGCGATTGAATCTCGACCGTCAGATTTTCCATGACGAAATTCCGGAGCGAGTTCGTGCTGAAGGCGTAGCTGGCAGTTTTCCTTTGGACTCGCCAGAGCTCGCCGTCGGAGTTGAAGATTCCGCCGCCGAGGAAATCTCGGAGCAGCGCAATGAACCGATCGCCTTTCGGGTAGTTTTCGAAATTGGTCTTGAGGATGTGCTCGACGACGGAAGGGTTCGCCGTTATGACGCCGTGAACTTTGCCCGGGCGGAAGAAGACGGCGGAGTGTGTTGGGGATTTTGTTAGGATTTCAGTTGTCCAGTCGAGAAATCGGTGGCGGTTTTTCAGGAATCCGGGTAGGCTTCCGAGGACTGGGTAGGCTTTGAAGCCGGTAGTGGGTTTGGATTTCTTCGGGGAAGTGAAAAACTGGAAATAGAAGTAGACGGAGATGAGCAGAAAGAGGAAAGTTTCCAGAGACAGCAAATCCATGTTTTTCTTGGTAACTGGGAAAAATACCACATCATCGTATATAGTACACACCTAATAACTGTTTTGGGGGTTGTTTGGTAATTGCGATTTTAAAATGGATTTTAATAATGTAGCCCACAGTAAACATATGATGAGCCCACACAAGAAATCCAAGAACACCTGTACTAATCATGGCATAAACCATTCCTAGATACCTGAAGACCGGTTTTCCCAAAAAAAGTCGAAACGATATGACTTATGATACTGGATCCAAGCAGAATGGGAATATACACCTCTGGATGACCGAAGAATCGAAAAAGATGCTGGTATAATATGGGGTACTCCCCTACAGCGGGATCAGAAAAGGTTGTATTAAAATTTTGATCGGTTAATAACATGGTAATTGCCCTTATTAGTACCGGAAGTGATAATAAAAGTAGGAATGTTGTCACTAGAACGGACCACACAAATAGAAATGATCTATGCATAGTCATTCCAGGTCCACGCATGTTGGAGATAGTTGTTATAAAATTGATAGAACCTTGTAACTAAGTAGATTGATTGAAACGGATTGTGGCCTCTTCTTTTGGCTTAGACAATATCAAAAAGTGAGATGTGTAATTATTTTGGGTTCATTCTTTTGTCATGCATTGACCAAATAGATAAATAATCAATTAATTAATAATTTATTTTAGTACTCTAGAAAATAGATAAAGTTTTAAAATTTCGAAATTTAAGAGAAAGTGTATATTCTTTTATCCTCTACTAACTACATAGATAAATAATCCATTAACTAGTAACGACTTCTTTTTGTATTTTAAAAACAGAACATTAGGTAAAGGATATCTCTGTTATCTGGACTGCAAATAACAATATGTTGAATTTGTCAAGGTTATCTGCTGATAGTCAGCTGAAGCTTACATTTGTACATTAAACAAGCAGAGCCCTGAACCTCTGCTTGATGCCGTCATTTTCTTTTGGAGCATTGATCAGGATTCAGAACCACACATTCTAGTTAAATCCAATTTACAGATACGTTAGATGGGAAATGTGGTAGCGGTCACCTTTCTTGTGATATTAATTTGGTTACGAAAAGATTTCTAATTTGGCCAATTTTTCGAACAAGATGACTTTCAAATGTATATAAATATGCTCAATCTTGAGATTAGCATGATGAACATTGCGTTTGGGAGATAATATTCACACCCATTATATTTCTCCCCCCACCCAACATTACATATTTGTCATCAAAACTTCCCAAATTATCCTCAAATGAAAGATAATATTTCATAAGAACATAATATGATTAGACACATACTTTCTTCATGGATTCTCACTGAAATCAAGAAAGATGGCGAGGGCTTTCCGTCGGCATAATATTTATTTATCTTTCAATTTTATTTTAACTTTTAAGTTCACAAAAATAATATTTGGGTTTAAAAATAAATCCCTGAAATGTATGGGTAATTTTGAAAGTTTCAAGAATAAAAATATAGTATTACGTAGGGAAAAAGAAAAAATGGGTATGGGAAAAAGAAAAAATGGGTATGGATAAAAATTCCCTTGCTTATTGCTGGCAATTTATGTCATTATTTACTCTTCTGGCCATTTTCCGGTCCATCAAAATTCTTCCTAGTACTGCCACAGAGAGAGAGAGAGAGGGAGAAGTAGGCCCAGGATTGGATATTTGGCATTTTGGTCAGAATAATTCTCCTACGACGTGTCGTTCACTAACGCCATTAGAAAAATCAGTGGCCACTGGTGATGAACCCCACAACCTGTATATGCCCACGCACTCGCACCTCCAATCATTTTGTGGCACAAACAAACACATTGCGAAGAACTCCGAGAGCGAGAGAGAGAGCGGCTCTCATGGCTGCCATCTGCGGTCGAGTCCCTCTTTCCCCCAACCACGCCTTCAATCTCACCAAATCAGGTACTTTTTAATCTACGGGTCCTTCAAATTTCCGAACCCAAAAGTTATCTGGTGTTGTGTCGGACTTTTCTAGAAATTGGAAACTGATTGGTCGTTGAATCCGGACTGTTATCTGCTGCTTTGTTGTTCCGTAATCGTCGTGGAGTTTCTGAGTTCCAAGTGGCTTTGTTGCTGTCTGTGTTGTTTGCAGGGGAAAGACCCTACTTTCATAAACAATGTCCGAATCGGAGCGTCTTGGTGGCGGCGTCGAGAACCAGGCTCGGGGCAGGTGGTGGGGTGTTGGACAAGCCAACCATTGAGAAAACAACACCTGGTCGCGATTCCGAGTTCGATTTGAGGTATATGTGCGATACTCTGCTTAATGTTTTTTGTGCTTTCAATGCTGGGTTTGCCTGGATGGATGCGAGTAAAGTAGTAACTTCAGGTGAATTTGTGTGTTTGGGATTGGAATTGTTGGAACGAATTTGTGAGTTTGGAATTGAAATTGTTGAAACTCCATTGCGAATTCGGTGTATGAGTACAAATCAAGTGAATGTAATAGAGCTTACCCATTTCATGTTCAATGTTCATTATTGCAGGTTATGTGGACATCTGTTTTGGTAGTTTCTTGTGGTATGACATGTATAATTCATGTTGACATGAACTAAAACAATTTAAGTGCTGATTTCGATGCCTAGATTGATCCGAAATTAGTTGATGTTCCATGGTCATAATTGTCCGCCCCGCCTTTACTAAAGTGTATATATTGAGGTTAGACAGCTGGAATTTTGTTATGATAGTACTGAACTTGAATTTGTCTTTTTGAGTGATTCCTGCTGTGTGTTTGGGAAGAGCTATTCTTACTATACCCTGGTTGTATGGCTGTTAAATTCATATTAACAATTGAAGTTGAACTAACTGAAATGCCTTGGTTTTCAGGAAATCAAAGAAAATGTCTCCACCTTACCGCGTGATGCTACACAACGACAACTTCAATAAGAGGGAGTATGTTGTCCAGGTCCTGATGAAGGTTATCCCCGGGATGACAGTGGACATTGCGGTTAATGTTATGCAGGAGGCACATCACAATGGCCTGGCTGTTGTGATTGTGTGTGCTCAAGTGGATGCGGAGGACCATTGCATGCAGCTCAGAGGCAATGGTCTTTTAAGTTCAGTTGAGCCTGCTAGTGATGGATGTTGAGGGCTTTACTAGTAGTTTACACAAAGATTTGCAGTTGTTAGGTCAGCCTTATAAGTAGTTATCGGTTTGCCACTAAAACTGTGTATGTATCAGTTGTGTGTACATAAACTTGCTCTTATTAAGGTGAACTGTTGCGTGGTATTATTAGCAGTCGAGGCATGTTTGCTTGTACTCGTATTTTGGGTTTGTTCTTTCATTGAAGAAAGAGAGGTGAGAGAGATGTGAAGGACACAGGAGAAAGAAACATATTGATAGATTCACAGTAAATAAACAAAAGATTACTAGAATGATTTGCAGTCTCTTCATTTTATTTTTTACTCGTTTCTTTCTTGCTCTCATTTCCATCTGGTTAAGGGCAATGGACTTGGTAAGGAGGTGGGGCTTGTGTTTGATGAGTTATGATGAATGAAAAGAGGGAAAGATTGATTATGCAACTGATAAGCAAACAATTTTATAACGGAAGTCCCATTTTCAACTTTCATTTTAGTGAAAGAGTCTTTCTGGTTGTTCTCAAGTCGTTACCATCTTGTGGAGCTGTTGAAACGTAGCAGAAACTTCTCCTTTAGATTTACCAAAGATACCCAAGTCATGCGAGTGCAATCAGGACTAAAAGTGACAAACCAGAGTGTATAAGAGCAAAAGGAATGGCACTTTTATTCAAACTTAATTGAAAAAAGAAAAAGAAAAAAAAGATGGCTCCTGGTCAGTTCACAAACATCACACCTAAAACCTGAGTCTAAAAACTTGCTATACAACTTCTTTAGATAATCAAACGATGCATGACCAAGACGGTGATGCCTCAACCACAATTAATTCTCATCTTTCTCTGTTTGAGCTCCCCCAAATTTGTAAGCCTTGGCTATCCGTTGCTCACCACTTGGTGCCAAGTCCAAATAATAAAGTCAACCTCTTCTAGTGCCATAACCAATTATCTTTCCTGTGAGGATGTCCGAAAAGATGCAACAATTCGGCCAAAAAGTTCGTACACAGAAGAGCTATAGTAATTTGTGCTACGGATAGTAGATTATACTCCAATGAGGGAACCATAAGAACAGAGTTCAGATGTAATGATTCACTAAGTGGTACAAAACCCTCTCCAAGCATAGGAGAAGGACTACCATTTTGCATTTGATACCATCGATCGGTGAGACGGTGAAACAGTTAGAACTTTAGTTTTATCACATGTCATATGATCAGATGCCCCAGAATTAATAACCCAAACATTGCTCAGGTTTAGAGCATATTGTACCTCCAGTTGCCACTGATGCCGTGGCCGGAGCGTGTCTTGTTTGGTGGTTGCCAGTCACCACAGTCTCGTCTGGTGTTGCAGTGGTCTGAAGTGCTTTGTTGGATTCTTCCCGACCCGACCACTCTTTTTGTTCTTCGAGGGATCCCACCACCAAGGGAAACCAATCATAATAGTGTATGTTCAGTATCCCCACAATGTGTACACTTCAGAGGCGGCTTTCCACTGGAATTGGAAGAGCTTCCTTGAGACTGAGGAGGCGCTTTTTTGGCTATGACTGAGGGTGAGGGAGAGGGCGAGTGGAAGAAGAGAGGAAACACATTACTATATATTTTAGTTGTAGATGTTCAAAGCTAAATAGTTAGCGTGTCCTCAACCTTACAGGGTCTATTCTCTCTTCTAAATTTTCCGGAATAGCAAGATGCTTTTGATTCATCAAATCTGGGCATGCAAGTACATCTAATACATATGAAGCAACCACATTAAGGCAAAGTCTAATCTATATTGCCACGATAGCATAGCAAAAAGAAAAAACGAAAAAAGAAAAAAGACTAATGAGTCTGCAATTTATTCAAGAGGACGAAATAAATATCTAATGAAACAAACGTAGAGGACAGGATGGTGGTGATCAAGATGTAATAATTTCGAATCAGTCGACGACAACCAGGTTTTGATACTGCGGCTCACATGTAGCTGCTTCCACGACATGGTAAGGACCAAATTGGCCACCATTGTCCAAAAACAACTTGAACAGGTGGTACGAGAAGCCAAACAAGGTAGTCAACCCTGGTCGACTACGAGGAGCTTTGACTATAGCATCTTCGTCGATGTTCCAATGCACAAACTGCGGCACCCGTCTTGGCCGTACCCTTTCTCCTTGTATTTGGACAGTACTGCCTGGTAATCAGACTCCCAAGAGTCCTCTGCCAGATCATCAGTGGTCACCAAAAACACCTTGTTGACCATTTGATCCGGCTGCAGATTTGCATTTGCAGCCGCTTGGAGAATCAAGTCAAACACCTTGGAATGTCAACTGTCAATCCGTAGTCCATCTTTTTCAGGAAAGCGCAATTGGACAAGAGATCAAGACGAGAACCCAACAGATCATGCAGCTCCGGGTTTGGACCATAACTGATCACCTTTCCTTTCCACGGCCCTCCGCTCAGTTGAGAGACCAGGACCGCCAAAGACAGCGCCACATGGCAATGGGTGCAAACATCGGTCCAATCCTTCTCCGTGTTGCACACAACCAAGACCCAATGTTTCTGTTTTTCTTCTTGTTGTCGTTATTTTTGTCGTCGTCTTGGCCGTGGCCTTGGCGGCGGCGGCGGGAACAGCGGTGAAATTATTAGGGTTAGGGGTATCTCGAATTCCAAGATGATGCTCGGTCGTCTTCATCATCAGTCTTGTGAATTGGCTGCTTTTGTTGCCGCCGGCTTTGACAACCGAGAGGGAGTGTGCTGCTTTCAATTTGATAATCGTATTTGCATTATTCATCATCATCGTATTCTCCATGATCATCGTCTTCTGAATAATCGTCTAGCGAGTGACGTTACTTTCTCTTTTTTATTGGTAAATTGCCTTTCCCTTGCGTTCTCTTCTTTAAAGAGAGGCCCAGGGCCTTGATTGTATGTATATGGCTGTTAAATTCATATTGACCATTGAAGTTGAACTAACTAAAATGCCTTGGTTTTCAGGATATCAAAGAAATTGTCACATCACAATGGCCTGGCTGTAGTGATTGTTGTGCTCAAGTGGGTGCGGAAGACCACTGCATGCAGCTCAGAGGCAGATAACTTGCAAGTCAATCCACATGAGAGCATAGTGGTCTTCTTTCATAGTAAATAAACACTCATGAATGGTGAACTTGCTAGTCAGTCCACATAAGAAAATAGATCGAGACCCCATTTTATCCTATTTTCATCGACACGAGTCACACAACCAAAAATATTTTCATTACGTTGTTAAAGTATCAACAACCTGAGAGACATCTGACAGCGCCCTCTTGCACTCCATAGAAACCACCGTTCCCCATATATCTACACCAAGAGAACTTGCCTTTGCTAGACTTCTTAGAACTGTGCATAACAACTCTGCATCGCCCTCCTCACACAAGCCTTCAACAAATTCATGTGCACTTGAACACCGAGGAGCGTAGCCCTTAAAGGTCATCTCATCCAGAATCAACGCCGCTTCATTGAACTGTCTACAACTGCGAAGCCCATCAAACATTGTTCGATATGTAACCACATCCGGAGTGCACCCCCGTTTTGGTAAATCCTCAAACAAATTATTCGCTTCACTCCATTTCCCTTCCTTGCATAATGCCCCAATAATTACATTATAGCTAATAACATCTGGCTCGCACCCTTTCTCCGGCATCTCATCCAAAATTCTAATCGCTGCTTCAAAATCCTTCTCTTTGCAAAAACCATTGATCATTGCATTGTAAGTCACTGTATCTGGTTTGCACCCACTCTCACTCATTTCCTCCAAAAGTCCGACAACCTCTTCCTTCCTACCAGCCTTGAAAAGGCCACTGATTAGAGTCGAATAAACCGCTGAATCCAACCTAACTTTCTTCACCATCATCTCCTCCTTAACCTTAAAAGCCCAACTCATTTCACCAATCGTGCAAAGGCCTTTGATCAACGAGGTATACACGAATTTGTTAGGCCAAACCCCATGTACTCTTACCATATCCCTTTTCAACACAAAAGCTTCTTTCAACTTATAATTCGAACAAAGAC
Organism: Spiraea crenata; assembly: GCA_033992175.1. Taxonomy (NCBI): domain Eukaryota; kingdom Viridiplantae; phylum Streptophyta; class Magnoliopsida; order Rosales; family Rosaceae; genus Spiraea; species Spiraea crenata. The sequence continues at coordinate 1,390,447 of JAVBHV010000078.1, read as the reverse complement.
CGTAAATCAAAGTCCCGAACGTCACCGTATTCGGGGAAACGCCCCTCTTAGACATTTCGTCGAACACCTCCCGCGCATCATCCAAGCTCCCACTAGCACAGCAAGCTTTAATCAGTATATGATAAGTACACGCATCTGGGGTCCCGTAATTCTCAAAACCCACAAATAATTCCATCATTTTCTCAAATTCCCCACACTTGAAAAGCGCATCGAGCAACGAATTCGCGGATTTTTTAGTCCGGCGGCAACGAAAGGCGGGAATTTCATCGAACACTTGGCGTGCACGGTCCGGGAGGCGAGCCCGGCCGTAGTACGAAATGACATTGCAAAAGATTACCTCTGGCGGAACGAAACGGGTCTCTTGCTTCAATTGGCGGAGGATTTGCTCCATTTCGGCAAACATTTTTGCAGAGCCGAGCTTGGTGATGATGCGGTCGTATGAACCGAGACAATAGAAAAAAGGCTTTCGGGGTTGCGGGTTCGAATCGGAGTAGGGGTTACGGAAGAGCTGGAGTGCAGCATTTGGGTCCTTTTCTTGACGGAGAAGGAAGGGAAGCCTGTACGGAGAAATGGATTTTGAAGCTTTCATTTCGTTTTGTTTTTCAGTGCTCGGTCCTTGGAGCTTTTGGGTTATACAAATTGAAGTTCCCGCCTAGAAAACGAGATAACATATCAGCAGCAGAGACCCACTGGATCTTCTTTGAATTGACCCATTATGTTCGTGCAGTCACGGCCCAAACCGCATAAAATTCTGGTAGGGAATCAAGCAATATATGATTGATTATATACAAATTATAGAGTAAAAGTAATGAAACATACTGAATTAGTGGAGGCATCAATTCGAGTTAGTGGAGTAGAGATATGAAACATACTGAGTAGTACAATTTGTAATCATATCAACTGATTCTTGTTTTGTACAACATAATACTTGTAGTGTCAGAGTCAGAAATTCGAGTTAGCAGAAGCCACGAGAAGGAGCACAATTGATTTGTAAGGCTCGTAGCTGGTTCAATTCTATTGGACAAGCCGTTTTGATAGATTTTTGTCGCCACTAATTACTCGTCTAATTGAGATTATGAAAGTGGGCAACATGAGCATTGGCATCCCACTTCAAGCTAACAATGTTTTCTTCATTGGCATCCCTCTTCACGCTTGCTAGATAATGATAAAAGAGATCTAATACTTGCAATTACTGAATAAGTGTAATCCATGCCTAACTAATTAAATATGGGGTAAATTACAATTAGGTGCCTTGTGATTTAGGTCAAATTTCAACATGATACATGTATCTTTTTTTTCTTTTTTTCTTTTTTTGCTTTCAGTGTCCTGTATTTTCAAATTCTTGCAATTGTATTCCACTGTTTGTAGAATCGGCAGTTTTCTATTGCTCAATGATGATGTGGACTTTGTGAATTTAATTAGCTGCGTTTGAGTAAATGTGTTGTATATCTAAAGCAAAAGCGACAATGTCAAAACTATCAAATTGTGGAGTAAAATTATACAAATTTAAAAGTACAAGCTACCGAAATGCAAAAAAAAAAAAACATTTACCCTTAAATATGTAACCCATCGGAACACGGGGACTCGGGGACTCACATTCATTCAAATGTAACGCATGCCATGCAAATGTTTCTCTCCAGTTAATAGCCACTGGCACCAGTACTGATTCAGAAAGATAGCGGTAGCCCTTGACCTCAATTATTAATACCCACTTCCTTTAATCCCATCACCAATGTGAATCCAAACATACGAACTTTTCTCCTTTCGCTCCGAAAAGGAGGAGAAGAAAGCAAAGCGTTACACAAAACAACAAGAGACTTCCGACATCGATGCCACAAAAGAGCACGCACGTAGAAATTTCAAAAAGAATATTGTCCATTATCAATTTATTTAGGGGAACTTTGTATGCGGTCCTTGGTGAGCTTTCTATATAGGTTAAAACCTTATACAATTGAAAAATTTGACTAAAGGACAATACTAACTTACATTTGCCACATAAGTTTCAATTAGCCCAACAATGTACCCTTTTATTACAATTCATGCCAGCAAAACCAAAGCAACGATATCAGTTCTCCAAAATCCTCATCTTAAATGCTCCCACGCTCCCAAACCGAAACGCTCGCAAGTTCCAAACGCTCCCAAATTTCCATCCCCTTCACAAAATTTCTTGTTCAATTTTGAGAAATCAATCTTTGGTAGTAATGGCGGACACTCAAAAAGGCCATTCAAGATTCAACCATCGTCAAAACCTTACTGAAACTAGACAGAGATATCGTCAAACAATTCCGGAGCGGCGAATCTTCTGTGTAAGTTTTAATTTTTTTTTTCTGTAGTTGATTCGTGTCATTTGTACCCACATGGTTCAGATTTTGCGGATTGATTTATGTTATGTTTGTTCTCAATTTTTGGGTACCATCTTGTTCTCAATTTCTGGGTACCATCTCCTTGCTGATATTTCTTATTCACATTGTATTCTTGTGGGGATTGTGCTGCTTTTCTTATGTTCTTTGTGGTTAACATATCTTGGCGGTCTTGATTCTTCCACTTGCTATTATTCCAATCAAGACGTGAACTTATTTATTAGGACCTAAATCTATTGAATGTTTGGTATATTATTGAGCTAAATCACTAATTGGCAGATGCCAAGTATTCACTTTCCTATACCAAGTTGGCTGCTTGCACCAATAGCTTCTTTTGCAATGCAAGTGGCAAGAACTTCGTTGCTTAAAAAGTTGGTTGCTCAGTTGGGTACATTTTGCTACAATGGATGTATTTGTGTCAATAGATTTTGGAAATAAAAATAAAAATAAAATGTGCCGATAGATATGGGTACATTCTGTTTGTTTTGGGTACTTTTTCATTTATGGGTACATCATGCCCATTAGGGTTCTAGGGGTGATTGGGTACATTCTAGTTTACTGTTACCAATTTGGCATGTTCTATGTTCATGGGTACAAGGATTCCATCTTAGGTACATTCGGTCCATTTGGGTACATTATGTCCATTAGGGTACATTCTAGGGTCATTTGATACATTCTAGTTAATTTTATAAATTTCCGCACATTCTATGTTCATGGGTACATTCTTGTTTCATGACATATATGGTTGGTGATGGGTACATTGTTTGTGTTTGGGGGCCTTTGGACAGCTTTAAACTCATCTGATACATTCTATCCATTTGGGTACATTATGTCCATTTGCGTACTTTCCAACTCATGGGTACATTATATCCATTAGGGTACATTCTAGACTCATTCGGTACATTCTAGTTAATTGTATCAATTTCACCACATTCTATGTTCATGGGTACATTATCGTTTACTTTATATATTTGGTGATAGGTGCATTCTCATTTTCTACTTTGATATATACAACAAATAATGGATCACTGAAGGTAATGAATGCAAAGTTAAAACAACAATTGGCTGATGAACGTTCAGTTAAGCGAGCAAGGAAGGTACCTACACCATGGTCCATGTATGTACGAATCAAAACAAGAGCAGTAAAGAAGGTACAAAGGCTTCCTGATTATCAATATGAGGACATGAAGAAAAAATCTGCTACCAAAAGGAAAAGGGAAGAAAACAAAGGGGGAGGCAACGTTGCAGCTCATGGTTGTGGTAAAAGAACAGTTAGAGTTGCAGCTGGAACACAGTACAACAAAAAAATTTCTCTGAGGAGTTTGAAGCAGTTCCAATGTGCATTAGTGACCCCGATTTTGTTGAGATGCGGCCAATGAGTAGATTGTTAAAAGGGAACACTGACGTTACAAATAGTGTGTCAGAGGTTGCTGCTAATATTCCACCTCAACCTCAACTAGGTAGAACGAAGGTTGATCTTAGCAGCAACGGTAGGTCTGTGCAGAGATAGATCATCAGACAACTACAACTTTATTTAGTTTTTTGGATTGATCTATGCAAGCATTGTTGTTTGTAGATTAAATTACTTGTGAAAGCTTTGTTTGCTATATCTATGGGATTGTTAAATAAATACAGGTTTGATATTTGGATGTTAACATGTACCCAACCCCTGCATTCTTATTGTGACTACTGTGTTGCATGTCGGTTTCATTCATTGGTATAGGGTTGATATTCATGGGTACATTTTAGGTTCATTGGGTACATTCTTGTAGATGGGTACATTCTCATTCATAGACTCGTTCTGTCTATTCAGGATGTTCATGCTCATAGTGTGATTATTGCAGCAACATGAAGTATAATGTAGTGTAATATACGTTCATGCTCATAGTGTGATTATTGGAGCAACATGTAGTATAATGTAGTGTTATATTACAGATAAAACCATAGGTATGTTCCCATACATGGGTACATTCTTCTTGAGTACATTGTTGCAATGGGCGCATTTTCATATTCAGTATATTGTATCAATAGATTTTGGAAAAAGGAAATAATGAACTAAAAGATATGTTTTCTGGCCTTCAAAGTTCATACTCAATGAAAAGGTCACTCTTAAGTTCTGATCAAAGATCGTTGTGTACATATCAAACACAATAAGCAATTGATATAAATTTTATGATTCACATCCAAATAAACAATACAAAGGTAGTAGCATCTCTGTACATTCTAATAGAAATTCAGAAGCTAAATGAAAAGAAATCACACAACACTTAAGATGGAATATTGAGGATGAACATTGGGGCGACCTTGAAGCTTCAAATAAAAACGGAAGTTGAGAGAAAAAATCTGGAACAATTTTGGTTTCTGATTCATTTCAGTCTAAGGGGTATTTTAGTCAGAAACAACCTATCATTTTATTGTAATAAATAACATATGGATACAAATATGGTAAATTGCTGACATGGATAATATATTTTGTCCTTCAATCTATTTTACAAACTTCACAAGGTTTTAATCAAAACAAAGTTATCATCAGGGACTGCAAGCTAATTTTCCGATTTATTTACAGAGATAAAATAAACTCGTTCCTACACCCAAAAGAAGTAAAGTTACAGAGATAGCCACCAGCTTTCCCAGATCCAAATTAATTCTGGTCCCACTTTAGGTAAATTTGCATATCCGTACTACAGTTACATGCTCTAATTTATCTATCTATTTCAGATTTTAACTGAACAATCATTGATTTCTCCGTAAAAAGGATTCGTCTACTCGTATTAGTGCAAGATATATTATGTGATCGTGACACGAACCATCGATAATTTCTTCAAGATGACATCATCACCTCTCCTCTAAATCTAAATAAAGCCAACCCCCCACTTGCACTTTCCATTCTACATCTCTGTGTTCTGAGCCCTGAGCTTTCTGCAACAAAAGAAAAGATGGCTCCGAACGCATTGATTTTCTTGACCATTCTCTCAGCTTTCACATTCACTTCACTCTTCCGTCCAACTCTCTCCCGGACCTTACCGGAAACCACCACAGTCCTCGACGTTTCCGCCGCCCTCAGCCAGGCCCACGAAGTCCTCTCCTTCGACCCGGAATCCACCAAACCATTGGGCCTCCAAGAAGACCAAATCCACACCAACTCCTCCACCATTTCATTCCAGCTCCACCCGCGTGCAGCTCTCCACAACTCCCAACACCAGGACTACAAGTCCTTAATCCTCTCCCGACTCGACCGCGACTCGGCCCGGGTCGGCTCGCTCCACACTAAGCTCCAGCTGGCACTCCAAGGCATCAAAAAATCCGACCTGGAGCCCGTCAAAAGCGAGATCCGACCCGAGGACCTCAACACCCCCGTCGTCTCCGGCATCAGCCAAGGCAGCGGCGAGTACTTCACCCGAATCGGCGTCGGAACTCCGGCGAAGTCCTTCTACATGGTGCTCGACACCGGCAGCGACATCAATTGGCTCCAGTGCAACCCGTGCACCGACTGCTTCCAGCAATCCGACCCGGTTTTCGACCCGGCCGGGTCCGCCTCCTACCGCCCGCTCACCTGCGATTCGCCCCGATGCCAATCCCTCCAGGTCTCCGCCTGCCGGAACGACAAGTGCCTCTACCAGGTCTCCTACGGCGACGGGTCGTACACCGTCGGCAGCTTCGTCAGCGAAACGCTGTCGTTTGGGAGGTCCGGCGCGATTAAGGACGTGGCGTTGGGATGCGGCCACGACAACGAAGGGCTGTTCGTTGCGGCCGCGGGGCTATTGGGCCTGGGCGGAGGGCCGTTGTCGTTAACTTCCCAATTCAAAGCGACGTCGTTCTCCTACTGTTTAGTGGACCGCGACTCGCCCGCGTCATCGACTCTCGAGTTCAACTCGGCGCCGCCGGCAGACTCGGTGACGGCGCCGCTGATGAGGAGCAGCAAGCTCTCGACTTTCTACTACGTCGGGCTTACCGGATTCAGCGTCGGCGGCCAGCAGATTCCCATCCGGCCGGAGATTTTTCGGGTGGACGCCTCCGGGCGCGGCGGCATAATCGTGGACTCCGGCACGGCGATTACTCGGCTGCAGACGGAGGCGTATAACTCACTCCGGGACGCTTTTAAGCGATTAACTCCGGACTTGCCGACCGCCAGCTCCTTCGCTCTGTTCGACACGTGTTACGATCTGAAGTCCCAGACCAGCGTGAAGGTCCCAACGGTGTCGTTTCTGTTTGATGGCGGGAAAGCGTTGCGCCTTCCCGCGAAAAATTACTTGATTCCGGTGGACTCGTCGGGGACTTTCTGCTTTGCTTTTGCTCCGACCTCCTCGGAGCTGTCCATCATCGGGAACGTCCAGCAGCAAGGGACACGTGTCAGTTACGATTTGGCCAACCACCAAGTGGGGTTCGCGGCAAATAAATGCTAAAGGGGTTTGCAAACTTGAATTAAAAACTTTTTATAATTGTGAAAGTAGCAATTAGGCTATAGGTTTGGATAGGTTTGGATGGTGACTGAAATTATGCAAAAAAAAAGAATTAGCACCATTTATTCCTTATAAATTGAAATTTGGAAAATGGACCAATAGAAGGTGGCGCAGGTGTTAGTGCTTTCTTCATGAATAGGTTCTAGTTTCAACATAAGGACAGGTGAGATATTTAATTTGTGTAGCTAATGCCATGTGTGTACTTGGTGTGCCCATCTACCATATAAACCATAAAATTCCGAGTACAAGTCGTTTTCGTTATGCTATATTGCACAAATCATCTCAATTAGTGGTGGATTTAGAATCAAGTGGGAAGAGGTACTCTAAAACTAACAAAGTAACAAAGTAAAGATGAAACAAATTAATCTTATAATATAAATAATTAGCTGATAAGAGAATCACTTTCTTGTACATTCCTTATAATTTTAGAAAATATATCATGAAAATACCTATATTAAAAAAAATTGGGGGAGGCAGCGCACTGGCCCTACTAGCCTCTCTGTGGGTGCCTCCGCCAATCGTTCATAATATGCGTTTACATGCATATCAATCTTAATCCGTCATAAGGTTTATGGGCGTTCGTATATCAGTTTCAATAGTTGGTTGTTGCGTTAATATCAATCTCAGTTCAAATCTCGAATTTAGTTCAAGAGTTGTGTAGTATATAGCCCGGCTATTTTTAGCTGAAATATGATCCAATTGTTGGTGCGGGTCATAAATACCCATAACTCGTGTTGTTGTCAGCATGTATGGCAATAATAGGCCAACTCTGAGGGCTCACGCCATACAACACAATACAACATAAATATACTCACACCAGTCACCACCAAAGTCAAGTGGGCATTACGTTTCAAGAGGCTTGCATGGGTGCCTCGTGGCAATTTTATTCTTTTTTCCCCTTTTTTCTGTTGGAATTTATATTCATTTTGTATAGGCTGCTTCTTCTTGTGTTGTTGTTACACTGAGAGAGACTGTGAGCGTTTGCATGTGAGTTTTGGCGGGTTCGCTTATTAACAGTTTCACGAATTAGCTTTCTTTCACTTTCGTCCTTCGATTGTGGGGCGATGGTTCACGTGGACAGTGGGGTCCACTTTTGGAAGTGGAAGACAACGTAGGTTGTATGCTGGGGCACACAAACTTTGTTCCTGGTCCTACCCCTTTCCAGCTGGGCCCAAGTACCGTGATTATCGGTAAGGTATTTCGCTGGGCTGTTTTTGGTTTGTCTGATGCGCGGGAATGTCCACAAATATCCTAAGCCCAACTTGTGATTGCTGTGAGACCGTTATCCTTTGTTGTCTGACAAACCGCGTAGGATCATTTCCTAAGGTCATTGTTGCAGTTTGACCCCAAATTTGGAGGTCACTGTTGGAGAAAAGCAGTGTGAATAGAGAAATAGAGAAGTGTTGTTTCTATGAAAGTTCCAATGACTAAAAATGTTCTCACAATTAATAAGTTGACTATCCTTTTCTTTAAAGTAATCGAGTTTAAGCTGGCAGATTAGGCATCTTTAGACTTTAAAACTTGGTAGATTTGCATCATGAGAAAATTTTCACATCTAGGAAACCGACATAGATCTTAAAGCTGAGTTAGCATAACAGGTTATTGACCACATAAGTCAAACCATAAGACATTACAAAAGGTAGCAGGTAAAGTTCCAAAGAATGATGAAAGTTACATAAGCCTCTTGCCTTTGATGGAGGCGAAATCCGAAAAGGTTGGAATGCTTTGATTTTACCATTGCATTTGCTATTACAATCAAGAACTTTCTGTTTTTCCCCAAAAAAAAGAAAAAAGGATAAAGAATCGAGCGAGGACAGAAGCCTCACATAGTATGCAGCTGCTGCCTTTCTCGCAGAAAATGATGTGCCACTCTAGTGAACTGCAAGTTCACGCTCCGGTATATGAATGTTCATCTCAGCATTGCGAGTCAATATAACAAAAGCTTGTAGCCTATGCAGCAACTTAACTATTGTACCAAGGGTTTGGCACTATTAACAAATGTTGCGCTTTTGTTGAACCCCTCAAGCAAAAGAATTCGCAGCGCATCATAGCCCTCTTGAAACGTAAAATTCAACTGAAAAGCATTTCCACAGTTAGAGTCCGATATCAATCTATGCATAGTTCTCTCTAGAGGGTGCATCAGAAACTTTACAAACCTCTTCTTGTTCTTGTTTTGTAAAGGGACGAAGAACATAGTTGACAGGATCCATTTTCCCAGGTGGTCGTCCAATGCCTACAAAGGTTTCAACCAATATATCACGTAGAAGCATAAAATATTATTGTATTAGGGAAACACTTCTGGTTCTCTAGGGAAATACCAATTCTTAAACGAGGAAAATCACGACTTCCCTTAAAATGATCAATGATACTCCTCATTCTGCAAAACAAAGCAAATGATGGAATTACAAAGAACATCCTTCTCTTTTCATTTTATTATGCCCTCTGAAGGTTGATAGACTTAAATAATTAAGCAACAAGCACTCAGACTTATTCACACTTTCCTTCATGAACCACAAAATATAGATGCAACTACGAATTCCTACTACAAGCAAGCAAGAAAACCCATATTAGTCTCCAATATGCAGCAAAATGTCTGTAGATTTAGCGTTCTAGTCCACATGGTCATTCCTGTATTAAGATGACTGTTGTTTGGGGAAATGTTATTTATTACCATTCTATCCCAGAGAATACGTATGAATCTGGAACACAGAGCACAGTATTCATTTAGGTATCTGACAGGGTCCTCCTCAATACATATCTAGGAAACAGTGGATATACATTCTTCTTAAGGCATTGAGTTAAATATAACACAAAAACTAGAATATTAGCAAAAAATATTACTACTGCATAATCATTGAATTACCCATTGTGTCCTCCATGTCCACCTTTCGGCAACAGCCGCAATTTTCCAAAAGGCAGATCTAGATCATCAAATATCTGAAAGGAAGACTCAAACACTTTGAACATAGTACAGAAACAGAAAACTCCGACTCTGACGAGAAAAAAATGAGGATATAAAAGGAGAGGACAGAACAGTAGAGATGAGTCAAGCAAGGACACTAACCACAAGTACTTGCTTCAGTGGAATCTTGTAATACGAAACAATGGCTCCAACCTTCAACAAAGGATTAAAATATGAACCAATTATCACATAAACAGATCATACATCAAGACAAATGATAAGGTAGCTTACTTACAGACTCACCGCTTTTATTCATGAAAGTTTGTGGTTTCGCAAACAGAACCGGAACATCTCCAACAAGTCCTGGAATACGGAAATAAGCTCTATGACTATTACAACGTGCACTAACCGTTCCCAATCATGAAAATGAAATCAAGGAGTAATTATCGACAACCACAAGCACTGTAAAGCAGCCATAAGTACATAAGTAAAACGAGATTGAAAATTGCAGTCACACGTGAAACGATACACGCACAAAAAATGAATGAAACAAAACAAAGTTAGCAAACTCAGTTTCCAATTTGCTTTCATAATCAATTCTACCACCAATCAGTTTATCAAACTATACTACAAACAAATTCTGATCCATCATTCATTCACTAACCAAACTACTACTAGTGAAATAAATTGTAATATTGAAATGGATAAATAAAATTCAAAAAGAGTGAACCTTTTCCAACAAGGGCTTTGAAAGAAACAGTGTTCAATGATATCCCTTCAGCTTCAGCTATTGCATCCACCATCTCAAAACCCACCTGAAAATCAACCACCATACATTTTCAAACTTCAGATTTCCAAATACCATTAGGAAAATTGAAAAAAGTAATAAGCAATGTAAAGGTGTGAACTTTGGGCCGTACGGACATTGTGGCGGGTGTGGTTGTACTTCTTCCCGGGATTTCCGAGGCCGACGACGAGCCACGGCTGCTTGGGCGGCTTCTTGGGTTCGACAGCCGCCGCGTCGGAGCTCATAGGCGGTGGAGATATGCCGGAGGACGGTGATGAGGAGAATTGAGACGTTATCCGAAGGGACAGAGATCGAATTAGGGGTTTTTGAGAGCGGAAGCAGCGGCGGCAATTGGGGAAGCGGACGGTGGCGGTGGACGCTATAGAAGCGGCGACGTTCATATTTATTTGTTTTGTATTTATTACATCGGTAAGTAGCTGAAGGTTTGAAGTACCAGAAGCGAATCGATAAACCCTGCGGCAGGAGGAAGAATACGGACAGGTGCGGCGGGCTTTCAGATTTTAGAAGGGTGTGTGTATTGGGCCTTTGGCATTTGGGTAAAGCCCTCTTTTTACAAGGTTTTTTTTCCAACTTTTTGATCGGGACTGTACATTTTATAATATGATTAGTTAGTGATGAAGAACAAGTCGAGTTTTCATAACGAAACTAGTAGGTTGTTTGTAAGAACGATTCGAATTATACTTATCAACTAATCGAAGTAAGAGGAATTGAACCATTCGAAATTCGAAAGTAGTGTAACGCTATTATGGTGGTGATCACCAATAGTGATCACCCCCAATGTGAAGTTAGGTCATACGTGAAAGTCGCAGATTAAAGTGGCAATCATCAAAGAATTCAAACTTAAGCCATCTGGAATTATATACCCGATCTTCTTCACAATGACGAGACAACCATATTAAGATATAGAGCAATATATATCAAAGCAATCCACAATGCAGCCCTTTTTAATCATACATGAGCTCAGATTCCAAGAGGAAAATACATACCAGAACAAAATTTGCAAAGACTGTATTAAAGCTCATTGTTCCCATGCTCAAATGTAAAAAACATTGGTATCCCATTTTTTACTTCTTTATACAGTGGAAAGCAGAAAAGAGCTTAGCAAATGGAGGATTTAAGTCATCAATCCAACACAACCAAATTCTGATACTCTTCCCCAGAGATAGCTGCTTCCATGACAGTGTCAGGGCGAACTTCTCCATCGTTATCCAAGAACAACTTCAATAAATTCTTGGAGAAGCCACTCAACAATGCCACCCCTGGTTGGTTGCTCGGCACCGGTGTTGACATGGAGTGCCTTAGGTTCCAGAAGACGATTTGTGGCACGCAATTCCCGTACCCTTGCTCCTGATACTTCCTCTGAATTGCCTGATAATCAGTCTCCCAACTATCACCACCCGTCCTCGAATACCCATAACCATATCCTCCATAGTTATTCGCACGAGCATCATCAAACTCCATGTCGCTGAACACAAAGATCCTCTTGATCATCTGCTCCGGCTTCAGATTCCCCTTCACCGCCACTTCCAGAATCAAATCAAACACCTTTTGGAAATCAGTATTCATCCCCCATTCCATCCACCTTATAAACTGACACTTGGACTCAAGACTATGGCCCTGTATCAAGTGAAGCTGAGGGTTTGCACTGAAAGTAATCACCTTCCCCTTCCACGGGTCTTCGTTTAATTCCGAAACCAGTAGACCCAAAGCCACACAAACCTCCATGGGCTCTCCACTCATACTTCCAGAAACATCGCAAACAGCCAAGCAATTCTTCATCTTCCCTCCCTTTAACATGTCCTCCACCATTCTCTTCCACTGGAGCTCACCCACTTGCCCTCCATCTCCATCATTCAGGGACCTTATGATCTCATGTGGGTACAATGCGCCTGCAGCAATGGTGGACTTTCCGGCCTTGACGTCCTTTATATACTTCTTAAACCTCTCCTCATCATGCTTCAAAAACTTCTCCTTGTAAAACTTCATAGCAACAGAGGCCACTCTATTATAAGGAATCAAACCCCACTGATTCGCACCGATATAAACCTCCGGCAACTCCAACACTTTCCTCAGCGGCACCAGCACATCCTTCCTCAACCTATCCCTCACTCTATACGCATAATGTGCCTCCTCAACGCCTTCGTATTCCGGGTACGATTCCCTCGAAAACACCTTCTTGGCGATGCTTTCACACAGCAGAGTTGCCTTATCAAATGACGAATCGATTGAAGGGCACCACTTAGCCGCCAGGCTGATCTTCTTGAGCTCATTTGACTTGAAATTCTCCATATCGGACTTCAAGCACTCCGCGAAAAGATCCGAAATGCGCTCGTATAAGAATCGAAAATCGGGGTCGCGCTGGTATCTTTGAATAACCTTCTTGGCCATGGCAATCTTCTTCTCGTTCCTCAAATTGCTCGCCCTCTCCTTCTCCGATTGCACCCTCTCCAATGACCTTTTTACCCTCTCCTCTCTTGACTGCACAGCTCCTCGTTGGCCGCCCCGGGTATCATTACTTGACACGGGTCCCCTGCTACCCGACCCGAACCCGAACGGAGCACGTGCTGAATACGGCGATGAATACCCGCCGTCGCTTCTGCTGCTGTACACCGATGGCAATGAGTGCCTACCGCAGCGGCGGCCGCGGACGGAGCGGTTGACTGCGGACCTCCAGCCGGTCTTGGCTCGGCCTGATTTTCTGCCGACCCACTCGGCCTTTTGGGCCATGCGGACATCCTCGCCTTCTAGAAGGCGGTAGAGGAGCTCCGGGAGGTCCTTGAAGTAGCCGAAGTCGGCGACGGAGGCGACGTTGCAGGCTAGGGTTTTGGGGTGGTTCTTGTGTAGCCAGAGCGCCGCCGTGTAGAAGCCCTCCTTGTCAGACTTGCCAGTGCCGCGGACTCCGCGGAGGTTGCAGATGAGCTTGAGGGTGGTGAGGTCGTTGTGGGCCCAGGCCAAGGGGAGCTGGGTGTGGAAGTAGGAGGCCGGGGTGGTGGGGTCCACGTGGAAGAAGAGGTCAACGCAGGGGTCGCCGGTGTTTCGATAGGTGGCCGCGCCGTTCTCGGTGAACACTACAAGAAAAAGGACTTTTAGTGACCGCCTGAATGGTCACTGAAAATAGCAAATTCGGTCACAAAACAACTTTAGTGACTAAAATATGGTGGTCACAAGGTGGTCACTAGAACCCCGCCACTAATTCTCTACTGTGACCAATGCAAAATGTTGGTCACTAAAACTCCAAAAATTAGTGACCAAAATCTTTATGGTCACTAAGATACGTCTGTCACTGACCACACATTAGGTCGCTAAATGGGGTAAAATATGGTCACTATAGCCTATAATTGGCCACTAATTCATGAGCACATACCAGTATTAGTGACCAAAATATTGGCCACTGAATGCACATTATCATTTGGTAACTAATTCAAATGTTGTTCTATGGTCTTCAATCACATGATAAAATCACTTCTAATTCTGCAAACAGTACAAAACAGTGCAATACTTTCAAATGTTCCATATAATCAAAGGATCCAAAGTACAAATATTTGAACACAAACAAATCCAAAGTAGCAAATTACAAGACAACCTAAAAATATCATAAAGTTTTAAATTTAACTATATAACAACCCCTACATCGATATCTTTCATCAAAATAGCTTCTTGCTCTTTGCCATCCGTAGACTACTCCCTACTTGTTGACTGGTTTCTGCAGTGCTCTCTCCCTCCATTCTACACAAGTATCCAAGTAGAAAAATCAATTACAAAACCCAATTCCATATCACTATGTTATTATTCTTTAGATCTTACCATTTAGGATATACATACAAATACTAGCTAGCAGCATATCCAAACTAAGAAATGTCTACTCATTAAAGAGTAATGTGACTGGCAGAACAATAGAATCAAATATACAGCCACTCCCATATGGGAATGAGTATTAATCGACATTAGGATTTTGAATACTAAAAATTTGAGCTGAAAATCTCACCAGGTAATGGCAGCAGCTCTTGGAAGTCTAAAACTCTAAAAAGCTTGTCTAAGCTCTTGGAAGAAAGCTGCGCAAGAAAGAACACAAATCTATTAGATCATTGGCAAGAAGAAATAAATTAAATGATACACCGAGTTGTCTTTAAACTCAACCATCTAAGCAAGCTACAAATACAAAAACATTGACGGTTGACTGCATTGACTACTCTGTGCATAAGACAGAACATGCAGTAATGCCACCTAGTGCTAAGTTCTGTGGACTTATAGTTGTCAACACTTGTGATATTAGATGACATGCATGTTTGACAAAAGGCATCATAAGACCAAATAATGCAGCAGCATATGTAATTAGTTTCAATCTCATTCCACGGAAACAGGAACGATAGATTAGTAGGTTCTGTCTAAAATTAAAAGTTTAAACAATCAGACCTACCCAAATATTTATCATCCCATTTATATAAAGATCAAATCTTCACAGATACAACAACAACCAGTCCATCGAATTTCAGTTAATCTATATAGAAGTCAACTTAACAGACAAATCCCACAATAAAACCAATCAAAACCAATCAAAACTACCCAAATATTTATCATCTGTCATTTTATAATCAACTTGCAACACTATTCTTCACCAACTTGAACTTCTCATGCCTAAAATAATCCGAATTTTTTAATGCAAGTTCACAAGATCAGCATATTACAGAACCCAAAGTGAAACTAAAACTGAAAACCAGAAACTAAACATATCATACTTCAACTTACAGTACATTGACCAGGAATAATTGTTGAAACTTGGCAAAGTCTATAGCATCCAATTCTTCTCCTTCTACAACTTCATAATTCCCCCGAGCCAGTGACCTATCTACAACTCGCCAACTATTTCCAAACTTTGTTTATGCAAGCCTGTTAGGAGGGATCACATAAATCTGCAGGGTCAATCCTAATTTGAGGGCTTTCTTGTTTAGAGGAGATGGCGTTCCAAACAATAACATGATGATTCTACCAAAGTTCAAGAATGTTCATGGGATTCTTTGTTTCAAAACTATCCACTAACCTTCCGGAAATTGTCATTGGCTAGAGTTTCTATGAATTGAACCCCTGATGAAAAGAACCCTCTTCCGAGAGGACTGTATGCGACAATACAAATGCCAAGTTCCCTGTGGAGACAGGAGAATGAGATTAGCACAAACTGCTACCTGCTTAATAGGAACATCAGCTAGTTCCACTAAGCCTCACTGGCAAGCAGGAATAATATCTTCCTCCACGCTTCTTGACCACATCGACCACTCCAACTGCACAGCTGTTATTGGATGAATAGCATGTGCTCTTCTTATTGTGGAAGCTGAGGCCTCAGATAGACCGATGTACTTTGTCTTACCCTCTTCAACTAGCTTCTTCAGTTCCCCAAGCCAGTAAAGGGCTTAACAGAGGAGTTTATTAGCATTGCTCAAATATATGCTTCATGATGCATACTAGTACAAAAACCAAAATACCTTGACAGTTTTGCAAGAAAAAGGAGCTAGCTACAGCTGACAAGATCACTATACTACTATATATTTAATTGACGGATTTCTTACATGCAGTTAATTAAATACAGAGGAACAACAGAAACTATTGGTTAATCAGGTTAAACAAATGGAAGTTCACAATGAACACTCTTGCTTGGTTCCACATTCAAGATTCTGGAATTGGTTATCGCAAGTCCCAAAAACCTTTCGAAACCTTGAAATTTTTTTTTAATTGCTTGCATCCAAATTGCAATTCAAACAGATAATCAACATCTGAATCAATTCAATTACTTAGAAAAATACAATATCGAAAACATTAATCAAACAACACAACTACAATTTGTCAATTTCCAACTCTAAATATGTTAGAAAGGCAACCAATCAATCAAGTATGATCAAACGAGCCAATAAATCTCACCTCTGTTCAATCAAACATACAATGCAGACCAAGCAGATCTCAACAACCAGCTACTATTTCCGTATCAACTTCAAACCCGAGAAAATCTCAAATCCTTGAGTACCGAAAATGTAATCAAATCCTCCATTGTTAAAATTTGGTATCCAAATCAAGTTTCTAATCAAATTCACGAAATAATAGACAACTACAAATCAAAATCACAATTCAATCGAATGAGTAAGACTTTGCACACGAATTTGTAATAGAAATCAAAGTCGAAAGCAACATTTGAACAAGAGAATACCTAATTTCTCTGATGGAAGCGAAAATTGAATCGGATGTTCGTCAACGAACGGTGGACGCAGAGGCCAAAGATGAAGAATCGGAGGCGAACGACGGCGAATCGGAGATGAACGACGGCGAATCAGAGGTCGACGACGGAGGACCGGAGGTTGACGATGGAGGATCGAAGAATAATGGATTAAAATTAGAGAGAATTTGGGAATAAGACATGAGTCAAATTGTTTGTTTTTTAGGAGGAAGATGAATAAATGAGCGAGTGAGCGAGTGAGCGAGCAGATCTCCTTACGTAAAAATAGGTCACTAAAATAATTTATCTATTTTCATCACTAATGTTAATTCAGCGACGACAATATTGGCCACTAAAAAGATGTAAAAATGCGGCTTTCACGCACTTAATACTTGTGACCAAATTTGGTATTTGGTCACTGATAAGGAGTGTATTTGTGGCCAATGTCAATGTGGTCACTAAGTGTTGGTCACTACTGACCTGTTTTCTTGTAGTGGAAGCCCAGGGGGGGGGGGGGGGGGGGGGTGGTGGGGGGGGTGGGGGGGGTGGGGGCGGGGGGGGTGGGTGGGGGGGGGGGGGGGGGGGGGGGGGGGGGGGGGGGGGGGGGGGGGGGGGGGGGGGGGGGGGGGGGGGGGGGGGGGGGGGGGGGGGGGGGGGGGGGGGGGGGGGGGTGTTTTTTTTGGTGTGGGGGGGGGGGGTTTGTTTTTTTTTTGTGTGTGGGGGGGGGGTGGTGTTTTTTTTTTTTTTTTTTTTTTGGGCGTTGGGGGTTTTTTTTTTTTTTTTTTCTTTTTTTTGGGGGGGGGTGTGGTGGGGCGGGGGGGGAATTGTGGGGTTTTTTTTTTTTTTTTTTTTTTTTAATTAACCTGATTTTCGATCGAAATTCCTAATCCAATGCTATTCTCAAATAGAAACAGTCCAATCCAAATTGTTTATTCTTGATTATATCATTTGAAGTCAACAATCTTACAAATCAAGTAATATGTGATTGATTATTGGATAATACATATAAAACGTACTTAAGTAGCCTACGAAAATCAATCAAATTCACAAATTGCATGAACAATTAAACACACAATTCGGACATTGTGGCGGGTGTGGTCGTACTTTTTCCTGGGGTTTCCGAGGCCGACGGCGAGCCACGGATGCTTGGGATGCTTCTTGGGTTCGGAAGCCGCCGAGTCGGAGCTCATAGGCCGCGGAGACATGCCGGAGGACGGTGATGAGGAGAATTGAGACGTTATCCGAAGGGACATAGATGGAATTATGGGTTTTGGAGAGCGGAAGCAGCGGCGGCAATTGGGGAAGCGGACGGTGGCAGTGGACGCTACAGAAGCGGCGACGTTCATATTTATTTGTTTTGTATTTATTACGTCAGCAAGTAGCTGAAGGTTTTGAAGTACCAGAAGCGAATCGATAAACCCTGGAGCTATAGCCAGGAGGACGAAGACGGAAGTTTCGGTGGGCCTTCAGTTTTTGGTAGGGTGTTTTGGGCCTTTGGCATTTGGGTAAAGTCCTCTTTTTACAAGGTCTTCCTTGTCTAATTCTTGACCGAAATAGTGAATTTTATAATATAATTTAGTTGGTAAAAAGATCGAAACGGTGAATTTTATAATATAATTTAGTGGGTAAGAAGAACAAGATGAATTTTCATTATGAAACTATTAATTGTTACTGATCAACTAGTCAAAGTAAAAGGAATTGAACCATTCGAATGCTAGAGTAACCCCATCATGGAAAAGCACGCAATGTGAAGTAAGGTGATCATATGTAAAAGTTGCAGATTAAAGAGGCAACAACGAATTCAAACTTAAACCATCTAGAATTATATACCTGATCTTCTTCACAATGACGAGTATAGAGCAACATGAAAGCAATCCACAATGCAGCCCTTTCTTATCATCCATGAACTCAGATTCCAAAAGGAAAATACATGTCAGAGCAAAATTTTCAAAAATTGTATTAAAGCTCATTGTTCCCATACTCAAATGATCAAAGTGAACAAATGGCTTTTCTCTGCTTCCCACAATGGAATAGAACTATTAGGCAAAAAGAAGACCAAATAAACAAAGTGCTATTTTGTTGATAAAGAAGGTAACCAGAGACAAACAAAAAGTTCAAACACCATTGACATCAAAACAACTTATACCGCAAGGTAAGATGCAAACCAGATTTCAGTTTAGAAAGTAGCATTTGTCCTAGTATCCTGAATAATGTAAAAGATACTCATCCTACCAGAAGCTGGTCAGTCAAGTTGATCAGCTTAGAAACACAAGCAACCTGAAGCCAGTAACTTCAAAATTCATTACCAAGATGAATTCCAAAGAAGTAATCAAACCAATAAAAACTTTATCTATGGTCAAATCTTTACTGCTTTCACGTTTCAACTACTGGCTCCATTATTGTAGATCGTTACTTCGCAGGAAATCCTTCCTTCTGATACCTCACCAGTTACCGGAAACTGCAGACGCATTACTATACCAATGATATGCTAAACTCAGAGTCTGGAACCACCACAGAACACGTGCAGCTAATACTGGCTCGATAGAATGGAAGTCGCAGGACTGCAATCTGCCACTAAACAACTACAATTTGCAAATGTTCAACATGATATTGGCATTCATATAAACAAACAGAAAATATGCAAGTTTTAGTCAGATTATAGGAACTTTGTTGTCAACAAGAAAAGGGCAACGAGCAATGACATTCAAAGTTAAAGGGCCAAAAGAGGAAGCAACTGAAACCACATGCAGAATTCAATAAAGAGGGACCAATGCCTAAGTTGAAATATATATTTCAACTTAGGCATTGTTGCAAAAGCATTAAAACTATCGGAGAAAATAGCTTACTATTATTGAAAGAGTCACAATAATCGAGCTTATATCTAATTTCATTAGCAATGATCATGCAAAAGTTTTTCCCCAATGCTGGAACATTCACTTATGAGTTCTGCAGTTTTTGTAGTTGGATTATGTTTAGTCTGCAAAATACTTGACATAAAATCCATAGAAAACTCAAGTACCTTACCTTCATCTGCTGCGACTTTGTGTATAGAAGTCCCTGCAAAACCGTTCAATGGGAAAACTGAAAGAACCATTTACTGCAAGCAAGCAATCAAAAATTCCAGCAAGTTTAAATTGCAGAAAGACTATGAAATTGCAAAGCAGCATCAGCTGTACGATAGACAATGGCAGTTGAACTTTGAAGCAATGTAGTAAATCAAAACTTCCTAGCTAGAACATATTTCCCTCTCAGACTAACTGAGTCTGTTCAGTTTTCTTCCACCAGAACAGAGATTGACCAAATGCAGAATTCCATAAAGAAAGACAACATACACTCGTAGAAAAGTTAGAAACCCAAAGTTGCAGATATTTGTGATCGAACATTAACACTAAAACTCAAATTGCAGAAAATAATGATGAACACAGACATTGGAGCAAAAACACAACTAGATTTTCATTTCACTTTCTGGTTTTTGCTACAAATTGAAGAAACGAAACTAACATCTAGGCCTAACATAGAACTTTTTTTTTGTTTTTTCAGTTTTTCAAGATTTTTACTTCTTTTTACAATGGAAAGCAGAAAAGAGCTAAGCAGATAGAGGATTGAAGTCATCAATCCAGCACAACCAACTTCTGATACTCTTCCCCAGAGATAGCAGCTTCCATGACAGTGTCAGGGCGAACTTCTCCATCGTTATCCAAGAACAACTTCAATAAATTCTTGGAGAAGCCACTCAACAATGCCACCCCTGGTTGGTTGCTTGGCACCGGTGTTGACATGGAGTGCCTCAGGTTCCAGAAGACGATTTGCGGCACGCAATTCCCGTACCCTTTCTCCTGATACTTCCTCTGAATTGCCTGATAATCAGTCTCCCAACTATCACCACGCTTCCTCGAATACCCATAACCATATCCTCCATAGTTATTCGCACGAGCTTCATCAAACTCCATGTCGCTGAACACAAAGATCCTCTTGATCATCTGCTCCGGCTTCAGATTCCCCTTCACCGCCACTTCCAGAATCAAATCAAACACCTTTTGGAAATCAGTATTCATCCCCCATTCCATCTTCCTTATAAACTGGCACTTGGACTCAAGACTATCGCCCTGTATCAAGTGAAGCTGAGGGTTTGCACTGAAAGTAATCACCTTCCCCTTCCATGGGTCTTCGTTTAATTCCGAAACCAGCAGACCCAAAGCCACACAAACCTCCATGGGCTCTCCATCCATACTTCCAGAAACATCGCAAACAGCCAAGCAATTCTTCATCTTCCCTCCCTTTAACATGTCCTCCACCATTCTCTTCCACTGGAGCTCACCCACTTGCCCTCCATCTCCATCATTCAGGGACTTTATGATGTCATGTGGGTACAATGCGCCTGCTGCAATGGTGGACTTTCCGGCCTTGACGTCCTCCATATACTTCTTAAACCTCTCCTCATCATGCTTCAAAAACTTCTCCTTGTAAAACTTCATAGCAACAGAGGCCACTCTATTATAAGGAATCAAACCCCACTGATTCGCACCGATATAAACTTCCGGCAACTCCAACACTTTCCTCAACGGCACCAGCACATCCTTCCTCAACCTATCCCTCACTCTATACGCATAATGTGCCTCCTCAACGCCTTCGTATTCCGGGTACGATTCCCTCGAAAACACCTTCTTGGCGATGCTTTCACACAGCAGAGTGGCCTTATCGAATGACGAATCGATTGAAGGGCACCACTTAGCCGCCAGGCTGATCTTCTTCAGCTCATTGGACTTGAAATTCTCCATATCGGACTTCAAGCACTCCGCGAAAAGATCCGAAACGCGCTCGTATAGGAATCGAAAATTGGGGTCGCGCTGGTATCTTTGAACAACCTTCTTGGCCATGGCAATCTTCTTCTCCTTCCTCAAATTGCTCGCCGTCTCCTTCTCCGATTGCGCCCTCTCCAATGACCCTTTTACCCTCTCCTCTCTTGACTGCACAGCTCCTCTTCGCCCACCTCGGGTATTATTACTTGACCCGCGTCCCCTGCTACCCGACCCGAACCCGAACGGAGCTCGTGCTGGCGATGAATACCCTCCGTCGCTGCTGTACTGCGATGGAGATGATTGCCTACCGCGGCGGCGGCCGCGGACGGAGCGGTTGACTGTGGACCTCCGGCCGGTCTTGGCCCCGCCCGATTTTTTGACGGCCCACTCGGCCTTTTGGGCCTTGCGGACTTCCTCGCCTTCTAGAAGGCGGTAGAGGAGCTCCGGGAGGTCCTTGAAGTAGCCGAAGTCGGCCAGGGAGGCGACGTTGCAGGCTAGGGTTTTGGGGTGGTTCTTGTGGAGCCAGAGTGCCGCCGTGTAGAAGCCCTCCTTGTCGGACTTTCCGGTGCTGCGGACGCCGCGGAGGTTGCAGATGAGCTTGAGGGTGGTGAGGTCGTTGTGGGCCCAGGCCAAGGGGAGCTGGGAGTTGAAGTAGGAGGCCGGGGTGGAGGGGACCACGTGGAAGAAGAGGTCAACGCAGGGGTCGCCGGTGTTTAGATAGGTGGCGGCGCCGTTCTCGGTGAAGCCCATCGGAGGAGGGGCGACCTGGTTCTTGGCGGCGGAGTTGAAGTTGGAGACCATGAGGTCGACGAATGGGTCGCCGGTGGCGGCAGCGGCAGCGGCAGCGGGGGGCTGTGGGGCGGCGGATGGGGTGGGGTTTCGGAGCTCTGGTGGACCGAGAAGGCTTGGGGGAGCCATTGTTGTGAAACGGCGGGTTGAGATTTTAGGGTTTGATTTGGAGAATTTAAGGTTTTGATTTGATGTTTGATGGAGATCACGATGGATCGATTTTGGGGGGGCGAGATCTGTTTGACTTAATAGAAGCAGTCTTCCTTGGGCTCCAAGGCTTTGGAGAAATTGGGCCACCACCCTGTCCCCGACTATGTGTAGAGTGAGTCGGTCTATTTTTAATTACTTTTTTTGTTAAGTTTTTTTGTTTAGTACTTTTTGTTTGGTTTTATTCTTTCACTTTCGCTTTTGCATCTAAAACAAAACTTCGGGCTAACTTCAGCATGAAGACTTGTTCTAATTTTTTTTTGTTTTGATAAGAGACTTGTTCTAAATTGATCATGAAGACTTGTTTGTTTTAGATGCAAAAGGAAAAGTTTGGGCAAGCTAAGCGTGGAAATAATGCTTGGGCTATTGCAAAATCGACCCTGAGATTTCGGAGGCTCAAGACAAACTTTTGAAATGAGACTCTAAATATTTTCGATCATTAAATAATTATACATTACTATAAAATAAAATAAAAAAATCATTTACTACTCTATAACCTTTTTGCTTGGCTTATAAAATTGATACAATGAAAAGAAGACACAAATAGCATACTTGCAAAAAATATATAAATATTGCTTGTCTTGCATTTTGAGACCTATAATGTACTGATTAATTTCGCACATTCTAATTTGTTTTACCTAGATAATTTGGTAAAAGATATTGTTTAGCCCATATTTTCATATGGTTTGGGCCGAACGAAGTTGGACCAAAGTTGACAACAGGCCAAGAGGGTTATTGGCCCGAAAGGAAATTCCACAAGGGGATAGAGGCGGCCGACCCAGAATCTCCTTGGTCGTTAATGAGAGATTCTTTCGTGGCTGCTAAGTCTTCTAACTCATCGGCTGGATTATCGGCCGACAATCAATTCATGATGTCTTATCGACCGAGATTTTCTCTCGGGAAAGTCTTATGGGCCATTAAAGAGGCTGAGTTCCCTAGCCTACAAAGGATGCGTGATCTACTTGGCCATCAAGGAGTTTGAGTCCTTGGCCATGAAGGGGTTTGAGTCCTTGGCCATTAAGGGGTTTGAGTCCTTGGCCAACAAGGAGAATTGGCTGACTTTAAGCCGAAGCAAAACAGAGATGTTTCCGCCCAAAGCAAGGAAAGGTTTTCGGCCAGCAAGATAAGAATTTCAACGTCCAGGTCAGGCTAGGATTTCGGCCAAAACCCTAGCCTCCTAGGGGTTTCTCCACTATATAAGTTCACCTTTGGGAGAGGAGAAAAGGGACCAACACACAAACACCAAACGCCCCAGCGCATCTCTCTATCTAGAGTTTACCCGAAAGTCCTTTCGTCCACCAGCGAAGCTCATTCGGAGAAGTCCCGGAGGTATTTTGCAAGTCAAGGTACGGGCCGGAGGAGTCCCGGAGGTATTCCCAGAGTACGGGTCGGAGAAGTCCCGGAGAATCTCACCAAGGTTCAGGCCGGAGAAGTCCCAACCAATTCCTATCGGCCAGCCGTAGGAGTTCAAGGGTTCGGTTTGCAATAGCGATATTGTTGGCCGTTCCATGATCTATACTGTTCACAACCACATCGAAGCTCATCCACGTGAGGGTGAAATCCGTTTCATCTTCAAGACCATCGTCCGGGTCGAGTACGTTCAGCCATCAGGTCCGTACGGCTCGTCCACCATCGTCCGCACATTCGTTTTCACCCAGACCATCACTGTTCCGGAGTCGCCCGCTGACAACCCAGAGTACGTTGACTTCACCTGAAAGCACACCAGCCAAGGTAACGAACTCGAACGGCCGGGAACTGTTCCTTCCTCGGCCGCAGTCGTTTGATTCGAAGTTAAGATCGCGCAACACCCCCATCACTTGTAACGCTTGGCCAAACGGCCGCGTACTGGCACGCCCCGCATTCACCACATTCCCGAAGGACGTAGTTATTAGAATAGAGCTTTATTTACGGCCTGCGAGCCACGTGTCTTTTGCACTATTTTAGTCAACAGATATAGGTCCCCTATGTGTGGAAAGTTTCAAAGGTAAAAAAATGTAAAATAAACAACCAAAAAAAACACCTAAAGGAGTCGAACCCAACTCTCATCGACGGTCTTACTCACCTTTGCTCAAGGCCGGCTCTGGGCTGTTGAGATGCTTGGACGTAATGCATGAAGACTTGTTTTGTTTCCTTCACTTGTTTTAGATGCTTAAACAAACAAGTTTAATACTCTGACTTGAGCAAAGAAGTTACATTTTTCAATTTGACATCGGGATTCCTCATCCCCAGCTCAATTTAACTTAAGTTCATGCTTACTTTACTTCCCTTCAGATTACCACATCAAAAAACCAACCAAGATTCTATCTTTTCTTCCTTTTCTAAGCAACCAAACAAAGAAAAAGCAACACTACAATGGCAAATTCAAATTCAGAAAAAAAAAAAAAAAAAAAAAAGATCTACGAAAAGGGTAGCTCGAACTTTACTAGAATCCAAATTTGCGCAGAGACAAACTTGATCAACGATTCCAAAGGTTGATGGCTTGAAAGCCCAATGGCGTCTCTGCAAACTACCCACCACGAATTGGAGGGTTGCAACATTATCAAAATTTCCTCGTTTTTCTCATATTTTGTTGCTGAGGCGGAGTATTCAAAATTCTCAAATTGAAATTTTGACATATTTTAGGATTTGAAAGGGTGTCTATCAAATATCAATTGACTTCTTTCCTAAAATACCCCAACTTGATTACATAAGTTGACTACACCTGCATTTGGTTGTAACATTATTAATCTGATTTGAATTGACTATTTTGGTTAATGCATTTTTTTAAGGGGCTCTTACCAAAAACTACTATATGAGTGTTTCTCTTACCAAAAACACTACCTCACTTTTTTTCTTACAATTTACTACTACTTTTACTATTTGATACCAAACCAAAGCCAACAAGCCCACCACAACCTACGTGATTGAGGCTCACGCCCCCACATCCTTCAAAATTGAAGGAACGCACCCTTCAAGTTGAATGAAGTGTTCCTGTACATTCTGAAGGAAAACATCCTTCAAATTGAAGGAAATGTTCATGTACATTCTGGAACTGTTCCTTCAAAATTTGAATTCAAATTTGAAGGAACACATCCTTCAAATTAAAGGAACATATTCTTCAAATCGAAGGAACACATCCTTCAAATTGAAGGAAGTGTTCCTGTACATTCTGAAGGAAGTGTTCCTTTAAAATTTGAATTCAAATTTGAAGGAACACATCCTTCAAATCGAAGGAACACATCCTTCAAATTGAAGGAACACATCCTTCAAATTGAATGAAGTGTTCCTGTACATTCTGAAGGAAGTGTTCCTTTAAAATTTGAATTCAAATTTGAAGGAATACATCCTTCAAATTGAAGGAACACATCCTTCAAATTGAAGGAACACATTCTTCAAAATGAAGGAAGTGTTCCAGTACATTCTGGAACTGTTCCTTCAAAATTTGAATTCAAATTTGAAGGAACACATCCTTCAAAATTGAAGGAACATATCCTTCAAATTGAAGGAAGTGTTCCTGTACATTATGCAACACATCCTTCAGATTGAAGGAACACATCCTTCAAATTGAAGTAAGTGCTATTTCAAATCGAAGGAAGGAAGACATCGTTCAAAAATGAAGGACCACATCCTTCAAAAATGAAGGATGTCGAGCGCGTGTGTGTAAAGTTGTGTAAAGTTGACTTTAAAAAAGTACAAGCCAATTAAAAATCAACATGTGTCAAAGTAGTAGTGAATTGTAATGTTTAAAGTGAGGTAGTGTTTTTGGGTATTTTGGTGTTAAAGTAGTAGTGAATTGTAATTTTCTCTTTTTTTAATGCACCTTTTATCATCCATTAAATCATTTTTTTATATCAATTTGAATGTACATTTGATAAATGATGGTCAATGCTATGTTTTCAAAAAGTAAATTGAATGCACCTTCGCTATATTGTAATCTCTAGGTGGCTAATGTAGTCTCTAGTGGTTTTAAGAAGAGACAAATCACCACAAGTTTGAATTTAATAATACTATTACTGTTGAGTTTATATAGTTTATATAGTCTATATAGAACCTACAGTACCCACAACTATTGGTGAGTTCATAATCTCAGGTGGTTCTTAGCAGTGGCAGAGGGAAGAAGGCATGAGGGAGTGGGGAGGCCCCCACTGATTTTTCAAAGAAAAAAAAAATATATTGTAAAGATAAATTACTTAAAACACCTAAAAAAAGCCTATGAGTTCCCTTTATAATATAACCGCCTAAAATTCTACCCAAAATTTTACCCTCATCCATACCTTTTCACTCTCTCTTTCCGGCGCATCTACTTCATCTACTTTCCCTTTGTTCTCTCCTCACCCCCCTTCACAAACCCTAACTCAAAATTGAATCAAATGTTCAACCAATTCAATTGATTAACACTTGAAGGTTTGCAAATCATCCTCTTCTTCTTTTCTTTAATGCTTTAGTGTTATGTTCTTTCACCTAATTTCATTGTTAACATTACCACTTCATCCCCATAATTTTCATTTACACATTTTGCACCTCATTTTTGGCACTGATATCCATTTTTATATCACTATTAATTAAAATTAATGTCAGATATATTCTCAATACCAATATCTCAAATATCTTCCGTTTTAATTCTTTTGTTTAATGGCAGAATGTATTTCCGGAATCGATGCTTTAATGAGTTGTCCATATAAGAACGTTGAAATTTTGAATAAGAGCATCTACAGTGGATCCCCTAAAATCATTTTTAAGCTAAATTTGATGTAAATGTTGCCAAAAATTGCTCCAGAGGATTCCCTATATTTAAAATTTTTTTAGAGTTCTCCCTCTTGATCCCCTATATTTAACATAGTTGGAGAGAGAATTTAACATTTTGTTAGCTTTGCCACATAGGCATACGGTTGAGTTTGACGCCAATTCTTTGATTTCGCGCCTGTTCTTTTTCTTCGGTATAATTTTGCGCCGTGCCCACGCCAATTCTTTGATTTCGTGCCTGTTCCTTTTCTTTGTTCGCGCCATGCCAATTCTTGTTCTTTGGTATAATTTGGCGCCCATTATTTTCCCTTGTTTCAATTTGGCGCCAATTCAAAATTCTTCCGTTCATATAAATAACGAAGCAAAGCGGCCTCCTTTCTCTCGTTATACTTGCAAGCGGCGCCTCTTTCTTCTGTTCCTTCTGAACTTCTGCGGTCTCTCAGGTATTGCTGATTTCTTGAACCATATATTGTGTTTTTCTTCCAATTAAGGTTCTGTTTCAGTTTTGGTTTCTGCGACATTGGAATTTCTAATTGTTTGGATATTAATTGAGTGAGGTTTGTTTGTGCGGGTTGAAGGTTAAATATATGGCTGGTTGTCTTATAAAACTATGTTGGAAGCTACTAATATATAGAACAATGTTTTGAGATGATGCAGATGGAATATGTAGGTGATGAGATGTCCAACGGAGGCTCACAGTATATTGATCCATTTTTGACAAGTGATCCTCGACCTTCTGATCAATACTCACATGAATTTACTTATCATCAACATAAGGATGATGAGAAAGAAAGCGGCAGAGAGAGGCTTTGACGATGAGTCCTAGACTCCTAAACCTAATCCTAATTCTTATTTATAAACTGCAAATCATGCCATCATATATTTTTATATACATAAATGAAATCGTGCCATTATAAAACCTAGCCGTAAGAAAACTTGGTTGTAACATATTTTGAAAATGTCATTAACTATTCTTAAGTTAGAAAAAAGTTAGAAAAATTATAGGGGATCCGCTGGAGACGCCTTGTTGGTATGGCTCCCTAAACTTAACATTGCAGTCAAATTTAACGAAAATTATAGGGGATCCACTGTAGATGCTCTAAGACCCCACATAATTTTGGAAGAACACATCTCTCCTTTCTTGTCGTTGGTGTCATGTATGTCATTTTCTCTTGTTTTATTGTATGAATTTCATAGTTAGAATAGGCAACTTTTGTTATACATATTAATTTGTTTTATTCCTTTTGTAGCAAATGGAGAATGCCATTATCGGAAGATGCGTATACAAGGACAAGACCGTGTCCATTCCGCTGTATAGCCATACCTCATTTTTAGAGGTGTGTTCTGAGATATGCTCAAGGTTCAACGAGCTCAAGATCGGACAGTTCGAGATTACTTATTTTGTGGGCGGATCATCCCCCATGCTTAGGATACAAAGCTAGTTCGACCACCTAATATCACTAATAAACAACATCATCTTTACGATTCGCTTTTGGCTTGGCGAGTGAGATGCCACGAAATTTTGTTGATTTTCAGTCCTCTGCTCTACCAGCTGAGCTACACTTACCATAGGGCAACTCCCATATTGGGGACCGGGATCCATGGTGATTACCACGGGACAGTGTACGACTGCCCCCAATAGGGTATTCAAGCTCCTTGACCTTCCAGTCGTTATTGCTCAAGTTGATTTGTTGCAATTTTTCTTTCCAGTTACCAATAGATCTTTTTATCGCTTTTTAGTTAAAAAGAAAAAACAAAAATATTCCAATCCAAACCATTTTATTCTTAATTGTATCATTTGAAGTCAACAATACAAATCAGGTACCGTCTGATGATACGTACGAAAGATACACTTAAGTAGCCTATGAAAAGCAATCCAACCCACAAATTGCACAGTTAACATACTAAACACACCACACAACCGTGAAATGAACCAAGACGATTATTGAAGAATGAGGAATAAGAAACGTCGAGACTCGACGGCGCTCGAGCTCTAACGAGTCATGCCAGGGTTGATGGATGGAGGTGCAACTGCACTTTTCTCAGCATTGGTGGCCCAACCTATGGTTAGGTCTAGTCCGCGGTTCTTGAGCTCTCTGTGCTCCTGGCAAAGAGCACAATAAGAAAACATCCAATGGACCAACCAATCGGCAGCTGGATATTCCGGCAATGAGTATAGACCTCTCAGTTTGGATCGATATGGGAACGAGTACAAACAACAACATCCCACAAGTGACAGAAGACCAAAGATCAAACCCCCCGAACGGCAATCTGCAAGTAATGTCCTCATAGTTTATAATTAATTAGCATCATTCAATTACATGCATGTATTGAGGATGTATGTACAAAGAAGTTAGGATACACTAACACTAGTGTGAGTGACTTACTTGTTGAACCCTTATCAATGATCTCAGCATTTCGGCCAAAGGTTATGTAGGGGCAGCAACAGGTAGTCATGGCTAAGTAGTCATAATTAAGCAGGTTAATTAAAATGTTTAAATCAAATTCCATCTCTTAATTAAAAGTGTAGAATCAACATTATATAGTTAGTATTAATTATTATTAGGACTTACAATTGGAAGGATCCTCGAAGCAATCAAATAGACCGGTGGTCCATTGGTTCCCCACCTGCATATTGCGATTAGGTAATTTTGCGGGTAGTTTTGCAATAGCTAGTAGCTAGCTATTAAGTTTGCTTTAGTTTTGAGGGTGTGCGCTTTTCTGCAAAAATGGGCGGACTTCTTAAATAGAAATTCATTGTACTTCAAGCTATAAATGATGACGTCATCAAGACTGACGGAAGATATGCTTCACACATGACTTTTCGCACTATTAGATGCCTTATATATCACGACAAGACTACTTTTATGCACATGGTCACGTGCAGTTACATTCTTTTCAATGTCTGATCAAAACAACACACAGCTTGATTGGCCTGGAGAGCAAGAGAAAGAGAATTGGATCCTGATGAAGGGCTTAGAGAATAAATTGCTATAACTTGTTTGACAAGAAAGTCATGCTACAGCTGTGTTGAGAATATGGGATGGGAATTCATGTTGCATGTTGGCGGGGAAAGGAATGTAATAGGACCTACCTACTCATCAAACAAAACCAACCAGAATTTAGTACTGAAACAAAAAAAATTGTTCAGTCCCATTTCGGGTTTAAAACCCGACACTTTTTCTTCACAAAAATATACCTGCGTGGGCACTTAGCCTATTTAGAGCCTAGGGCTGGGATCGGGTTGGGTCCCGACCCGAAAACCCCCACCCCGACTCCCGACCCAATACCCCTCGGGCTCGCGTTTTCCACCCCGATCCCGACCCCGATAGGCGTCGGGTCCCGACGATCGGGTACCCCGACCCCGTCGGGTTGGGCGTCGGGTCGGGTGGGTGAAATCCCGACCATGATTTTTCCGAGTGAGAATCCCCCAAAAGCCCGGCAAATCAGAATCGGAAACGGCCTCTCACGCTTCCGTTTCCTTGTAAACTGCGACCTCTGGTGGCTTCCGACACCGAAGAAGCGCGCCAACGAGATCGAACCCATATGCAACTCGATTCTCGAACAAGATCGAACCCATATACATAACCAACCCCAAACTCAACCACGGCAGCACCAAGAACAAGCCCAAATTCCTCGAAAGCACATCGGAAGCCACCAAAATTATACTAAATCCGATGCCAATTCACCACAAGTATCCACACAATCACACCAATTATTAAAAAACACGAATACCAGGACCATAGAGGAAGCGGAATTGAGGGCTACCCAGGTGGGGTTTGGGTCGCTGTGGTTCAAATCGCTCGGATGCGCCGGCGCCAGAGCAGGAGCCGACGGCGCGAGGTCAGGCAACGGAGACGGAAGCGATGCTGTCTGCGCGGGAGGCGAGGAGTGCACCGGAGAGTCGGAAAACAGAGGGAGAGAAATCGGTGACGGATATGGAGACGAAG
The DNA here is from genome assembly GCA_033992175.1 of Spiraea crenata. Taxonomy (NCBI): domain Eukaryota; kingdom Viridiplantae; phylum Streptophyta; class Magnoliopsida; order Rosales; family Rosaceae; genus Spiraea; species Spiraea crenata. Next base: position 1,359,251 of record JAVBHV010000078.1, on the reverse strand, counting down.
GTGAATCGGCGGCGGATTGCGGCGATGGTGAAGTTGTCGGCGAGGGATTCGACGGAGAGGAAGAAGAGTGGTTGGGGTCGAGGTCGCATGGTTCGTCGAGGTCGAACAGGGATGGATGGAGGCGGAGTCTTGGGGCTGTGCGGAGTTTTGGGGCGAACAAAACAATGAAAACAGGTTTACATATATACAAATACCCAATAATATAATATATACATATATATATAATTATATATATATGTAATAAGTCGGGTCGCGGGGCGGGATATTTATCCCGAGCCCGAGCCCTATAATTATCGGGTCGGGCAAAAAACCCGACTTTTCGGGTCGGGTCCAAATCGGGTCGGGCAAAATCGGGATCGGGATTGGGTTGGGCATCGGGTCGGGTCGGGTTTTCGGGTTTTTTTGCCACCCCTATTAGAGCCTATCTCCTTTAGATAAAAAAGTATTCAGGTCTTAAACTCGAACGGAACGGAAGAAACACCCATGAAACTAAGTTAGATAGGTCGATTGGATCACAACAGCGGACGCATAGAGTTTATTAACCACCCAATCAGAGTTTTGAACTTTTGAGAGGGCTTTTTCTGCAAAGATGGACTGGGTTCGTACAGAGCAATTGTTAATGACTTAGTGTGATTAATACGGTATCGTTCCATTTAACTGGAAACCCTCGCGTGGTTCCGATGGTCCAATAATTGTTCCACGCCAACCTGGATTACCTTTGTGGCTGCTTTCTGCCGAGAAAAATGGCAACATCATCTCCAAAAGCTCACCGAGCAACATCATCTCCAGTTCTTGAAAGAAATGGCATTATATTCACCGACCATTGTCAATTGTGTTTCGGGGTTTTCTTCTGAACAATTTGAGCGTATTCGAGGTGTTCTCCTTGACCATTGTCAAGCTTGTTTCAGAAATCCATCCAAACAATATAGAGCACACACTGCAGCATTTGAAGATCTTAAAAATGAACAGAATAGCATATAAGTTAGCTTTTATGCAGAGCAAAATCATCATTCTCTTTTAATTCACTTTTTACTCGCTACCAAAAAGGGTCAACATGAAGCAGGTCTAGCATAAAAGTACTGTAGGACTTGTAATTCTAATTCATATATTGCACTTTATAATTGATTTTTGGGCTCCAAGTAAATGACATAATAAGAGAAGGCAACAATCAAACTGATGATGAGTGTGTTAACCATCAATTAATCCACAACAGTCAGGCTCTCATACTCTTCTCCAGAGATGGCTAGCTCCATGAGAAGTTCGGGTTGAATTTCGCCCTCATAATTCAAGAACAACTTCATCAAATTCTTAGAGAAGCCACTCAACAATGCCACCCCTGGCTGCGTCCTGGGCACCGGAACAGCACTCGAGTGCCTCAGATTCCAAAACACAATCTGAGGCACCGCATGCCCATACCCTCTCTCCTTAAACTTCCTCTGTATCGCCTCATAATCCGTCTCCCAGCTATTCGACGAAGCTTGATCAAACTCCATGTCACTGAACACGAAGATCCTCTTGACCATGTGCTCCGGCTTCACATTCCCATTTACTGCGACTTGTAAAAGCAAATCAAACACCTTTTGGAAATCAGTATTCATCCCCCATTCCATCTCCGCTATGAACCCACACTTGGACTCAAGATCATCCCCTTCTATGAAATGCAATTGAGGCGTTTGGCTAAAAGTCACAACCTTTCCTTTCCATGGCTCTTCAGTCAATTCAGACAACAAAAGCCCCAAAGCAATTGAAACTTCCATCGGAGTCCCCGCCATGCTTCCAGAGACGTCACACACAGCCAAGCAGTTCTTCATCTTGCCCTGCTTCAACATATCATCCACCATTCTCTTCCACTGAAGTGAAGCAACCTCACCAGATGAATCAACAGAAGGGCCCATTACTTGGGCTATGATCTCATGAGGAAGCAATGCACCCGCCGCGATCTTGGACTTTCCGGCCTTCACATCCTCCAAATACTTCATAAACCTCTCTCCATCATGCTCCATAAACTTGTCCTTGTACTTCTTCATGGCCACAGACGCAACTCTTTTGTACGGGATCGAATCCCACTGTTTAGCAGCAATGTAAATCTCTGGCAATTCCATTGCTCTCCTCAAAGGTACTAAAACCTCCTTCCTCAGCCGTTTTCGGACTAGGTGCAAGTACTCTGCCTCCTCCATTTCCTTGTACTCCGGGCTCGATTCTCGAGGGAATAGCTTCCTAGCAATGCTCTCACTCATCAATGTGGACCGGTCATAGGCCCCTTCTAGAGATGGACACCACTTAGCTGCCAATGTGATCTCCTTGTAATTTTTACAAGCTGATTCTGAATTAGTTGCATCCTTGTTTAATGATTCAATGTCGGCCTTCAAACACGCCACGAACAAATCCGAAACCCGTTCATGTAAAAACTGAAACTCAATGTCACGATTGTACCTCTCAATTGCCTTCTTTGCCATTGCCAACTTCTTTTCCTTTTTCCGCAGTTTCGCCCTCTCAACTGGATTTAATTTCAATTTCGATTTCGATTTCGATTCTGATTGATGAGCTCCAGATTGAGCAGGGACCATTGATTTGTGATAATTGTAAGTCCTGTAAATGGAATTGTAATTAGGTTCTTGCAACCGCCACTGCCGGTTTAACCAATCCGCCCTCTGGCGGGCTCTGACGTCAGGGCCCTCCAGAAGGCGATAGAGAATCTCGAGGGGGTCTTTAAAGTAACCGAACTCGGCAAATGACGCCACGTTGCAAGCGAGGGTTTTCGGGTGGTTGTGGAAAAGCCAAAACGCCGCCGTGTAGAAGCCTTCTCTGTCGGATTTTCCGGTTCCCCGGACGCCGCGGAGGTTGCAGATGAGCTTGAGGGTGGTTAGGGGATCGTGGGCCCAGGCCACCGGCAGCTGGCTGTGGATGTACCAGGCCGGGGTGTCGGGGACGACGTGGAAGAAGAAGTCGAGGCAGGGGTTGCCGGAGGAGAGGAATGTGGGGGAGTTGTTTTCGGTTCGGCCCATTGGGAGTGATTCTAGTGTGATTACCGGGTCGACGAGTTGGGTTGTGCATTGGGCCGGGTCGGGTACGGATAGGGCGGTGGGGGATCGGAGCTCCGGAGGTCCGAGGAGCAGGGTGGGCGGAGCAGTCACTCTTTTGAGTTGTGAGATGGCGGCTTGGGTTTGTTTCGCTCTGATCAATGAGAGGATTGCCATTTTGTTTTCGTTTCTTGTGTGTGGCGTCATGGATAATTACGTTAATCAGTCCCTCTTTTAGAGGGAGGGTATCTTGGGCTCCAAGGAAACTAATTGGGGTTTGAATTCTCCATTTTTTTTTAATTAACCTGATTTTCGATCGAAATCCCTAATCCAATGCTAGTCTCAAGTAGAAATTGTTTATTCTTGATTATATCATTTGAAGTCAACAATCTTACAAATCAAGTAATATGTGGTGGACTATTGGATAATACATATAAAACGTACTTAAGTAGCCTACGAAAATCAATCAAATTCACAAATTGCATGAAAAATTAAACACACAATTACACACTGAATCGTAAAATGAACATGGAAGATGGCGAAGAACGAATGAGACAAAGTTGAGACTCGCGCTCTCTAACGAGACATGCCAGGGGTGACATATGGAGGTGCACCTTGGTTCATTTTCTGAGCATTGGCGATCCAGCCAATGGAGGGGTCTAGTCCACGGTTTTTGAGCTCCCGGTACTCCTGGCAAAGAGCACATGAAGAAAACATACAATGGACACAGCAATCGGTACACGGATCTTCCGGCAAAGAGTATAGGCCTCTCAGTTTGGTTCGGTAGGGGAAGGAGTACAAGCAAGAACAGCCCACATGTGTCAGGAGATAATAGATCAAACCCCCCGAACCGCAAGCTGGTAATGTATTGCAAGTTCATAACATATTTGCTTAGCATCGTTCAACTTACATGTACTGATTTAATTAAGAAGTTAGGATAGGTTGACTTACTTGTTAAACCTTTATCTATGACCTCAGCATTTTGGCCAAAGGTTATGCAGGGGCAGCAGCAGGTAGTAAAGCCTAGTTAATCAGAAGCAGGAGAAAAATTGAATCAAATTTATAGAAACTGATGCATCAGTTCATACGTGGTACTATTGATTAGGACTTACAATTGGAAGGATCTTCGAAGCAATCGCATAGACCGGTGGTCCATTGGCCCTGTCCCTGCTGATAGTTGTACGCTGCTGGTGGAGGTGCTGTCTGCGGATAACCATATGCTGCTTGTGGAGGTGGGTAAGCTCCTGCCTGTGGAGCTTGTTTCAGGCCACCGTCATTAGGATGCATTGTGATTAAGTTTTCAGCAGCTACTAGCTATAGGTTTGCTTAATTTTGAGAGTGGTCTTCTGCAGCCATGGGGTTGGTTTTTAAATAGCAAATTATCCAGGCTCTACAGGTTGACTTCATGACTTTTGAGATGTTAATGATCAATAATATGGGTGGTTAATTAACGTAAGATCGATGCACAATATTCTTAGCTCAATGAACAAGCAAGTTCCTAGAATTAGTCAACTATCTTTACATTGACATTTTCAAACTAGATTACTTTATTTCATTATTGTGCAATCCCCTGTTTGAAGGGCAGAGGAGTATATCTTTTTCCTTCTAATGGGTAAGCTGTCATGTAATCTTAATACTAATTGCTATAATTTTGGTCTTGCATTTATCAAAACTTTGGCATTGCAGAGTTTCAAAGACTACAGATTATCTACATGGAGAATGTGGCAAACATGATATCAACACATATACTGATGGCATGTCCTCGGTTTGTATTTGAGACCAGACTCGTTGTATAAAGCCGAATTGATAGAAACTGTGCATGCATAATTGCAGAATTCATATAATGCAATTTTGCAATTTTGAATTATATGAATTCGATCAGCAAAATGAGAATTCTTAAACAAATGTCATGGCTCTCCCACTAAACCATTTGCCTCGTAAGATTAGCCTGGACTGGGCACTAGGCACCTGTATTAAAAGATAATCAAGTGGCCGAATGATAGAATCAATTCATAGGTAGCAAAAAAGAGTGTGAATGCTGCATCACGTTGTCAGCGGTTTCTGTACAATTTAATTCAGAATAATCTCCATGCCAAGATTAACTAACTACCACTCAGTAGTGTAATGAAACTGTTCACTTAAGTTATACGAACTATAGATCTGTTCCAGTTGAGTAATTAAGGATTTCTTCAAACAACATGATCACAGCTGCATTTATCCACTTGGAGCATTAAAGAGTTCTCCAAGCGATGTAATCTTAGCTACATTGTCGTGGAGACCTGACACTAACACAGCTAACTGGATTGTACGCTAAGCTTATTCCATGAACCAATTTTCTGGTCCTCAGCCGCTTTTTGAGGTGAAGGACTTGATCCTAATTACTATGATCATCTCCCCTAGGACTACGAAGTCAAGTTCAACCCCATCTCTGCGAAGCGAGTGTGAACTGGTGTCATAGGTTTTTGTCCATTTAAATAAAAAAATAACCTCCAAGCCAGGTACTGAGAGAGGTATAAAGAAAACTGGAAATGGACTTGGTCATACATATATATCAGTAAAGTAATTCCACTAAGGTCATAAATGATTTGCTGCGAGGGATAATGATATCTTCATGCATTGACTTTAACTAGGATGTTTCCTGCTGAAGAGGCCATTTCCCTGCAAGAATAAACAACTAATCATGTATGATAGAGTTCACAGTGCTTGAGCTGAAGACTTAATACTAACAATTATGATCTTAAGATTCTTAACTGCGATTATTCGATATATGCTTGCAGTTTGGTGGTATAATGTTGCTGGGTTTAAGAGTTCAACCCCAGTTCCTCTGCAAATGCAGCTAGCACCTGCACCGGCAAGCACATGGCTCTACCAGCTGCCAGCGTTTTGCAAAGAATCTAAAGACATTCTGGTCAAAGACTCGAAAGTAAACTCTTCCGCAATTTCATCGAAGTTATCATTAACTAGACAGAATGATCTCCGCAACTTTCTGAAATGCCCCTAATCAATATCAAAGTCACTGCATCTCACAAAACCTAAAACTATAATTCCAGCCTGTTGATACACCTTACTGTACTATTATTCCAATTTCTATTTTTCGAATACAGCTTGTGTGATTGACTTCAATCTAGACAGAAATCCCCAAGTGGATTGTTGTTAATTTGGACGAATTGCTTGCTCATGTCGCACAAGTTTTCCTTTCTGTTACAGACTATAGTTGGTGTTCTATATATTAATGGCATAAGCCATAGTATGCACATCTTTGAGATAAAAAAATAAGCACATAAGCTAGAGAGTTTTAGGCCAATGGGAAATCCAGAAGCAGATCACTCTGAGTACCACCACAGTGATGACCAACCTCAAATGGAGTTTGATCATCAGGCTGAGCTGCAAGCTGAAGAACATCCCTACCAGGTACACGAAACCGCACTTGCCACAACTATGTATGACCAAAACCAACAAGATCCATACCAACAACTGCAACAGAAACCACAAGGCGGTCCACAGCCCTTCCAGCAGCAACCACCTCAGCCTCAACCAGCGCGGTTCCCTCCACCGCAGCCAAACATGCACCAGACTCCACCGCCTCAGCGCCCTGCACAGTTCCCTCCTCAAGAACCCCCACAACAGTTCCCACCACAAAGTCCTCAGCCTCATCAGTATCCACCACAAAACCAGTTATTTCAACAAGGCCAACAGCTACAACAACAACCCTATCAGCAGCCTCCGAAGAGCCCCTTGCAGCCTAGGCCTGTCCAGTATTCCCCCTACCACCAGAACATACAAAACAATCCAAATCCCATGTACAACAACAACAACCCTGCCACGTACCCTCCACCATCCCCGGCAAAATTCCCTCCTGCTAGTCCAAGTATGCAGCCACAATATCAACAGCAGCAACGACAATTCAAAGGAGGGCAAGCACAAGCCGAGTATGTTAAGCCTTCACCATACTTCAATGGTCAGGCAAGTCAGCAGCAGTCTACGTATCCTGCTCAAGGATTCCCAATGCAAGGACCTCAGACTCATATAAACTTGCTGAACATTGGCACTGAGCAATGGAGTTCAGAGTTATTTGATTGCATGAACGATCCAATGAACGGTAATTAATTTGTCACTTTAAAGCTTATATTACTTATCAACATTGTACTAATTATGTATGTGACATTTCAGCTGTCACAACGGCTTTGGTTCCCTGCATCACATTCGGCCAGATTGCAGAAGTTGTTGATAGTGGCACGAGCTGTAAGTCAAATTTTATGTACAAAGTTTGTTAATAGTGTACAATTACATGTGATATTGACATTCACATTGTCATTGCAGCATGTATGATGAGTGGATTGTTCTATGGGGCGGTTGCATCCCTCACTGCGGCCCCATTCATAATGTCCTGCACGTACCGCACAAAGCTGCGGAGCAGGTTTGGGCTAATGGAGTCCCCTGCGCCAGATTGGGTGGTTCATTTCTTATGTGAACCGTGCGCTCTTTGCCAAGAATACAGGGAACTTCAGTACAGAGGCCTTGACCCTTCAATCGGATGGATCGGAAATGTGCAGAGGAAGCAGATGCAGCAGCAGCAACAGATGCAGCCTAACATGATGATGCCACCAGGAAACCAAAACATGAATCAGCCTATGATGTAAACTAAATGATGTTGTTTCGGATTTCAATTTGGACTGTTTTGAAAAAAGTTTGTGTATCTTATATATTCATTATATTCTCTGTTGCTAAATCATTTGCCTTGTAAGATTAGCATGGACTGGGTAAATGCCTACTATAGGCACTTGTATTAAAAGACGATCCAGTGGCCAAATGATAGCATCAAAGGGAGCAAAAAAGAATGTGAACGCTACATGACGTTGTCAGTGGTTTCTGTTCATTTAAGTTCAGAATAAGTTCCATGACAGGACTAACAGTGTAAGGAAAATGATCCAATGAGTACGGACTTGTTCGTACATATATAGATCTGTTGAACAATTCTGCTTGGATAACTACGGATTTGTTCAAGCAATTTGATCTCACTTGTGTATTTAAGGATTTGTTCAAACAGTGTGATCTCAGCTGCATTGTCCTTGAAGAATAAACAACTAACAACTAACTGGAGTATACACGAAAGTCAATCCATCAACCTATTCATTCCAAATATTGAGCTGCTTATTGAGGCGAAGACTTCGTACTAGCGATTATGATCATCTCTCAACTAGGACTACCGGGTCAATTTCAACCAATCTCTGCTGAAGTGAATGTGAACGGGCGTCATTGGTTTTCGTCCATTAAATTCATAATAACCTCCATGCATGCCAGAACTAACTCTAACTGATAGGTATTAAAGAAAACTGTGAATAAATGGGCTTGGTCATACATGCATATCAGTAAACTAATTCCACTAGGGCTATTGACGATTGCTTCAAGAGATTATGATCTCTTCATGCGTTGACTTTGATTAGGATGTTTCCTGCTGAAGAGGCCATTTCCATGAAAAAATAAACAACAAATCATTGGATTATACAGTTCACAGTGCTTGAGCGGAAGACTTCATCCTAATGATTATGATCTTAATATTGTTAACTGCGATTATTCGATATATGCTTGCATTTTGGTTGTATAATGTTGCTGGGTTAAAAGTTCAACCCCAGTTCCTCTGCAAACTGAAGCCAGCACATGGCTCTACTAGCTGCCAGCGTTTTGCATAGAATCTCATGACATTCTGGTCAAAGACTTGAAAGTAAACTCTTCCGCAATTTCATCAACATTATCATCTACTTGATAGAATGATCTCCACGACTTTCTGAAATGCCCCTAATCAATATCCAAGTCAATGCATCACCCAAAAACTAAAACTATCATTTCAATTTGTTAATGCACTTCTACTGTATATACAGCTTGTGTTGTTTGACTTCAATCTAGACAGAAACCCCCAAATGGATCGTTGTTAATTGGGACGAATTGCTTGCTCAGTGGCGCAAATTATTTGCCTTTTTATTATAGACTATAGTTGGTGGTCTATATATTAATGTGTATAGACCATAGTATGCACATCTTTGAGATCAATAAGCAAAAACGCTAGAGAGTATTAGGCTAGATGGGAGATCCAGAAGCAGAACACTCTGAGTACCACCAAAGTGATTATGGCCAACCTCAAATGGAGGTCGATCATGATGATCATCACTACCAACAAGTACACGAAACCGTAGACACTGGTGAAGATGTTACTATTGCCACAACAATTTATGACCAAAACCAACAAGATCCATACCAACAACAACCGCAACAGCAACCACAAGGCGGTCCACCCCAGCAGCAAGCACCTCAGCCTCAGCCAGCGCGGTTTCCTCCCCCGCAACCAAACATGTACCAGACTCCACCGCCTCAGCGTCCTGTGCAGTTCCCTCCTCACCAACCCCCACAGAAGTTCCCACCACAAAGTCCTCAACCTCAACAGTATCCACCACAAAACCAACAATTTCAACAAGGCCAACAGCCTCCGATGAGCCCCCACCAGCCTAGGCCGGTTCAGTTCTCTCCCCACCACCAGAGCATGCAAAATAATCCAAATCCTATGTACAACAACAACAATAACCCTGCCGCGTACCCTCCACCATCCCCAGCAACGTTCCCTCCTGCAAGTCCAAATATGCAACCACAATATCAACAAGCAGAGTATGTTAAGCCTCCACGATACTTCAATGGTCAAGCAAGTCAGCAGCAGCCTGCTTATCCTGCTCCAGGGGTCCCAATGCAAGGACCTCAGGCTCATATAAACTTGCAGAACATGGGCACTGAGCAATGGAGTACCGAGCTATTCGATTGCATGGATGATCCAATGAACGGTAATTAACTTGCCTCTTCACAATCCGTACACATCGAATTGTCTAGCTTATAGTACTAATCATAAGTGTACTAATTATGTATGTGACATTTCAGCTGTCACAACGGCTTTCGCACCATGCGTCACATTCGGCCAGATTGCAGAAGTTGTAGATAGCGGTACTAGCTGTAAGTTCCAAACTCCAAAAACATTCATGATAGAATCTTATCTTATATACAAAGCTCGTTAATTATGTACAAAATAACGTGTGATATTGACTTTCACATGGACATGGCAGCCTGTATGATGAGTGGATTGTTCTATGGGGCGGTTACAGCCTTTCTTTTTGTACCATTCATCATGTCCTGCACTTACCGGACAAAGCTGCGGAGCAGGTTTGGGCTAATGGAGTCGCCTGCACCGGATTGGGTGGTTCATTTCTTATGTGAGCCGTGTGCGCTTTGCCAAGAATACAGGGAACTTCAGAACAGAGGCCTAGACCCTGCAATCGGATGGATAGGAAATGTGCAAAGGAATCAGATGCAGCAGATGCAGCCTAATATGATGATGCCTCCAGGAAACCAGAACATGAATCAGCATATGATGTAAACTGTATGATATTGTTTTGGATTTGAATTTGAGCTGTTTTTGAAAAAAATGCTTGTGATCTTCTGAGTTTTTCCCTCTATTGATATGTACTATCGTTTCATTCTTGGATTTTTGTACGGTTTGTAATAAAAGCCTAGCATATTCGAGCAGAGAAATTCTTGGTATTTGATTTATGTGAAATTTTGTTTTGATGGAATTTCTTAATTTGGTATGCATAGCATGCTTTTGTTGCTGTCAAGCGTGTTGAGAATGTGTGTGGGGATGTGTACTAGTCGATGAGGGGCTATCCTTAGTTTTCTCGTTTGTATATAAAGGTGGGATGTAGTTGTCCAATTGGTTGGGTTCATTGATGCTCACACCCCATCATCTTATTCCCAGGGGACCGGATGTCCTGGGATCGATCTCATGGGACGTCCTGAGGCAGAAAATGGTGGTGATGATGACCAACCTCTCCATCATCATTGCGAATCTCATGCAAACCAGGCGCCGGCTTATCATTTTCCAAGGAAAAAATTAGCAGTAGTACTGCAGCAACCTCTGCAGCAGCCTGAACAGATTTCGCCCTCAAATTCAAATGTGTCACCCTCTGTCATGAATTCCCAGAGCAATACCATTAATCATGAAGCAGACGATCAAACTCATAATCAACAAGCCCTCCCTTCAATAGCATCACATCAAACAGATCATCACGGACATCATCAAACCCACCAGGCATTGAATCAAACGGATCATGTGCATCATCATCAACCCCGGCTTCATCTAGTGCCGATGCCACACCTAAACCGCCACAGTACCAATCTAATCTTGCCCCAAGATAATATCCCGCATCATAGTTACAATGTACATGCAGCAGCTTACCAAGCACACCCCCAACAACAAGCATTAGTGCCAGCAGCACCTGCACCTTCATCTTCTTCATTTTATCCTCCTCCTCATCGTCCTCGTCATCAAGCTTCTGCTTCTGCTCCTGCATTGTATTATACTACACCACAACCACAAGTGATTTTCCCTCCTCCGGCAGCCTATCAATTGGTTGCTCATCAGTCTCTGCAGATGCAATGTCCTGCTGTCGCGGCTAGAATTCAGCAACCGCTAGCACTACAATGTCCTAATTATTTTGCTGAAACCGGAATACCAGTCCAGAACATTCAGTACGTCCCAATGCTGATGCCTCAGGCTGCTGGCATTGACGGTAATTGGAAAACCGGCCTGTTTGAGTGCTTAGAGGACCCCTCAAATGGTAATTGGAAGATATTTCACTTATCACTACAGCTTAATTTGCAAGATACTCATGAAACATCTCATGAATTATTTCTTGTTTTGATTTCTTCAGCTGTCATGACGCTGTTCTGCCCATGGTTTACATTCGGTCAGGTTTCCGAGATGGTCGACAATGGTCAATCCTGTAAGTGAGCAAGTGAAACACAGTGAACCAATAGTCGAGTTTTGGAGATTGAAAATCAATATTAACGACTTCAAAATATGGGTCTAATCAATGGCTTTGTGTGTTTCATTCAGCTTGTTTAGCCAATTCAGTGATTTACCTGTTGATCAGTGCATGCATTTTGTTGCCGTGCTTGCTATCATGCACATACCGGAGAAAACTACGAAACAAGTTCGATCTGCCTGAGAGCCCTGGTCCCGACTGCCTCATTCACTTCTGCTGCGAGTATTGCGCTCTCTGCCAAGAACATAGGGAGCTTCAGCTAAGAGGCCTAGACCCTTCTTTAGGTACGATTCTTTTCTCTTTCATGATACGACATTCTGAAAGCATTTCTGAAAGCATCTCAGTACCGTATATAGAATTTTGATATATTTCGTATGGGTTCTGTGTTTGCAGGATGGGTGGGAAACATGGAGCAAATGCAGAGGTTGCAGCAAAAGCGGCAAGCTGCCATGGTTCCCCCGATGACCCAAAGAATGACGGGCTTGTGACGAAAACAAAAAGTTTGTGATGGATAATCATATGTACATTCCAGATAGATGTGAATGTGAAACGTTTTGATATAATCAATGTATGAGACATGTTCAGATATACGAGGGGAAAAGTTTCACACAAATGCAGACATGGCATCACTATCACCAGGTAGAAATCGGCAAACTTGAAAATTACATTACAGAGCAAGAAGTGAACAAATATTATTCATATCTTATCAGCGAACAGAACAACAACTACCCTCCCCCCAAGTTCAGTTTTTTCGCGTTTACCTTGAACATGTACTTTACAACTCAGAAACTAGGTCGGTAGGTACAACTAGTGACATATATTGTAAAAACTGTACTCCTTTTTCCGAAACCTATGACAGTTGATAATCAGTATACTACACAAACTCAGAACTTTTAGATGTTTATAGTGGCTTCCCAAAGCCTAAGAAGTCCATTACGACCGCCACTGCATATCCTTTTCCTCTCAAGGTCCGTTGCAATACATCTTACCTGGATAGCACAAGGTAGGGAAACAAGTAACTATCGACCGTAAATCATCAACATATCTACCTAACATTTACCACGATATGCAGATGCATTTGTAATTGTGATTGTTTTATTAATAACAAGGAAAAGAGAAGCACATGTTAGTCTTAGGAATAAAATAGTGCAGTGCAGGGACTGCATGCAGTAAGTAGCATAATGGCATACCACAGCAACTGTTCTCTGTGGCGTTCGGTATAGCTGCCACCCAGCCATTTTTGATCCTGTACTAGACAAGCCACCGAGTCTCTCTTGAGGCCGGTGATAAAGAGACATGGAATTGTCAGCTGCTCCAATTCCTAACCAGTGATCTGCAGCATTGATGGACAATATCGCAGCATTGTGAACAGTAACATTTTTTACGCATCTTATACCTCCTGCATAAAACAGTAGCAAGGGAAAATGCTTTAGTTGAAAATGCATCACTATTGTGATAAATCTGATGGTAGATTCGAATAAAAATTATAGCAGGTGACACTGAAGAATGAAATTTTCTAGAGCTGAACGACTAAATGCTCTTACCCTCCACATTTTCCCAAAAGCGGAGTAGACCATCAGTTGAACCTGGAAAAGAAATCATGTCATAATATCAAAAGTTACTGTTGTCACATGTGTAAAAACATTGCAACCAAAAATTCTTTGAAGCAACCTACAAAGATAACAGAATAACAGCAAAAGCAGAATAGGATGTGCAGTGCAAACCTGTAACTATCCCTCTATCAAGTGTGGAATACTCAACGCTTAATATTGGGCCAGCATGGCATGCTAAAACAGCATCACATGTTCCTCGGGAAACAGACCACATTCTTGCAGTCCAATCATCACTACCAGTAACAACTGTGTCACCCACCATTCTAATGGACCTGCATGTTTACATATAAAAAAGACGTGAATACTGAATAACTGTCAAAAGGCAAAAGGAAAAGCAATATGCTGCTTTAGCTCACCGAATCCATTTTGTGTGCCCTACAAGCTTGTGCATTGTCTTACTCGCACGGATGTCCCAGATGTTTGCAAAGCTGATAATGCAATAACTCATAAGATTACTTTGTAGGCATTATTGGCTAAAATTTTTATTTCATGATACAAATGAACCATCAGTTATCCTCAATTTGAATGTACATACGCATCTCTACCCGCAGCAGCTAAGATTCCAGTGGAATCATCATATTCCATGCATAGAACAGGACTAGAGCAATGACCAACAGTTGCCACACAAGTGTCAGTTCTAACATCCCACATCTTTACAGTTCCATCATGAGCAGCAGTAAGGACACGCTCACCAGACAGCATGCGTGCGCAGCTAATCTACAATGGTGGAAAATAGGAAGTAAAAGTCAATACATAGTCTATATCAAGTTCGTGACTTTCAAACTATAACATAACTGAAGTACTCAAATGCCATGGCCAAGTAACTAGTCAATATGATCAGCAAAGTGAGTAAGCTAACCGGTGCATCATGGCCTTTCAATTCTTCTAGAAGCTGAGTAGTTTGTTTATCCCATACTAAAACAGATTGGTCATCTGATCCTGATACTACCTTCCCCCGATCAGAACTTATTGCACGAACAGCTCTGTAACAAGTCCCAAAAAGACGTAAGAGGAAGGACATTAAGGTAGGTTGGATTAGTCATTATGATCAATACCCTGCCCTGTAAAATCAAATGTTGTGGGGCACATTGGCTTTGACAAACTGCATTTGTGGGGATGCACATGCCAACCAAATTTCAATAATTGAATAATACTAACCAGCAGTTTTAACAACGCCATAATAATAGAGAAAACAATAGTAAAAGTTTAAAACGCCAAAACCTTGTGTGCCCTTTCAAGGTTGCCCGAAGTTCATTACCACGAAAGCTAGGATCCCATAGCTTAACCTGAAATATTCCTAAAAAGAATTAACATTACCCCTTAAGAAGACAGAGTCTTCTGCACTGGAATTGAATAACAGAAGTGACTAGATACTTGGGGCTCACCGTGCAATCTGTGCTTCCACTGATGAAGAAACCAGCATCTTCACGATCACCCACAAGATCCCAAACCTCTCTCCTTGTTACACAATGTAGAGCAGTGACAGAGCCACTATGGCCTCTAAGTATACGAACATTGGTTTGAGTTTTCTTCTGCCCAGCAGCTGATATATCTCGCTTACGAGGACTCCCATTTTCATTTGTGGCTAATCAAAAGAAACTTAGGTGATGTGGATGCAGATTACCAATACTTGAGTAACTAAACGAACCTAATCTTAACAACGGGTTACCTGAAGAGCCACCATCAGACGTCCATTTGCGAACGCGACTGAAAGAAGTGGATCTGGATGTAGTGTCCCTGCTGAACATGCTCTGAACCCAGCTCCTTCCAACACCAGATGCCTCAGCAGGCTGCTGATTTTCAACTGCAGAATCTTTTGAACGTGGAGATGCTAATCCATTAGACAGCATGGATTGGTTCTTTAGAGAAGTCATTGCCCAGTAACCAGTGTGTAGTTGCTCGATATGTGACAGGAACCCTCTAAGCTTAATCTGAGAATAAGTAATTAAGGAACATCATCGGGAATACATTGAAAAACCAAAGAAAATTATAGTCGCATGAATTGAAGGAGAGAGAGAGGGGGAAAGTCAATATGTTCCACTGACCTTCATTACAACTGTAAAAACTGAAAGGCACAAAAACTACTTACAAATTGTGTGTATCCAATGTTGTTTTTGTCAGCTATTGTTTCAATCATGTACCAAGCATCGGTATCAGAAAGTCCCAGCCCAGCCTTCACATTGACATAAAACAAACTCTTAAAAGTTATAAATCATATGAATTAAAACAAATAAAAAGGTTCAGAGGTTCCAGGAAAAGGTTCAATATAAAAGAAGAAACAGCACCATATTTGATTCCACGAAAATTAGCAGTGCAGTCACCAAAGAGGCATAGTTGGCAGCCCTGGCATAACAGCATAAAATAAACATTACAGTGGAGATAAGAAGATTATGCAAAATAGCTGGTGCACTCAAAGCAGCCAGCAACTAAACTATGAGGATCACATAAAACTATGGTCCGTAACTAATATATTAAAAGATAAATTAACTGAAATTCCTACTTGTTTGAAGACCGTTCCATTAGATGGTCAAAGTACCCTTCCCAAAACCTGCAAAATCATAAATGTAGATAAAGATTTCCTTCTGACTGTTGGATAGGAAACTGATAAAAGATAGTGAAATAAACATTTTTTGTGTAGGGGAAAAGAAAAAAAAAAAGAGCAGAAGAAAAAAAAAAAAAAATAATGGGATTTTAAAAAAAACCTATTAGAAAAAAAAAACAAAAAAAAAAAAAGGAGGGAAAAAAGCAGCCTAAAAAAAAGAGTAAATAGTAGTTCAGGTGAAGATAGAGGGGTTTAGAATGGTTTTGGTTTAATTTTTTTATGTTTTTTTCTTATGTGGTCCTTTCCCCCTCCCCCTTTTTATTTTTTTTTTTGCATAATAATTCATCTGGTTTCCTTGTTACTTATTCGCATCCACATTGTCCTGTAAGTCTGACACTATTAAATTGAAAGCATATATTACACTTTGCCCTCGTCCAGATTTAGACCTACTTCTACTCTTGGAATTGATGCAATCAAAATTCGACAAATGATAGTTCAATGAGAAAACCCACTGACAAGGTTTTAAAGGGAAAGTGAATATCAGAATCAGTGGATGGTCAAATTGGGGGTAAATGACTTGTAACCACATACCGTAGTTCCTCCCAGATAGACAAAGATAAAAGATGACGCTGAATGTAGTCTGAAACATTGTGTGCATCCTTCTTATACATATCAGCAGATACTTCGAGGGCATCTCTGACGGTCACAAAATCATTCCGGGAAGTTGCACGGTTGATAGCTGTTTTGAGCTGAATTTAAACACAAGTTAATGATGCAAATAATTAAATAACATAAAAAAAAAAAAAACAGATTATTGCAAAATACATGTTTTGTATGAAGTGCATTACCCTAATGACAATTGTGGGATACAAGCCAACATGCAAAATAGTCAACAAATATGTCTCCAGGTAAGCTTCTACAGAAATATGAATACACAAGTAGAGTGTTCATGTGTGAATCTTTTGAGGGAAGTAGGCTAGTGGCATATTATTATACCCTGAAACTATGATCTACTTTGGGATAAAAAAAAATGCTGTCTTTTTCTGTTACAAGAACAATATCCACAATGCTGTAGATTCACCCAGGGGAAAACAAAAGTTGACATTTACTTGGAGCTTATGAGGTTACAAAATCTTAGTGATTCATTATTACTCCTATATCAGAGATATATTCCTAGCAGACAATTGAGGTTGTATTGCTATACCAATTCCTTCACAGCAAGAAATTGTTCTTCAGTCAATTGACAGTGCCATCCCTGAGAAAATAACAGACCAGCGTTAGTATGTCTTCATGCAGTATGTACGTTAAGCCAAGCATGCTTTCGAGAGCAACATACTGAATTTATATGCTCCCTTATACATTCAACGAACCCACTGCCACCGATCCCCTCTGCATCAGATTCAATCAAAGCTGCAAAACCAATACATTAATGGTTGTTACTAATAGGTCATTTCAACAGCAATCAAGAAATAAACATCAGAAGTCTGCTCTTGTCATGATACATGTAAGAGCTGAACACTCAAAGAGGCATACCAAGGATTGTGCCATATTCAAATGACGAAAGAGGGTCATCAGTAGGTCCCAATTTCAGAAGACGCAGCCACAAACCCTGCTCATTAAACAAAATCACATTACTAAAAGTGAAAATGCCTAAAAGGGCCAGAACTAAATCCCAGAACAATGTCACACAATCAAATCCATCCATGCTATCTTTCTATCTCTATTTGTGTAAGGTTAGACTACATAGAAAATAGAAATCAAATGCATACTTTGCCTATCTTGAAGTTTCTCTCAATTAAAACAGATTTATAAACTATTAAAGCATAGATATGGTTAGAAATTGAAATAACAGTGGGCCCGTATTATCAGTTAAAAGTTTGGAAATAGTCATCTAACAAATTAAAATAGCACTTATAAAACTTAATAGAAGATTACTCAAGTCATGGACTATCATGGACCATAAAATTCCACAAAGAAGGTGCATAAATAAGCGAAATTTACATCTATCTGGAGCTTGACCAAAAACAAATGCACCTATGTGGAGATTTTCAGAAATATGATATATGTGAATGCCAAGCATGCAAATGGACGACTTTATGGAGGACGGGAGGAAAAGACAAAAGGACAAAACAGTACCTGCAGCTTAACTTTTATGTCCAAAACCATGCACTCCCTTTCAGCCTGAATGACCAATATGTGATATAATTAGAAAAAAAAATACTAAACACAAATAAGAACACTGAGAATCAGGTCGTTGTACTATAGAACTTACCGCCCTCTCCATAGGAGTTAAAGTTTCTGATTTGGCATCTTTACCCACTAGGACAGAAGGTGAGCTGAAAGAGAAATAAGGAAGAAAAAAAACAAGAAACATCAGAAACTGCACTAAGGTGCGTTATCATCAGTCTACAATTCTACTGAACAAGATAATGTCACGTATCCATATTCAAATGACCAAAATTGATTTAGTTTCAAGACCAGCCAAGATGAAAACTAACTCGAGTCTAAGATACTCCAGTGGGACTAATGTTTTCTTATTGTGTATTGACAAGAACAATATTTTGTCATACTCTCCTCAATATTTAGTCCCCTCCATCCGACTCATTCCCATACTAACTCTGATTGGCTTCAATGTATAACCAATTCACTAATTGGTAGCAAGTTAGTAATCATTCTTAGTCTCTCGCAATACAAGTAGAATTTGTCTGCGATAGTTCAGATATTATAAAATTCTCACTTCTATCACATCTATGACACATGTTTATTTTCAGCTTGACTAAAGTTAGAAGTTTCTATGAACAACAGATTTCATTTTCGACCAAAAAACAAATAACAATTATTTATTATCTGCAACTACAATTCCCATGTCTACATACCTAGCAGGTAATCCACTTGCAGCTGCAAGGATCTGCCTTCTCTTTTCTTCTTGCTCTTCTGTCCTCATAGTTGAGGGGAACCTATCATATGTATATTTTCCTCCAGATCCTATAATTCACAGAAGATGAGGGGAAAATACGCACGTCAAACTTAACCATCAGTATTATCTTCTTCCCATGAAATTTCATTTACAAATAAACAAAACATCAAATATACCTGATGTTCCCACATCTGTATCTGCAATGGTTATAATCTCAGGCTCCACTGAATTTGAGGGAAGAATTGACATAGGATTTTGGCCTCTTCCAATTGCATCTTGTAACTTGTCAAGTAGATTATTAGTGTTTTCTTCAGAACCCAAACCTCTTTCCAGATAATCCATGAAACCATGGGAGTCCAGAAACTGAGTTAACTGTAAATACCAACAAACAATCCCATAAGTATAATGCTATCAGTCCAGGACAAAATGTTTCATGAAATGAAAATTAAAATATTCTTCTGAAATTTGAAAGAAACAAAAAAAAGGCTTAGTTAAAGGAAATATGTTGACAACAGTAACAACATACACATTTTTCCCTTGTAACTAGATATTTGTGATAGATAGAGTAAAATAAGAATAGCAATCACGACCACAATAGTATAATACCAACTACAATGATGACTATAGCTATTAGATCTACCCCTTATCAACCAGTATAGTTAGCGTGAGTTGATATCTTGAAGATATGGAAGGGAAATTGAAAAAGAAAATTACCATTGGTTCTGGTGGTTGGCCAGTTGACCGAGAGCGCTTAGTCAAGAATGCTTGAGTGTTGAAGACATGAGTAGCAGATAACTCCTAGGGAAAAGCAATTTCCCAAATCAAATTTGAGGATTCTAACAAATACTTACGATTCAAAACAAATTTGATATCAGATAGAAGGTATCATACTATGAAGTTGCGGTAGCCACTTAATAGTGATGCAAAGAACTTTAAGAACACTAACCTGCAAAAGAAACCAAATGCAACGGATAACAAATTTTAGAAAAATAAAAAGAAAGCAAACAAACAGTAACAGCAACGCTGATCTTTGTCTGAGTATACATGAAAACCCATGATCTGAAATGTTGGTTATAAATGTTAGTTACCACAAAATTTGGAACCCTTATAATAAGAATCAACATCTAGAATGTTAGTGAGCAAGAAATAATATTATCCACTGATACTTCATAAGATATTTTTATTTGGCACCTAAGTAAAAGATATTTTTACTTGGCACCTAAGTATCACCTAAGTTGAAGGTCATGATCCTCTCCCCAAGGTTTGTTTCCAAGTTTAGGATATTGCTCAGGTGGACTAAATAAACCATCCTTCATCTGATCTATACCGAAAACCTGGGGGTACAACAGCTTCGTTATGTCCTTCCGCAAATCGCTTAATTCTGGCTCTGGGATAGGAGGTATTTCTTCCGTTGTTGTGATACGATTACACTCAAGGTCAACAATAACTACCTAGAATCATAGAGGGCAGTCAACAAAACAAATATTTCATCAGTTTAACTTCCTTGCTATAAAGACAAATTAAGAAAACTGGACATTATGATGAATTACTTACACCATCCATGGACAAATTAGATGTATCAACACCTGAATGGAGACCCATCATATAAGGCGTAGGTGCATCAATGTAGTCTACTCCACTGAAAAAGAGTAATGGAATGTAGACTTGCTTTCACACAACAAAGATGCACAAATCAGACAATTGTCAAATACAAGAAGTCTATAAGCAAACCCTCCAGCATTTAGGTAGTCCATCTTTAGACAAAATTACATTCTTGGGGAAAATCTTTTTCTAGACCCATAAACAGCAGTTGAGGAAACACTGCAGCTTACCTGCCACCGAAATGGATAAAGTAGATAGCAAATGGCTTCTGATACAAGCGTTAAAACTGAATATCTGCCAAAAACAGAAGAAGAAATTCTCTTAAGTCAGATGCAAACTTAAAACTGCACAACTACAAAATATTAAATCATCTTAAGTCAGATGCATACTTGTGCGAACGGAGCAAAATCCTCCTTTCAAGCAATACAGCGGTGAAAAATTTAATTAAGTTGTCAACATCTAGGCACTGTACCAATGGCTGAAATGATATCTGCATTAAACAAATTTCATACAGTAATCATGCAACCAAGTCAATATCCAGCAAAAGGCGGAAGCATACAGCTGAAAAGCAAGAAAATTACAGACGCCGTACATCAACGTGGGGGAATCCATCCTTGGGTGGAGCCTCAACAGAAAGCAGAGAATTGTCAATCGCAAACAAAACTCGATCTTTTCCTGGAGTTGGCAAAGGTACGGTGGAGACCATTGATGCAATAACATCCCACAATGGTTTGCTGTAAATTTTGCAGAAACATTACGATTCTTTTCAGTAAGGACCTCCATATCAAAGATCATCAAAATTTACCACCATAGGATTCTTACCTACTGCCATTAGGGGAGAAGCAAAGCTCAAATAACTCCTCTAGAACAGTCCTAAGTACACGAAAGCTAGGCGACCGCGAAACGAGACAGATACATTTGTCAGCATACGAATTTGCAGGTATAGAATAAGATTCAGCAATGTCCTCACTAACTGGATCCCGAAAAGCAATGCAACTGACATATATCTTTGACCCATCGCCCTCTGCACCAAATTAAAGTGAACACACTTAGGAACAACAAAGCATGGCCAAATGCACACTTGCAACTACAACTATAATCGAAACTAACTCCGAAACACTCACTAAAGCATACTAATCAGGAAAATCACTCCTATTCTGGCTCAAATTCCATCTGAAGCTTCGTAAAAGTTCCGAAAAATGCTAAATTTGTAAATGTGCGCAGAATTTATATTCGAAAGTATGCGAATTTCGAAGCGAAAACACTAACTTCTTAAATATCAAACTCCCCATTTTGTTCAGCAAGTTTAACAATTACCAGTGAGAACAATGGGGTAGCTCCGGGGAAACGAGGAGGCGTCACCGGCATTAAATCCCGACGAATAGAACAATACGCCGGCCGGCAACACACACTGAAGCACAAAAGATTAACATCAGCTCGAAAACGAAGCAGAAAAACAGAAAGAGAAAGCAAAGAACGGAGATCGGCGGCGGTTATACTGACGGTGGGGAGCTGAGGCGGCGGAGGAGGGTAGAGAGTGTGGTTGGGCGGCGGGTACTGGTCGAGAAGCGACGGCAGGTAGAAGTAGTCGAGGCCGTGGAAGCCTTTGCCGCCGTCGACGGTTCGGATCTCCGGCCCGATCCCGCACACCACGAAGTACTCGAAGATCGGCGCCATTGCTTCGTCGTCAACGGCCGCCGATCGAGATCCGATATATCGCTGCTTTGGATTGCAATCAAATATTTCTTGTTCAACTGAGAATGCCAAGTCTGATTTCGTAATCATAAAATTTGTTACCAGATGGAAACTCCAATCGCGCCAGTTTACATAATCACTGTTAAACTGTAAATTTTAATTAACGGCGATTCTCCATGCCATTTTTGTTTGTATAGGATTAGAAGAGTTATTATTAATAGTCATGAATTTATTTACTGATGATAAGGAAAAATTACATATCCAGAGTCATTTTTTGGTGCTCAGTAAAGTTTAAGGGCCATTTAACAAGTGTTCCGACCTTTTAAATGAGTTTACGAAGTTATCTCCAAAAGTATTTCTAACATCTTCATAAATCGGATCTTTATTTTTAGTTCAATTTGATGATATGATAAACAAGAGATGTAACATTCATTTCGAATAATATTGGTAACGATAATCCTTCTAGATGTAAAACCTCTCTTACAAGCAAATTCTATTAGTGACTCCACTTGTTTCATGAATTTAAAGATCTCCTTTCTAAAATCAACCGCACATTTGATTTGTTTACTAATGGATTGATTGTAATCCATCTTTCCTACCTCAATCTGACAATGAAATGGGTTCACTTTTGGGAGCTATTTCCAAAAGATAAACAATCTTTTGAGGTGAATGCAATGTTCATTTTGACGCATTGGGTGCAACAGAACTTCTTCTAGATGGAAATGGGATGCCCATTACGACACTAGCATTGGGAGCCCTTGTGAGCTTGCACATACCTAAAAAACTTGCAATATAAAATTCGAATAATATAGGGTACGATAATCCTTCTAGATGTGAAACCTCTTTTTCAAGCAAATTCTTTTTTTTTTCCTCTCAATGAATAGTCACTCCATGTGTTTCATGAATTTAAAGTTCTCTTATCTAAAATCAACCGCACATTTGATTTGGTTCCTAATGCATTGACTGCAATCCATCTTTTCTACTTCAATCTGACAGTGAAATGTGTTCACATTTGGCAATCACTAGAGCTATTTCCAAAAGATAAACAGTCTTTTGTGGTGAATGCAATGTCCATTTTGACTAACATAGGGTGCAACAGAACTTCTTCCAGGTGAAAATGGGATGGCGATTTCGACTAGCATTTGGCACTGGGAGATCTTGTGAGCTTGCACATACTGAAAGAACATAATCACTGTTAAACTGTAAATTTTAATTAACGGCGATTCTCCATGCTATTTTTGTTTGTATAGGATTAGAAGAGTTATTATTAATAGTCATGAATTTATTTACTGATGATAAGGAAAAATTACATATCCAGAGTCATTTTTTGGTGCTTAGTAAAGTTTAAGGGCCATTTAACAAGTGTTCCGACCCTTTAAATGAGCTTACGAAGTTATCTCCAACAATATTTCTAACATCTTCATAAATCGGATCTTTATTTTTAGTTCAATTTGATGATATGACAAGCAAGAGATGTAACATTCATTTCGAATCATATTGGTTACGATAATCCTTCTAGATGTAAAACCTCTCTTACGAGCAAATTCTATTAGTGACTCCACGTGTTTCATGAATTTAAAGATCTCCTGTCTAAAATCAACCACACATTTGATTTGTTTACTAATGGATTGATCGTAATCCATCTTTCCTACCTCAATCTGACAATGAAATGGGTTCACTTTTGGCAATCACTAGAGCTAAACAGTCTTTTGAGGTGAATGCAATGTTCATTTTGACGCATTGGGTGCAACAGAACTTCTTCTGGATGGAAATGGGATGCCGATTACGACACTAGCATTGGGAGCCCTTGTGAGCTTGCACATACCTAAAAAGCTTGCAATATAAAATTCGAATAATATAGGGTACGGTAATCCTTCTAGATGTGAAACCTCTTTTTCGAGCAAATTCTTTTTTTTTTCCTCTCAATGAATAGTCACTCCATGTGTTTCATGAATTTAAAGTTCTCTTATCTAAAATCAACCGCACATTTGATTTGGTTCCTAATGCATTGACTGCAATCCATCTTTTCTACTTCAATCTGACAGTGAAATGTGTTCGCATTTGGCAATCACTAGAGCTATTTCCAAAAGATAAACAGTCTTTTGTGGTGAATGCAATGTCCATTTTGACTAACATAGGGTGCAACAGAACTTCTTCCAGGTGAAAATGGGATGGCGATTTCGACTAGCATTTGGCACTGGGAGATCTTGTGAGCTTGCACATACTGAAAGAACATAATCACTGTTAAACTGTAAATTTTAATTAACGGCGATTCTCCATGCTATTTTTGTTTGTATAGGATTAGAAGAGTTATTATTAGTAGTCATGAATTTATTTACTGATGATAAGGAAAAATTACATATCCAGAGTCATTTTTTGGTGCTTAGTAAAGTTTAAGGGCCATTTAACAAGTGTTCCGACCCTTTAAATGAGTTTACGAAGTTATCTCCAACAATATTTCTAACATCTTCATAAATCAGATCTTTATTTTAGTTCAATTTGATGATATGACAAGCAAGAGATGTAACATTCATTTCGAATCATATTGGTTACGATAATCCTTCTAGATGTAAAACCTCTCTTACGAGCAAATTCTATTAATGACTCCACGTGTTTCATGAATTTAAAGATCTCCTGTCTAAAATCAACCACACATTTGATTTGTTTACTAATGGATTGATCGTAATCCATCTTTCCTACCTCAATCTGACAATGAAATGGGTTCACTTTTGGCAATCACTAGAGCTAAACAGTCTTTTGAGGTGAATGCAATGTTCATTTTGACGCATTGGGTGCAACAGAACTTCTTCTGGATGGAAATGGGATGCCGATTACGACACTAGCATTGGGAGCCCTTGTGAGCTTGCACATACCTAAAAAGCTTGCAATATAAAATTCGAATAATATAGGGTACAGTAATCCTTCTAGATGTGAAACCTCTTTTTCGAGCAAATTCTTTTTTTTTTTCCTCTAAATGAATAGTCACTCCACGTGTTTCATGAATTTAAAGTTTCTCTTATCTAAAATCAACCGCACATTTGATTTGGTTCCTAATGCATTGACTGTAATCCATCTTTTCTACTTCAATCTGACAGTGAAATGTGTTCACATTTGGCAATCACTAGAGCTATTTCCAAAAAATAAACAGTCTTTTGTGGTGAATGCAATGTCCATTTTGACTAACATAGGGTGCAACAGAACTTCTTCTAGATGAAATTGGGATGGCGATTTCGACTAGCGTTTGGCACTGGGAGATCTTGTGAGCTTGCACATACTAGAACTAGTAAGTGCATGAATCTTTTGACCAAAAAAAAAGAGTAAGTGCATGAATCTTTGACCCCAAAAAAGTAGGTACATGCATGAGAAATTCAGCTACCGCTGCAAAGAGGCAAGAACTCGCTATCAGCTAATCACTTGCTTCTCAATTGTCATGAACATTGTAGGCCTCTTAAGAGAACACTAACCGCAACTTTATTCAAATGTGAGTTTCTACAAAGATTTATTGTCACTCTTTGTTTTGGTTCAATAATTAGTGTTATGCTTAATCGCATATTACGCATGGTTAACCATGCGGTAACATCAATTTCATATAAAACCTATTTTTCGAGCAAATCACGTTAATGTTTCTCTTTCCTCGATGAATAGTCACTTCATGTGTTTCTTGGGGCCAAAGATACAGTATTGTCTCAACCTAATTAATCGGCCATTTAGTATGATTCCAAATCTAATCCATGGATATCTTTTTCTACCTCAGTCTGAAAGTGAAATGTCCAAAGGACATCGCCCTAGTAGACAGTAGACCACACATTGTTATTAAAACTCAATTGAAATCAAAGGATACTAGAAGCAAAGCAGTGAGTGGTGGCGGCACATAAAGTCGAGGAGGGGCACGTGCCGCTACTCAAATATTTTTCGAGGTTTTAGCAAGTAGTTTGTGATCGGAATCATGGCATCAACCACAAAGCTCAGAGAAATCTCCATAGTTACCATCAAGAAAGCTTCAGAAGAAAACGAAAATGAGAGAGAGAATTGTTGAAACCTTTTCTGTTATTCTGATCAACCAACCTTCCTTATTACAAGATGACCAGCCTTATATAGTAGCCGACCTCTAACCGACTCAGACAATATTTAACAGCTGTCAGGCACCAGTTGTCATATAAATACAATACAACTACAAGCTACCATATACTCTACTATACAAAGTCACTGTGTACTATACCTTTGCTAGCTAATACCCTCCCTCAATCTCATGCTCTCATTAGACTGAAGCATGAGATTGTTTCGAAGATGCAGAAATTGGGGTGAATGTAAACCTTTGGTGAAAATATCGGCTGACTTGTTATTTTGATGTAGCCCCTCTCAATAGATTTCCTGAATTCACCACTGAGAGCAGCCCTTCATTTACACAACATAAATGGATTAGGCAAAGGATAATAATCCTACACGTGCTCAGACTTATCTATGTGATACAAGATCAATATGCAGCAATTGGCACGTGACTCGTTGTCTCACGATTTCAACCTGATCTTGACTACTTGCACGCCAGTAACCTCCTTGGGTACATTTGGTAAACTCCGACATTGAGTATTGTCGAATGAGAGATCAACTGCAAATTCAAAGAAGACCGGCGGAGCCTAAAGAAAAGGCTCTTTCCGCGAATCACTCAACGCACGCTGCTGGTGTGCTTCCTACAGTATGCCCTCTTTTTTGCATTCGCAGTTGATTAACTATACTAGCATCTTTATTTATCTATCTACTGTTATGAATTTTCACTGTACAAATAACATGATTGTAACTGTTCATTATTGGTTGGACCTCTATAAATATCAAACATGTCTTATAACTCTTATTAGTCCATGACCAAATGTTCCAATTCTCTCACCCAGAGAAGCTAAAAATGAGCCCTTCAGCAATAGCCATTCTCCTTGTCTTCCTTGCCTTCCTCTTGTCTCTCCTCATCTCCTTAATCACATGGCGGAAACACCCCAAACTGCCTCCTGGGCCGCCAGCGCTGCCGATCATCGGTAACCTTCATTTGTTAGGCAACCTCCCACACCGCAGCCTCCAGCACTTAGCCCAAAAATATGGCTCCGTAATGTCAATGCGCCTAGGCGACAAAACCACCATAGTGGTCTCATCCCCAAAAGCTGCCGAGTTATTCCTCAAGACCCATGACACCATTTTCGCTAGCCGTCCCAAAGTCCAATCTGTTCACTACATAACTTATGGCACAAAGGGCATAGCTTTCACCGAATATGGTCCCTACTGGCGCTATGTTAGAAAATTGTGCACTCGACAACTTCTTTGTCCATCCAAAATCGAGGCTTTTGCTCCCCTGAGAATGGAGGAGGTTCGGTTGTTGGTACATTCGCTTAAGAAATCCGCTGAGGCTCGTGAAGTTGTGGATCTTAGTGAGAAGGTTGGGGAGCTTGTTCAGGACATAACATACAGGATGGTACTTGGGAACAAAAATGATGATACGTTCGATCTTAAGGGGACTATTGAGGAGGCCTTGTGCCTCACAGGTGCATTCAACATTAGTGATTATGTACCTTTCCTTAGCATATTTGATATTCAGGTATATAATCTTAACCAAATTTATTCTTCTAAAACGTAATTTTATCATCTAAGTATATTATAATATATGAATTATTGACATTGATGGTGGTACGACTGTATCAGGGATTGATAAAGCGCATACAGAAAATTAGCAACACAATGGACCAGCTCTTGGAAAAGATAATGAGGGAACATGAACAAGAAGCAGCGAGTGCGTCCATTAAAGCCCAGCACAAGGACTTTGTGGACGCTTTGCTTTCATTATTGAACCAACCAATAAACCCAAGTGATGAACAAGTCTACATAATGGACCGAGCAAATGTTAAAGCTATCATACTTGATATGATTGTTGGTGCCTTCGATACTTCAGCTACTACCATTGTTTGGACCCTCACCGAACTTTTGAGGCATCCGAGAGTAATGAATCGTCTCCAACAAGAGCTCCAAACCGCGATTGGTAACAAAAGAATGGTGGAAGAGAGCGATTTGACGAAATTGAGTTACTTGAACATGGTGGTGAAGGAGAGCTTTAGGCTCCATCCAGTTGCACCATTTCTAGTCCCACATGAATCCATGGAGGACGTTACAGTTGAAGGATACCACATACCCAAGAAATCAAGAATCTATGTGAACATTTTTGCAATCGGACGAGATCAGAATGTGTGGTCGGACAATGTGGAAGAATTCTACCCCGAAAGGTTTAGTGATGGCAACGTTGATCTAAAAGGACATGACTTCCAGCTTCTGCCATTTGGGTCTGGAAGAAGAGGGTGCCCTGGAATGCAATTAGGCCTAGCCACAGTGAAGCTTGCTCTGGCAAACTTGGTCCATTGCTTTGTTTGGGATCTACCAAATGGCCTGTTACCGAAAGATTTGGACATGACGGAAGCGTTTGGCTTATCGTTGTCAAAAGCCGAACCTTTGCTTGCCATCCCCAAGTTTCGCCTACATTCATAGAATTATATAATACACCTTCGGTGTTTAAGTGCTTGTTTAAGAGACCTCTAAAAGTATTTATGACATTTTCCTAATCACGTTCAAAACACTTTTTATTTTCAGTTCATTTTGAGGATATGACAAGCACGAGAGCTATGTTAAGATAAACAGTCTTTTGAGGTGAATGCAATGTCCATTTCGACTAATATAGGGTGCAACAATCCTTCTAGATGAAAATGGGATGCCAATCTTGACAAGCATTGGCATTGAGAGCTATTGTGAGCTTACACATACCTAAAGAACTAGGAAGTGCATGAATGACCAATTCAGCTAGCACTGAAAAGAGGCTAAGAGCTCGCTATCAGCCAGATCACTTCTCAATTGTCATGAACATATTACTTAGGCCTGATCTTAAGAGATTACTAACTCAACTTCATTTAAATGTGAGTTTCTATGTAGATCACTCACGATTTTGGCTCAAAAATTAGTGTTATGCTTAATTAGATTACACAGCAACCATGAGATAGGATCATTTTTATGTAAAGTTTCTCTTTCGAGCAAGTCTGTTTAACATTCTTCTTTCCTTAATAGATAGTGGCTCACTTCACATGTACCTTGGATCCAAAGATCTTGTCTAAAACCAACCGGCCATTTCATTTGGTTCCTATCTTGTCTACCTCAATCTGAAAGTGAAATGGTCAAGGGACAGTAATTCCAACATGTATTAGGTTTACACAGTCAATTAGGAAGTCATAAATTCAAAATCAGTTTGAGTTTGAATTGAATATTCCAGTTGCCTAATTTTTGTGTCATTAACTAGACCTAAAGTCCAAGGAAATCCAAATTGTTCATGAACTTGGAAATCATGAAATCCGCATCCTTGAAGGAGTAAGACTAGGTTCCTTGATGGGCACGGCTTAGTTCGAAATTGATGCATATATAAATCAAGGGTCCCTGCTCATGCTAAACAAACAACTCAAAGGCAATTGCATCCCATCAAGCAAAGAATATTTCGGATTAGCATTGAGGAGAAGATCTTGATAACTTAGCATAGCTATTATGTCTAAAGGAGGTTAGTTTTTCCACAAATTTCAAGTTTTCTAGTTTTTCCTATGTTTATGTGTTTTGATCAAGGATTAAAATTTCGGTTTCGATGGAAATTTCAATAGCTAAAATTATGGAAATTTTGGAGGTTCGAAATTTCGAACCTCCAAAATTTCCGAAATTCC
The DNA here is from genome assembly GCA_033992175.1 of Spiraea crenata. Classification (NCBI taxonomy): domain Eukaryota; kingdom Viridiplantae; phylum Streptophyta; class Magnoliopsida; order Rosales; family Rosaceae; genus Spiraea; species Spiraea crenata. The sequence goes on along the minus strand of JAVBHV010000078.1, from coordinate 1,329,277 downwards.
GATAGAAATTTTGTTCTTTGGTTTTGATACACATTTGCTATATAGTCTAACAAGTGGTATCAGAGCCTATGGTCATATGTCTCAAAACCATGAAAGAAAACCTCTGTACTTAAAGAAATTGTAGGAACTAAATTATTGATTATGTTTCTGAAAATTTTCTGATATTCAAACAATTTGGTGTGTTTGAATATTAGGAATTTTCCAGTTTTCAAAGTTATAGTAAACAAAATTGTGTTTTCTTATCATAACAAAGAATCATCCAAAACAAAGGCTCTGATTCTTTTGGTTTGATTGGATAGCAGTCTATTTATGGAATACATGATTATATGATTATGACTTAAGGTTCTTCTGCTTCAAAGGTGTTGAATTCTTATCATTAAAGATTAAATTCATATAGTTATGTGTTTTAGTAGCATGAACTTACAGACCATGCTAAATTTTTTACTGAGAAAGTGTGATTTAGTATTCATAAAGAATGAGGAAATTGAATGTGTGCTGTATTTTTAATCATAGTGATGAATACTTCAATGAACTTCAATAACATCCAGACTTTACCGGAAGCAACCACAAAACCCGGAGTGAGGACATCCAGATTGTTCTAGGTCTTATGGATTTGGACATAGCACTTAGGGAAGAAAGACCAAAAGGAGATGAAAAGACAAAGGGATATCGATTTACAAGGAATAGTTGAAACAAGGAGAGCTAAGTTCTTGGAGGAGGATTTTGAATCAACTGAAGGTGAAAACATTATTTTCCAAGAAGAAATTGAAGGTGACAAATCAATAGAAGCAACTCCATATGATTTAGTAGTTTAATTACATCAGAAATAGCCTCCTTGCAATGTAAGTAATGATATGGAAGTTGAATCTGATGAAAATTTGACACCAGCAGTTAACACAGATGTAATTAATTAAACAACCAATTCAGTTACAAGTCGAAACACATGAGCCAATGGATATTCAATCACAATTTCCAATAGCACAAATCTCACTAGCACTAGTAGCAGTTCCAACACCAGCATCAACTAGGGTTTCAACAAGAATAAAAAGGTCAGCAATTCCATGAGACAAAGAGGTTTTTATCTTCAAGTTTTGAGATGAAGAATATGGGAGAGGCTGCATATGTTTTGGGTATAGAAATTACTAGAGACAGAAAAGGGGTTTGCTTGGTTTATCTCATAAAGGTTACATTCGAAGTGTACGTAGGAGGTTCAACATGTGACAATGTAATGGAGGAGAAGTACCAATTACAAAAAGAGATATATTGAGCAAGAAAGATTGCCCTAAAATAGAAAAGGAGAAATAGAATGCTGAAAATCAACCATATGCATCAATGGTAGAAAGTTTGATGTATGCTCAGGTTTGTTCAAGACCAAACGTCGCTTTTCCAGTGGGAGTTCTAGGAAGAGTTCAATCATGCCATGGGAAAAAATATTGGGAGGCAAGAAAGAAAGTCATGAGGTATTTACAAAGGACAAAAGAGTTTAAGTTGGTGTACAGAAGATCAGAAGAGTTGGTTTTAGAAGGATATTGTGATTCAGATCATGGTGGTTGCCCATATTCTAATAAGTCAACTTCAGGTTATGTTTTCATGCTAGCAGGAGGTGCTGTGTCATGGAAAAGTTTCAAACAAAATGTTATCGCACCTTCAACTATGACTGCAGATTTTTTAGCTTATTATGAAGCAACAATACGAGTTGTGTGGTTTCGAAACTTTAATAGAGAATTAAAGGTGATTGAGTCGATTGAGAGACTAATTCAGATGTAGTGTGATAATACTAGGACATTGTTCTATATGAATAATAATAAGATATCATCAGGAACAAAATATTTGGATATAAAGTATCTGCTAGTGAGAGAGAAAGTTACATTAGAATATTGAAGTTCAATCATATAGAGACTGGTACGATGTTGGCAGATCCATTGAACAAAGGTTTGGTTAATCATGTTTTTCTTCGACGTGTGCCTAATATGGGGTTGGTAGTTTTGATGATGTGAATTAGTGGGAGCTTGTCACCTTGGTCACATGTTTAGTTTAATTATGTTTTAGTTTTATTTGCATAATTTGCTATTAGAAAGAAGTTCATATTACAGTTGATGAATAAAGAACCTTTTAAGTTCATAAGGTATATTCATGAAGAAGCTTTTCTTAAAGCATTCAGCAAGTGCGAATCTGTTAAAAAAGGAACATGAGCACATTATCAAGTTTCGTTACAATACATATGATAATGTAATTATTTTCAAGTTTTGATTGTGTCATGTGTATTGAGTTCATGTGTATTGAGTTCTTCACTTGTGATTATGAGAATATTGAGTTGATTATATACTCTACTATTCTGTTAGTTCGGTGAATTGTGATTCATTATGCCAGAAGTTGTGGTTGGATTAATAGTTTAAGGGGTATTAGCCAATTTGCCCCCTTAACTTGTACCTTACTTTTGATTTGCCCCATTAACTTGCACTTTGGAAAATTAACCCTCTTAACTTGCATTTTAGCCAATTTCCCCCCTTCCGTCTAAATTGACTGACGAACATCAATTTGGACGTCAAAAAACACACATGACATGCACGTGGTGGGCATTTCCGTCAAAATGCTGCTTCTTCTCCTTTCTGTTCTTTTTTTTCTCAGAAAAATGGGGGAGGAATTTAATTCTCGTTCTCCGCCTCACTGTCCACGGTCATCACCGATTCCAACCTTAATGCCTGATCAAACCAACCAACTGGTCAACACTTAATACCAAAGTTTAACAACACACCAAGCCTTCACCACCACCTCTCTAAACTCTCCATTTTTCCAAATTCGTCGGAGCACGTGACTCCGTCGTCCGCGCAACACTCTTCCTCCGCCGGATCTCCAATCACGTGCGACCGCCAGCGAGGCAACCGACCCGTTCGTCTTTTCCATTCAATTCCCCTCATTTTTATGACAAGACAAGATCCCGACTTCTCCGTTTCGGATCTATAAGATTTTTGTTTCGGATCTGAAATCTGAGCTCCGTTTTTCCCATGGTGACGAGGAATCGGACCGTGCTTTTCCGAAAGTACAGGGAAGCGTTGAAGTCTGCCCGCGCTCCGACGAGCTCTGGCGGCGGCGATCATATCATCGAATTGGTCAAGACTTCGCTGTTGAATCATCTGAATCAGTCGTATGCTCCGTACTAAATATCTTGGTAATTCAAGGCTTCGTCACTGAATCTTTCTGTTCCTTTAGTATTGTGATTTGCAATTCACACAGAAACCTTGGAAGTTCGCATCGCCATGCCTCATGTTGGCCCCCCGATCCGGCGACGCAATTTTCTCCAACGTTGAACGCGTGGTAAGAGAAACCCCAACCCCTTACCCGTCTTTGGTTTCCGAATTTTCTCGTTATCCAATCATGATTTCAATTACTTGAAATCGGAAATTGAATTGGTGATGACCTTGGACAGTGCGGCGGAGAACAAGAATTAAATTCCTCCCCCATTTTTCTGAGAAAAAAAAGAAAGCATTTTGACGGAAATGCCCACTACGTGCAGGTCACGTGTGTTTTTTGATGGCCAAATTGATCTCCGTCAGTTAATTTAGACGGAAGGGGGGAAATTGACTAAAAATGCAAGTTAAGGGGGGTTAATTTTCCAAAGTGTAAATTAAGGGGGCAAATCAAAAGTAAGGTACAAGTTAAGGGGGCAAATTTGACCTAAAAGACTAAGAAAATCCAAATTGATCATGAACTTGGGAATCAGGAAATCCGCATTCTTGAAGGAGTAGGACTAGGTTCCTTGATGGGCACGGCTTAGTTCGAAATTGATGCATTAATAAATCAAGGGTTCTTGCTCAAGCTAAACACACAACTCGAAGGCAATTGCATCTTATCAAGCAAAGCGTATTTCTGATTAGCATTGAGAAGAAGATCTTGGTAACTTAGCATAACTATTATGTCTAATGAATGTTAGTTTTTCTACCAATTTCAAGTTTTCTAGTTTTCCCTATGTTTTATGTGTTTTGACACATATTGTTGTATAGTTTAACAAAGTACACCACACATTGTTTTCAAAACTTAACGGAAACAGAAGATACCAGAAGCAGAGCAACCCTTCATTAACAGACCATAAATGCATTAGACATGGATACATTGAATATAATCACACTTATCTTAACTAAAAAAAAGGGCATACTACAATTATGTACCATGTGGTTTGAGTCAAATTTCAATATGATACTTGTACTTTTTTTTTTTGCATTTCAATACCCTGTACTTTCAAATCCTTGCAATTATATTCCACGGTTTATAGAATCGTCAATTTTCGGTTGTTCAATAATGATGTGGACTTTGTGAATTTGATTAGCTGGTGTTTGAGTGAATGAGTTGTGTATTTGAAGTAAAAGCAATGGTGCCGAAATTATTAAATGCCACATTTTCCAATGGCTCAAAGGTACTCGATTTACTTGCACCACTCATACCCAAACCACATAGTACATAATTATAATTTACCAAAAAAGTATAAACACACGTCGATTGATTCTATCGAGTGATACTTCGACTTATCAATGTGGCACAATCAATACGCAGCAATTGGGCGGTGAGTTATTGCCTCATGATTTCAACGTGTTTGCTCTTTTTAGCATGATGATAAGCGTAACAGAGACTTCATGATAATTGCAAAGCACCACTTGCACATTTGACACATTTTGGTACACTCAGACTTTGATTCTTTCGGAATGAGATTAACCACAAATTTAAAAAATATATAAATTAGCATCTTTATTTACTTATTTATAATTACGGAAATTTTATTTACACTATATATTTTAATGAATTCACCCCATTTATATTTCAAATATGAAATACTAATCAAGCTTTATGTAAAATGACTACTAAGGACAATATATTCAAGTAATGATAATTTATATGTTAAATACACCCTCATAACCTCACTTCAAATGCTCAATCTAAACAAAACTTAGTACAATTTTATTCAGATTGTACTACATGAAAGATCAGTTTGTATGCAGATTGATAGGAAAGGATCAACGCTTGTATCTAGGTTCTTCACTCATGAAAAACAGATTTTGGATTTTTGCAACCTCCATTCAATTCAAATCCACTAGTCAATCCAAGCTATTTGGCCTTATGCAAATTTGAAGAGGCTGTGAAATGCAAGTTTTAGGTTTTTCTTTTCACAATAAGGGTAATATAGGTAAGATCAGTGAGTGTTTTTAAGATATTTTTATGATTAAAACTACAAAGGAGAGATGTATTAATAATGAAGTGAATTCATTAAATTATAGAATGTAAATAAAATTTCTCTTATAATTAACAAATTTTCACTATACAAATTATAAGATTGTAGCTGTCATTTTCTGAGAGAAAATTAGTTGGACCGCTCTATAAATATCAAACACCTCGTATAACTCTATTATTCCATGACCAAAATGTTCCATTTCTCTCAAGAGAAGCCAGAAATGAGTCATTCAGTGATAGCCATTCTCCTGGTCTTCCTTACCTTCCTCTGGTCTCTCCTCCATCCCTTAATCACACGGCTGAAACACCCAAAACTGCCTCCGGGACCACCGGCGCTACCCATCATCGGTAACCTACATTTGCTGGGAAACCTCCCACACCGCAGCCTCCACCACTTAGCCCAAAAATATGGCTCCGTAATGTCAATGCGCCTAGGCAACAAAACCACCATAGTGGTCTCATCCCCCAAAGCTGCCGAGTTATTCCTCAAAACTCATGACACCATTTTCGCTAGCCGTCCCAAAGTCCAATCTTCCCACTACATGTCTTATGGCACAAAGGGCATGGCTTTCACCGAACATGGTCCCTATTGGCGTTATGTCAGGAAATTGTGCACTCTACATCTTCTTTCTCACTCTAAAATCGAGGCCTTTGCTCCGCTAAGAAGGGAGGAGGTGAGGTTACTGATGGAATCACTACAGAAATCTTCCAAGGCGGGTCAAGTGGTGGACCTTAGTGAAAAGGTGGGAGAGCTTATTGAGGACATTACATATCAAATGGTGCTTGGGAGAAAAAATGATGATAGGTTTGATCTCAAGGGGACTGTTGAGGAGTCCTTGTGCCTCACAGGAGCATTCAATATTAGTGATTATGTGCCTTTCCTTAGCATATTTGATCTTCAGGTACGTAATCTCTACCAACTAGTCCATCATCCAAATTGTATCGGTTATTTCTGTAACGACAACAAAAACAAAGGCACCAGAATTGTATAAATCAATTTGACACGTGTTTTTTGCTCTCAGGGATTGAGAATGCGAATGAAGAGAATTACCATCACAGTGGACCAGCTAATGGAGAAGATAATGGGGGAACATGAACAGCAAGCAGCTGATGCGTCCATTGCAGCCCAGCACAGGGACTTTGTGGACGTTTTGCTTTCGTTATTGAACCCAAGTGATGAACAAGTCTTCGACCGAGCCAATGTGAAAGCCATCACACTTGATATGCTTGCTGCCGCCTTCGATACTTCAGCTACAATCATTATATGGACCCTCACCGAACTCTTGAGGCATCCGAGAACTATGAATCGTCTCCAACAAGAGATGCAATCCGAAATTGGGAACGAAAGAATGGTGGAAGAGAGCGATTTGCCGAACTTGAAGTACTTGACAATGGTGGTGAAGGAGAGCTTTAGGCTACATCCAGTTGCACCATTACTGCTCCCACGTGAATCCGTGGAGGATGTTACAATTGAAGGATATCACATCCCCAAGAAATCAACAATCTTAGTGAACACTTTCGCAATCGGACGAGATCAGAATGCGTGGTCGGACAATGTGGAAGAATTCTACCCGGAAAGGTTTAGTGATGGCATTGTTGATCTAATGGGACATGATTTCCAGCTTCTTCCATTTGGATCCGGAAGAAGAGGGTGCCCTGGTATGCAATTAGGCATAACCACAGTGAAGCTTGCTCTCGCAAACTTGGTCCATTGCTTCAACTGGGAGCTCCCAAATGGCCTGCTACCGAAAGATATGGACATGACCGAAGCTTTTGGCTTGTCGGTGTCAAAAGCCAAACACTTATTTGCCATGCCCACGTACCGCCTACATATATAGATTTATATAATATGTAAAGTTCATGTTGATTATCGATAGATCATTGGTAATATAGATAAAAGAACTGGTATGCCTGTGAAAGTAGATGCAAAGATTGTGCATGGAACATATCCTGCATAGTCCAGTACTTTCAATTTGGCGTCCAGCATATCCAAACTGTGAAGATGAATCGAGTTTTCTATACGGTGAATCAGCAAAATGCACTAAAGAGTACACCACACGAGAGCCACACGATTGGAAATTGACGGTGGAGATTGTGCAAGCTTACGGTAGAAAAATGATGATTCTCTACCTTGTCATCCGACGGAACAAAATATGGAGATGGACGGCGTCCTCTTCGTCTTTTCCTCTCTGAAGAATTCCAGAACTCTCAGAGCAGTGGCTCCGAAGGCAATCCCGCAGGATCACCCGCACGCGACACTGTTCATACTCCACCGCGGAAAAAAAAGGAAGGCGAAAGGCGGCGAAATGGCGCCCGTGCCTGCTGGCGAAAACGAGAGGTGATGTCAGAGGCTTCTTTTTGCCGAAAACGACACAGGTTCAGGAAAATTGCGGGTCGGGGGAGTGCGACCCAGAGGCGATTCTCGACGCCCTGGGCTTGTCAGTGACGCCAAGTCGTCCTTGTTGCGCCAGAGAGAGGCCGATCTCCACCGGCTCCATAGGTTTTTGCCGACTGATCTCTATCCAGAGGTGATTCTCGACGCGAATTGGATCCTTTTTTCAATCTATAGCTCTGTTTAATTGCTAGATTTGAATAGTTGATTATATGTTTCAATTGTTTGGTTTCGAATTGTGTATTTGGGCTGGTTGATTTTGATTACAGTGTGAAATTTGGGTTTTGGATACAGTTATTTCCAGGCGGGATTTGAAATGAATTGTTCCTTCATATAAAATTGACAGAGCAGGCATTTCATGATTTTGTATTCATGCGGGATAAGAATGTTGGTGGGATTGGTAGTTTGATTATGTTTGGAGGTAAAAGATGGAATTTTTCATGATTTTGAATATGTAATGAACTTTTGGAAAATTTGGTTTGAGTTTTTTAATCACAAGTTTATTGGGCATGTATTCTTTGTATGCCATTTTGTTCATTAGATGCAATTTCGGCATTCATTTTCGGGTTTACAAGGAAAGTATGCTTTGATTCACCTTAAAATTTTCGAAATTACTCAAAAGGATTAGTAAACAACTTGCATTTGGTATTTCTTTACTGTTTTGAGCACTTGATATCATTGAGTTTGTGTTCGTCGGATTATCTTCTTGGTTCAGTTGTTATATACCATTGGAGAGTGCATAATTTACAGGGGAGAAATGATACTTTGAAGTGAAAACATTGATAGTACAATTATCTCCTTTTATTTCTTTATGTCCTTGGTCGAGTACGGTGGTTACCCTCCTTCTGCAAACTACTTGTTTCTTGGAGATTACGTTGATCGAGGAAAGCAAAGTTTGGAGACGATATGTTTACTTCTGTCCTACAAAATAAGATATCCTGACAAGATCTTCCTTTTGAGGGGAAACCACGAAGATGCAAAGATTAATCAGATATATGGGTTCTATGGCGAGTGTAAAAGGAGGTTTAATGTTCGGCTTTGGAAAATATTCATTGAATGCTTTAATTGTTTGCCTGTGGCTGCACTTATTGATGGGAAGATACTTTGTATGCATGGGGGGCTCTCACCAGAGTTGGAAAACTTGGATCAAATGAAGGAAATTTCCAGGCCAAGTGACATTCCGGATAATACACAGCTCAAATAGGCAATACAACAGGTCGACTGGTACTAGCGACAGACTTGACAAGGGAGAAGCACCTTCTGAATCCAGAGTTCAAGCCTTGAAGTTCCTCCCATAATTTTATTGCACGAAAGTTTCTATGGAATTTGTAAATCATAACTGCATATGTTGTTGCTTGTGCAGGGAAGAGGTTTTAGGTTTAGACTTCTTTTGATCAAATGTATTTTTTATTTTTTTTAGCATGTGTATATGAAGTTGCATCATAGCATTTTCAGGAAAAATACTCACTGGTTTTGCTTTTTCTTTCAAGTAATTGCAGTCTGTCTAGAATACAAGTTGTTATCGAAAGAGAAATTACTGGTAGCATGTCATCAAACAGAATATGGACTACAAGGTAATTAAGTAAGAATTGCGGTCTGCCAAACGAATATTTCCCTGCATTATGTACATGGTAACTGATTTGATCATTAGATTAACAAATTGAATGCATTCATAACAAACTTACCACATAGTAATACATTTCACACTTATTCCAAATTCAAAATGGCCCAACTATTGATAGCTTGCATAAACACTTGCAGAGATCAAGAGACTTTGTGATCAATTTGATTGTACTAGACTGTCTTATTCATAACCTTTTTTGATTAACAGATAGAGGCCAAACCTCTTGGCAATACTAATCTTTGTACAGCATGTGAATTCAAACAATCATCAAGTTTCCTGATTACCCTCATTACCGATCCTGCCTCTGTTAATTGATTATGCTTTTCATAAATTGTTTCATAGTGGAAAAGTCTTGTTGGCCAACAAAATTTGTTACTTATCCATTTATGTGTTATGACTGTAATTGTGTGGACTTTAAGCCTCTACATTACTATTTATCGGTATGAAACAATGTTATTTGAAAATTAGTTTTTGTATAGAAAGTCCTTCATGGGTAGAAGATACATCAAAAAGAAATAAAACATGAAATACTCTTTTTTATTTTAAAGTTTAAATTTATTTTATGGTTTAAAATATTAAAAATATAGACGTAAGTTCAAAAAATTTAAGCAAAAAAAAGGAAATCTCACGCACATTTGTGTAGTCCAAGCCATTGAATTTTGTTTCCAACACTTACATCGTAACAATTTTCTTATTATTTTTGCTTGTTCACATAAGAATAAAATAATATAAAATAATTTAAAGATAAAAAATATAACGTTTAGTGTCGAGACTCGACTTTATACATTAATGCAATCCACTAATGGTCCATACAAATTTTGAATTGAAAAGAGTGGCTAAATCTCAAAAAATAGAGCGAGAGTTTCTATCACTAACTAAACACCAAAGGTTACACTAGGTTTGATATTTCTCAAATTTCCGAATTGACTCAGCCATTTGGTGTCCAAATGAATAAAATAGGTTAGTATAGCACTCAAGTTGTTCGAATTGGTAGTTAGTAATTTTCGGGGTAATTATTGAGACCTTGTCTATTTTTTTTTAATTGTAACAGTTTTATAGTGGGTCATTTTTGGACTTAAGTACGTCTATTCATAACATCGTTTTGGGTGAGTGATGCCCATGTGACAATAAGCGCTCAGTAATTTTTTTTTAATTTTTTTAAAGTTTTGGAGGTAATTTTTAAAAATGAAAAGCTAATAAAATGAATTTTATTTGATTAAAATAGAGAAATCAAACTTGTCACTAAACATGTGTCAACATCTGAACGGATGTGCTATATTTAAAATTCAATCAATGACTCAAGAGTTGACACATGTATAATTTCTATTTTAGATTTATTTTTTTGAATATTGTAGAAAGCATAAAGCTGGTGTAACTAATATAAACCCTAAACCCTAAACCCTAAACCCTCACAGTAACCTAAACCCTCACAGTAAACCCTAAAATAAAAAAGTGGCAACTTATCCCTCTAGAAACGAATCCCCAAAATTCAATTTTTCTCTAAGTGTTCGCGAAACCCAAACCTAGATTTCGACCCCGTCGAATTCCTTTCCTTCATTCCCCATTCAAATCGAAATTGAAGCTCCAGTTCATTTTTCCTTTTCCTCGATTTCCCTATTCGTTCATTCCCGATAAGAATTTTTCAGAGCCACCACCACTATCAACCAGATTGAGCCGAGCGGGTCGCCTGCTTCAACGCCGAGCGGGCCGCCGCAACCTTCACAGCGAGGTCGCCTCGACCTTGACTGCTGAGTGGGTCGGCCTCAATTATAATCGGCGAGTGGGCGGCCTCAACCTTCAGCGTCCATGGTATGTTACTGAATTAAAAAAGGGCAAATTACAATTTAGTACCCTGTGGTTTGGGTCGAATTTCAAAATGATACCCATACTTTTTTTTTTTGCATTTTCGTACCCTATAGTTCCAAAGTGTTGCAAATGTGTTCCACCGTCAAAAAAATGTTACTGTAACGTTAACTGCTGCTGACGTGGCTTTATGTGGGGTCCACCCAACTTTAGTTTTGGAGACAAAATCGGATTTTTCTTTTCTTTTTGGTTGTTTTTCCGTTTGTTAAAGAAACAAAAGAGGCGGAACTGTGTGGAGGGCGCCGACGAATGAGGACGACCAAGAACACCACCGCCGACGACGCCGGCGAATTCGGAAGTTGAAACCGAAACCGAAAGACCACCTACTATGCAGGGAAGTCGCCTCGATCATGCACCGTCCGATCTGGAGCCCGCCATCCTCGATGAGATTCGGAGACTCGATCCCGGCGTCCTTGATGAGATGCAGGCGGAGGAGGCCGGTGGTGAGGTCCGGGAGCTGCAATTGAAAGCGGAGGAGAATCGGAAGCGGAGGGAGGTGAGGTGGTGGCGGCGGACGTCGGAGATGAGGTTCGGCAAGTGCTAGGTTTGATTCCCTTATTTCGGATCTGGGTTTTCAAAATTGGTTCGTGATTGGCGATTCTTTTGCGATGAATCGAAATACCCTAGTTGGAATTGGGATAAAGTTTGGATTTTTATTTTTGATTTGTTTGCAGAGTTGCTAGGCCTACGGATCGTTCGGGTTACGACCGGCCCACCTCTTGGGGAAACCAGATGAGGCGGAGCGACCACAGTTCACGGCCTCACACGTCTCCGGCGACCAGGCATTTCGATGACAAAACGCCTTTTCTAACTCATTCCGTTCACATTGGCCGGAACTTTGATGAGGACGAGAGAAAGCCCCTTGATGGTGGGTCATTGCCGCGCCGGACCATCAGTGATGATAATATTCGGGTTGGGATGACCTGGGCTGAGCCCAAACCGGGTTTTGCTTCTGCAAACCCATGGGGTCCGGCACCGCAATCGCCGAGAGGGGGAGTGAGTTCGTAATTGTGTGGAATGTGTGTTTTCAAGTTTTCAAGTTTTGGAATTTGTGTTTTCGGTTTCTTCGCCGCCGTCTTTGTTTTGGCCGGAATTGACCGAGGCGGAAATGGTTAAGAACAGAGATTCGCCGGGCGCTGTCGGCGGTGGTGTTCTTGGTCGTCCTCATTCGTCGGCGCCCTCGACCGTTCCGCCTCTTTTGTTTTTTTTTTTTTTTACAAAGGGAAAAACAACCCCTCAGTCTACCAAAAAAAAAAAGGGAAAAACAACCAAAAAAAAGAAAAATCTGATTTTGTCTCCAAAACTAAAGTTAGGTGGACCCCACATAAAGCCACGTCAGCAGCAGTTAACGTTACAGTAACATTTTTTTGACGGTGGAACACATTTGCAACACTTTGGAACTATAGGGTACGAAAATGCAAAAAAAAAAGTATGGGTATCATTTTGAAATTCGACCCAAACCACAGGGTACTAAATTGTAATTTGCCCATTAAAAAATTATTGTTGGTTAATCGGTGAATGGGCCACCGCAACCTTCACCGTTCTCGTGGATTTTATTTTGATTAGAGTACGAGTGATGAATTGATGCATATGTTGTTGTCTTTGTTTGTAGCTTTGGTGATTTCGTCACTTTCACAGCCCTCAAGGTCGGTCCAGAGGCAACATTGAGTCGAGTGCATATTCTATTTTTCTCGGATCGAATATTGGTTTGTGGTCACTTTAGCTGACTCGAACTCAAAGAAGAAGACGAAGATGGAGAAGGGAAATGGAGTCATGTGTGCGGGCCGGAGATAGGCCGTTGACTTGACCGACAACTCAACTTCTCCTTATTCCCGCGACGTCCTCGATCCGCCTCCGCCGAACAGGTTCGATTCTTCTTCTTCTGATTTGAGTTTTTGAATCTGTGAATATTTTGATCTTGGCTTGGCGATCTTGGGCTATTTCTTAGCTGATTGGATTTGGGTTGTTTAGTTTTTCTGTAGGATTGTCAGTTGTGAGTCTTTCACAAACCTAACCAACCGAAGTGGATGACATTTAGGAAACTGATATTCTCATTTTAGAGAAAGATAAACATGCACTTCTCAACCAATCATGGTGGCGGTGGCGGTGGCGGTGGCTGTTGCGGTTGCCTTTCTCTGTTGCATTTTCCTAGTGCTCAGTGACAGCAGCTCCTCGAGTGGAAGAGCCTCGAAGATACTGCCCCAATCCCAAAGACGTGAGGTATTCCCTGCGAGCTTCCATTGGCATCTTTCTAAGAGCGGGGAATGAAATATTCTTGGACACATAGAAAAAACGCAAGAGAATAAGAATTAACGCTGAAACCAAGTTGTCTCCAAAAATCACAGTGAATCGAGACGATATGGCAGAAGATATAATTTCGTGTAAGACAGTAGCGATCTCTCAACCTAGACGCAAAATTAATCTACAAAATGATGTGGATGAAGTAGCACCTCTCAGAAAGCAATTGATTCATCACCACAACACAACGTAAGTAAAGCATCGCGCATTTAGACAAAGGCCTTTTTACAAATCCACTGCTTCAAGTCCAAGCACAGTAATCGTGGACAACTAAACAAAATTGAGAGGAAAACCATATTAGACAGACTATACCAATTAAAGGCTATCCTCTTAAGATAACCTGAGTTAATTCAAAGCAAGAACATTCACCTGAAAAGTGAGTTGTCAAGAAGATAACTTACAAGTGTTCCACGGAACGAGTCCAGGACATGAATATGTCCACCGCTGGTTCTTAAAAACATAAGTCTCCCATCGTTACTGTACTTATAACATTTGCATCTGACATATCTCCCCCAACAGAAAATATATCGAAAGGACCCTGACAATAAATACAACCAAATCAGCCATGGCTTAGATTTTCAAACGTAGATATCAGTCACCAAGCTGCATACTTCATAGTTTTCCACTTACTGAAATATAAATAACTGCTTCTCAGACATTTGGGCATCAAACATTCTTATGTATCCACCAAAGGCAACTGCAAAAACTAGCCCTTGGTCATCATAAGCAGTGGCATGCTTTCCTTGCACACGTAAAAGGCCCTGGTATACGAACACAGATTATAAATCATTAGAACAAATAAGTTCAAGATAAGAAACCACACCGAAGAAACCTATTCCGAGTCCCTTACCTGGCACTTTTCCGCTCGTTGATCCCAAAGCAGAACGGTTCTATCCAAAGATCCAAAGATGAAGCAGTCTTTGCGAGAACACAAGCTAAGTGAGACTACCCCATAACCAATATAGAAAACCAAAATAGCGCAAGTACTTGTTGTCGTTCAACGAAAGAAGCCTCAAGGATTCTGAATCAATCATTCAGTCATACCATCAACAACCGATTCCAAGTAAGACCACACAGAATCAGAACTGAGTTTGACCATAATATATATCAAATGTAACAGGTAAGGTAAAGTATTAAAGTGATAGCATTACCATCCCAGCCATTTTTCGAAGAGTATGTAACAGTGGTAGGATGAGAAGTGAAGCACACCAAATCAACCCCATACTTTTTGCTGTTGATGGCCCTCAAGCATGTTGCATTGGAGACATCATACAGCCGAATCGACTCGTCATCACTAGCAGTCACTACATAACTAGACTCCTTGTGGAAGTCCAATGAACTAATTCTACCATTCTTTTTACACACAACAAAAACAAAAACAATTACTCAAATTCAGAAACCCACAAAAGAAAAATTGATGGTGAAGTAAAAACAATCGAAAAACAGAGAACAGAAAGTGATTACATAGTCTCTAAAAGCTAACCCTAGATAGCCCCCGATCGGTCCTACCAACGAATTTGATGATTATATATGCATTCCAAGCCACAAGCGCTGACTACGTAGAAAACCCAACCCTCAATTTAAACAATTTCACCAAATATTCAGAATTGAAACTGAAATTGGAACTTACCTTCTTCAAGCTTTGTGTTCTCCGCCTCCGATAGCTCAAAAAACAACAAAATCAAACTCCGAACAACAGAAAAGGATCTACATTGACTACATTCGGATATCAATGGGAATTTGAGGCATTTTGGTGAGATTATCGTATATCTTAAGGGTAGGAACCGAATCGTTGCAGAGCTCGGGGGAGATTTTAGCAGAGTATCACGCACATACCATCAACATAGTCCAAGTCTCCTTCTCCACTATTATGTTCTTTTGTATTATGTAGCTGCGATTACCCTGTATTTTTCTCCATTTACCTCAACTTTCAACAATGCTATGAAGATTAAGCAAAATATATTCAGTACACAAGAATACATATTCATTGCCATAAAGAAAGCCATAAAATTCAAACTCTACATAGCACCCAATCTGTGCTAACACCGAATTTCAGGATTCAGATGGCCTCAGAAACATAATTCAAAGAATTCGAACTTACCTCTCCAATGAAGCTATTTCTCATCCTCCGAAAACAAATGAATTAAGACTCAAGGGTTCTGCAGCAAAGTAGTGTTACTCAGTACACGAGACTACACATACTTCAAAGCCATGAAATTGAAACCCTAGATTAAGAAAACCCAACCATAAATTCAACCAATTTGGACATGAAATTCAAAATTCAGTCTTACCTTTTTCAATTGGCTGTTTCTCATCCCCCGGGAACAAATGAACCAACAAGAATGCAAGGGGATTGTGTTTGATGAAAACCAGTAATCAAAGATTCAATTTTTGGCGGCGTGAGATCGAACGAAGTTTTTTTTTTTTTTTTTCTTCCGAAACTTAAGTAGTGGGATTTTCGGGTTTGAAGAGGAAAGAGTTCAATGATGTTTAAGAACTTTGTTTGGAGTTGCCGTTAGTTTTGTTATTTCAACTGTTAGTGTGTGTTAATTTCCTACCACCAATCTCATTTTATGGAGCAATCTTAACCATCGGATGAGAAGTTCACTCTTTAGTTCACCATTTTAAGTTCACCATATAGCACTACTCAAGATGAATTGTCCAAATGGATGGTGAGCTAGCCTTGGGCTAGGATGTGCTTCAACCCACCCCAACTTGCAATTTTTTTAAAACACAAATTCATTTATTTTTTGCAATTTTATCTTTACATTTTGAGTAAATCTTTAATCAGCCCCCCTCATAAATTTAATAAAAAATAATTTATCTAATCTAGCCAAGTTCAATAAAAAAATTCTGGCTCCATAGTACAGTGCTTCTATTAACTAAAATGAGGGAAGTCCGAAATAGAACGATTTTTCTCGGGTTCAGTTCTGCTTTAGAATCAGCCAACTGTTCATCCTTGAAAAGCAAAAAAAATAATGTTGTGGGAAATTGCTTGGCAAGTCATCCGGTCATCCACTTTCTGTACACGTGAGAAGGACGTGACTTTCCCATCTGATCTCTCTCCTACGCCGTCGCCGTCTTCCTTCTCCGTCTCTTTTCTTTCTCTGTTCTTCAATTGTGGCCTACACCGGCCCACAACCAGAGAAGATAGATCCGAGTGAAGATCCGCCGGCCATGCCGTCGCCGGCGATTAGGCGCTGCCGATTGAGAAAGGTGTAAATTTTAGTCAATTGCCACTGTGTTGTGTTGTTCCCGTAAATTGATTTGCCCAAATTGTTCCCGTAAATTGATTTGCCCAAAATTGAAGGTTCGAAGAATGTTCTAATGGTGTTGGGCAATCGTTTGCAGAAGGAACATCTACATTGAGGATTATTGACAACTAGCTTAGTGTCATCTAGAATAAGAGAAGAATTTACACTATGATTTCAGTCTTGAAGAGTTATTTGTCTACAGACACCCATACCCGTGTTTCCCGATTAACTTGGTTTGTATCTGAAGAGCGATCATCATCTTTAGATGGGTTTCATCCTTTTTGTTATACAGTTCAGAAGTATTTTATTTCTTACGTAAGATGGTGTGAGCTCACAACTCTCAAGCAAATATTCTTCAGCAAAAGCCTATCAAAGTTGTGTAAGTGCTTGTTTACATCCTGTCCAGCCTTTCTCCTTGATGATCATGATATCAGTGTCTATAACGTATACTTCTGGAAATTTGGCAAAAGTGTTTGGTACAAAATAGTTTTACTAATTTCTTGGTGACCTTTTTTGCGAATGACAATATTGATCACGTAGCAGCCCTCATGTGCTTAAGGCTAGAAACTGGAATTCTATACTCAGATAAATTTGAATAAGGGCCAAGACTAATACATCATCACCGTTCACAAATAGGACACGCACAAAATCACAAAGTTGTTATATATGATACATCTTCTGAGAACTGACTACAAGAGAGCAGAAATTCATCCTTTACTTGCTTTTGTCTCCTACTAGTTGCGCGAGTTATAACTTTTTCTTTTGCTGCACATTCAATAGACAAACAAACCAAAGATCAATAGCATAAAGAAGAACAAAACAATCGATTTACGGAAAATGAAGAAACTATGTTTCCTCCAGAAGCCTTTTTAGCTCGTTAAGGAGGGCAGACAAGCAGATTCAGTCTAAATCCTAAAAAAGGCAAAACAATCTTGTCACCAATGTTTGATATGAACACTAAATCATCTAGCTAATAAGTTAACCTAACTCATATGCACATTAGAATCCGAAGAGGCCACTTCACTTTTCTCTGTTCTCTCACCTGTTTTTAGCTACAATAATCTTGATTAATGCTTTCACACCTTAGTTGTTTCTTCCAAAAACACCTAAAACTATCTGTTAATTTCACTGATTTGCATATCATTTACTGAATTTCCTTTAATTCCTATGAACTCTTTGGCAACAAACTTCAGCAACTCTTTCCCTCTGTACGTTTAATTCCAAATATGCTACCTACTTGATTTCAAGAAACCTTCAAATACTCCAAATTTGTTACCTACTGCATTGAGCTACTACCAAAACACCAATTACCATAAGTTACAAATCAATCCCTCACAGCAAAAGCATCAATCATCTCAAACCCCAGCTGGTTAAACCAAAAGGAGATAATTAGAAACATGTAATCCAAAACTCAAGACATCAAACAAGAAGCTCAAAACGGATGGTTTGGTAAAGTACATTGTGTGCAGTTCCTTTGTACTTCATATTGCCGGGATTGCCAAACCCACAAACAGCCATGGTCGTGTTGCACGACTGGTGCAGCAGCAGTTCCTTTGATGAACGGAAAATATAGCCAATTCTCTCTTGCAAAAACAATTGAAAACCAGATTACCAGTATATAAATATAGAAAAGATAATGGGCTATCAATATAAGTGTTTATCATTCATATGCTTAATAGAACTTGAATACCCTGAGCAGTCCATCCTCACAAGCTGTTTTCAGAAGTAACAAAAGCATGAGTAACTTCTCAGCCAGTACAAACAATTACAAAGTCGGGAAATCGCAAGGATTTGGAGTTTTTATCACAATTATTTCATCTCTCACTCGAATACATAATGACACAAATAACGCAATAAACATGCACCGCATCTGTAGCGTATTGAGGCCACAATGCAGTATGATATTAGACAATTCACAATTCATCATCGAAAGACAAAATACCAATGGCATTAAGCTTGCAATAGAAGTGAGACCATTGCATTACATGTTGCCAAACTCCGTCCGTCGGACGAAAAGCACAGGCTAGTAACTACATCCCCATGACCTTTCAGAGTGTTCACATCCAACGGATGATGTTTTCTGTTTTGATCCTACATTTCACCATCCAACATATCAAAAATTAAATTCAACTCACTCGAAAGCCCAAAACAAAGTCATAAAATACTAACCAGCAATCATCGTATTCCAAGATACCGCATCCTTCTCCGGCATCTCCCCGAAAACCGCCTTTCCAATAACGTATTCCAAGACACCACATTCTTCTCAGCATCGATTGAAACAGACAATCCGCAGACTCGAAATCACTAACCCGATCATAAGCCGATATCATGATGTTCTAAGAAGCAGCACTTCTCTCAGTCATTTCGTCGAACACTTGGCGGGCAAGTCCCACGAGCCCACATTGCGAATAAACAAACAGCAACAAATTCTGAATATACAAATCACCATCAAACCCCATCTTCAGAACCCGGCAATGAATTTCACTACCCCTTCGATCAAAACAAGTCAGAAGCCTCACTTGGTGCACTCTTCTTCAGTCGCCTTCAACTTTGCTTCCTTTTCTTCAACTTCAAAACCCAATTTCTGGTCTCACTCAAACCCTAAACCTCATTATATAGGCCTCCCAAATTGCTCTAAAGTCGGCACTTTCTCTGAAAAATCGGCACTTTCTTCTTTCTTTCGAGAGAAATTTCCCACAAAAATGCCTACATAGACACTTCTTCAATGGATTTTGGCAGCTTGCATAAGTGCCCACCTCCTCTCTTGCAAGTCGGCACATTCAATTTTTTTTATTCTTCAGAAGTGCCTACGCAGGCACTTGACCTGATTTCACAAGTGGAACAAGTTGCCTCCCCAAGGCAAAATTTTGTACGGGTTTTGAATCTGAACTTAACCGAAGAAAGACCGGAAATAGAAGATACCTGATGCAGAACACAAGATTGTAAATGCCGGCCCAAAAAGGACCCCACACACGTGGTTTCCACCCCGAACTTCTTATCAACTTTTCAGTAAATGATAAAGATCCGAAAGCGATCGAGTCTTCCTACACACACAGGTGACATAATTAAAAGTTAAAACCATTCACTTTTGCTATGCAAAGATTAGTCCGACCAAAGTTTGGTTGGGCCGCTGTATAAATATCAATCCGTTTCATTTATCTCCCCTAGAGAAGGCAGAAATGAGTCCTTCAACAATAGCCATCCTTCTCCTTTTTCTTACCTTCCTTTGGTCTCTCCTCTACCCCTTAATCACAAGAGGGAAACACCGAAAACCTCCTCCCGGACCTCCGGCGCTGCCAATCATCGGCAATCTTCACTTGCTAGGCGAACTCCCGCACCGCAGCCTCCACCACTTGGCCCAAAAGTATGGCCACATAATGTCCATGCGCCTAGGCGGCATACCCACCATAGTGGTCTCATCCCCCAAAGCTGCCGAGCTTTTCTTGAAAACCCACGACACTATCTTCGCTAACCGGCCCAAAGTCCAATCTTCTCACTACATGTCCTACGGCACAAAGGGCATGGCTTTCACCGAATACGGCCCGTACTGGCGCCATGTTCGGAAATTGTGCACTCTACAGCTTCTTTGTCCCTCCAAAATTGAGGCCTTTGCTCCGATGAGAAGGGAGGAGGTGGGGCTGTTGGTGCATTCGATTAAGAAGTCCGCGGAGGCCCCTGAAGTGGTGGATCTTAGCGAGAAGGTCGGTGAGCTGGTTGAGGACATAACATATAGGATGGTACTAGGGAGCACGAATGATGATACTTTTGATCTCAAAGGGACTATTGAAGAGGCCTTGTACTTGGCAGGGGCTTTCAACATCAGTGATTATGTGCCTTTCCTCAGTCCATTTGATATTCAGGTACATATTATATGTTCTATTCCATTTTTGTTGCACGGTGTTTCCGAAATTGGTAATTCTCAAACTCAATAGTTTCCGAAATTTAACCTCAATATCAAACTCCTAATATAGTTTTGTTTCCATTACTAGGCAACAATAGTACACTGTACACATTGTTTTTTTTTTAAAAAGGAACATCGTACACATTCAGATATGACTTCCATATAAGGATTTATACCAATTATCATTGAATATCCCTGTGGTGAGGACTCAATATCAATTCCACCCCTGTAGTCAAAAAATTATTAATTGTACTCCCGTGGTGGCTTTCCATTGTCTATTCACACATTTGTTAAGTTTTCCATCCAAATTCAAGGGTAAAATTATCTTTTTTAATAATTTTTTTTTTTACAAAAATTGTTGTCATTAATTTTTCAATTTGGACTATCATGAAAGTGTTTATTCGTAATGATGATGGTTTAATGTGTTTGGTGTTTTAAGATGAAAATAATCTTACAAACTGTATTACAAAATATAATAATAGTGGGTGGAAAAATTTTAAAAATTATGAAATTGAAAAAAAATGCATCCAAAATTGAAAAAGACAATTTTACCTTTGAATTTGGATGGAAAAGTTAGTAAATGTGTGAATTGATAATGGAAAGTCATCACGATGGTACAATTGATGGTTTTTTGACCACATGAGTGAAATTGATAGTGAGTGCCCATCACAAAGATATTCAGTGATAATTGGCCAAGTATTTAAGCTTCGTTGGTGGTCTCTTCCACGTAAGGATTTACGTCTCATAGTCGGTAGATGTTAGTTAATTCAACGTTTAGAGAGATATTATGAAGGAAATTTGAAAAAGTATTTGAATATCAACGAAGATATTTACTGTTACATGCATATGTTCAGCGGTCTCTACCCAAGTAGCTGTGGCCCATGATCCAAAGACCCGCAACTAGTCAATTCCGTCATAAATGTTGCCATTGTGTTCCCATACGTCTCTATCTTAGGGGTGCAAGTTGGATTGGAAATTCCAATTCCGAATGGAAAAATTCCAATCCGATGCCAAAAGATTTCGAATTTCGAAAAAAGTTAGACGGAAATTGGAACATACCTTTTCAATTTGAAAGTTCTGACTTTCCGATTTGATTCATTATTAATTTACTTATTGTGCAGTTTATATTATATTTTAGAATAAATCATATTACTTTCATTTTTCTCATTCTTACTAGCGGACACATTTATTACTTGCTTTAGACCATGTATTCATCTCGCAAGCGTAATTTGTAAATTATTTTATCTTATTTTAATTACCTTAAAAACCTAAATATTCGGAATTATTTCCCGAAATTTCCGATATAATTCCGATCCAAAAAATTTCAAATTTTTTCCGATTTCGAAAGATTATGAATTTGGAAATAAAATTTCATTCCGAAGTTTTTTAGTACGGAAGTTGAAACCCTTGTTTCCGATCCAATCCGTCTGAAAAACAGCCCTACCTATCTCATTGTGCCTCTCCATTAGCATGTTGTTATTTGTTAATTTATTTAAATTTTTAACTAAATACTTTAAAGTAATTGAACAAAATAAAAACAAAGGATCCACTGCCAAGGTTAGGGGTGGCATTTTAATACTGAAAACCGAAAACCGTACCGAACCGAACCGAAACCGAACCGAAATTTTACCGAACCGAATTTTACCGAATTTTACCGTACCGAATATTCGGTTTTTTGTACCGAACCGAATAATCCGGTATGGTAACCGATAACATACTCTGAAAAATTCGGTATACCGAAACCGAATTAGCGGTATTAATTTTATTTATTTCATAAATATATATACATTACAATTATAAATATTTGAGCATTAATGCATCAATTCAATTATACTGCACTGCATCAATTCAATTTCGGTATTAATTTTATTTATTTCATAAATATATATACATTACAATTATAAATATTTGAGCATTAATGCATCAATTCAATTATACTGCACTGCATCAATTCAATTTCAATTTTTGACCGGAGTCTTGAACCCTTATATATATATACAATTATACTTAATTGGGTCCCCTACAGTTCAATCTAATTTCACAGCGCCATCGTTCCTTTCTTTCCCACAGCTCCATCATTCATTTCCCACAGCTCCATCGTTCCTTTCTTTCCCACGGCGCCATCGTTCCTTTCTTTCCCACAGCTCCATCAATTATACAATATTTATATACAATTATACTTAGATTGGTTTATTACTCAAGCTCAAATGCCTCCTCAACCTATTAGTTCTACAATGTCTTCACTTGCCTCTCCAACTGTAAGAGTCTCTACTTCCGGGGCCCTTCCTCCTATACATGATTCATCTTCAACTTCATCATCTAGAGGTCATGGTGCTTCCTCTACTTCACTTATACGTTGATGATCTTCGCTTTCTACCTCTTGAATTAAGAAAAAAACCTCTAATCAAATTTGATGTTTTTGTAACTTTATTTTGGTTGTGTAAGGCTTTTTGCTTGGTGTTGCTTGTTTACATTGTTGAATTTGAAGTTTGATTTTATAACTTGAGTATGTTGCTAAACCCTTGAACAACATTACATAAATTACAAGTTGGAGATTGTTAAGTATCTTTTTTGTTTAAAATGTATGAAGAAATAGTTATGGAGTTGTTATAAGAACAAAAAAATATTCATGAATAAATTCGGTAAACCGAATCCGAACCGAATCCGAACCGAATTTTACCGAACCGAAATATCGGTAACCGAAAATTTAGGTACGGTAATAGTATTGAAAATTTTCTTAAATTTGGTAAATATTCGGTATTGGTAACCGGATTTTAGGTATGGTAACCGAACCGAATCCACCCCTAGCCAAGGTTACCGGGCCGATGCAGCCGGTTAGCGGGAACCTTGTAATAAACGACATTTGGTAGAATATTAATATGATTTTTTCAAAATATTAAAAGATAATATCAAAGAAACTTGATCCATTCGGCCACACATGGAGTCCGAGTAACTAGTTGTCAACTTGGTAGCCATTTTTTTTGGCCAATGGTCATATACACACAAAATCATCAACAAAAGAAGACAATGCAGAAATTGTACGTATACTCCCCTATTGATTTGGACATGTTTTGTTTCTATCAGGGATTGACCAAGCGAATGAAGAGAGTTAGCAACACACTCGACCAACTATTGGAAAAGATAATTGGGGAACATGAACAACAAGCAGCACGAGGCCATGATCACAATGACTTTGTGGACGTTTTGATTTCACTGAAGCACCAACCATTGAACCCGAACGACGAGCAAGTCTACATGATCGATCAGACCAACGTCAAAGCCATCTTAATCGACATGATTTCAGGCGCCTTCGATACCTCAGCCACCTCAATTGTGTGGACCTTCGCGGAGCTATTAAGGCACCCGAGGGTTATGAAACAACTCCAACAAGAGCTCCAAAATGTGGTCGGTTTGGACCGAATGGCGGAGGAGACCGATCTGCCTGAATTGTGTTACTTGAACATGGTGGTAAAGGAGAGCTTTCGGCTACATCCAGTGGCACCGTTTCTGATCCCGCATGAATCCATGGAGGACGTTACAATTGAAGGATATCATGTGCCCAAAAAATCAAGAATCTTTGTGAACACATTCGCAATCGGGCGAGATCAGAATTCATGGTCGGACAAAGTGGAAGAATTCTACCCCGAAAGGTTTAGTGATAGCAATGTTGATCTTAGGGGACATGATTTCCAGCTTCTGCCATTTGGGTCCGGAAGAAGAGGGTGCCCTGCTGTGCAGTTAGGCCTGACCACAATTAAGATTGCTCTGGCAAACTTAGTCCACTGCTTCAATTGGGAGCTCCCAGATGGAATGCCCCCTAAGGATTTGGACATGACGGAAAAGTTTGGCCTGTCGGTTTCAAAAGCCAAACACTTGCTTGCCCTGCCGACGTACCGCCTGTGTAATCGAACGTCATAGTTAAATTAGTTTACGGCGTCATTGTATGGATAGATATACTCATGTTTGATTGGACCGCTGGTATACTATGATATTTTCGATAATAGCATCATCAACATGATGTACTAATATGTTATTGAAATATCTTCGTTAAATATGAGTAAAGCATTAACTAGCGTATTGATAGTTCGATTATTAGTTTTTTTAAGAAACGGCAGATGAAATTTATATTAATAAAGGGAAATTTTGGGTGTACTTAATATATAAGTATATCCAGGATTAAATTTGTGTTTTTTAAATTTAGCTTTATGTAATAAAAATGTTAAATTGACATCAATTTCACTAATGAAAATAAATTTTATATTTAAAATAGAAAATTCAATGTAATGAAAAATACAAATACAAATTTAAAAGCAAATTGGCATCCTCTGGGTGAATGGATATTTCTTAGACTATGTATGTGGGAGTGTTATGTATACTTGATGAGAGGAACATCATTCAATCCCCAATACATTAAGTCTACCATGCCCATCTCCTTATCAAACCCGCCGTCCCCACCCACCCCATGTAGTTGACAAAGAGAGAACCCCCCACCCACCCACCCACCCACCCCCCAATTTGGAATTTGGAACATGACCATTTTTCTTCAGTTCAGAACTGATTTAAAACCAGACCAAATTGTAAGGCCAAAAAAAAATACTGTAGCGAAAAATACTGTAGCAAGGCAAAAAAATTGGTGGATTCTAAACCTGTTCTGAACTGAAGAAAGAAAGACTGATGAAGAGAACCCCAATTGGCTTACCCCATCGCCTCCCCCCACCCCAATAACTTACCAACTAGACAGAACCCATCACCATTTACCTAATAGCTTACCTAATATAAAGAACCTATCACCACCACCATTAACCTCATGAAGAGAACCATAATTACTTCCTCCCACCCCCTAGCTTACCTAATATAAAGAACCCACCACAACCACCATTTACTTGACGAAGAGAAGCCTAATTAACGAACCCATCACTCTTATGAAGCACCGAAACGGAAACGAAAACGGCGAAACGATACGATAAAAAACGCCAATTCGTCATATGTGAAAAACACAGGTATGAAATGTCATCAAAACGTTATTAAAAATTATATAAAATATATACAAATTAATATTCTCAACTTTCATATAATCAGGGCCGGCCCTGAGATTTCAGAGGCCCAAGACGAGCTCTCAAAATGGGGCCTTAAATATTCTCAACCCTCAAACATTGTATATTACTATAAAATTTTAAAAAATTCATTTATCACTCTATAAAAAATTGATACAACAAAAAGAAGAAAAAAATGAAAAATATATTTGCTTAAAAAATTACATAAATATTGCTCGCCTTATTTGTTTAGACGCACATGTACTACTTAAATTCACATATTCTAATTGTTCTGCCAAACTTTTCTTAATTGATAGTGTTGCTAACTCTTGCAAAGAAAGAGAATGTAGGAAAAAGAAAATTTAATGTAGAGAATTAAGTTCACTTGAATGGGTGTTTTCATTAATCCTTTTAATAGGAATGTAAGAAATGAAACCTGCTTGGTAAAAAGAAAAATATAGGCCACACCAAAAAATAAAAGGAACAATAAAGGGGCCAAGCCCTTAGAGAACCCAAAGGTAAAACAAACATGTAATATAACATGGAATATACAAAACAAGAATGGCAGCAGCAAGAGTCGAACCTGGGTGGGAATACAACCTCCCGCGCACATTTCCACTACAGTGCAAAGTGCTTTCTTGACATTCCAGACTTGCAAATAATATATACTACATATGTGTAACATATAAAAAAAAAAAATTTGGGGCCCTTTCCAATCGGGGGCCCAAGACGGTTGTCTCGTTCATCTTTGCTCAGGGCCGGCCCTGCATATAATACAAAAAAATTGAAATCCCAATAAAAAATATATGTTCAAATCCAAATTAGGCAACATTTGTTCACAAGTGGCCAGGACATCACTTAATGGTCTTCTTTTTGGATCCCTCCACCTGTCTGCATACCCTGACCTGACGGCCCTATCTTTCCATATCTATATTATTATAATATTATAGTCATAAAGCCTTCAATCAAATAATATTTTATACTCCACCACCAGAACTCAAATGAAAAACAAGCAGAGCGAAAAGTACTGTAGTCGCGCCGGAGCCGCAACAGATGAAGAAGACAACTCTAAAGGCAAGTGAGAGTTTGCTTCCTGGGGTTGAATTTGATGCTAACGAGTATAAGATGGTTTGGGCTTAATAAATAACCTGAAATTTTGATCCAAATGCTGCCTAGTTTGACAAGAAAATTTCTGAACAAAGAGAGGTCCAACACAGATTCGTTTCTGGTGCCAATTTGAACGTTTTCCTGAAGTTTCGGATGGTTTCTATGGAGTTTCCAATTGTCCCTCTCTTCGAAACGCGTTTCGAGGCTTTTCGAAGGAGTTTCGGATCGGAAACCGTTTCTGAAACCGAAAACGGCCATCAGCCGGAGTATCGGTGCTTCCTCAGCACCCCCGGGCCCCCCAAATCTCTCGAGTCCCCTTTACTAAACACACATATTTATCAGTTGACAAAAAAAAAAAAAAACTAAACACACATATTTATACAAGATTGGTAATTACTGTAGATGGAAATAGGGAAAATTTCATCTAGACCCCCTGAAGTTTGGCATAAATCCAGTCAGCCCCATAGGTTTCATTTATTCCAGTCACACTCCAAATTTTTAACATCCGTTAGAGTGGGTTAACGGCTCAGGGGTAAAATGGTCATTTGTCAGATTGATTGTTGCTTTTGAAGATATTCGTCGACCGAAACCCAGAACAAATTTGTTTCTGTCAGAACGGGGACGACGGCAAGAGCGAGGAAATGGGCTTCGCGCCCACGGCGGAGTGGAAGTTGGGGCACGTGCCAGGCTTGAGGTGCTCGGAGGTGTGGGCGAGGGGTTGGAGGCAGAGAAAACGGCGTCGCACAAGGAACAGCGGAGCTTGACGGCCTTGGGCAGGCCAGTGTTGGCGTTGTGGACCAACATGGGCTCCAAGTGAGCCCAATACCAAGCCCCTTTGCCCTTCATGCCTTAGTCCGCACCATCACCAGCCCTTCGTACAGCTTGTGGACGGCTTTCGCCGCTGCCGACAGAGCCCCGACCGTCTGCGCGGTCGTGTTGGTAGTCGCCACTTATTCACCGGGGAGGGCCCGAGTCGGAAGAAAAAACCAAGGCCAAGCAGGTAAGTTTATCTCCTTAAATAAATGGGGCCTCGCATCGGCAATAAGTTCCGGCTTGGCCGGAAGATCGGCAGCGGTTCATTCGGAGAGATCTATCTCTCCGATTGTGACTCTTTTTGCTCATCTGATTGTCTGAATTGAATAAAGTTTGCAGCTTTAGATTATGTTTGTAATTGGGTGATTAGTTATTTGTTGATTTGGATTGTTTTGTTTGATTAGTGTTTAATTTGGAGATGGATTTTTTAGAGCAGGTATGAATATCATACGAACGAAGAGGTTTCTGCTATTGTTGTTGTCCCAATTCAGCTTCACAAATTTTGTTTCTTGATTAAGCAAGTTTTGATTTTTCAATGCCGGTTAGCTTTGCTTGTAGTTATGGACTTAGATTTACTTCGTTGTATTGTATGAGAGTGATATGAAGAAACAAATTTGTTCTGGGTTTCGGTCGACGATATCTTCAAAAGCAACAATCAATCTAGCAAATGACCATTTTACCCCTGAGCTGTTAACCCACTCTTAACGGATGTTAAAAATCTGGGGTGTGACTGGAATAAATGAAACTCTGGGGGCTGACTGGATTTATGCCAAACCTCAGAGGGTCTAGATGGAATTTTCCCATGGAAATAAATTGGAAACTTAATCAATTAATGAACTGAAATGGTAGTCTGAAAATTGAAAGAGGAAATGACGTTTAGTTAGTTTGAAAAATTAAATGGCAATGTATGTAATTTGGGTATTAATATGTATATATTTTGTATGATTAATAATGTTTATTAGGATTATGTAAAAGCTGATTATGGGTTGATCATAAAAAAGTCTTATGCAAATGGCTAAAATCACAATACACAGGCACAATTTTCAAATACAAAGAATAAAACTATAAATGACACTAATCTCTTGTACTTGCATGTCAACAACAAAACTGTTTAACCGACTCCGGTAAACACCTCTTTCATCCATTCATCTAAATAATTGTCTTTTAGTTGATGTTGAAATGATATCTTGTCCCACATCGGGAGTTTCAACAAACATCATACAGTTAATAATAAACTAATTATCTCTTCATATCACCGAGGCCTTTTATTAAAACTCTGCACCTGAGATTGACAGGTGGTTAAGTTGGGGACAATATCGGTGATGCTCGGCCCGCTTCTGCGCTACTCTGAAATTCAACATGGTATCAGAGCGGGTTGATATTTCAGGCCCAATGTGGTCCATTTCAATTATTCAGGCCCAATGTGGTCCATTTCAAATTCGGGTCCTCAGCCCAACATTACCTTCCACGTGTACCCCAATAGCATCGGGTCACACGTGAGGGGGAGTGTTGAAATGATATCTTGTCCCACATCGGGAGTTTCAACAAACATCATACAGTTAATAATAAACTAATTATCTCTTCATATCACCGAGGCCTTTTATTAAAACTCTACACCTGAGATTGACAGGTGGTTAAGTTGGGGACAATATCGGTGATGCTCGGCCCGCTTTTGCGTTACTCTGAAATTCAACAAATACCTCAAGAGAAGTTGTATGTAGATCGATATTTATATTAGAATCTAGAATAGGTGTCCAGCAAAATGCAATTTCACTACTAAATGTTGAGTGTCCAGTAAAATGCAATTGCACTACTAAATGATGTATCTATTTTGACTTCCATTTGGTATCTGTATTTGGGCGGATTAAGTTAAACGCAGCCGCCATTTGATTTAAAATTCCATTCATTCAACCAAAAAAGTGGCCATCGTGCTCTATTATATATACATCAACCTGCTTATGAATCCAATGAACAAATCTCCAAGTAGCCTCTTTCACATATAAAGGCAAAAATGGCCCCTTCATCAATTGCTATCCTCCTCCTCTTCATTACCTTCCTCTGGTCACTCCTCCTCCGACCACTAATCACGCGGCGGAGACACCCAAAACTGCCGCCCGGGCCGGTTGCACTACCGATCATTGGCAACCTACATTTGCTAGGCAAACTCCCACACCGCAGCCTCCAACACCTAGCCAAAAAATATGGGCCCATAATGTACTTGCGCCTAGGCAGCAAACCCACCATAGTGGTCTCATCTCCCAAAGCTGCCGAGCTCTTCTTGAAAACCCACGACACCATTTTCGCTAGCCGGCCCAAAGTTCAGTCATCAGACTACATATCCTACGGCACAAAGGGCATGGGGTTTAGGGAATATGGCCCGTACTGGCGCCATATTCGCAAGTTGTGCACGCTGCAGCTTCTCTGTCCGTCAAAGATAGAGGGGTTCGCGCCGATGAGAAGGGAGGAGGTCGGGTTGTTGGTTGATTGTCTGAAGAAAGCCGCGGAGGAACGCGAGATGGTCGATCTTAGTAAGAAGGTACGAGAGCTTATGGAGGGCATAACGTATAGGATGGTGCTTGGAAGCAAATATGATGATGAGTTTGATGTCAAAGGAATTATTGAGGAGATCATGCTCTTGACAGGGGCAGCTAACATTAGTGATTATATACCTTTCCTTAGTCCATTTGATATTCAGGTAACTTTCTCTAATTTCCATACTTCTTGCACTAACAAGCTTGTTATATACATTCAGATCACATCACATCTTTGACATGAATCTACCTTCTAATAGTAGAACAATAATTACTAATCCATAATCGAGATATTAAAAGTATTCTACATGCTAACAAACTATTCGTTTCTGTCGAGATTGATTTTATGCAATATTATTAATTTATATGGTACAATAAAAAAGAGTTTTGTAAATATAATATAAAATTATCAATTAGTGACAGCTTTGGACGCATGGCTCTTTTAGCTAGCCATCCAGCTCTTACTCCCAAAAAAGGGATTGTTTATAACCTTCTGTATACTGCATGTCAAGTTAACCATTATTGACTCTTTTCAGGGATTGAGAAAGCGGCTGAAGAGACTAAGCAAGAGAATCGACCAAATGATGGAAAAGATAATTCGGGACCACGAGCAAGTTGCCAAAACTGGACCAGCATTAGAAGGTCGCGATCATAAAGACTTTGTGGACGTTTTGCTTTC
The DNA here is from genome assembly GCA_033992175.1 of Spiraea crenata. NCBI lineage: Eukaryota > Viridiplantae > Streptophyta > Magnoliopsida > Rosales > Rosaceae > Spiraea > Spiraea crenata. The sequence continues at coordinate 1,298,562 of JAVBHV010000078.1, read as the reverse complement.
GTTATTGAACCAACCACTGAATCCCAGTGATGAAGAAGTCTACATGATTGACCGGACTAATGTCAAGGCCATCATACTTGACATGATCGCCGCCGCGTTTGATACTTCGGCCACAATCATCGTCTGGACCCTTACCGAACTCATTAGGCATCCGAGGGTGATCGAGCGTCTTCAAGAAGAGCTCCGAACCGTGATCGCTCCCGACCGAATGGTGGAAGAGAGTGATCTACCAAAGCTGGAGTACTTGAACATGGTGCTCAAGGAGAGCTTTAGGCTGCACCCAGTTGCACCATTTCTCATCCCACATGCATCCACGGAGGAGATTACAGTTGAAGGATATCACATTCCCAAGAAATCCGTAATCTTTATAAACACCTGGGCAATCGGGCGAGACCCGAATGCATGGTCGGACAATGCAGAAGAATTTTACCCCGAAAGGTTCATCGATAGCAATGTCGATCTTCGAGGGCATGACTTCCAGCTTCTGCCATTTGGGTCGGGAAGAAGAGGTTGCCCCGGTATGCAATTAGGGCTGACCACAGTCCGTCTGGCTTTGGCAAACTTGGTCCACTGCTTTAACTGGGAGCTCCCAACTGGGCTGCTGCCTAAGGATTTAGACATGACCGAGGCATTCGGGTTGTCGCTGACGAAAGCCAACCCCTTGCTTGCCATGCCTACTTACCGCCTATGCAATCAACTTTTATAAGCAAGATAATTGCTACTGCTAATGCAATAAAGAACACTTAAAGCACTTCAATACCGGAAGTAAATGGCCTCCGAGATGAAATACTTGTTTTAAAAGAAGGGTATGATTAGAAGAAAAATGTACAAAACAGAGTGTAATCATGGCCATTTCTCAAAGTAACTATACCATAAAGATTCTGAGCGCATAATCTGATTATTACATAACCATCTCAAAAGACAAAAAAAATTCGCTCAAGCTAGATTCAGATGTCCACTAGGTGTAATAACAACATTTCCTGTGTCAGAATCAAACCAAAAAAACAGCATCTACTTGCCAAGAACAGAACATTTTCCCTTCCCTCCTTGCTCACGGTTGTCTGCAAGAATAAAATATGCACATAATTAAGTATACGTTTGAACAATTGCTTCTACACAAGTTGCAAGAAAAGAACTGCACTGCATCTACAATAAAGAACTATAATCCCAAAACCACCTCCGCCATTACATGCGCAAGTTATTGGTTACACTGTTCGGAATCTTCTGACTAGCTACCTATTCTGATAACAAGATACTGCTATAGATGAGAATGAATGGCCTGACTAGACAGCAGAAACTATAAAATATAATGCATTGTCAGAAAGGATTTTGACTCCATGCATTACTATTTCATCTATGGATCATAGGACAAGAAAGGAGGAGAAAGGAGACATCATAAACAATACATTTGAAAGTTAAATCTTCTGTAGCATTTCTTACCAATTAACTGGCTGATATGGATCACTCGCCATGACCACTTCTGCTGACAAAAAAATGAACCCTCCTAGTTGTAGTACTCACTATCGAACCTGAGAAGGAGAACACAGCAGCCCTGAAGCATCTGCCCCAACAACTGCAAGATCACAAACCGTACAGAGCTTCCCTTCTTGGGTTGGCACAAACCGTGAGGTACAGTATGGGCAAGAGACATCCTTCTGTCCCCGGTAAATTGGTACATGTGTTGCCCCACAAACAACAAATGGATTCCTGAAATCATAGTTCAATTGAGAGGCATCCGTCATATTCCTCTCTGCGGCTTGCAATACTTGCCTGGCTCTTTTTGCATGATTCTCATTGGTAGGGTTGGTTTCCAATAGCCGCCTGGCAAAATTCGCCGCAGTGGCAAGGTTCCCTGCCTTATAGCAAACTTGCATTGCACTATTCAAGGCAAGCCTTAAGTGAGGCAATTGAAGATTGCAGTGGGTGAAATATGCTGCAAGCTCTTGCTCTCGTACTGGCTCATTTGTAAGTTCCCTTCTCTGCAGCTCCATTTGCAATCCCAGAACATACTCTTTGACAATTATAATCAACTCCTTAACTTCGTCAACTTCCCTCCTTGAATCAACAACAATCAAAGGAATTGTATGGAGAATGCTAACAAAAAGCTTAAGAGCATCAGGTAACTTCCCAGCTGTCGTAGCCTTGTAACCAGCTTTGAGCTTCTCTTCCAGCCGAGAAAAACTGAACACAAGTGCTGGTGGGCCTCTCACATTCGGGGTAGCAGATTCATTCCACCCGCGCTCAATTGCTAGTGTTATCACTGGAGCAGATGAAAATGCACGCAGATAGCTGTGGCTGCCAGTGTGAAGATCAAGAAACATGGGTTTCAAAGGAGCAAAATTTTTAATTCCAAGCTGCCTGTTCAGCAAGCGCATTGCAGTATCAAAATTGCCGGCTGCTGCATGTTCAGCAGCAAGAGATGATTTTTGGGTCCAAATCTGGCTGACAGGCATGCCAGTAGTTGGAGCAACAAAAGCTGATGAAGTTGCATGAACAGAAGCCCTTGGCGTTTCAGATTCAGGGAGGAGATCCAAGTCATCGAGGCCCCATCCACTAGCTTCACCATTTTCTTCAGCATGTTCCTCATCTTCCAGTACTGCAGTGACATCTCCATTTTGCAAACCATCAACGTCAACCATACCCAGCTCTTCAACCCCCCAGCGATCACCATCAATATCATCCTCATCATCTTCAGGGCCCCTGCCAACACTATCCAACCCACCTTCAAATATACCTCTCATGACATTGAGAAGAGGCCAATCACCACCACGCACAATTGGAGTTGGTGGCATCAAAAGAGTGGGTACTTTCCCCTGTGGCAAAGTTGGAACATTTTCTCCCAACTCTGCAGATAACCGCTCAGCAACATCATGTAGGCCATGAACTGAAGCTGTGATATAAGCAAGGGGCAAGTGGCCAGCATTCTCCAGGATCTTAACGCGCTCATTGATATCACCCAGATAGAGTGCGTTGTGGAACTGACCCATGACATCATTTTTAACCTCAGCAATTTTCAGCATCTTGGATAGTTTTTCCCTATTACCAGTTATGAGATAGAGGAAAGATAGCCTCTCAAAGTTTTTAGTCTTCTGGTAGGCATACTCCACGATACCTACATTGCCTTGACGAAGAGCCTCCACCCCCAACCTATACCAGTAATCTTTTTCATCAATCGCTGTAGCGGATGCAACTGCAATTTGAAGATTCCCACTCTCTATAGCCAGATTGAACCTGGTTCTTTCATCTTGCACAAAATGGAGAGCAACTTCGGGGAATCCCTTCTGTTGCAGATAAGCAATCACTGCCTGCCCACAGAGCTGCGAGTTCCTTATCATGCTCATAACATGGTCATATTTCTTCTCCAACAAGGATAACTTGAAAATGTATTCTGTGGCATCAATAACTATGGCCTTGTTTTTCCCATCTCGATCCAAGCAAAAGATAGTATTTCCTGAAACCTTCGTAATGTAGATAGGAACATCCAGAGTTCGGATTATTCCACTATCTCCATTAGGTAGACAGTATTTTATGTGATTTAGAGTTGTGTAAATGAAGACACCATTGTCATCCCAGCCACCACTCTTTACACGGATTGTCTCATGAAGTGTGCACTGGTGCACAAGCTCCTTGCTGGCAATAATAATTGCATGTTTGCCGAGCAAGGCAACACTATCCATCTTATTAGACCAAACAACATACTTGATGAAGGGGGTTGCAAGATCCCCAAGAATAACCCTCTGCTGGAGGTCAAATATAACCACTCTGTCCTCTGCCCTGCACAACACATTACCTGGTCCAGCATAGAATATTGCATCAGCAACAAAAGGAAGGGCACACTTTTTAATGGTTTCATTCGTCATATTCTTAACCAGGACTTGGTTGTTGCTTTTGTCAAGAACAGCAAACCTATTCCGTGCCATAAACACAGCTGAACCTCCAACTCCCCTCTTTGCATCTTGCAGACTGTCACCCCTACTAATGCTGTCTTTGGGTATCACATACAACTCATAAGATCCTCCGTCTAAGTCTGAGCAAATAAGAACTGCATTTTCTGAGGGACTGTAAGAAAGAGTCCTTGGACTTTGATTTAAAATGGTGGAACCAGGGCGCCGAATAGGAATTACTTGTGTGTCTCTTTGGTTTGAGAACTCATAGTACCTCAAGAAGCGGTCTTTAGTATAGAACAGAGAATTCCCACTCACTGCAAAGGCTGGACGCTCCCTCTCTAACTTAAATACGATCATGCCACTGTCATGGCCTGCTGCCAGCAGATTCATCTCAGGGTGAGCCTGAAGAATCCAGAAACGGTCATGCTCCCGCCGGAAAGTTTGAATCCCAGTTCGCTTTGTTACATCCCAGACACGGATGCTTTTGTCCTCCGAGTTTGATACAATTATGTCCTGTTTGGCATGGAACATAACACATGAAACATTATTCATGTGCCCTCTCAACGTGTCAACTTCCCAAGCCTTTGTATCTGAAAAGAAAAGGAACAGTTCATATCAAAAACGAAATCACTATGACCACCACATGACTGTGACAATCACTCAACAACACTTCAAAATCTTTAGGGTACTGTTTATTACAGAAGATCACAAATTTGTACTCAGCAAGAACATTGAAAAACCAAGAAACTAACAGTACTACAGATATTTTATAAACTGCCCCATGAATCTTATGAACACGGAAATAACAAGGTGGCTCCCTAATACATAACAAACGAATATATATAGTAACAAGGAAAAAGTAATAAGAACTATAATGTCATACCATTCATCCGCCACAATTTAACTTGGCGATCATCTGCGCCTGAGACAATTAGAGGCAGATTAGGGTGGAATGAAGCCCAGTTGACACCTCGATCATGCCCTTCCAAGACATACTTAACAACAGCATCAACACCACCGAAAAGATCAGTGTTCATCTGACTTAGTCGCAATATGTCATCTGCTGGGGAAACGGTCTTCTTTTTCAATGAACTTATATCCCAAACCCGGACAGTCTGATCCAAAGAGGCCGACACAACAAGGTCCTCTTTAGGATGGAATGAGGCACACATGACATAATGATTGTGGCCCGTCAAAACTGAAATACAAGTCCGTGACTGCCAATTCCAGATTCGAATAGTCTGATCATCACTAGCGCTCACAATCCATGGGTACTCATGGTGAAACTGCACCGTACGGATATAATCAAGGTGCCCAAGTAGGGTAAAAAGACACCTGTGCATCTTATAATTCCACACTTTAATCTTATAATCATCCCCTGTAAAAAATGCAACACAGTTTGATTACTGCATAATCACAGAGTCCTTATTCCAATCTAGAAGTTTTATGTTCGCATTCAGCTCACAATCAGTTCAGATATCGTTTTAGTTTTCGATTTTCTACCTACAGTTGCCTTCAACTTAGATCTACAACTTCCTAACGAACAACTACTAAATCATATTGCTGAAAACCAATTGAACTAATCAAAACCAAAACTAATTCCGAAAATTCCAAACTAGAAGTTTTACGTTGACATTAAGCTCACAATCAATTCAAATTTCTCTTTCGATTTCCTAACTACAGTTGCCTCTCAACCTAGATCTACAGCATCCTAACAAACAACTAATCAAAAGAGATACAACATCTACAAAATCACATTGCTGAAGACCCCAATCAAAATCCAAACTAACTAAAAAACCGCAACCAAAATTCCGAAAATTCCGAACCTCCGGAGACAAAGAGCGGCTGCGACTTGTGGAAGTGGACGCCACGAACGGGCCCATCGTGCTCGTCGAACCGATCAATGAGCGTCCCCATGCGGTAGTCCCATAGCTGGATCACACCGCTGTGCAGACTCGCGAGGATCCACGGCCTCTTAGTGTGGAAGCTCAGTCCCTTCACTCGATTACTCTTCGTCTCAAACTTGGTCAACATCTTGACCGATCACTACTGCGCACAATCAAACAAAATCAACCGAAAATCGCATCAGAAACGAAACGAAACCTAGAAGTTTCTCGGCAAACAAACACTGCAAAAATTCATGAAAATCGCTAAAACGAAACAGAAATTTTGGAAAGAGATCTGAATCGTCGAGAAATTTGTACCTGAGATCCGATCAAGATGAGTGCTGGATGCGTTCGCGTGTATATGTTTGTATATCTATAGTGAGAGAGAACTGTGGGAATTTCAGATTTTTAGAGAGAGGGTGTGTTTTTTTAATTCTTGATAGAGAAATAGTGAAGTCTCCTTTTATATTAGTTCATGGAAAATTGGGGGAAATAGATTATGGCCGTCGGATGCGTAGTGGATGGATGTGATCAAGTGGAGACCGTCACCAGTGCAATTCGAGTCCACTTCAGTTTATTACAAGTGTAAAATCTGAAAATTACCCTTACAAGATTTTTTTCCTTTTTCCAGGCAATTTACGATTCGGAAAAATGAATTAGAATGGGAATCGAATACTCAACCTGTTGAATATAGAGCTTCCTTTTCTTGAGAGGAAATTTCTTCCTACATTACAGTAAGAGCGATTAAAATTTGATTTTTAAGTGAATAAATATAAGGAAAAAAAAAGAAAAAAAAAAAGGGAAGCAGAGTGCTTTCCTTTCTTCCCTCCCATTATCTTGTAAACATGACCTTAGTTTTCACAAAATCTTATTTGGGGTGGGCTGAGCTCGGGTTACATTGGGCCCAGAATTTGTCCCACTTGTTCGTCTGTTTTGGACGAACTTGTCCCTTTGCCACACCGATGTCTTTCTTTGCGAATTTTATGTTGCTTTCTTGTATGAACCCCTAAACACCAAAATGTGCTGATGCCTTGGCTACTTCTCCAATCGGCAGAAGTAGAAGTTGTGGATTGATTTTTGAATGCTGCTTTGTATTGTTTATTTCTTCGTTCTTTCGGTCGAAGAGTTGCGATCCTTCAGTCAAGTTTACTGTGAAAGATAAGAGAGATACCAGGTGTTTCATGATCTGCAAGAACAGTGTCCATGTTTATCTGAATGAGGAAAACCTTTATACCACCCGCCGGCGGCGAGAATCACGTTTCATCAACAAAACTGAAAAACTAATATTGACGTGGGCAAATTGTACTACAAAAACCAAACTCATGGCAAACTGTTAAGCGGGTACAGAAGAACTGCTGTGTCTCAAGAGGTTAAGATACATCGGAATTGTTTGAGTCACATACATAGGAAACAAGAAAAAATGGTAAAACTTTTAGACAAGATGGAAACTAAGGACAATAGTCTTGTTAGCTAGACATCATGACCTGCTCGCTTGACTGGAGCGCTTGGCTAGCAAACGATCGTACATCAACATCGGGATCCTCACTAAGCTCAACCAAACAAGGACGAATCATGCTCTCCACCACCTGTTAAAAGCATAATATGCAAAAATCCTTATCAGAACTTCCACTCAAATTGACTATTTTGAATTTTATGCTTCTGTGCATAAGGAGAGGACTACCAAATGCAAAAGATCTCTAATAACTTACAGACTGATCAACTATCGGAATAAAGGACTGCAACACCTTAGCCACATTGAACTTGATGTTTGGTACCCTGCAAGAAGCAAATCTCAGCCTAAAACCCAACTTAAAAGAAACAAAAGGATAACTAAGCTTATTATTTCTTAATCTTTACCTATCTTTGGATGCATTGATGACCACTGGTAGAAGTTTAGAACAAGTGATTTCTGATCCCAGAACAGGGGCAAGTAGAGAAATCGCATGTAGAATGGTCATTCGATACAAATAGTGGGGGTTGCTAATCATCTCCAAAACCTGTCAAGAGATTTGCAAATTTACTTTTCCTTGAGGCACCATGTGAGAGATTCCCCATTTCAAACAACATTACCCAGTGATCAATCTCTTTAACAACATTACCCAATGAACAACTAGAACCAATGTAACCTTTTGAGAAGAAAAGCAAACCTGTGGGACTATATGTTGCAATGCCCATTCGGCGCCAAATTCTTCTGCAAGGCGCTTCACGTTATTAGCAGCTGCATCACGTATTGAGTAAACCTACCATCATCAACAATTGTTGTTAGTAAAATAGATCTGGAAAGAGGCTTACCCGTCCATACTCTTATCACCAATTACTACAATTACATTACATATTCAACCACCTAGAAACAAGATCTCTATGTTTTTATTCATAACAAAAAAACAAAAATAAGCATTGCTGATGATGAAATTGAAACAACAAAGGCATAAAAACCGATCCCTTTCTTCTTCTTTTTCTTTTTTATTTTTAAGCTAAGCAATAACATGCAATATTGACACATAATTACCAAAACCGAGAGCTGCACAAACCTTATCATTTAACCACTGCATGCAAAGGGAGCCAAGTTTATCATCAAAAAACCCTACACCCAACTGACTTGCCAACAAAGGGATATATTCTATTATCGCAAGCCGAACCCTCCAATGTCTGTCCTCTGCGAGTTCAACTATTGCTGGCAAAAGAGATTGGGACAGTAGATCAATCCCGATTACCTGCGTAACCAAGTAATATCAACAAGACTGATTCGACTTTAATATAACAATATTAAGATTGATTCTTAAAGCAATTGTCCTTATCAGATACTTAAGCACCAAGTGCACACGCAGACAAGAATCTGTAGGCAAACGGATAGAATCACTTTTGACAAACCTGGTTGACTTGATCAAGCTTGCTGATGATATTTAGCCTGACATCAGGGAACTCGTCTTTTAAAAGAGAAAGGAAAATAGGCAGCAGCTGTTCTATAGTTGCATCCTACAACCACCAAAAGAAAGTAACTTTAGTCTAAGGAGAGGGAGTAAGATGTTCTTAAGGAAGAATTTGCATAAGATGACGCAAACAACAAAATGTTCTTGCCTTCCCCAAAACTGGTGCCATTCCCATTATCACTGAAGCCAGTGCAGAACGAACATGCTGGGAAGAATCTGTTGACAATTCCTAAGCAGGAAAACTTAATAAATCATGGTGATCTCATACAAGGAACAGCTAAACAGTATAGGTGAAATACTACAGAAAATATAATCTAGGCCTCCGGTGAGATGTGTACCTTTAGAAATGGAAGGATCTGCTGAATAGCAAGTTCTGGATCCAAAATTCGGCAAAACTTAGTGACCTTTCCTGCAGCAGCTATTCGTACTTCGGCCTCATTGTCACGAAGAAGCCGAACATATGCAGGCACAAGGTCCGACCTAAAGTATTCCAACATCACAACAACCATGAATAAGAATTGAAGTGAAACACTCAAACTATGCTCAAATCAAATTTGGGGAACATTTTAACAAATTAGGTGATATATATCAATTACAATAATCCTCACCAGTACTTTTCAAAGAACCAGACAAGACATACGACATTCAAATAAGAGTCAAGCCAAGAAACAGAATGATAACCTTGTAGCTTCTGGGCCAACAGCTTCACACAGCTCGTATAATTGATTTGCAACCATGTAACGAACACGCCATGATTTGTCCTGGTCAAACGAACAAGATTGCATCATGCATATTAGCAAGAGCACGCACAAAATTGCAAGACAATTCAGAAGCATGAGATAGTAAATTAGAAAACACAAAGAGACATGATAAACATCAACAGAAAATAAACACTGCTCGCTACTGTCCATGTAACTAATGCCCGAGAGTATTGATTACCTGTGAAAAATTAACAATAACAGGAAGAATATGCGCAACACAATCTTGAGGTTCCAGCAGCTTCCCAAGAGCTGCACAGCCCTCAACGGCCAATAACCGAACAGAATCCTGATCTGAAAACAACATGTATTAGAGACAAGTTCATACTTAATACGAGTGCAAGAGGCAAACAACGATGTCTGTAATCAGAACTCATAAGATAGAATTCATATTGATTGATAATAGAATGCAATACAGGAGAGATTAGAGACAAGTTGACAGTTGAAACCAATCCAAAAATTTTGGTAGAAACTTTGTAAAGCACTCGATTCAACATATTTGTAATTCATATGTCATAAACCAAAAGACACAAGGAAATCTGATGTGAATATTGATTAATCCTGTGCTATTGAAAAAGAAACGCAACAAAGGGTGAACAGCAGAAGATTCATCAGCACATACCATCCTGTGTCAAATCATCAAACATAGACATGATGTCAGCTTTGAGGTGCCCAGCTTCCACAGTCGCAGCAAACTTTCCTAGGTTAGTTGCAGCAGATCTTCTAACCATGGGCATGTCATCTTGGCACAGTTGACTGTATGTAGTTCGCAAATCAGTTCTCAAAGCCTCTGGGGCACTAGGATACGCAATATGAAACAACCCACAGGATGACACTCGGGCTGTAAACCACTCGCCAGCAGCAAGTCTCTGTACATTGAAAACAAAAACCGTCATTTCATTTTACCAAGGCACTAAACATTCTCATATGGAAAAAGAACATCACCTTACCTTAACCAATGGAACGAAGTACTCAACCAAGTCCTTTTCCTTCATCTGCCCACCAATTTTACACAATGACTCTACCGCTTTGTCCCTCACGCACGTTTCCTCAACTGTGCATAGCGTTTCCAACGGCGGTAGCAGAATGTTGGCATGTTCCACACCACCTACATACGGGATAAACACCCCCAACTCCTCTGCCATTGCCAGAAGCACCTCATCATCGTCGTCGTTGTTTTCGCTCAGGAAAGGAATCAGCTCCTTCCTGGTCCTCTCTTCCCCCAATGCACGTGCAATGGTGGACAGCCTCCGGATTGAGTTCAACCGGAGCTGAATGTCCTCATTCTTCAGCTCATCGATTAAAACCGCAATCGGGTACAAAGGTTCATCAATCATAGCCATGTTTTCACCCCGAAATTACACCTCTAAACTGAAAAACAAAACACAATTTCCAACACCCAACTGAGAAACCCCACTTCTAAGTCAAACTACATACACATGTACATAACAAGTTGAAGTTTCCATGGTCTAATCGAAACTAGAAACAAACTAGAGTGCGATTTCGGACAAGATCCATTCAATTAATTAACTTTTGTGGTAAGAGAATGAAATCTCAGTAGATCGATTGAAGAAAGATCATAAAAACAATCAATCGAATTCACCTGAGGAGGGCTTTGCGTGGAGAGCTCTCGATCTGAAGGAGACAAGTGTTGGAAATGCGCGCAGATCTTTGTGGGTTACAAGAACCAGAGCGACAAAAGAGACGAGATGTGATTAGTTTAAATTTCCGTCGAAATCGGGGATTTTTCTTCGTTTTTGTCCAACTATTATTTTGCACCAGGAGGCAGGACCCGAATCATGCCCGACCCGGTTTCATATTCGGGTGCCCCACCCGGATTATGCATTGTTTTCCATTTTTTTCACGTAGAAAACGCATTGATTACCAGGTTACTATTAACATTGTCGATATGTCATCGATAATCTGTTATTATAATCTATTACTAGTAGAGCCGATGTGAATTGGAATATGAATACTGTTCGGTTCTAAAACTAATTTCTTTATTCTTTGTTCAGAATCTGTTGTCTCTAAAATTCGAAGAATAGTTCATTACTTCCAGTACTTCTCTTTGGGTTGAAAAAATAGATATTAATTCCAAAGAAAAAATAAAAGGCAATTATATTGTTTGCAACGCAGGAGCCTCGCAGAGCCTAATACAAGTTAGTTTTTATCTTACAATTTGGTCGAGCAAAAAGTATAAATACCAACATCATGGAGCGTAAGTTAGAAACACTAATTTCCTACCTTCTTGTTTTCATCGACATCCCCTCTCATTATTCCCTTTAACGCTCCGAGTGATCCTAAACTGTAGCCTGCAATTTATGTGATATCGACGACCCAGAGGTGTTGACAGTTTCGCGCATTTATGATCATCTTCGTCAACCAAATAGAGCTCAGTTGGCATTGCCCATCAAGAAAGCTAGACTGTTGATGTGAATAATGTCAGCAGCAGATAGCCGTCCCATTATATTTTGGAACTGAACTAACGGCAGATATCATTCAAGTTCCGTCTGGTGCTTTATCACTTCAGACAGTTGAACAATCTGGTCCAAAGCCTGCGAGGTGGCTCTACTACTTCTGGAGGTTCAGCAGGTTCCTTGAAATGTGCTTTCTCGCTTAACTCTTCAAATGAGTCGACAAGATTCTGAAGCCTTGCAACAAACTCTATTAACAGGGATGAGAATGTAGCTAGCGACAGTTGGCTGGCATTTTCATAGGTATTTGATTCTTCTGCTACTGGCGGGTTCTGAACCTTAAATGTAAGTCCTGCAGGCCATGAAATCTGTTTCATGAACATGCTTCCTGATGAGAGACCTGCAGGGAGCAGCTTGGAGTGGTTCGCATCAGTTACTGTGGAGCTCACTCCAGCCGGAACCACAGGAATCTGGCCATCCCCACTTTCTGGCTCAGGAAAAGATCTGAGATCAAGTACAGCTTCACTTAGGGATTTGTATTCTCGGAACTTATTTTCATCATCATCCATATTCAATAAGTCTTGAACTTCTCCCAAGTCCTTTGCCCGATTACCAATCTCCCAGCTTTCTGAATTGACAAGAAGGTAAGACTTTTGGTCAATTTTCTTTTGCAACTCTTCTGCAGCCTCGTGCACTTCATTGAGTACATCTATAGGACCTAGTTTCTCCAACTTTTTCAGCTTGTTTCCTAGTTCACGTAACACTTTAGCGCCTTCTTGACCTACCCTTTGAAGCTCCCTGCGGAACACTTGTCTTCGATCAGCAGGAGCCTACACGTACAAATATTAGAACTTCAATAAAAGACATTACAGCATTTCATATATAAACACAAATAGAGCCAGGGTAGCTCAAGAAAAAGTGCAATTACTCTAGAAAGTTATTCAAATGCAAATCAAATCATCGTAGGTGCATGTACAAATAGGCTGACAATGTGGTTAGAGCCCTAGAGGTGGAAAGGCTAGTACCTGTATTTCAGAAAGTATACATCCGTGCAATGCCATGACCATGAATGCACAATGCCTAAGTGCACCACCTACTTTGACATAATTCTTCCATGGATATCTAAGCATTTTGTACCGACCATGAGGTGGCTCCCAGATAGCAAATCCCATCTTCAAACAGAAACTGATGAGTATAAAAGCGAGAAAACAAAAGCATCTACTAGTGCTAGAAATAATTGCACCATTATATTGCAATAGAAAATACCAGAGTGTCCTCTTGGCTTGTAGATTCTACAGCAGATCTATAGCCACTGTAGAGCGGGTCATCAGAAGCTTGGTAGGTAAGTATCTTGGAAGGGATTCTCTCATATTCGACACAGTTAAGGTAATTATTAACAACACCTGAAAAATGATAAAGAAAGTCCATAAGTAACAAACCTGGGGTTTGCACCACTAGTAAGAAAAAAATATTCTGCAATACCCAACAAATTTCAAGTGTATAATGAATCAACCTTCCAATGATTTGGCAACACCCAGGAAGTTTTTAACCACCAAATTGTGTAGATCTTCGCCAGCCCAGATGGGAAAGATCAATATATTTACTCCCAAACCGACACCAGCCCCCAGTGCAATGAGAAAGAATCGTGACACAGCTGTATGCACGAATTCCCTTGTCCTATAGCCCGATACCATGATGAAACAATATGTCAACAAGAACACCCGAAACCCGTATTCATAAGGCTTCATTGTCGGATATAGCTTTGCATAAGTTGCAAGAAATCCTATCAACCAGAAAACAAAAGTTAGCAACTAAAGTAAGTTGAACTTCCAAATCACACGCCAAAATGAACAAGTATACTGGTAGCACTTCAGACCTATGATAAATATACTGGCAAAAATAACAACTTCTTCCCACTCTCCAGCTAACCCACATAAGTATGCCATTCCCAAAGCAAGACCTCCAGCAGAAAATGTCCCCAAGCCACGATTAAATCCTTTACTTAGAGTCGCTCCTGCATATGAACACAGTGAAAATATGAGAGTAAAGTAAACATATTGGTGAATCCCAGCTGTGAGAATTCATGCTGGAAGTTAACCGATCACTCTTAAAGCACAAATGCACTCCGAAATTTCGAATCCGAGGTATGAACTATTTCGAGTTGAGGACCCAGCACTAACAAAAAAGATAACATTTTTCAATCTGTTACTATACAAAAGAAAGATGGTTTGAACCAACAACATTTCATCTACAGAAAGATGTTGAATGACTCTACATTCACGTGGAAATAAAAAACCAACAAGAAGGATAAAACTTTAACCTCAACTTCATTATTAATAATCATGAGCTCCATGCTTTTTCCAATTCCCTTCACTGATTACACACTAAAGTTAGTTTCTTTTCATTTCTACTGATACTGCCAACACTATATCATATTCATTATCCACAAGAAAAATTCTCCAATTCCGCAAAATCAAAAGCAAAATGCGAAAATACAGAAACACCAATAAGCACACGTGCAAATTGAAGATAACCCAGATGAAGAAACGAGTAAAAAAAAACCCAAATAGTAAAAACCAATTTTACCTATGCTGAACTCAAAAACCACCACAACAGTGAGAATAGCCCAGACGGAGTAGCGGCTGAGCTGCCGGAAAGGCTCCTTGAGGAAAATCAGCAGAGAGATGATCATCAGGGCCAGGCCCATCTTCGCGGCGAAGACAATCTTTCTCGGATCGGACCGGCCCATCTGAAACGCCCGCTCCGAAACATGTTGGATAGTCCGGCAGAACCTGACAACTCTGTCGGAAACTGATCGGAAACTGCAGCACCGGGCCGACCCGGATGATGACGGGTCCTGCTCTTCGACGTGGACGAAACCCAGCTCCGAATAGCCCTTGTAATTCGAGAGCAGCCGCTCTCTCTTCTCCTGGAAAGTGTACTTGAAAGAACCCAACTTCGCAGCTGCCATTTTTGAACCCAGAAAAACAGAGGAGATTGAAAATACGAGCTATGTTGTTGAATTTCTCTGTATTTATTTGTGGTTGGTTAATTTTCGGGTTGGATCTCGGGAAAAATGGTTATTTTTATTTTTGCAATTGTTTTTGTTGTCGTATGTAAGCAAATTATTTGTTTTGTCTGATGTGAGCAAATGTTGGATGGGTTCAGTTCAGTTCAGTTTTAACGCCGTTAGTTTATCCAGATCATTGGGAAGTGTTGCGTAGTGATTGCCGTAGCTGCCCAATGAGATTTTTTTTTTTTTTTTTTTGTCAACACCCAATGAGATATTTTTTACTTTCATATAATTGA
Organism: Spiraea crenata; assembly: GCA_033992175.1. Lineage (NCBI taxonomy): Eukaryota > Viridiplantae > Streptophyta > Magnoliopsida > Rosales > Rosaceae > Spiraea > Spiraea crenata. Next base: position 1,283,378 of record JAVBHV010000078.1, on the reverse strand, counting down.
GAACTTGAATTCTACGTCACTCAAATTGAACAAAAGAAAAAAGTTACTTCCTCTGACTTTGAGGCACAATGAGTGCTTTTGGATAGCTTCGATAAGCATTTTCGGATAATGATCTATCTGCATGTTCTCTTTTAAGCAAATTAATGCATTTTTTTGTTTCGGATAATTGAAATCAAATCCTCTGGAGGTTTTTCTGTTGCACATGCACTTAGCTTGAAGCAAAAATCTAGCCAAATTGGACAAAATAATTCCACCTTAAATGCACATCACATTCACTCTAAACGAATGACACGAAAATGACCAGAAAACTCAGGTGATTACCAGCTAATTCCAAAAACGAAGATTTACGCATGCATACAAGTTTCTTATTGGTTGGGGTATGATATGAGTTTCCAAGAACTGATCAAAGGCGTCTGCGGATCATGGTTTTCAGGCTCATTGTTGGCAGTGTTACTGCTGCTGAGGTCTTGTATGTCAAGGATCTCAACTCTGCGATTCGTCTTCTTCCTTATCTTAATCGCTACGTCCTGTGGGATAAAACTGCCGCACACGCTCACCCTGCACTCCTCCTTGTCGATCATATGCGTCTCCAACTCTAAATTATCAACAAACAAATTATATGTGTTATAGCTTATAAGCAAAATGGCATGATGCATATTTGTGGTCTAATTGATATGAATGAAATTTCTGACCTTTCATATCAAGAAGCGCTCTCCTTACTTTTCTATAACAACCATTGCAGTCGATGTGGATTCTCATCAGCATGTAGCAGTACTGTAGAAGATCATATATAAGTGTATCAGACCTTTGCAGATGTTCGAAATGAATGAAATTCTGACCCGGAGAAGAGACTAAAATACCTTGTATGTCATGAAAACCTGATCACAGAGAGATGTACAGTACTAATTGTTAGCTTAAGAATCCAAAATGGGTCGAATTGACAACACAAAAAGGTCGACACTCAAAAGGAAAACTAAGCATACGATAATATAGAAAATGAAAAGGGAGCAGTATATCATGAGCTGGTTAGTAGTTCTGTTGATTCATATTGGACTTGTGTTTCATCTTAGAATCCGATTCTTCCCATGCAAAGATGGAATTTGATGTGGTGAGTTTCTCTCATCAATCATGACTTCTTTGCATTGTTTTATGTTTACACATGCATTAAGCTAGCCAGAGCATCAACTTTCCTGCTTCCAGATGCGCCTGTTTGCCAACACAAAGGCATCACTTCACTTTTGTCATTACACCTTTTCCAGATGGTAAATTCCTCAATCCAGGTGGTCAAATATAAAGTTCACTTGACTCTAATCGAGGGATTCTTTTCAGGCTTCCAAAATTCTCTCTTTTACCATATACTTTTCTAATAACTGTGATTGAAATTTCAATACAGTACAACTTACAACATAGATTATGCGAGGCTTTGTTTCGGATCAACTTATACACGTATGAGTACACAATTCGTGGTTGGTTTACAGGTCCATTATTGTGAATTGCGCAATCAACAATGGGAGGAAACTTAAAGCTTTGAGAGAGGTTTTTGCAGAAGGCAGGAACTTTTCTTAGAAATCCTTTGCAGACTGGTTTACGAGTGAGTGTGACTTTCTTATCTAAAAGATGTACCGCCATGGAGTCTACGTCTGATAAAAAGAAAGAAAACCAACACCAACATGTGCATTTTGTAGTGGTTTCGAGTAGCAGATTCTTATTTGGTGTGGTCACGTTAATATGTATGTTATAGAACTAGAAACTTCATTTGGGTTACGAAAGGCTTTACAGAACACTTACTATTGACATCTGAAATCAGCAGATACAACCACGTCCGGAATCTACTTCTAATGGTACCGGAATCATATCAATGAGATTACACTAAGAACGAACTATGAAGTAGTACTTACCAAAAACAGTATAAAACAGTGAGAAAACGAACCAACCAAAGGCATTTCTGGGGTTCTACCAGAAACAGAACTGGTTCGGGGAAGCAACCATCTCGTGGCCTTGAGACTTTTAATTCGAGCAAACTTCTTCTTAAACCAAGAAGTCGGAGACATGACTATGAATCTTCGAACCAAAGTTAAGCTATGATAAACCATATACCGTTACTGGTAGACTGCATTGTTATATATGTACTGCAACTAATAAATCACATACACTAAATCTGTTTCAGTTCAGCATTCGGATCATCACCTACTGATTAATAGAATTGGAAGGGATTGACGAATAGGACTATTTTGATTGACAAAGCTGATCTATATGTGTGTTTAAGCTGCATAAGCTTGTAGTATAGGATCATGAAAGTTGACAGGCCTTAAAGTTCTGTTCCTGATTTTATCTGTTCTCAAAGTTTTAATGTGATTTTCAATTGTATGGCCAATGAGCATTGAATAAACGAAAAAAACGTGAAGAAGTAATAGAATATTGCAATAGCTTACAGCCCAACAAGTAGAATATCCCAATCGTGTTAAGTTGCCGGTCGCTTGTGGCCTGGTGGATTTGTGCTTCACCCACACTACCCCCAGGTCCCAGGTTCGACTGGCACCTAGCAGATTGCATATACAGATGATCAACCTTCGATAAATAATGAGGAATTCTAAAATAACCTCTGTTTTTTTAATTATTGCCAACAAAAATCATGTTAAGTTGATTTTCTCTTTGAGGGGCTTAAGGACTTTGATCCTTCCTTCAACATGTACTTCTTACCTAAGAACTAGAGCGATTTTATCTGACGTGTTTCCTATGGGTAAGAATTTGAGTCATTTCTATAACTAGTGTTTGTTACCGGTAAGAATTGAAATTATCTTCTTTCATTGGTGTTTCTTACCGAAAAGAATTGAAGTTATTTATTTGACCAGTGATGTGTGCCAATTGGGGAAAAGAGCAAGAAGTGTATGCAGATGACACACAACATGCCTGTAGCAACTGACAGTCAAATCATGCACATACCTTTGGAAAATCTGAAAGCGACAACAAGTGCATGCAGAGAACAGCTCACATTCAAAATATGCAAATTTCATCTATTTACCCCTTCCCAATCTCCATCTCTTCTACAAGATGAAAATAAACAGCATGGCATCTCTTCAGAGCCAGAGGCGTGGCTGATAATTTGGAGGCCCAGTTGCAAAATTTGAACGGGGCCCTTCTCCTTTCCCTTTGTATTCAGTGGCCGAGCTAAGATTGGAACTTCACCTGGGTTAAAATTTAAGCTTCAAATTTTTTTTTTTCAACTATGAAGATATGTACTCAAATTTATTATAATTGCATAAAATAATTAAATTTATAATTTTTTTTCTTAAAGCAACTAATCAGGGGAATGTAATGAGTTTTACCCCAAAATATACATAGTTATGCATTATAAAATAACAAATTAACAAAATCTAAATATGAATGACGAATGCAATACAAAATAATTATCAACATATATTTTTTTGAGAAAAAAACCATAAAATTATTAACTAATCAATATTATCGAGAAAAAGAAAGATTTCTAGATTTGTTTGATGTCATAACCAGTGATATAAGACCATCTAATTGATTGGCAAACTCTGAAATAAAGTAAGGAAAACAAATAAAATATCAGGTTTCCATACCATCATTAGTGCGCCATGAATCCAAAGATACTTCAACTATTTTCTACATTTCTGGCCTTTTGGAAACTTGGCTAATATAGTATACTATTTACATGTCATTTATCCTAATTTTTTTATATGCAAGCCCATAACAAAACCAATAAGAAGCAGCCTGCTGTTCTCAAATTTTGAAACTTTTGTTCCCTAAGTCCAACAACGTGTGGACAGAAAACAGCCAGCGTCTTCTTCCTTGTTCCAGGACGCACGCGGAGCGGCGGGCCACCTATCACCTCAGAAAACCACCTCCTTCTTCGTGCAGACGCTACTTGATCTTCAGTGGAGGTCTCGACTCTCAGATCGGGGGAAGGGTCCGCCACTGCTTCACGCACGCATCCGCTGTTTTTTCCGGCGAGTACTGCGTCTACTACTACTAATTTTTGTGTTGGATTCTGGCAAGATTATGACCGGCAACAATTTGGGGGCCCCTTTGAACTGGGGGCCCTGTTCTACGTAACCGAAGGTTCCGCCCCAACGGCGCCCCTGTTCAGAGCTCTCTGCTTCAATTTCCCTCTGCCATTTCCTCCCTAACTCTGGTCCTCCTCCTTTCGCTTCTTCCGTCCATGCTTTCACAAGACACGAGCTCCTCAAACCCCACCATAGCTCAATGTACTTCCCAGCTGCTCCCACTCGCTGCATGTGCAACATTTGTGCAAGGCACATCTCAGCAACCTGCACAATCATGCTGTGGCAACCTCAACCTACTCTACAGCCAGCAGCCAACCTGCCTTTGCCTCTTGCTCAATGGGACTAATTTGAGCTTATTCCCTATCAACGCCACACGTGCTCTCCAGCTTCCTGGTCTTTGCAGCCTTCAAGCTGACGCTTCTGCTTGTTCAGGTTACTTCTGACTTTTAGTGAAAAAAGATGGTTCTGTAACTTCTAATTGCAAAATTTACATTGTTTTCTGAGTTTTTGGTGTGGTTTTGTTGCAGGGGCACATGTGCCTCCTAGCTCACCTAGCTCTGAAGTTTCCTTCGGGACAAACACCAACTCAACCGCTCCTAAATCTACAATTGCTTGTAAGAAGAAAATATCTTATAGATTTTGTGATTTTGTGTTTATCTTTGTAATTGTTTGCCTTGATCGTAATGTACTATAATCTGGACTATATTAACTTTCGGTCTCTGCCACTCCAAAATGTGGTAACGAGCGTCGATCATGATGTAAATAGGCCTATCCTTACCATGAAATTGATTAAGAAATGGATGTTTTGATTTGAAGTGGTGAGTTCTGACTGCTTGGTTGCTCTGGTTCTCTGTTTTTTGGATTTCAGCCTCTCCAATGGCTCAGAGCGCACCAAGACCCAGCACCATGGGGTTAGGATTTGGCAGAAATGCAAATGCTGGTGCCAAAATGAAGGTGGGTGGTTACCTCAGAGTGGCGCTGGCTGCAGCAAGTTTTCTGGTTGCAGGAGTTCCACTTTGGATGTGATTGCAGCACCTATGAAGGGTTTTTATGTGGTGCTTAGAGATTTTTACTTATTGCTTAAGACTAGTAAGATTTAGACGCTATCAAACTTTATTTATTTCAATCAATTAAGATTTTATTTCAGTATGGCTTTGTTCAGCATATCATTATGGTTTGGTTTCCATTTGGCTTGCCTCATCTAGCTTTTATATGTAGTCCTGTATTTCCTTCCTGAGCATACAGACTCTTTAAGCATTTCCGCTCCTAGACTTGATGAGGTCCTAATTTCTATTACTAACGAAAAAAAGCCTCAATTGTAACTCATTAAAAAAAAAACCTAATTTGTAAGTCGTGAGAAGTTATAACAGAGCTAATGTTCTTAGTTGAAAACGTCAAAAGACAGACATTTTCACAAGTTGCTTGAAAGGTAGATGCTCAGAAGCCTTTCTGTACAAAAATAGCACTAGATAATCGAAATCGAATTAAGATAAAGGATGTTTACATACGGAAAGTCACCTTACAAACTGAGATAGCTAGTAGTTTGACAGAATATTTCTTTGCCTAAGAGTGTATCATATGTATCAGATGTAAAGGTCGTTTCATTCATTCATGAGAGTCTATTCCAAACTAGGAGCCACTTCAGTTGGGTTGGCTTCAAAGACATCCGGGTTAGCTGCCTCCGGTTCTTCCAAAAACTCACGAGACTGGAACGAATCTTTGTATACGGGAGTTTCCTTGAAATCAGTTGCTCCTTCGTTGTACGAAGTAGCAGCAACGAAACAAGCAATCAGCTGTCAAGACACAAGGGATCAAACATTAGCCGTGGCCTTTTGAAGAACTTACCTTCTAAAGCAAACAATGCAAGTGGAAGCCAAATTAGGGGGGTAGTATTCACTTATGAGCTAGGTTTCCCAAAATTTGTTGAGGGGAAAAATTTGACACATAACAATCTTCCTTCCAAAGACTGAAAAAGATCGATCCTTTCTCTTACTCCATTTCATAAGCATGCATTACATGACCTCAAATACAGAGTTAGATTCACTAGGAGAGTATAGTTGATCAATTTCCGATTCATTCTCTTCCCTATTTCTAACTTCAATCTCACTATCTCCACTATACCAAATTTCCCCAACTTCTCCGATTTCAAATAAGTAAACTCGTCATAAAAATCATTGTAGCAAAGTCCTAGTGATCCTTTACTATTCCTAACTTTCCGGATTTCAAATAAGTAAACGTGCCATAACCAGTAATCGAGCAAAATTCAAAGTGAACCTATACTTGCAGCACCAGCAAACAAACAAAGACCATGAATTAAAGCAAAGTAAGCTTAGCAAACACCAAATCAAAAGAGCAAATTAATCAAAATTGCGTACTTAGAGAGCACACTTACCGCAAATCCAATACCAAAAGCCCACAAGTACTCGACAAAGAAACCAAGATAGTCCCATTTTTCGCCTTCCCAGAAACAAGGCTCGTCCCCGGGAAGCGGAGGCAGGAAATACCCATCATCAACGTTGTCCGCAACACCAACGTTTCCTCCATTCTCAGCCGTCCGTTCTAGGCCGAACCGGTCCTGCTCTTGATCTCTGGTGGTCGTGCCGCCTTGCTTGTTCTTGCTGTCGGACCTCCCGGTTCTGGACGTGAACCTCTTGGCTGACACCACGTGGAGGGTTCTCCTGGTAGACAGAGGGTGGAGGACGCGGCGGTGAGAGGAGAGGTTGGTGGAGCTGCCGTAGAGGATTGCAGCTCCACTGTTGGCTATGGTTAGAGCCATTGGGTGGAGGAAATTGAGATCTTTCTCTGTTTTCTGCAGAGGTAAACAGAGTAACGAGGCAGTGCAATCTTTTCAGTGGTTGTGGATGACAATGGAGAAGATAATGGATATTTCCGTAATTTTATTTCACCTATATCATTCAGTCCATCTAGCGTGGCCCAAACAGCACAAGACGTGGGCTCTAGCCTGTCCTAGATTTTTGACTATAATGTTCATATGGTCTCATTATCATGAATAATATCGATGAAATAAAGCATATTGGTCCAATCTTTAATCGAAGACTCAGAGCCTACTTGGTATACTTGGCATATGTTATGTTGGTGGAGTGACATTTTCTGGCACACATCTTTCTTAGAAAAAACTCTTTCACTGTGCATAATATGGTGTTCTAACAGTGTCAATTCCCACGATTAGAAGAAGTTTCAGATTCAAACATCTTTATCATAATATTATTTGTAAATACTTTTACAGAACAAATTGAATCCACAATCTACATAACTTGATAAAGCTTGCAATTATAAATTGCTTCTTACAAGAAAAGAATGGTTGCAAAATTTGGAATGAGTGGAGTTTTGGTAGAGCCCATCAAAATTTGGAATGTTAGTTGGATTGGTAGTCCATCTTTGATGGTAAGCAAGAAGCAATTGATACTACAATCCAAAAAGGAAAAACGAAGGCCAACATATATCAACAAGTATGGTTCAAATTCACTACAGTTTCCTTGTCTTTACAAAAGATCTTTCTTTCCCTATCATATGCACATCTGCATGTCTATCACGTACAACTAAAGCAACCCCATTTTACAAAGCGGGCCGGTCGGGGGTCAACAAAACTCGACCCCGACATCCCGCCAAAACCTTTGTAGAGAGCGGAAAGCGACTCGGTCCGCCACGAAACATCCGCGACGCCGCCACCGTCCGACTAGTCAAACAAACCGCCCACTGCCACGTACTCCGCCCCGCCAACACAGTCGTTGTAGTTTCCATCGATTCCGAACTCGAACGAGTCGTAACTCGGAATGATATCGTTCTCAAACCCATACATCATCCGATCCATCCCGGCAGACTCATCGGAACCGCTTGTCGTGAAATCGGCGGTCTCAATCTTCCCACCCTCCTCGGTTGCTCCATTTGTCGGTGGGAGACCGAGGTCGTCGTCGGAGGCCTCTAGAAGGTATCCGAGTTCAGGCTGAGTCGACTCGGTCGAACCGGAGATGGTTTCATATCCTACTGGAAATGCCGCCGGATTGTGTATCTCTTCCTCGAAGCTCTTGATCACCGAGTCAAGGTCCTGAACCGGCGGTTCGCCTTCGATAACCATGTCGGAGTCGTCCAGGATGTTGAGTAGATCGTCCTCAATAAGCTTCACCTCCTCCGAGTCATCCGGGTCAACTCGGACCGGTGGCTGAGTCGATAACTCGCCCGAGTTTATATCCGAGTTGACCGATTCAACCTCGGTGGTGCCTGACCCGTGCGAGCTGGAAACCGAGTTGGTCGAGTCAACTCGGATGAGCGTTGATTCTTCATGATGGGTGTTATTCGATTCCGAGTCATCCGAGTTGACTCGGATGAGTTTGGACTCGGGATGTGTGGATTCGGAATCGTCCGCATCAACTCGGGCTCGCTTCCTATCGAGGTGGCTGCCGTTATCCATTTTACCCCAATGAGAAAAATGAATAGTGGGTTTAGGTTTAGATTTGTGTTTGAATTTTTAGAGGGGACAAAGAAAAAACACCAAATCTAAGATTGTGTCTGGAGAGAGAGAGAGAGAGAGGGAAAAGTATCTGTGCAAGTACAATACAAGTGAGGTGGTGGAGGAGGTGTATATATAGTGGGCAATGGCAAGATTAGTTAATACTTGTTTGGGAGGTGGGAAAAAGATAGGTAGAGAGAGAAAAGTTATGATTCTTTGAGAAAGTAAAAGATAGAAAATTTTGAGGGACCAAGAAAGAAAATCAAAACAAGAAGAAGAAAAGGTTAGGTGGGAGCAATTCCAATTGCAAATGGTATTCGTTTTGATTATGAAGTTGGAAGAATGGGTGGAGAGGTGAATTGCGGAAAGGGGTATATATAAATATGAATATCACGAGGGGACAAATTACGGATGAGATTTGTTATCCGATTTGAATAAAGAGGCACGCTAATGACAGGCGCGGACAATACGTAGCCAAGAAACCCCTCACGGAAGTCTCGCGCTCGCAACGTTTAAAAAACTGACCAAATTTACAATTCTGTGGGTACTTTCCCTTTCTGTTGTGCTGTCAATTGACTAAATTTAACATGGAATTTGAGGTCCGTTGAGGACCCACGGAGTTGAGCAAACAAAATCATGTGGTTGGTTTTGGTTTGTTTAGTATTTTTTCTAGTTTTTTTTTCCTACCTTTGATCGGGTTGCTTGGGAATTGGGATAGGATAGGGGTGGTGACGAGGCTGTTTGGTTTTGATGTTTTTTTTTATAGTAAAAGTTGAAGAAAATCAGGTGGTCAAATTGGGTAGTCAATGCCGATCCTTCTGTGAATTTTTACTTGATCCTCTTTTTTACCGAATTCCTAATTTTATTCAAACAAAAACTAAAAGTTTGGTAAATGAAGGATTTTCTATGCTATTGAGTAAAAAGACTTCTTCGACATTCAACATGTCGATTTATAAATTTGGTATGGCCTCTTTTTAGTTCTGTTAATCGGAAGGGGCTGTATATGTAAATGGAGTTGGTCTTAACTTGTGTTGCAAGCCACTCTGAAAGCTACCAAAAAAAACATTCCTTGGCAAAACAAATAGAACGTTGTCATGGTCACCTAATTATTTTTACTAAATATATAATAAAAATGAATCATTCAAATTATAGTAAAACAACATACATATTTAATGAATTGAGAAGGGCCTCCTACTCAATATTGACTCTGTAACCCCCGGTTGCCCGAGGGACTTTGTTCTTTAATGAATTGTTTCTTCATAAAAAAATGGTAAAACAACATAAAAATGAATGAAAAAGAAGGAATTGAGAAGGGCCTCCTACTCAATATTGAGCATGCAAGTATTTTTCAGTGAGTAATAATAACATCGGCAGAAACTTCTAAATTTTACTGTTTATTTTGGACCGCGAGCCGCAACCCTACCACTTTGGCAACCCGAGTCTGGAAGCCGACTCACCGAACCGGCGCCGACAATATTACGAAAACGAAGGAAAGCGGCCTACACGGGTTTCGAGAAATTAAAGGTTTCCAGACCAGTCGTCGTCAGAATCTGCGGCTTGCAGCGCATGCACGTCGCCACATCACCGCCCTGCTCATTTTTAACTAAATTCAGCCATCGGATTCCCGGTGAGCAAGTCGATCTGGTTATCTGCTGAAAGCGACACGTTGGTTGGCATAATTTAAATAGTGTTTTTGATTTTCGCGCGTCGTGTGTTTCACGAAGTTACGGGTGGCGTGTAGCCGTTAACCCATTAAAATCTCTATCTGCTTTTCTTTTTTTAGTAACTTTTGAAAAATATCAATCTGGTTGATTGAGCTCTGTCCATGTCAGCGATGAAGAAGATACCACACCAACTATTTTGAATCAGGAAATTTAGATTTGAGAGGACCCGTATCTTATTCTATTCCATAAATACCTCTATCACCAACTTTAGCTTTTCAAATTGAATAAAATGTTTGAAAGAACTCAAAGTTAAGAATAAGAGAAGAATGGATTAGTACGAACTTCTTTAACTTCATCAATCAAATAATCAATTTTGCTCTCTGTGATCCTTCCGGCACAAAACTAAAATAGAACCTTCATTTCTGACCATTAGAGCATCTCCACCCTAATCCACTAATTGCCTTTGTCTTAAGGCAATTGGTACAAAATACCCTAAATTGTCTTAGGGAAATTTGAAAGGGAAGGAATTGTCTTTATTGTTTCCACCCCAAAAGGCAATTTGGAGGGCAACGAATTGCATTTCTCATTATGTGTTTAAATTTTTCCTTGTAATGTTTATTTTTTTATTGTAATATTTAGAAATATTGTGGTATTTATAAGAAAAAATAAAATTTAAGGTACTTTTCTAAAAAACATTTAAAAAAATAAACAAAGCAACCCTAAAAAGTTAATTATAAAACAGTCCCAAAATCAACGGTCCAGATCAAAGAACCCTTTATGATTAAGGGCCCACATCAGCCCGATCAAATTTTTTTTTTAAAAAAAAAAGCAAAATCTGTAGTGCGCTGACGTCAGTTCGGCTGATTGCTCAGTCGAAGGCGATGACGATTTCTGCCTTCGCTTGTGCACTTCCGATCGATTTCGCCATCGCCTGTACCCTTCCGGTCGATCGCCCAAACCAATTTCTTTGCTCTGGAGGCCACTCGGCGCTGCCCTCGGTCAAAATTATCAATTGAGCCCTCCAATTGGTACTGCAGTGGGGTTGCTCTTAGCTTAATCTTATGGCGGTGAAGAAACTCTTCCATAGGGCCCACAAGACAAAGAAAATTACAACCCCCACCCAAGACCAACGCGCCTCTCTCTGCCTCACTTCACAGCCGCAAGATTAATCTAATGGCCATGAATGAAGGTCCGGTTTTAGTTGCAAAACTGATCAAATAAGTCAATACCCGAAAGTAAAAACAAATGTCAGTTTTTGATCGCAATTGGACTAGATAGCAATGACAAGCCCAAACCTGCAGGTATTGAGTGGGCCAACGCAGGTCAGATGCCCCAACTGTATGTGTCTGATGGTCCTTGAGGACCCGATTCTTGATCAACTTTTGCTTCATCCCAAAGCCGTTCTATTCTAACAACAGAACAAACCATACCCCTTCTTCCTCCACTTAAACAACTGCCCAACCAACCACATCTGCAATACCTAACTGAGTAGGCCAATTAGCGTGTGTTCCTGCGATAGAAAAGGGGATGGCAATTCCACCCTTGTATGGAAAAATCACTTAATACCCCTAATGCCCCCTGCAACTCATTTTAAAGGAAAATTTGCCCCCTCCAACTTAAAATCAGCCTCTTGTGCCCCCTCCAACTTAGTTTTGTCACCCTTTTTGCCCCTTTTGACGGTTTCCGTCAAGTTTTGATGATGTGGCAAAAAATGGCCCCAAAAACCTGTATCTTTCCTCCTCTCCTTCCTCTGACCCTCTTCTTCTCCGGCACCAACTTTGCCCCTGCACAACTCCTACAACACTTGTGCTCCCGCGCCGCCACCACAACCGCCGCCAGAAACAACCTCATTGCCGACCGCGAAGGTGATGCGGCGGCGACCAAGCCCGAAGCGACGCATCAACAACCGACCGAATCGGAAAAGTCCGGCGATTGCTGCGGCATCGGTTGCGTCCGGTGCGTGTACGACGACGAGCTCGACGAGTACAACAAGCTTTACAAAAGTGATTCCACCTCCGATTAATGTGATGTAGATCTTTCTGTTTATTGAAATTGAATACAAATCTGAGTTTTTGGTTTTGGAAATTTGTCAATTTTCGCATGAATTTGGAAATCTTTCTGTCTATTTCATTTTTTTCTCTCGCCCTTTTGGGTTTTTCGATTCTTCAACCAAAACCCAGAAAACGTCTGTGAAGAATTTTGAGGATACAAGAAGAAAAGGGCATAAAGATTCGATTTTTAAGTGTGTAAAGCTTCAATTTTTTCAACCTTTTGAACTTGGGAAGTTCGAAATTTGCTTGGAGGATTTGAGTTGGATTGGTTTTTGCGATATTGGGTTGGATTGATTCGGTGTTTTTGATAAACTCAATAGTGGAAATCTCGAGTTTCGGGTGATTTGATCGGTTTTGGTGGAGGCAAAGATGGCGACGGTGTTGGCCGGAGATGATCTGGCGAGGCAGTTGAGCAGCCGGCGGAAATCTCTTGTATTGTTTGTTCAAACAATCGGAAATTCATAAATCAATTCAATTGAAAATTGAGTATTAGAAGTAGTTCAATTCAATCAATTAGACGTTTTTTTTTATTGATGGTCTGTGGATGAAAGGCAGATATCTTGGGGAAGATGGGGCAGAGTTGGTGCCGGAGAAGAAGAGGGTCAGAGGAAGCAGAGGAGGAAAGATACAGGTTTTTGGAGCCATTTTTTGCCACGTCATCAAAACTTGACGGAAACCGTCAAAAGGGGCAAAAGGGGTGACAGAATTAAGTTGGAGGGGGCACAAGAGGCTGATTTTAAGTTAAAGGGGGCAAATTTTCCTTCAAAATGAGTTGCAGGGGGCATTAGGGGTATTAAGTGATGGAAAAATCTCCCAATTAGATCTCCATAATAGGTGTCTGTTATCAATTCTTACCGGATATATAATTTTGTTACATTTCCGTTAGATTTGACCCTAGTCTAATCAATCAAATGGTGGACCCTTCTTCCCTCGTACATTGTATTTCTACCAAAAAAAAAAATGTCTAATCTAATCAATCAAATGATAGATATATTTTCTTGAGAGCTGCTACACTAAAATTTTATCTCTAAAGACTCTAATCTTTTTTAAATACAATTACTTTTATGCCCTTATCTAAAATGACATTATCAACTTAGTTTTCTTGTACACCTATCAAGATTTAGAATGAAAGTAATTAACCCTTAACCTAATTTGACAGTCGCCGTTTTGTCAACCCACGGCCACCGTCGCACTCCGCCGTCTCCGCTACAACAACCAATTGGAAATCTAAGTTTGACCAATAACATGCTTCACATCAATAATCGTATTTCATTGTCCAGCCCATTGTTCTCATCTTCTACTTGGATTAATTAAAGTGATTTTGGTTATTCACGTACTTATTTGAACGTCTGCAGTTTACAAGAGGTGGTTGTCCACATCTATGAAACACGGAAACGGAAACACGCACGGCGAAACGATACGATACGATACGAAACGGCGATTTCTTAAATCTAAAAAAAGATCGACACGAAACGGTAATCAAAAACCACTTAAATTTATATAAATCACTATTATGAACTTTTATAGCATAGAGAAAATTGAAATCTAAATGAAATACTACAAATTCAAGTTCAAATTTGAAGGGAATGTGAATGCTAAGGTATGAAATTAGTTAATAATCCAAAAAATTTGCCAAAATTTTTCTCCACGTAAGTTTAAGACTGTTTCCGTAATATTTTCTCTCTTGTACGTGTTTCGAGAAGTTTCAATCGTGTTTCGGTCCCGAAACGTTTTCGAAACGTAAAACTCTAGGTGCTCGGAGTTTCGGTACTTCATAGGTCCACATGATGCCTGAAAACTAAAATAATAATAATTTTAATAATGAGTAAATAGAACCAATACCATATCAACAATTAAGAATGTACCAAAACCAATTCATATGTAACGTAAAGAAATCAAATTAACATGGTGTATTTTGGGGTGTTTCTTTTGTTCTTAGTCTTCAATAATCTTGTCCCCAAAGTACGGAGTAATACCCTTTCAATTGCAATTGCCTTCTCATGTTATTATGTGCCATACGTGAAAACAGCAATGTGGCTTTGGAGGAACTTAGTTGTGATATATGGTACCAGTTTGGTAGTGGAGGTAATGATGGTGAGATTTTTTTTTTTATTCGATGTATTAGAATATATTTGGAAGTTTAGTATCAAAATTGGGTGTCCAAAGAATATTGAAAATTTCAAGATAGTTTATAGAGAAACAAAAGTAGCCATTGACAAATTATAGATGTACATAGCAACTCTCATTTTTTTTGGGCCAAATTGACAAACCTCTCTTTCCTCATACGTTGGGCTTCTTGCAAAATTGAAAGCACACTCCAATATGTCAAATGACATACCAGTCTTATTATATTCAATTTCTCACAAAATTGAAGGCCCCTGTCCAATCGTCAAAAGACATCTGTCTTTCCTCATACATTGTGTTTCTTCCACATAACATAATAAAATGACAGGCCTGTTTTTCGTCCAAAAATAGACTTCCTGAAAAAGAATTATAGGCACAGTCGATCGATTAAATAATGGGTTAACTACATAATAGTATCCAAACTATATGGTCAATTTTAAGTTTATACCCAATGTATTGATTCTCTACAAACAGGTACCTGAACTCTTTGAAATCATACGAGTTGCTCCCTCCGTCAATAAAATAATTAAGTTTTCTGTTACGTGCTGACTAGACTATTTTAATAATGCTATATTGACAATTATAAATAATAAAATATTACTAAGTTAAGCAATAACTCTAAAAACCAATTAAGTAAACACAATCCTTCTCTGCATCTCTGCTGTTCTTTCTCTTGTGGATGTTCTACGCATCAATGCTTGGACTGTTCACGAACCTAATAGCAAATGCTGACGAAATTTGAAGAGAGTGAATGCAAGAGAAAGATTAAATGAAGATGTAGAGGAGAGAAGAGTGTTTATTTATAGTTATTTTTTTTCTACTTAATAATATTTCATTATTTATAATTGTCTATATAACATTATTAAAATGATCTAGTCAGCACTTAACGGAAAACTTAACTGTTTTGTTGAAGGAGGGAGCAACTCGTATGATTTTCAAGAGTTTGGGTATATGTTTGTAGAAAATCAATACATTGAGTATGAACTTGAAATTAATCCTATAATTTGGATACTATTATGTAGTTAACCCTTAAATAATAGCCCTCTCTTTTCTTTAAGGAAACAAGCCTGCCTTTCGTTTAGAGGTTAGATTTTTTAAAAATTGAAGGTTTTCTTTAAGGAAACAAGCCTGCCTTTCGTTAGAAGTTAGATTTTTGAAAAATTGAAGGTTTTCTTTAAGGTAACAAGCTTGCCTTTCGTTAGAAGTTGGATTTTTGAAAAATTGATGGTCTAGTTAGATCAATCAAATGATAAGCGTGTATCTAGTCTGAAATGAAATTTCTTGAAAAAATTGAAGGCCTAGTTTGATCAATCTAATGATAAGTCAGTCTTTATTTCGAAATCAGATTTCTTCAAAAACTTGAAGGCCTAGATGGATCGATCAAATGATTAACTCGTAGGTCTGCATGAGAAGCAAATGGTGTGTATCCATTTTTCTTTATATTATATACTTTTCATTAGCAGAAAAAAAAAAAAGGGAGAACAAATTAAGGATAGCTGAGTGACAACCAACAAAGGCAAACCTTTGCTTGGTAATTTACAACATATTATTTATAAAAACTCCCCAAAAACAAATGACGAAGGGAAAAAAGTTAAAAAAGAAAGGTAAAAAACTTTCGTCAGCTGATTCTGTTCAGCTGGCCGGAGTTCCATTCCGGCGCATGCATGCACTCACAAGTTGGAGAGCAACCACCCAACCTCCCGGAAAGTCAGATACGAAGTCGCACGCCATAACATACATCTACTCAATTAGGTTGATAGTTGATCCTCCGGCTCCTCGTTCAAGTCTACCACCACCATGGCCTCCGCCGCCGCCTCCTCTTGCCTCTCTGAAACATCCTCAACCTCCTCCGCCGCTAGTTCCGCAACCTCTTCCGTCGACTCCAACGCCGCCCTCCACCCGCTCTGAATCTGATTGTCTCCAGTAGCACCGCCATTATTGCTCCCCGCCTTTCCAAAATACTTCACCGCCGCCTGCATCCTCCTCACTATGGCGAAAAACTCCTCCACCTCCTCCTCCGTGGCCACCACCGCCGCCGCCGCCGTCGCCTCCTCTTTATGAATCTTATCCGCCTTCTTCACCCTCTTCCTTCCTTCTTCTTCTTTCTCAATTGCCCTCTTTCTTCTGTCCATTTTCCACTCAATTCACATTGAACACGACCAACCTATCTAATTGCGAACTCCCTAATTAATACAACTCACTTTTGAATTAATTGCTCCCCTAACTTGAGAATATTTTTTGTTTTTGCTTTTGAATAAAAGAAATTGAAAGAAGTGTGTAATTGCGAATTTTGTGTAGCGTTCTCGAGATCCAGATGGCGAGATTTTAATTACAATGACGGAGGCAGCCAATTATTCTCTTCTTCTGGTGGTGGTTGTGGTGATCATGACCGTGACTTTTTCTGTCTTCTCCTTTATCATATTCCCTCATTTTTAGCCGTTGGATGAAGCCTCGTCCCGATGACGTCGCTTCACTTCGTGTGCTGACGGCGCCACCCATGGTCTTTTCCTCTTTTTGTCCCCTTGCTTTGTCGTCGCCACCACACTTACTCCACGCGTCTTCATGCGTTTTATGAGTAGTGAAGGCTATCCTTCCTAGTTAACTTGTCATCTTTCTATCATGTCATTTTTTGGGGTCTTTCTTCAATTTCGAACTGTTTTAGATTCAGACCTTTTTTTTGTTGCCTTGCTACAGTAACCTTATGCTACAGTATAGTCACTGTATCCAGACAAAGAAAAGGTCTGAATCTAAAGTAGTTCGGAACCGAAGAAAAATTGCATTTTTTGTATTTTAAGTGCTTGAAAAAATGCTTTCATGATACTCTGATGGACCTCTTTATATCCAATATCAAAAACTTGATCCAACGGAGTTAAAATAGTATATATTTAGGATGATAGTTGTCTTGTTAAGATTCTATGTAGTATCGCAATCGAACTTGTTTAACTTTATACTAGCTTCTGCATTGTGGATTTCTGTTTAACCATATGTGTTGTATTTGTGTTCATCTCACGGTAGTCTCCTTTTTGTGTTCATTCAGCAACATTTAACCTAAATTGATAAGTAAAATTTATATTTTTTAGATTTGTAGTCATTTCAGTAATATATTTAATATGAAAGAGGTATGTCCCGTCAAAAAAGTTTCTTTATTATTAGGCGAGTGGAGGTTGTGCGCGTTGCGGTGGCTGCTATGCATGGTGGACGACCAAAGCAACCTACATGGTCTTTTCCGCGATAATTCGAGTAGACTAAACGATGACTCGCTATTTAGTCAACAATCTATGATTTTTTTAAATGTTGGTGGTGTGGCTTTACTTCTCTGTGCCTCGGCACCATTACATATGTTTGGTGGTGTGGCTATTATATGTTTGATACCCAAACCTGCCACGTGATTGGGTGATGCGACTCAACTACCGACTTAATGTGGGGTGGGTAACTAAAGTGTGATTAACCAATAATCAAATCAATTAATTAGATTTTCTTCTTGTGGATAGCTAGGGATTCAATTCATATTATATACACAAATAGAGGTTCACATAAAAATTATAGGTTTTCTCTCTGCCAGACAGTCCGGTAGAGAGTTAAAACCAGACCTTCAATCTCAGCCATCCAATTTGATCCAATGGCTCTGAGAATAGATCAACTTTTTTGCTGGGGCCCATTAAAAATTGGAGTTCTCTTCCTCCCTAGATTACTCAACACCGGCCACTTCACCGTCGTTTCACCTGAACCGACGACCACGCCTCTCCACAGCCGCCGCCATCGGAAACTAACAACCCAATTCCCAATCCATTCGATAAACTTCCAAATCCAATTATGCAAAACTCTTTCTCAGATTTCGTTTTCATCTACAATGACCCAACAAACAATACCTCTTCGGGCACACTAGTTTCAATTTCCGTGTACAACCAATGCCTCTGCACTAATATAGGGTTGCCTATAATGTTCTCAATTTTCGAAAGTAATCAATGAAATTCATGAGCAACGAAAAGGGAAATGATGATTGGGAGGAAATCAGCAAAAAATGATAAAGAAACCGCGCCCTTGCTGATTCAATAGGCTATACATCTACTCCAAACCAAAAAAAGGGATTCAAACTCTAATCAAATTCTATTAAAGTTCCAAACTTTCCAACTCAATCACACCAGAATCCCACAAAATTCAAGCATCGCAAAAAAAAAAGTTCAAATTCTATTGTTGTTCCAAACTTTCCAACACAAATTCACCCAAAATTACCCAAAAAATTTCAAAGAATTCAAGTTAAAGTAACCTTGAAGTGACAACTGGAAGCTATTGGAGTAGGATTCGTGTATGCAGTCGTCGTTTCGGAGGCTATCTTCGGCGACGGAATCTGAGAATGGTTTTGCATAATTGGATTTGGAAGTTTCTCGAATGAATTGGGAATTGGGTTTTGGGTCGTTAGTTTCCGACGGCGGCAGCTGCTGTGGAGAGGCGTGGTCATCGGTTTAGGTGAAACGACGGCGAAGTGGGTGGTGCTGAGTAAGAGCAAAAACAATGTTGCTCTATAAACCCAAAAATCTATCTTAAAAACCCAAATTTTCACCTAAATCTCAAATAATGTTGGAGGAATAAGATGTATAAACCCAAATTTGAGGGGGAAAAATGTAAGTTTTGGTGTAAATATACACCTATTTTTAAAGTTTTCCCCTTGATGTGGCATGAGTAGGCACCACCATCTTTTCTCTCTCTTTGACACTTGGAGAGATGAATGGTTAAGATGAGTTAAATTTTTATATCCAATTTTTCCCTCTCATTTTTTCCCCTTCATATTAGAAAATCATACATTTTTTTCCTTTCAACTTTTTCCACTCTACCTTTTTCCCCCTACTTTTTTTCCCCCACATTGTTTTTGCTCTAATCCGAGGAGGAAGAGAACTTCAATTTTTAGTGGGCCCCAGCAAAAAAGTTGATCTATTCTCTCATAGCCATTGGATCAAATTGGATGGCTGAGATTCAAGGTCCGGTTTTAACTCTTTACCGGACCGTCCGACAAAGAGAAAACCTGATAGAAATTAGTGGGTTGATGAGGAGTCATTTTATCTTTGTTTAAACAAAAATTAAATTTTAATGAACTATGATAAAATTATAGCTCTCATGAGCTCTAATTTAATAAACTATGTATATTAGTATACAAAGTCAAATGAAATCAGAACTTACATGTAACATTTCGCATAAACTATGGCTGCGTTTGGTTGGGGGTTTGGGGAGTGGGAATAGGAAAGCCATTCCCATGTTTGGGAAACAAAAAATAGGAGTGGGAATCAAAAACCATTCTCGGACCACAGAAAAAATGATGGGGCCCACGAGAATGGGAATGAAAATCCATTCCCATCTTGGAGGATATAATAGTAAAAATAACATATTTATTTATAATTCCAACATACATACCCATCTATTTTCTCATTCCCACCCAATATAACCAAACAACGTAATGAATTTCTTTTCCTCATTCCCACCCTTTATTCCCAGTAATCTTATTCCCATCATTCCTAATCTCATTCTCATCATGGCAAGTTTTACTAATTCGGAATCGCAATGGGCTGGAATTGGAATGAGTAGGAATCAGAATGAGCGAGAATTTGAATGGGTAGGAATCAGAATCAGTGATTTCATTCCAGTGTTTACTAACAGTTCGGAATTATTGTCCGGAATCAGAATCAGTGTAATTTGATTACCAAAATACCCTTTAATAAAGATAAAAATTTTTATTTTCAAGTGTAAAAATATATTTTGCCTGAGATAATTAAACAATATTAAGCCTTATTCTACATTATTATTTTTAACTATCTCTACAATTTTACTTACAATTGAAGTAAGTATCCAATCTTACAAAGTTTAATAACATTTGCTAAAAAAATTGAGTATTAATAACACATAACAAACAAACAAGTCATCTTAATTAAGCATAAAAGAGTCGTTCATCTCCTTCATTATGTGGTTTTTTTGTTATTTCAACAAAGATGTGAGGGTAATTTTGGAAATAACAAACTCATTCCCATTCCTTTTAACCCAACACCCCAACCTTCCTCCGGATTTATTTTCACCCAAAATTGAGAATGAGAATCATTTTTTCTGATGGGACCCGCATCAATTTTTATTCCAAATGCAATTAAACACCGGAATGACAATTGTTTTCATTCCATTTTCATTCCCCCATTCCCATTCCTGAAAAGTAAGCATGCCCTCAATTCTTTTCCATGAACCAAACGGAGCCTATGGGTATGTTTACATAGGAATAGAAAAATTATAGATCCCACCCTAAACTTGGGAATGTGATACTCAATGAGAACTTGGGTATTCCATTCCCATTCCTTATCCCCCCATCCCCATTTTCATTCTCATTCCGATTCCAATTCCACTTCTGATTCCCTTACATAACTCACACAACCTGAGTAGGGCCATTCAATAAATTTTGCTTTGACTCGATGACTGCCTCATAGTATGACTCCAATTTGTGAAAAAGTTTGCTCATGAGTTCTAAGGAGTCCTTGGTTCGCTAGTTTTTTGGGCAAGAGTGAACATTTCGAGTCCAACGGACTACTATGTAGTACATACTAACTGTAAAAACAAAAAAGAAAGCACTTACTAATACCTTTTTTTCCTTCTCTTTTGTTAATTTTAACGTGCATGATAATGAATTGTGAAACTATTGACTTATACTCATTTACATTAGCTTCACTATACGTTACGGCTACGGCTTAGGTATACGGCTACGGCTTAGGCACGTACCAAAATTAGTTACCGATGTCTAGAATACTGGGACCCAAAAAAAAAAGTCTTGACTATAATTAGTACATAAATCAAAGGTGACTGACTTAATATGATGGAGTCATGTGGAAATGATATTCAAGTCCACTACTCGTTAACTTGAAGGTCAAGTTCAAACCCAAAGGCAGGAGGCATGCCCCAGAGTGGGTGGCTGTTTTTCTATTTTTCTTCCTTTTAACTTTTTCTTTTGTCTTTGTTCTTGGGCTAGAAACATGCCAATTTATAATGAACACAAAGGTTGTGGTAATGGCTTATTCTGAGGGCTTAATATAAGGGATTTATTGTTAAATACAAATTAACAGAGAAACTGAAAGATCTGAGATTTATAATTGAATTTGAAAGGTGTATTATATGTAAACAAAACAATCCGAAATTACGTGCTTATGACCTCTGTCTGATGTCTGAATTCAAAACTAAGTAACAAGGAAAGTTTTGAGTTTAGTCGTCCGCTGGAGAATGGAAATGTCGTGGTTTGGATTTTTTTTATACGTAAGACACCCTCCAAATTTAATTACAGCCCTCATATTATTCACTTTCACTACTAATTTCTATTTAACAGTGAATCATTTACTTTAAGTACTTATAATATACCCTAACCATAGCATTTCTCTATAATGAATGCACAACAACTTGGGCCATAGAGTTTCTTTTAGGCCTCATGTTTGGGACTTAGGCCTTACAGCTGGACGGCTATCAAACTCATGGGCTCCAACTACGTCCAGAATCTTGATTGCTCTTTGATCAAGGATGAATAGAATTCAAACGGAGACCTCTTTCGCATTAAGAAAGAGAAATATTACGAAATCAATAGTTCTCTAACCGTGCCACTCTCTAGCCATTTGTTCTGTCACGTACGTTAAGATTTAGAATCCAATCTTCTAATATGTTTTTAAAGAAAATACCGTATTATGCTTACGTGTCAAACACAAAGTGTGGTACTGTGGTATGTGTTTTTATGCCAAAGCAACATGTTTTCAAAGAGCATATACTATTTGATTTATTAGGAAAATGTTGCCACTATTAGAGGCATAAATTCTTAACAAAAAATAAATAAATTAATAACTGGCAATGTTATACGTGGAATTACACAGAAAAGTGGACTAGTCTGATATAGTGGCATGCTGCTTATATTGTAAAATCATAGATCATTGTTTCAAGAAATTCTTGACTTGTTAAGGATTCCATTTATTAGGCATAAGATCATTACATTCATGCATTATATATTTTCAAAAAGGAAATAATTCATCAAATCCTTCCCTCAAAGTCAACATTTTTTTGTTTGTAGTTGGTCGAGTGCAGTAGCATTCCATATGAAAACACTGGTTCATATATACAAGTGATGGAGTAGTGCCATTTACTCGTAATGATCTGTATTCTACAATTCTCTCACATGTCATTGGACAACTAATCTAAACTATTCGATGAACGAGTTATATCAAATTGCAGGAGTAACACAATATTCTATAATTACTCAGTTAAATACTCAAAACAACCTTCAACATTAGAGTAAAATGACAAAACAACCCTTTCTTAATTACGCTGGCCCCACAATTGTCCTACGTATGGAAAAAGGCTGAATTGTAATTGTAACGCAACACAAACCGAGCTGTTCCCCAACAATTCAGTCTTACTGTCCTCTTAAAATCTCTCTTCTTCACAAAAATACCATTTCAGTCCCCCTGGGAAAAGAACAGAGTGGTGGTGACTCTGGGGAGACTGAGCAAAAAGACTGAGGGGCCTTTCGCGTGTGCAATCTTCTTCTTCGAAAAGATAATCTCAAGAAACGAAAGCTGAATCACCACCTTGAGTAAGAATCGTGCTTTCCTACTTTCCCTTTTACCTTAAATTAAATTTTTGTTCTGATTTTTTCCTGGATTTTGTTTCCCTTTCCTATGTGATTCCGGAAACATTCTTTTGGAAACAAAGTCTCTGAAATTTCCTAATCTTGGACTTGTGTTTAGATTCTGGGCAATTTTCTGACATGGGTTTCCGGGTTTTTGTGTTTGTGTTTCAGATTCTGTCCTTTTTGGTGCTCTTTGTTGCTTTCAAGATAAGGTTTTTGTTGGGAAAAGCAGAGGAGGTGGGCGGAGAGAATTTATGTCGTCTGGATTTAATAGTCAACTGACTGGAGCTCCAAAGAAGCTCTGGATTTCGTGTCAGTGTCTGCTTTGTATATTCATCTTGTTCTCCACCTTTTGCATGCAATCCTGGTCTCAGCTCAAACAGAGTTCACCTGGGTTTTTTCTGCTATTAAGATTGATAAGGTATGTGGGTTTGGATTTACTCTCTTTGTTTGATGGTGCCAGCTATTGTAGTTTGTGTTTGAATGAACATTGATGCTGTGCTTGTGGAATTTCATGGCATGGGTTTTGATGGGTTTATCTTTCAATTCTTTCAATTTCTTGTAATTTTTGTTTGGGGTTTTTACTTGGTGCAGGAGTTGTTGTTCTGGAGTAGAGGCTGAATTTGAGGAAAATCAGAGAGTTAAGTTTTAGTTTTAGTTTTGCATTGCCTGTAGGGTTTTAGGGGTTTTGAATTTAAAATGCCGGGCCTTAAAACTGTGGTTTTGAATCAACATGTGAAGTTGAACAAATTGAGGACCAAGAAAGCAAGCATAGAAGAATGTTCAAGTGCCATGAAGAGGATTCGTATTGTGTATGATGATCCTGATGCCACTGATTCGTCTAGTGAAGATGATCAGGAATATGATGTTAAGGGGACCCGATTGATGGGTAGTAAACGCTTTGTTTCAGAGGTTTTGGTTGCAGATACAGAATATGAACCATCTGTTTTATCACATTGCAACGGAGGCAACTTTGATGACTATGAGAAGAATCGAAGAGCCCCCTCCATGTACAAGGGAGTTCGGCGTAGAAAATGGGGAAAGTTTGCTGCTGAGATTCGAGATCCAATTGAAGGGCGTCGAAGGTGGCTTGGCACTTTTGTTACTGCTGAGGAGGCTGCTGATGCTTATCAGAGAAAGAAGGCCGAGTTTGATAACATATACCTAGTGCGAAAGACTAAGAGAGATTGCGAAAGTTTGCGATTGACAGAAAGGATGAATCATGATGAATCAGAGGACAGCCAGGATTCATCGGTTGGTGCTGCTTCGCTACAAGAAACCAAAAGCGTGTTTCATCATCCGTCACCATCATCCGTGCTTGAAATGTCTGGTTCTACTTCACTTGATGTTGGACTCGAAACTTCGAATGAAGAAACTAGTGTGGAAGTTTTCCGGGGAGAAGGCAGTGTGCAGCCTGCTTTTGAAGAAGAGCAATCCATTTCGAGTTTTCTTGAAGAGCCATTGTTGCCACCATTAGATGTCGATCAGTTCAGTTTGGAATGCGAGAACAGTTACATGTTTTCTAGTTTGGATCAGTTCAGTTTGGAATGCGAGGACAGTTACATGTTTTCTAGTATGGATTTATTTGATGGTATGAGTGGCATAGTTGAATATCCTCTATGCAATGCTCTGAACCGCGAGCCTATGTGTCTTTCCCCTCTAAATTCTGATTTTGATCAGCAGGACTTTGCTTGGATTGATCAAATACAGGAAAATACCCCATGAAATTTTGTAGTTAGGAATTAGCGGTGGTTGTCTAGTTTTATGCTTAGTACATGCTCACAATAAAAAGCTCATATAATGTTTGAGCAGTGTTGAGGTTATCTTAGTCCTTATTTTGAGCGAGTCCTTGGGTTTTGATTGTGCTTTTCGTAGCCGCCCAAGATTTTGCAACTCTCCGGATGGTGTATATGTATGAGTAAGTGTTGAAGTTTTGAACCTTGTTTATGTCGCTCGTTATGCAATGCAACTGTTTTCTAGTGAGAATCTTTTTATGCAGAAAGAGACATAATTTCTGGAGTTTAAATTTGTTCTCTTGCTTATTTGCTTATTGTCTTGGAAGAATTTGGAAGATGGCATCTCATATTCTGTCTCTTTCTATTCTCTATTTTGGTGATTTCTTTACTCGATTTTGACTCTAACCACCATGGTTGCCTCTAGAGCATGTGGGACGTGGCCTCTAGAGGGCTGACTACGAGAATCGACTTGGGTCTGATAATGAGGCACACTGCTCTAGTTGACTTAGCCCATTAATACGATTAGGTTTGCTATTCAACGTGCTTTTCACCTAGGACCCATCTCACCACTTTAAGCCGGGCCGGCGAATCATGGTGGTTGAGTATATGTGTGGGACTACTCAAAAGGGATGTATCAGTTGAAAATGAAAGATAACCTAAGTCCACTCTAAGTTAGCCGCCTTTCCTGGCCATATTAGTCACCTTAATTAGCGTTAACCGACAGCACTCCTAACACAAATCTAAAGCCACTGTTTTTGTCTCTTCCTATGAAGACATGATTCTTGTTTCCTTTTATCCTCTTCTTTGGAGAATAGTCCCCAAACAAAAACCCGATAGTTATGGTGAAAAAGTGTTCATTGGCTTCTAGCTTAGCACCCAAGCAGTTCTTCATTAACAAAGAAATCATGAAGCAGGCAATGACTTTTCCTTGATCCCGTCGTGGCCGGCCCTCCCGCTACTGTATCATTGTTTTTCCAAGTTTTTTACTAGTGCGAAGGATCGAAAAATATTCTTCCTACGAAACAAGATTGAAATTTGAAAAATGTAAAAGCTCACTCTGAAATTTTTCTTCATCACAGCTGATTTTATCATCTAAAGCAGCTGAATAGATGAGGGTGTTATGAGTCAACACAGCATTACCAAAGACTGTTTAACAACTCACTTTTGCAAGTGGAAGTTTATCCAAAAGCCCTATTCAGAGAATAATAAAACACAATAATGAAATAACTGCAATCTACCGGGATAATCTTTTCTACTTTGATTGTATCTGCATATGGTACATGGGTCCACGAATAGAGAAGTTCGAGCACCATAAACATTCCATTCCCTTCACATACGGGTCGATGATGGAAATCACAAGAAGGCCGTCCTGAATGGCTCACCTCAGAGATGAAGCCAAGAACCGGTACATACGACTCTGAGAATTTGACAAAAGGAAATTGCAATGAGATGTATACTACATGGATCATCTGTATCCAACTTGCTGAATAAATAGTGCCATCAATGAAAGAACTCACCTGCGGGATACTATTCATATCTCCACAAAGGATATTGCCCCACTCTTGTGACAGTTGGTAATCTTTTTCAAGGAACAGCCGGACCTACACCATTGTTCATTACAAGCTATGCTGCAAGAATCCAACCCATATCCAAAGATTCATAGTAAAGAATACCTGCCCTAGCTTGATGTCTCCACAGTTTGGATTGAATAGTACATGTATATTCCCAATTACTAAGGTTCTGCTTTGGGTGCATGAACTCCTTTATGTATGCGTATCAATTAGCGAATGACCCACCAATATGTGAAGAACCACATTCTACACAGATGATAGGCAAACACCATAAAATAGTACGTACACTGACATTTGGAGAGGCATGTCTGACTCTACTTGATTTTGATTACTCTGCATTTACAAGAAACGGTAACGTACTTAGTAAAATGAACTTCAAAACACTCAGAAAAACAACCTTCAACATTAGCATAAAATGACAAAATGCCCCTTTCTTAATGACGGGGGGCCCTGCTATTGTCTATGTTTGGAAAATGCTAAATTGTAATGGACAATTTTGGGCTGTATTTCCTCTAATTTTTAATATTTTTCACTTGATGTGTATCATGATCAAAACCATTCATTTTATAGATATATAATAAAGATCATCTACATAAAAAATCAATCGAATAAAAGATCGTTGAGTTATTTAAACATATATAGACGGTTCATTTAACGTTTAGTTATACAATTTATATATTTCATTAAGTATGATAATTGAACGATATCAGATTTAATTGGTTTTTTAGAGCGATCATCTTTACTAGATTGTGAACAAAATAGAAGGATCTTATTATAACAAATATCAATGACTAAGTTGTTGTCCAATTGTAATTGTAAATGCAATACAATGTTCTCCAATTCAGTCTTAGGGCATGTTTACTTATCAAAGGGAATTTGAATGAGAAAAGGGGTTAGGGAATGGGAATGAGTTACTCAAGTTCCCTGGGTATCAAATTCCTCTATCTGGAAGGGAATGTTTCCCAAATTTATGGTGGAACTCATAACTTCTTCATTCCCAAGTACTTAAGTAAACAAAATAAAAAGAGAAAGGCATGTGAATGATTCTTCCTTTTTCCATTCAATTTTTTGTATGTAAACATGGACTTATTGTCCTCTTAAAAATTAAAATCGCTCTTCACAAAAATATCATTTCAGCCCCCCTTGAAAAAAAGAAAGAGTGGTGGGGACGAAGAAGTGAAGCAACTCTCTTTCACTCTCAGAATCCAGGGTTCAGGAACTTCATCGTCATGGACATTCACGACAAGAAGCTCATTAACGACCCCAGCGGCACGCAATTCACCTTCGCCGCTCTTGCATTTTCTTGTTGGATTGTTCTTTTTCAATTCTTTGTGATTCCCGCTCGAGCTCGTTTTTCAATTGTTCTAGTTCGTCCTTGAGTGAAATCAGAGGAAATGTGAAGAAATTTACGATTGCTTTGTTTTCTTGGTTGTAGATGTGTTGACTGAGTTCATCGAGGATCTTGTGGAAACCTATCCTTGGCTACAATATTTGGATGGCTTCCCTTAGGTTTCTTTCGTTTTGCTCTTTCAATTTCTTTAAAATCTTGTTTTATATGCCAATGCTGATTAATCTGATGGCGTGATCAGTGATGTTTCTGGTGGCACGTATGATAAAGTTGCTGTTATATCAGGTCTGCTACTTTGCATTTTCATTGACATTAATTAATTCACCACATGAAGGGAAGCATGAAATATCTATGGGGATTTACCCCCAAAATAAAAATAAAAATTAAGGGTTACATTTTGGGAGGGTTTCTCATCCTTACCCTTCCCAATCCAATCAAGTGACCAGGGAAGTAGAACCTGGATCCCATTTCATTTTTAAGAAAGCGTGGAATACGGGAGAGTGGTGGTCGGGGTAGTTTGGGTCCAGTACAGATAGAGCACTGACAATAATAACCATCATCATCGTCGTCACCTTCAATTGGCGGCTCTGGCAGTGGTTCCGTAAACAGCTTCTCCTTGAGGGCCTTCTCCTTGGCCAGTAACTCCTCACGACGGCGGCTGGGCGCGTCAAATTTGTCCACCTGGTTGAATATTTCTGCTCCAACTCCAATTGCACCAATTGCACTTGTGGAGGGAAGTTGATCAGCAGGATCACAACTAGCTCTGGAAGAGGCAACCAGTTTTAGGAGAGGAGAACTACTAGCTCCTCCTTGAGCCGCCGATACTGCCCTTGCTCTATGCGAGCAGGATCTAAGGACCCAACCTTCACCATCATCAAATTCACATTCAACATCACTAGTAGTATCTCGTTTAACTTTCTTGGAAAGACATCCTTGTTCCTTACCCATGATGGCTGCTTGGCTACGTGCATCATCATCATCATCATTATCGCCACTACTTGTTGTACTGGAGCGACGCTTCCTGTGATTTCTTTTGCTCTCCTTCCCTGATTTTGATTTGGATTCCGCCCACAAATCATCTTCATGCTTGTCATCTTGATCATGATGCTCCTCCTTTTCCTTTTCGTACCCGCGGCCAATCTCTCCTCTTTCTTTAACTCCAGAGGAATTTTCCGTCTCCATTTCCGTCGGAAAATTCACCAAGCGGAACCTCAGAAACACTGTTTTTTTCCTGTCTTTTTTTATTTAGTCCTCAGAAACATATGCCTCCGCTCCCGTCCGTCCCAAGTAACCCCATTTATAACGTAATAATTAGTGGTACGTTTCACAATAGGATTCCTATTCCTATACCTAATTATTATTATTGACTGCGGCTTCCTATACTCATTAGAAAAAGTGATAAAAACAAACAAGTTTGGGTCGAAACGACGTCGTTGTTGTTTAAATGGTCATTGCCAAAGAAAGTAATTTGGAGTGGAGTGGCTGTGTCCAGCTTGTACAGATTGAGAGCTGCGAGTATTTGGTGTGGTATAAAGCAAAATGTGTATAAACATGAAGCCCACTCTGAGATTTTCTTTCGTCACAGCTGGTTTTATCACCTACAGCACCTGAATCGGCGACGAGGGTATTAGTAATTTAGTATTACACAATTGACAAGCCAATACATCATTACCGGCAGCACAACACAAAGTTCACTTTGAACTGTCAAGATCCATACGTCGTTTCTGGAAATGGAAAAGAACGTTTTAACTTACTTTTGCAATTGAAATCGATCCAAAAGCCCTATTCACAGAATAATAAAACACAATCATGAATCATTGCTATTCTACCAAGATACCCTATTCTACTTCGATGCTGTATGGTACATGGGTCCCCGAATAGGACCGCTATAAACATTCCATTCCCTTCACATACGGTCATTGATGGAAATCACAAGAAAGACGGCTTCTGGTGAATGTAGCTCAAGGCTATCCAGAATCTACACAATGTATGTTCCCTGGTCTATGGTTTGAATGTAGAAATGGTAACGGTCAGCCCGTACTGGCATTATCAATGAAAGCTAGTTCACAAACAAGCGCAAGATGGTCGCTGCCCCATCTCTGCAAAGCAACCCTAAAGCTTTAGAGAAGTAGAAAAGAAACAGAGCAAAAAATCTAAAACATGATGAGCTCCTATTATCATTATAACACTTTTATCAATGCATAAATAACTGGAGACGGAAGGTACCTTGCTAGGCAGTCCTCCATCTCTTTTTAAAATGTTGACTGGTAAGGTTTCAAGAACTCTGACAGGAACAAGTTCATCTGTATGCCTGTCACTTAATGATGTCAGTGACCAAAAGTATTTCAATGCAAACAGTACAAGCGTACCTTTCGCAACCGACCAACAGAAAAAGATGGACATACCAAATGTAATCACAAGTTCCCATAAACTTGGAGTGGTACGATGTTGCCAAAGGCTCTCCATTAGTATCTCTGGTTCTCCTACTACCCTGGAGAGAAAGGCACATAGAACATGAGACAAAGATAAGGAAAAAAAAAGGAGAAGACATATAACAATGACTAGAAATGGAAGGAAAGTATCCAACAATACAACTCCCATTTCTAAGTTGTGCATTTTTCTGGAACTTCCAACTTCAGATGCATGTTCGTGTGCCATGCCTAATTGGCTATCAGGGATATTGTTCTTTGAAAGAAATGGTTATGTTTGAATACATCCACCGATGGTATCAGATTGTATGGGTCATATGACACACTATCCATATCATGCTTGGAAATTAGTTTATAGGAATGATTGGAGCTTTCTAATGAGTTGAAAACATGAAGCATCAAGGAATTTAAGAGTAGAGAAAGGACTTACAGGTACCCCAAAATATGCACTGGAAAGATTTAAATGGTGCTGTAGTAGACAAGTAGCACTTATACTACCAGTCGCAAGCCTTACTTCTTCGGCACTCCATCTATATGACAATGGCCTTGAAACATATCTTCTAATACTGCATCTCCAATATATAAAGCAATTAAGATTTTCGCATTCCTTCTAATATTAGTTTCATCACTAAAGTGGACATTATATATGTTATTCCAGCTTTCCTATAAGATGCCTCATCCTCTTTCCAGCGGCCTAAGACTTGTGTAACACTTTCGTGGAAAGGGCACTTTTTATAGTGTTTTCATATGTTATAATGCAAGGAAGTTTTAGTTAATCATCTGAAATAAATGTTTGCCCGTAGACATGAAATACCTGCTTTCTCTCTGGTTCCGCCATCTGAAGGCTCTCTGGGATTCAAAGTTGACCTGTCCGGAGATATGTTTGCAATTATGTAATCGGATGTCCAACTGCAATCGAGCACAGTAAGAACTCCATATCTAACCCAGAAAATGGAAAAGATGCGATGTGGGGAACCTGAATGGCTCACCTCAGATGAAGCCAAAAACCGGTACATAGGACTCTGAGAATTTGACAAAAAGGAAATTGCAATGAGATACATAATACATAGATCATCTGCATCCAACTTGCCGAATAAATAGTGCCATCATTGAAAGAACTCACCTGCGGGATGCTATTCATATCTCCAGAAAGTATAACAGGAATATTGCCCCACTCTTGTGACAGTTGGTAAGCTTTTTCAAGGAACAGCCGGACCTACACCATTGTTCATTACAAGCTATGCTGCAAGAATCCAACCCATTTCCAAAGAATCATAGTGAAGAATACCTGCCCTAGCTTGATGTCTCCACGATTTGGATTGAATAGTACATGTATATTCCCAATTACTAAGGTTCTGCTTTGGGTGCATGAACTCCTATATATATGCGTATCAATGAGTGAATGGTCCATCAATATGTGAAGTTGAACCACATTCCACACAGATAATATGCAAATACTGTAAAATAATACTTACACTGAAGTTTGAAGAGGCATGTCCGACTCTAGTTGATTTTGGTTACTCTGCGTTTACAACAAACAAGAAACGGTAAGGTATGAACTGTTTATTATTAGCAAAAGGTCAAGAGATTACATGGAGAAAAAAGAAAGCAATCCCTTTCTAAATAATCCACATTTCAACTTATGTATTATTAGCAGCCTCAGAAAGAAAGTGAAAGTACGCCATATTGCATTGACTTCATCATGCTTCACATACCTTTAAAACACAAAGTTGAGCAACATTGTTCCGAAGGCCAAACCTTTGGAACTCTATATTTTCTTGATGCAAAAGGCTGAACCTGTAACCAGAGAACATGATTTTGCTAAAAGCTGGAGATAGAAAGCAGATATTTGATAATAAGTTATACTAATTGTGTGAACATGCTCAATCCCCACATCTGAATGGGATAACAAGGCAGGAATTTGAAACTTTCCCAGCGGCAACGAAAACTTACATGTCCTTTCTCCAAAATGTAGCACATCCATCTCTTGCTTCACCTGTGCGAGCCTGAATTACCAACCAGTAGCATATGTAAAATAAAAAAAAATAAAAAAGCACACGATAAGTGATTACATATTTAGAAGTTTGGAAATGAACATCCATAGCTACCTTGTATACACCTTCAAACCCATCTTCCTGAAAACGATGAGCTAAATCATCGAAACGATCAACCTCCTACAGCCACACGATCAGATGACAAGAAAGCAACTCCATTTTAACAACATTTTCAATTGCAACATCAAGTGAATAAACAAGTAAAACATCAAAAACTGATAATGTGATGATAAATTATACACACGAAAAAAGGTTTCGAATTTACCTGCAAACACAAGATGCTCGCATCGTAACGCTTAATCTCTTTTCGTATAAGCTTCCTGCGGCGTCTCCACTCCAAGTACTTTGGTGGAACTTTGAGGTACAAATCCGGGTGATTACTTGCATTCTCAACACCCAGAATGTTGTAAGAAACAATCACAAACTTATCTGCACAGCATAAAGACTCAAACTTTAGCTTCGGATCATCACTACACTAATCTCAAAACACAAACTTTATCAGCTAATTCCAAGCAAAATTCAAACTGGACAATCCAAAACACAGCATTCCATACGGCGGCGTTTAGTCCAAATTCCAAACACAGCGTCCGATGCGGCGGCGTTTTACCTCTGTATGAAGAAGACGACGAGCTGCAGAGAGAGAACGCCCACTCTCGGGAGCTCGGTTTGTGCTCCTTCTTGTGCTTCCGAGATGGAGGAGAAGTAAAGGCGCTGAACCGGTTTGACGACGACGGGTCGGGTTCTCGGGTCACGGTTTCTGAATCAGACTCCGCCGTTCTGCGCCGCCTCTTGTTCGCCGGAGGCCGTACATCGCCGATTTGTTTCATTGTGCGCACAACTTTTTCGTTACCGGCAGGGTTGCCTCCATGGCGAGAATGGTTGCTTGCTCCGAGTATCGGTAACGCCGTCAAGGAGGAAGGGTTAAATATCAAAGCCCAATATGTTACAGACCCTCATCGGCCCAATTAAAATACAAATGTTACATGTTCAAATTCTCAGCCCAGATATGTTTAGGTAGGAACTCTGATTCCTCTAGTGGTAGTAATTAGTAAATGTTATGAAGTTAAAAACAGAATGGTACTGATTGTCGAAAGTTACAACTAGAACGATTTTCTGATTGTACTTATATTAGGAGGCTAGAGCCAAAACGGCTCTCTTGTTGTAAGAGACTATTACAATGGTGTTGCGGGTTAAAATTAAAAAATTTTAAACTAGTTTGAGTAAGTTAGAACTAGAACGACTATTTAGTTGTACTAAGAGCATCTCCAAAAGACTCCTCAAAACTAAATTGGAGCCCAATTTGTAGAGCAACACAAGCAAAAAAGTGTAAAATTGATCTCCAATAGACTCCACAAATTCACTCTTCAAATTCAAAAATTTGTGGACTACTCTTCAAACTTGCAATTTTGTGGAGTAGTCTACAAATATTTTTTATTATTAAAAGTGGTTCCACAATCAAATGGAAGGTTGAGATCAACTTGAAGATTTAAATGAAAATGAAGCAACATCATTTTGTGGAGTTTGTTGGAGATGAAATTTTAGACTTTACAAATTTTAATTAACAAATTGCCACATAGGTCTACAAATGTGAATTTGTAGAGTGAAATTTATAAACTTTTTTGGAGATGCTAATTTTCAGAGAGCAAGCAACAGTTTTATGGTTGTGAAAGACGATCATCATCAATAGTGCTTATGGGTAGAACCAAAGCTTCTTTTATAATTTTAGAAGACAGTCATAACGATATTTGAAGTTTAATCATAATAATTTTCATTGTGATTGTCCTACGATCACATACTTGGTGAAACATTCGTGTGCACAACCAGTATTGGTTTCATATAAGAAATCAACTCAACGGCCATGGAGGAGTTGCATATGTTTCCCAGCTACTCAAGGGAGGGCCAAAGACTGGTTGGTCCAATGTCCATGGCCAATTGCAGCAAACCTTATGAAACTCAGAAAATTAATAATCAAATGGGGCAACACGCCATTCCCATCGTCCTTTCAAACTCATTCTCATACGCCTCCCTACCCCCCAAAAAACACCAACCCCTTTTTATCATAAATTATGATGTACACTGCCAACAACTTCACACCAAATTAAACCATTTCGAAAACAAATTGACAAAGATAGGACCTTCACTGCCACTTTCAGATCCCACCTAGCTAGAAGAGTAGGACGTAAGCTTCCCTCTTAATAAATCCCGAAACAGAAGGGATCAAACCAACGCTTCTTCGGATCAGCCGTCCAATATGAGATCAAGCCAACTAGTACTCTTACAAATTTTTTCATTGATCTTCATTTTCCATCCAACTTCTTTCACATATGCCAAGTCCACAATAGAGCCATGTTCCTCTGCAGACTCCTGCACATCTCTGCTCTCCTACATTGTCCCTTGGGACTCAAAACTCTCTGAAATCGCCTTCCGCTTTCAAATCAATGTCCTTGACATCCTGGCTGCAAATTCCATTAACTTGACAATTCCCTCACCAGCAAACAGAATTTTTAAAGCAAAATCTCTACTAAAGATTCCGAATTCGTGCTCTTGTGTGGACGGTATCAGACGGTCTGTGACGACCTACACAGTCCGGACAGCGGACTCATTGGATCTGATATCAGAAGGGTTTGGCCGCCTTGTGAGTGCTGAACAAATTAGGACTTTGAACGGCATTGGCGCCAAGAATCCGTTGACAAGCGCTCAAAGCATCTTGATACAATTGCCTTGTACATGCTTTAACAATAGTAACAATGGTGTTACTTCAGTGTACATGTCTTATGTGGTGCAGAGTAAGGATAGCTTGAGCAGAATTGGAGGCGAGTTTGGGGCGACGGTGATGGAGTTGGTGAATGTCAATGGCCTTGTTGAGCCGGTGGTTAGTCCCGGAGATATATTGGCTGTTCCAATTTCAGGTCAGTAATTAGTTAGAGGGCATCAAGTCTCTAGTTAAAGACCTGACTGTTGATATGTATGCACATTGACAAAACGAACTAGCAGTAGTAGTTTAATTGATTATGACAGAATTAGTTACACTTACTGTCAAGACTTTTGGTTCTGAATATGAATCAAGTAATGATATGATCAGTATTTGTTCTGCATATGCAAACTAGTAATGCGTCTAGGTTTGGCTTGTCATGATTTTGTGAAAGTCTACATCTCCACGTCATTAGTTGACAAAATCTTACTGTTTATGCAGCGTGTTCATCAGCAAATCTCAACTGGTATAATGAGAGCTTAATAGTCCCAAATGGGTCATACGCCTTAACCGCCGGCTACTGCATCAAGTGCATTTGTAGTCCAATCACTCTCAAGTACGCACATTTCAAGATAAAGAATTCATTTCAGGAAATTTTCACATTCCTTACCATAGGCATGACATCTTTGCAGTTACACTACTCTGTTGTTTACAGAGCGTCTAATACTGACGTAGTCAATTTGTTGGTGATCAGCTTGCAGTGTTCCCCATCTGGCATTGACATCTCATGCTCTCATCTGCAGTGCAAAGATTCTAATATGTTCATTGGCGATGTGATAATCAATCCAACCGCTAATAATGGTTGCAATGTCAGCACATGTGCGTATAGAGGCCACTACGGACGCAAGATCTTCAGAAGGTAAGACAAATATTCACAAATCTATGGGTCAAAATTTCTGTAATTAGCAGAAATAATACTTATGTATTCTCCTCATTGCAGTTTGTCAAATTCTACTCATGCCAACTGCTCAGGTAACAATTACTGACACTAATAGCTACAATGTTAAAAGAATAATGCTAAGGAACTTGCTTGAAAGAGAATTTATCACATAAAGTATTGCAAGACGGAAACAGGTCTTATTAACATTTCTCGTCCTATGTTCATATTCATTTTGTGTTGTGTTGAATCTGATTGTGCAGATGGAGAAGATTATAGCACACTGTCACCAGAAGAATCTCCTATAGTACCATATATATCATTACCTCCATCAGAATCACCGTTTTCTAGTCCACCTATGGCAATTGGTGTTGATGGTCCTACCAGTAAACAGACCACAAACAATAGCATTCCTAATTACAGCAGATTGCTCATTCATGCTCCATATTACAGTTTGTTGCTTGTCTTCTGCATCTTCCTCTGATAAATTTACTACTACCAATGGTAAATGTTTATATTACCATGAAACCTCAATTTTTTTCATTCATATTTTGCAATTAGAGGCTCAACCAACCACACAAATGACGACAAATTGTGAAACAATGACCTACAGTGTAGAGACCGAGCCCCGTTCATTCTGATAAAGAAAGCTTAATGGG
Source organism: Spiraea crenata (assembly GCA_033992175.1). Lineage (NCBI taxonomy): Eukaryota > Viridiplantae > Streptophyta > Magnoliopsida > Rosales > Rosaceae > Spiraea > Spiraea crenata. The sequence goes on along the minus strand of JAVBHV010000078.1, from coordinate 1,246,985 downwards.
ACATATATGGTCAGCCCAAACTCCTGCCACAGGGCCCAGTATTAGTCCATCCAAGTAGTTGTTGCTCCTCCACAGCTTAGTCATACCCAATAGTTCATCATCACCATTAGCTTTTGTTGTAATGAAGAGCCAACTAGACCCAATTGGTTGAAAAGTCTAAATTAGAGACAGTTCACAAATCTCCACCATGCAAACACATATGGAGCTGGCTACTTGCCTCAATGGTCACTCCGAGACAGAAGTAAACATGGTATATAACTCCACTCGGCTGCACTTGCACTAGAGTTTCCAATAACAGATGCTAGCAATCTCAAAATCATGACCCAGAAAACACCGCATACGCGTGTCGAAATCTAACTTGATCCAACCATTCCATCAGTCGGCTAAATTTCAAGCCATCATTGTCAGATTGACAACAACATTGTACTGCAAATTGTTGTTGTAATTGGACATGATATATATGTCCATTCATACATGTATGGATGATAAACTTGCAGGTACAGTTTGAGTAATATGTGTCGAATACAATCAAAATCTTCTTCCACATCAGAATTTCATTTATTATGATAATTACAGAGTACTCTGTGAAAACCAAGATGCAACAGTAACAAAATTTGGCTCTGGCATGGGCAGAACTTTATGTGTTTTTGTACACCACTGGCCTGACTTCAACTGCAAGCTTGTCTTGTCTTACTTGAAAATTTGGAGCTCAATCTAATCAAATGAGTCATTGCTCCCGGCGTGCAACGTCTCATTTAGATGCGGCGCCGCACATCTTAGGCTAGAATCGATTCCGAGAAGAAATATCTCTTAGGTGCTTCTCCATATGTTTCTATTTGACAGTCATAGATATTTTGTTGACGAAGAACAATTAGAAAAAGATATTTTTTGTATTTGCTACAAAAGGATGTGAGCTCCAAATTTCTAACTCAGATTCGTTTACGAGTTACAACATAAATAAACTACCACTAGAGCTGAATTTAGCAATGGGGGCCACAACAAATTGATCATCAGGAGCAGATTGGATCAGTGAAAGAAGGAAATGAAAACCACCAGAGAGTTGAAAGCAACCATAGGGGACCAAAAACAAGAGTTTTAAAGGGTCAAGTTGAATTATTGAATTACACAAACTAACCAACAAAAGAGTCTTTCTCGAATTTTCACAAGCCATATCCCCACAATACATGTAACACAGAAACACACAAAAGGCGCAATTGTGGCCTTCCCTACTCTACCAGGGCCCCACTTGGATCCCTCAACTGGGACTAGTGACCAATAAGAATTGAGAGAATAAGATGGACTTGAAAAATCTAGCCAATGAGGATTGAGTATGACTTTTTGTGGGCCCCAAGAGGCTAAGGGACATCTGCCTCTTCCAAACCACCAAAAGAAGTCTGCATGGGGCTTCTGAGGAAGGAAAGACTAAAAGTGTTGCGCAGTGGGTCTTGCCTTTCCCTCTCAACTCAAGCTATAGCTCTCCCCACACAAAATAATTGAACCATTTGGGTCCCTAAATAAGTATGTGTGAACCCTCCTCAATATTCCGTTAACTGAGTTGTAACTCAGAAATTATAATCGCGCAAGCGTGCCACCAACAAGTTCTAAAAAGGCCCAATCAAAAACACTTGCATTGCTCTAGTACTTTTACCAAGAGCTTGGTCTGCAGTATGATCACCCAAAAGAAAGCTGCAAATGCCATCGGAGGCAACACGGCTCGAGCTTGCGATAGCTGTCTGGTGAAACGGGCAAGGTGGTTCTGCGCCGCAGACGATGCTTTCCTCTGCCAAAGATGTGATTCGACAGTCCACTCGGCGAACCAGTTAGCTAGCCGACATGAGAGGGTTCGGCTCCAAACAGCTTCATCTTGCAAGGCAAATGGCTCGGTGCAGCTGCTCGCAGAGGGCCAGTCTGCACCGGCATGGCACCGTGGCTTCACGCGCAAGGCAAGAACACCACGTCCTAACAACAAGGCCGCGGTGCAACAATCAGCAAAAAGTACTAATCAAGAGAAAGTAGTCTTCAACCCTCCGCTGCCTTTTGTCCCGGAGATTGGCTGCGAAGAGGCCAACTGTTTTGATGACGAGGAAAATGAAGATCTAGAGCAGCTGCTTTATCGGGTTCCGATTTATGACCCTTTTGCTGCTGAGCTTTGTAATCTGTCTAGTGAAGGTGGGAACAATACTAGTGATGTTAATGCTCTTGATGATAAGGTGGTTGAGATCAGAATGGAAAACAACCATGAATTTGGTGATGACAAGAATTGCGTTGGACAAGATGGTCAAGATGATGAATTGGGGAATTTGCAAGGGTTGCTGCCGTCGGACATGGAGCTGGCTGAGTTCGCGGCGGATGTAGAGAATCTGCTCGGCGGAGGACTAGAGGAGGATTCTGGTGACATCAAAGGAGTATTGGGGTTATTGGATGATGATGATGATGAAAAATTATTAGAAGAAGATGGGGGTTTGGATGTTTGTATGAAGGCAGTGAAAGTTGAGGGTGAAGAAGGAATGAAGTTTAATCCATCAATGTTGGATTGGAGTTTAGATTACGATGAGTCATCGCCGATGTTATTCGGCAATGAGAAGGAGGAGGAGAAGGAGGAGAAGGTAATGGTCCTCCTTGGCACGGAGGAGGAGCATAGGGAGGAGATGATGATGAAGAGGAAGATATTCTTGAGGCTAAATCATGAGGCAGTTATCGCTGCCTGGGCAAGCCAGGGGGGCTCGCCCTGGACTACTGGAACTAGACCGGAGTTCAACCCGGACGACGCCTGGCCGGATAGCATGGTAAGTACTATAGTTCTTCTCTCCCAGTATTTCTGGTCCTACTGTGGACATGTGATTTTTATTCCAAGAAAAAAGAAAAAAAAATTATGTGCATGTAGGGAACAGCATAAACAGTGTTTGAGGTCCGGGACAACGTGGACACTATGTTGTAATTAAGGCACGAAAACAGTATGGTTGGTTGCTGAAGGCTCAACAACCAAAACATGTCTGATTACATATATAGACTTTCAAAATTACTCATATTAATACATGAAGTAATGGTTTATTATGTGTACATTGCTGTTGTTGCAGGGTATGTGGCCTAGTGAAGGTCATCAGGGGCATGCAGATGGAAGTGCAGGATGTGTAGGAGGAAGAGGCGATGACCGGGGAAGAGAAGCGAGAGTTTCGAGGTACAGGGAGAAGCGGAGGACAAGGTTGTTTTCAAAGAAAATAAGGTATGAAGTTAGGAAACTGAACGCAGAGAAGAGGCCTAGAATGAAAGGACGGTTCGTTAAGAGGACGAGTGCCTCCAACTTTGTTGGGAGTGGTAGTGGTAGTAGCAGTGGTAATTCTTCTGTCTTTCCTTACATGGTGAATAAATAACAGTAGCAGAGTGAGTAGTCATGAAGTTGAAATTCATGATGAAAAACTCCATGTTTTGCTTGTTTAATATTCCATAGCAAAATTGGAGTACTACTGACATTAATCTGATGTATATGCATTGGCCCAATGCCTGCAGTTGTACAATAAATGAAGTATCGTTGGTAGTTTCAATGACTAATGTAAGTGAAAATTCCCTACCAGTACTTTAAAAGAACACATCACAGAGGTGCAATGGCGGAATCAAATTATTTTTTTTCGGGGGCTAAATAAAAATGTTAGATTGAACCTTAACGATCAAATTTTTTTTTTTATGTACCAACATTTCCTATAATATTCGTAGAATATAACCTCTAATTATAATTTTGTAAACAAACTTATTCTTGAATATCCAGTACTAAATTTCCAATAAAGTTCAACATAAAAAAATCATATATATATATATATATATGAAAAAATGTAGTAATCGAATACACATTAGATAAAAGATTGTTTGTTTGTGATTCTATTGAATAGAATAGGTTTTTGATTGGAAGTAGTGGGTTAGGTTGGTTATTTTTGGATTTTGGTAAAAAGTTGGGCTGTATTATATAAGATATATTTAAAATTTCTTACTAGGCTAAATCACAAATATAGGGAATTAAAAGGGTAATTTTAGTCAAACTTTCACTAGGCTACAACTCACCTTAGAGCATTTCCATCCATGAGGCAAGGGAAAGGGCAAGAGGCAAGGGCAAGCGGAAAATGTTGCCCTTGCAAAAATGTGGGTTTTCACCAGTGCAAAAGGTTGCTGCCGGATTGAGAGGGCAAGAGGCGGGGCAAAAGGCAGGTTTCTACCTCTCGGCCTGCCTCCTGCCTCCCCTGACGTCAGCGCACTACTGCGTTCCACACACGCCTTATTGGGCTTCCATGGCATGATCTGGAGCTTCCGTTTCCACATCCAACGGACAATGAATTTTTGCCAAAAAAATTATGAAAAAAAAATGAAAATTATAGAAAAAAGATTCGGCCGCCGTTCTCCCTTTTTCAGCCATAGATCAACGACGACCCCAACTACAAAAAGTTCCCTCTCAACCTCAAGAATATATCCCCAAAATTTCAGAGCCAAAGACAGCGTGGAACGCCGCCGGTGAAACCAAACGTAAAAACGGAGCCGCCGGACTTCTCGCCGCCGTCGCTCTTTTTCCGGCCACCTTCTCTGTTCGAAAAACCTGGACTAGCTTCCACACATTCCAGAGCACACTCCCACGAAGTTTCAGCCCCAAACTCCCCGTGGTTTGCCGCCGGCGAAGCAAAACGTAAAGTCGGATCTTTGGAAGGGAAATCGCCACCGTTCTCCCTTTTACGGCCATAGATCGACGACGACCCCAACTACAAAAAGTTCCCTCTCAACCTCAAGAATATATCCCCAAAATTTCAGAGCCAAAGACAGCGTGGAACGCCGCCAGTGAAACCAAATGCAAAACGGAGTCGTCGGACTTCTCGCCGCCGTCGCTCTTTTTCCGGCCACCTTCTCCGTGTGCCACCACTTGGACTAGTTTCCACACATCCCAGAGCACACTCCCACAAAGTTTCAGCCCCAAACTCACCGTGGTTTGCCGCCGGCGAAGCAAAATGTTAGTCGGATCTTTGGAAGCAAATTCCGGCCAAATTATTATTTTTTTTAAAATTATGTAAAAAATGAGAAAAAATTCTGAAAAATTGCAAAAAAAGAAAAGGAAAATGCGAAAAAAATTCAAAAAATTATGAAAAAAATGTAAAAAAATTATGTAATATTTTGGTTTGAGCTTTTAAATAAAATTTATTGTATACATATTAGTACTAAGTACCAAAATTTGAGACTATTTTTAGGTAAAAAATATACACTTATATATCCAAATGCCTCCTGCCACTCTATTTCAGTTCAGCCCGCCTCTGGAACTCAGATTGTCTCAATTTGCCTCCTGCCACTCCATTTCAGTCTCAGTTTGCCTCCTGTAACTCCAGTTGTCTCAATTTGCCTTCTGCCACTCTATTTTCAGTCTCAATTTGCCTTCTGCAGCCCAAATCCGTTAATTCATAGTCAACTACTGCCAGGTGACAAATTATTATTGGTCTCTACTGTTGTTTTTGAACTTTGTGTTTTCCCCTGCCTCGATATGTGTGGGTTTTTACTGGGGTAAATTAACTTAATTTATTATTCAATGTATAGGGTTTAGGGTTGCCAAGGCAAACTGAGACTGAAATAGAGTGGCATGAGGCAAATCGAGACAACTGAGTTCCAGGAGGCGGCTGAGGCTGAAAGAGTGGCAGGAGGCATTTGAATAAATAAGTGAAAAATATATTAAAAAATGTAAAAAAATTCTAAATTTTTTTTAATAAATACTCAATTAGATCTGTTGAAATGCACTTAAGTTTACAGCGAGTCCTCTATTTTTAATCCGTCGATTACAAACAATTCGGATAGAAAATTAATTTTTTCTATAAATACCCAAATCAATTTTCATTTCAAAACATCATAAATTCTTTCTCACTCACTTATATTATTCGATTAGTATAAATACCAAATTATCTTTTTTGCATAAAAAAAATGAATTTATGAATAGTAATCACCATTGCCCTTGCCTTTTGCGGGTGGAACAAAAAACGAACGGCGATTACTATTATGGTGGGCCAACCGGGAATAGTATCCACCTTTTGGGAATATTCATTGCCCTTTGCCTCTGCCTTGAGGCAAAGGGTGGAAATGCTCTTAGCCTTGTGGGTAGTTCCACCATTGCAGAGGTGGGATTTCATGTGCAACTTTGCAAATTAAGATGTTCTGGTAGTTTGGGGAATAACTTCATATCAAGATCAGCATATATATCAGCAACAAAAATCAATTGCAATATGAGGGCATTATTGATAAGTCAATTTCTTGGATAACTACTGATCATGCCAAAAACGCTAAAGCTACACAATGCAACAAAGATATGGCTGGACCCTCAACTCCAATAGTCCGGTGAGCTGTCATGTTGAATACTACTACTTTTATTAGGCAACATGCTCTTGCCTCATAGCCATCATATAAAGTTCAAGTAGTCACAAGTCAGAAGACTTTTGGTTGCAAGAACTTGCATTTCAGATGGTTTTTTGCTGTAAACTTCCTCCAACATTACTTGTATAAAGGGAAAGCAGATACAAACTCAAATAGTCTGTATTTCTTTCTTCGATTAGTAACTTAACACAATGTAGAAGATTGCTTGATTAATGAACGAATGAATGTTGTAGAAAAGAGTCAGAATTTTATTGTTTGTTTTGTAAGCCAGAAAGCTCATTTGTCCCATATACTGTACTCTTCAAAATGAGAAAACATGGTTGTGATTTTCATGAAAGGGAGGTTGCACGTTGCACGTGGGTTACGACTAGCAAACAAAATGTTCTGCCCCATTCCTTCTATAATTTGAACCATTGTGTTTGTGGAATCGAGAATAATAGAATTCTAAATCAGATTATAAAATTTAGGACTATACTACTAATTAAAAGTCATCAATGGAGTCTATTAGTATGCATGATTCAATTTTAGTGACAAAAACATTAAAACAAAAGTAATGTAATATTATCTATGTTCAGTTATGTAGAGAAAATTTTATGACAACTAAATTTTGTCACAAAGTTATAACAAAATTAAATTTTGTCACAAAATTATTACAAAATCAAATTGTGTCACAAAGTTATGACAAAACAAAATTTTGTCACAAGATTGTGACAAAACAAAATTTTGTTACAAGATTGTGACAAAACTAGATTTATCACAAGGTTATGACAAAATTAAATTTTGTCATAAAGTTGTGAGAAAATCAAATTTATCACAAGATTGTGAGAAAATCAAATTTGTTACAAGGTAGTGACAAAATTTGGTTTGTCACAACTTTGTGACAAAACTAATGTGACAAATTTTATTTTGTCACAATCTTGTGAAAAATTTGATTTTGTCACAACCTTGAGACAAATTTGATTTTGTCACAAGCTTGATACAAATTTGATTTTATCACAACCTTGTTACAAATTTGATTTTGTCACAACCTTGTGACAAATTTGATTTTGTCACAACCTTATGACAAAATTTGGTTTTGTCACAATCTTATAACTTTGTGACAAAATTTGGTTTGTTATAACTTTGGGAGAAATATATACATGAATCATTAATTTTGTGAGAGGTTTGCTCACCTTAAAAGTTGTTTTCTGGACGCGGCTTATGAATTTGCTATATAAATTAAGACTTGATAAGCAAAGAGACCAAATCAATTGGGAAATGGAGGAAACAAAATACCCATAAAGCAAAAGATCAAAAGCCCCCAACGCTCTCCAATACATTGACGATATCATAGATATGCCTCTTCACACCTAAAAATTGAGAAATCATTAAATGTAGCAAAAAGGAATGCAGTGATCAGAGAAAGAAAAGTCGCATATAAGAGATGAGAGAGAGGAGAGAAATGAAAGGGATCTTATCTCAACATAGGGGCGCGTCATTTACGGAAGATGATCAATGGAGCCTCCCAAACCGCAAAGGAATAACTAAAAATCATCTAGAAAAAAGACAGGGTAGCCCATGTTCAAAAATGAAGAAAGTCGTAAAAAAAAAAAAAGTCAAAGAAGAGAATGGAAAATTTCGCGCACCAAACCCACAACCAGAAAACCCAAAACACTAAATTTGAGAGCAAAAAAAAACACAAAAATATTGTTTCCTTCAATCAATCGCCAACTCTGGTTTTCATTCTCTCTCTCAAAATCCAACAAAATTGCTACATAACCCAACCTAAGCACTACAGTTGGGCGAAGCGAACTGTAGTATTCCTGCCTCCCCAGAAAATCTCCTCATCTTTCCTTCAATCGATGGCCAACTCTGGTTTTCATTCTCTCTCTCAAAATCCAACAAAATTGCTATATAACCCAATCTAAGCACTACAATTCGGCGAAGCGAACTGGTTTCTCTAAAGAAAAGCACAACAGTCGAGGACAAAAGTGGCAAACCACTGTGAGATGAAAGAGGATACAATGTAAGAAGTTGCAAACATGTCAGCACATTGCTACTAACTTATAGTACTCCAAACCGAGTTTTAGTATATATATAATTTGAGCACTTAGAAGAAGAAACTGCTGGACTTGGTTGAGTTTAAATGAAGTTCGCGATGGGGACATGTGTAGCAACCATCGATGATGGCTCATTTTGTCAGCTTGGGCTAGAGATCACCAAATGTATCGGAGGCCAAGGCCCAATTGGAGCATCTTAACCTTGTACGTGGAGTGGCACAATCTTCAAATACCGGTTGACTTGTTCAATCATTAGTTTAAATTCTTTAAGAATCATGGGCAAGTTACATGATTTACTAAAAACAAAGCTGGCGGACCGACTATAGAGTATAGACGTTGAGAGATTACCATCATTTCAATTTCCAAGAACTTCGGCACCGTCATTCTTAATTCACTCATAATTTATCAAGATTTCATACCAAAATTGACATGGTGACAAAGATGGATTGTTCTTAGTACTTAATAATGCATAATGAATCAATAATTTGGATTATGTCTCCTACTTAAAAAGTCTTACTTGAAACTTTAAAATAGATGTCAAAGTCTATCCAAAAAATCGACATGTTCAAATATGAATGGAGAGAATCGGAATCCAATCAATTGGGAGCACGACAAATTACTAACGTCTGATACCATGATCTCATGATCTATGTGGACACTCTGCACCAAGAAGGCATGAACCTGCAGCCTTCATCCCTGCCATTACTAAAGACCGTGATTCAAAATGGCTAAGGATCTTCCTACCTAGCTATATGTGATCATAGAGATTCAGATTTTTGGTTACCACATGGCTGGTTAATTGGTTTCAGCAGATTGTAATTTAAATCTTGACCGTGCATTTGTACAAGACGAAAGTTGTTAGTACATGTACAAATGATGTTGTTTAAGAAGACTGTTGAATGGAACTTGTTTGGTTGTCTTTTTGCTTTGAAGTTTGAAGAGAAACAAGACCTCTCTTGGCATGCTTTATCTGTCGAGTGAACCTTGAAAGGTGGGAGGTTTATGTTTGTGATTCTGATGTAGGGAATATCGCAGTACAGTTAGAATCTCATCCAAGATTTCATCATGATCCTCCAATAAGGTCGAGATTTCAACATCATTAATGCATCATCATGATGTTTCAAAACCCAGAGTTTTGTCTATCCAACACCAAACGTACGTAGGAGCAAAGTCGATGTGAGGACAAAATTCATCAGTCCTCCCTTTGTTATAATATTGTCAGATAAGACAATACTCCTATGAATCATAGGACATTTGAATCTCATCCACTTAACAATCTCCCCTTGAAGTTGTGCTATAAATACAATCATACTGTTAGACAAGAGGATGTAGCTAGCTAGCTGATGGAACGACAAAGAGGGAGCTCCTTTCGGTCCAATCTAGAGGGCTGAGGAGCGGCTAGAGCTGTCATCTCATGCATTTTCGGCTACCCCTTAATCGTTCATATGAAGGAATGTTAAGGTGTTGGCCTGGTGCATGTTGTGGGAGCAACTCCTTCCGCTCGGTTAGCCCGCCCATTGGAGTGAAGGGAGCTCCTCGTACCTCTCTGCGGCCGGTTTCATTACATGCTTTTCTTCTTCTCAAGTGCTTGATTCTTTTCTTTGTGATATCTAATGCCTTTCAATTCCTAGTTAAGTTATGAAGTAAGGTCTCATCTCCCGCTACTGATAGTTTTACTTGTATATCTCATTATAGGTTTGATATATGCTGGAAAGAAGAAACCTTAGTAAGAGTTGAAGCTGGAAGCCTTGGATGCATGCTAACTACAAGTTTAAAGGGTGCCCTGTTAAGTCCAGATGGGAACACTTCTTCTGAAGAAACTGACTAGTATTCTGGTTTCTATTTTATACTCGGGTCATTTTCTCTCTGAAGATTAATAGAGAGCAAAGGGAACTCCCAACCAACCCCACGATGTTATGTCCAAATGACTTGATCATTTATTCTGCGTCCACTCTCCCCAGAAAAGGGAAGGGTGAAGGAGGCTTAGCAGATACATACTGTAATCGACATGCACCTGAAACATGTACTATTATCATCATTTGAAGTGCAAATGTTTCTTCACACGCAAAGCTTTGCATGTTCTACAAAACAACACCAGAATCTCTATTTAAGTAACTTGAACTAATATGGTTATTGTTCTTCAATGGAATTCTGGGAATGTAACCATCACTGGTCAAGAAAACAGATGTTCATGGGCCAGAAAATAATGAGAAAAACTCTGACTGACTTGTATCATAATACTCCCTCAGTAACTAGCTTATGCACCTTGTATTTTCCAAGAGCAAATGGGTAGAAGATAGAAGGCAAAGGTACAAAATTCAAAACAACTGAATACCAAAACTCGGTAAACAAGCTGACATTAACAACTTAGCAATTCACAAGATTTCTGATCATCAAAGCCAAAGAGGAGAAATTTATTTCATTTATCTAGGCAAATCCCAGTCCCAATATCTGGCTTCATCTATGAAAACAACAAAAGAGATGACTGGTTCGACAAAGTCTCAGATAAGACAACAGATTATCAACGATGCAAGCAAATCCTGATGTTGGTGATTCCACTGCAGCCCAAACTTGTTCACTTGCACGAAGAAACAATAAAAAGAACACCAGTTACAACTCTGCAAGTTTCAGTAAAATGCATTGAATCAGAAAACTTAGGACACCATGTCAGATAATGAAATCATCCATATTAAATCTACAGGAAGAGTGGTGAAAACAAAGTTCAGTATTGATTTAATCAACCAAACTCAATATTAAATGAGTAGATCGACAGACTTCAAGATCATACCAGCCGGTCTTAACACCACCATTTAAACCCACCTCCATCTAACTCTTTGAATTAGTTGACCGCTATCTATGTGTTTACCCTAATATTGTTTCCACAACTTATAGTAACCTACCAAATCGATGACCAGAACTACGAGTTCAAGACTTTAAACTTGCCAAGACCTTTCAATGAACCATCTACAAACTAAGAAGCAACTGTATCCAACAAGACTCAGCAATCATGCAAAAATGCACTCAACATATTAATGCGCGGAAGATCATAACTGCAAAATCCATGTTGCAAGTCATATGACAGCCCCAGACTAGTTTAATTGATGGTTGGAAGTTGAAACAATAGGAGATATGATTTCATAGTTAAAACCCCCAGAAGGCTACAGTTGCGAGCCTTTCTTATGCAGCTCCAAGTGTATATAAAATTGAAGAAAAGCTAAGTCCCAAATACTTATCTAAATTTGGTTTTAGCATCCTATCAGTTACCAAATTTTTACTTGTAACTACGCCAGATGGGAAGCCAGTTCGTTTCACTTTTTCCGAAAATGAGCTAAACTTTGAGTTGGTTCCTAACTTCCTAGTGTTTTATGGAAACTTCAATTCAAATTGCAATCAACTATTGCATCATTTCAAAGAAATTCTACAGCTCTATCCAACCTAAACATATGCCTAACTACAAAGTAATCAAAAAGCCCCAAACTTTATCAAAACTTCAGCCCAAAAAACAACCGAAAATCGGAAATTCGCAATCACATTATCAAATTAGGTAGCTGAAAACATAAGAAATAAATAGTTACCTGAAAACGATCAGTCCACCACCGGCTCCACCTCCGCCTTCGGCCCTAAAAATCCCCAAACAAAACAAAAACACAAAAACTCAATCAATTTGAGGGAAAAATAAGGATGCCAACAAGAAATGAAAGGAGAAAGGGATAGGGTGAGTGCGGGCGTACCGTGGAACTCGTGCGGACGGTGATCTTTGCCCCATCCGACGCCGCGGGTGGACTCGAGGTACTGGTTGACGAGGTGGCGGCACTTCTGGAGGTGGTTGATGCCCTCGATGCGGTAGCACCAGCGGAGCTTCTCGCGGAGGATCTTGGCCTTCTCGATTTGGATCCACTTCTCGCGGACGATGTGCTCCCTCATCTCCAGCATCGCCACCGGGTCCTTGTACGGGTTCGCCGGATCGAAGTCATCCGGCGGCGACTCGTCGAACTCCGCCACTCCTTTCTTCCTCCCCATTTTTCGTAGTTTTCCTTTCACTAATCTCTCTCTCCGTGATTTTTCGCTGCTCTTTGCACCAAACAGCTTTGTTGCGCTCAGGTGTTTGGGCCTATGATTGAAGTAGGATCTGGTTTTAGGCCCATAAGATTATCACAACTCACCGTCACGCTCTCACTCGCGTATCCATGACTTTGTGGAGCATACATAAGTACATGCCAAACTTCCACTTGTGAATCGGTCTTGTTGGGCACAATGATATTTATTCTTAATTCAGATGATTGATAATCTGATTAGAGAATAAACACATTAACAAAGGTCATGACGATAAGTGGATGGATACTATTTACAACAATGATACTAATGCATTGTTGTTTCAACTATAATATTGCTATGACATCAACGGCATGTCAACAGTTTGATATTTATGAAAGTCGGGACCTTGTATGAATAGTTGGACTGTGTCGCCAATAGGCCTACTAATTTGTTGGGCCATGGTTGAGGAGTGGAGACCACTTTCAACCTGTTATTGACGACCATCAAAGATAGCAAAGAAGACGGACAGCCACTGTTGTCGGGTGTAGGGCACGTGGCAGGAACCCACCTGACGATTTTGGAGACGTAGAGCTGGGAGAGTTGTGCTCCTAATTTCACGCACTGGTTCTTAACACTCATGGAAGATCAACGGTAAAGGAAAGACCAAACGAACAAATACTCCCAAGAAAACATAACGAGGCAATAGTAAAAAAGATCAAAATCTTCCTTTGTCCAAGGTATTACGTGACAAACCTTTGTTTGATTTCGATCAACGTGCATAGCCAACATAGATTTAAGGTCTCTTTCAGTTTTCTCAGCTTTGATTCTGTTTCATTGATTCAATTTCACATTTTTCTGGATTTTATGATTTTGGATATTATTGTTGCACACATTGCCCATTTACCATTCATTTGCATTTTGATATGATCAGCATTTGGTCATGTAGGTAGGTTTTCTGAGCTCCACTGAGTGATTTGTTCATAATGTAGCCCCACTAAATGAATATGGAAATTGAGATTTTTGCCTAAAGTTGTTTGTGGGGATTTCAGGTTCTTGGTTGTCCTGCTTTCATTTGAATATTTCTTTTTCTTTGTAATGCAGCAATCAGTCAGTTGGAGCTTGATTGTCACAGTACACATTGCTGAAGCTTCCTTTGCAGGTCATATTCGAATAATACAAGGTATGCTTTGCCTTCTTTGACTTTGAGAGGCTATCGATTTTATGTGATTCATGAAACCTTAATCTCTAAGTATTGTATTTATAATTTAGGAATTACATGAGGAAGAGACTCAGTAGTAAACAGGAATTGTACATGAGAAGGACATTAGCCGATAGAGTCATATCGGAACTTGACTTCTAGCAATAGGCTTCATCAGGATTGGTCTTATTGAACAGAGAATTCATGTTTACCGTGAGTTTTACACTTGAGTGCAAAAGCTAGATGCCAACTCTGAAGTAGCTGATCATGGAGTCTACATCGAATTACAACTTAAAAGAAAATGGAGCACCCACCAGATCAAATGTTCCTGCTAGTAATGTTGACACTGAAGGTAAGGAAAGCTAGCGGTGTCCACCTTTTGTGTTTGCTATGTTTCTCCACTGTGTAACAATCTAAGACTTGCATATTCTTGTAATTTATGTTTGCAGGCAAGCGACGAGCGTATCTGGTGGAGTGGTTAAATACCTTACTTCCTAATCTTGGTTTACCAGCAAGTGCTTCCGATGAGGACTTAAGATCATGCTTCATTGATGGTATCGTTTTATGTCGGTTATTGAACAGGCTAAAACCTGGTCTATTGGATGAGGTAGATCGATAGTCTTTCTCAATGCCCTTTCCTTTTTACTATATCAGTTATTCTTTTCAATGTGTATATTCTGTTGCAGGGGAGTAAATCAGATCAGAATTCAGTACCACCCTCAGAAAATGTTCCAAGGTTTCTGGCAGCAGTGGAAGCATTAGGCATGCCAAGTTTTGATATCTCGGACCTAGAGAAGGTATCTATCGATAACACTTCAAGGTTCCTTGCAATATGCACAGCACAGTTTTCTGATTATTCATTTGCACTAAGCATGTATATATTGTAGTCATAATCTATTTGTTGGATAATGCAGGGATCTATGAAGGCTGTCATAGACTGTCTTTTAACACTTCAAACGCAATTAACGCCAAATGTTACAGGAGATTGTTTTTCTGTGACTAGTCCAAACTCTAAATCGGACAGCCAACTTTCCCGTGGCCAATTTTCTGCATTAACTATAGAAGAGAGACAGAAAGTCTTGTCTGAATCGAAATTGCGCCCATTACGCAGTCCAGTTATGTCAGGTATTGTTATTCTTGTACTGCAGCTGTAAATGGTAACTGGCTTATTGTAATTATGTGCAGAGGTACCTTTTACAGTATGCTGACTTCCCCACGTCACATTTTGTTTTTGCTCATATACCACTGTTTCAGTTTACCAACTTTTACATGATGTTTTCATCATTCAAACAGTTGACATTTGTTCCAAATTTATATTTCACAGAGCCACCAGTTGCATTAAGAAATCATGGTGGACATAAGTTCCATGAGGTTTTTCAGATGAAGCAAGGAGGCTATGCGGATCTACCTGCTTCAAAAATATCAGAGATGATGAAACCAAACAGTTTAGATGTAAGTTGTCAATTTACTAGGAAACTGAACCAGGTTTCCCTATTGTGATCTCATCAGTTTGATGCATCTTTAATGCACTTCAGCATCTCTTGTTGCAGAACGCTCCCACGCAGTCTCTTTTAAGTGTTGTAAATGGAATTCTTGATGAAAGTGTTGAAAGAAAGAGCGGTGAAATACCTCATGTATGGCATTAGATAGCACATGATCATTGATTTTAGTACTTTACGGAAACAGTATGATAAATCTGCTCTGACATTGCCGCCTTTGTTGAGCAGCGCGTGGCTTGTCTTTTAAGAAAAGTTGTCCAGGAGATTGAGCGGCGTATATCAACTCAAGCAGAGCATTTAAGAACTGTAAGATGTGTTATCAATGTTTTTCACTTATGTCCTCATTAAGAAATTCTTTGTGTTGATTTCATTGTGGCTTTGTGCATCCAGCAAAACAACCTTTTCAAGGCTCGTGAAGAGAAATTCCAGTCAAGAATCAGAGTACTTGAAACCCTTGCATCCGGAAACAGTGAGGAAAGTGACGTTCGAAAACTTTTAAGTGAGAAATATTCAGTGTTTTAATGTGGTACCTATCTCTTACTTTTCAATGAAATCTTTTGTAACAGGTTGTCATTAACCATCTTCAGCAAGTGCAGGTATATTTTGGAGACAATGAAGAGCATTTTCTTAGTGTTTGATAATGATTTCATCTATATGTTCTATGTTCTTCCTAAATTTTCAAGAGTTTTTACATTTACAGATCAATCATAAAATGAAATGCCTCCAAGGATGTAAAGAGATTTCTTTACACTTGATTATCTCTTTGTTAAAACAGTTGAAGAACATGTGTGGTTTTTGTTGGAATGTTTACCATTGGCAGAATGAGAAAACCAGAATGGAAGAAAAGAAGAAGACCGATGATGCTGATGTCATGAGATTGATGAAAGAGAATGATCACATCAACCTCGAAGTTTCAGGATTGAAGCAAGAGCTGGATATAGCCAAAAAGACGTATGATTTGCGTTGCTTGCAAATGGAAACAGAAGCCAAAAGTGCTAGAGCAGAGCTTGAAGAGAGGGTGAAAGAACTTGAACGTCTCTTAGCAGAGTCAAGAAAAAAGGTGAAAGATCTTGAGGCAACTTCTGAGTCAAAAGAGTCAAAACTTGAGTCTTCTAAAGGAGAGCTTGAGGAGAGGGTAAAAGAACTTGAACGTCTCTTAGCGGAGTCAAGAACTATGGTGAAAGATCTTGAGACAAGTTCTGAGTCAAGATATAAGTTTTCCAAAGCTGAGCTTGAAGAGAGAATAAAAGAACTTGAACGCCTCTTGGCAGATTCAAGGAAAGAGATGAAACAGCTTAAAGTGAGTTCAGAGTCGAAAATTCAAGGCTGGAACAAGAAAGAGCAGACTTGCCACAATTGTATGGACTTTCAACTTGGTTCACTGCAGGTATGCTTTCGATCAAATTGTATTGTTATTTCTGTTCTGTCTGATGAGTGATGCACATTTTTAGTAAATTCATGAATGTTTAGGAATTGAGATTGTCTTCGGAGTCCATAAAGCAACAAATTTTGAAGGCGGGGAAGAGTTACGCAGAGGACTTTGATCATTTAGGTGCGTTTTACTATTCAAAAAGTCTATATTTCTGTGTTACCTACTGTTTGTGATACAGTCTTTCATGCCTTATAAGTTATAACTATCCTTTTCAGGAGTCAAGCTCCAAGTAATAGCAGAAGCATCCGAGAACTATCATGCGCTTCTTGCTGAAAACAGAAAGCTGTTTAATGAAATTCAAGATTTAAAAGGTGACAAGATGCGTTAGCTTTACGTAGCTTCCATCTGACTTGAAAAAATAGAATTCATTTGCTAACTTTCTTGCGCAGGAAACATTAGAGTGTACTGTCGAATAAGACCGTTTCTGCCTGGACAAAAAGAAAAACGGACTTTGGTTGAACATATCGGTGAAAATGGGGAACTTGTAGTTGCAGATCGTGCCAAACCAGGGAAAGAGGGTCACCGATTGTTCAAGTTCAATAAGGTTTATGGTGGAGATGCAACTCAAGGTTTTTTTACTATATATTTGTCATTTTGTGCCTTGAGTGTATTTGATTAAGCGGAAATCTAGTTCATCTCCTAAAATTTCTCCTATTAGAACATGATTGTACTAAGACTAATTTATGGTGGTAAACTCAAAAACTTTTTGAACTGTTGGCAGCTGAGGTATACACTGACACACAACCGTTGGTACGATCTGTACTTGATGGATATAATGTTTGCATTTTTGCTTACGGTCAAACAGGATCAGGGAAGACCTACACAATGGTATGAACGTTCTTACTATCCAACTTTTCATCACAAGAGCTCTTTGAAAAGATGCTAATGTTGATAAGTTTTTATATCTCAGACTGGTCCTAATACAGCAACTAAAGAGAACTGGGGGGTCAACTATCGAGCCTTAAACGACCTGTTTGGTATCTCTCAACAAAGAAAAAGCTCCATCACGTATGAAATTGGAGTCCAAATGGTTGAAATATATAATGAACAAGTGCGAGATTTGCTGTCCGGTGATTCTCAGAAAAAATATCCTTGGAAAAATGAATGTGCTTCTAATGCTTATGCAACCATACATGCTTGAGCAGTTGGATTCTGCTTTACTTCCTAACACTGTCTTTCCTTTTAAATTTTCTTTTTATGGTACTTAAGGTCAATATATTTTTCAAGCTTGATTTTGGTAACAATCCTTTGTTTCCTTTACTTGCACACACTCGGGATTATGACTCACTCTCAACCGAATGGCTTAGCTGTGCCAGATGCTAGCATGCACCCTGTTAACTCAACCTCAGATGTAATAAAGCTAATGGGAGTCGGATTGAAGAACCGAGCTGTTAGTTCCACGGCCTTAAACGAAAGAAGTAGTCGCTCCCATAGGTTTGTGCAGCCCTTCATTATACAAATGTGTCTACATATTAAATTTTCTGCTGGGGTTGATTTTCACTTGATTGTTTTTGTTTGTATGCAGTGTAGTCACTATTCATGTACGTGGGATCGATTTGAAGACTGGTTCTGCCTTGATTGGTAATCTTCATCTCGTAGATCTCGCGGGAAGTGAAAGGGTAGACCGCTCTGAGGTTACAGGAGATAGATTAAAGGAAGCACAACACATAAACAAGTCGCTTTCCGCACTTGGAGATGTCATATTTGCTCTTGCACAAAAGAGCCCTCATGTGCCCTACAGAAATAGCAAGCTTACTCAAGTCCTTCAGAGCTCTCTCGGTACTTTCTTTCTACTTTGTTTTCATCGAATCATAGACTTCCCAGAGTTTTCATTCTTACAATGTCTAATGGTACTAAAGTTCTCTGGTGTTTTGTAACAGGCGGGCAAGCGAAAACGCTTATGTTTGTGCAGCTTAATCCTGATGCAAGTTCATTTTCTGAAAGTTTAAGTACTCTAAAGTTTGCGGAAAGGGTGGCTGGAGTTGAGCTGGGGGCTGCAAAGACCAACAAAGAGGGAAGGGATGTTAGGGAATTAATGGAACAGGTCCTCCTTCTACATTATATATAAACATGTATAAATGCTTATTCATCTTTTCTGTTACAACCTTTCTTCCATAAACAATACATCAACAAGAAAATTGGTCTATCTCAATTTCACTTTGGTTCTGCAGGTGGCATCTCTCAAGGACACTATTGCTAAGAAGGACGGTGAGATTGAGCGGTTGCAATTACTTAAGGATCTTAAGAATGAGCGTGGGACAGGCTCATTTAGGTATGAATCTTCCAAATCCAAGCAGAGTTTGTAGAGGTGGGACTCCCCTGTGAAGCCAATAAAACACCGTTGAGTGGGAAAAGGCTTAGGACTTAAGGCAGCCTTCTGATCCTGAAAACTGTTTTTTGTAACAGTCAAAATAAGCATTCTGAAGCTGAGCTCCAAAAGGGCATGCATGACATTAAACAATCAAATTATTTTCTCCGGCAATCAAAAGATGCCGGAGGTGACATAGGTCAGAATAAACCTGCAGATGCTGATAACTTAGCATTTGGAGATGGAGATTACTATGAGGAGAAATTAAGTGACCTATCTGACGGTGGTCTTTCTGCTGGAACAGAAACTGATGGCTCTGCAGACAGCATGAATTACCCCGAAAGTGCAAAATCTGATAACTCAGAAAGGTGAGTGTTCTATTCTATTAATAAAGTTTTCTACCAGATTATGCATTGGACTAAAAATGACAATCATGTGACAATTATTCGTGTTTGAGCACTTATATCTTTTCTAATCACGGTATTAACTCTGCAGACCTAAAAGGATTAGTAGGATACCGCGACCCTCACTACCAGGAAAAACATCCTCAACTTCAGCATTAGGATCAAAGAATTCCCCGAGAATAGCACCTGCAGGTAGTGGAAATCGGAGACTTCTTCCCGCTTATTACTGTGTATTGTAGTGGACGAGCTAATGTGTAGTTCGTTCCTCAGTAACCATGTATCATGTCTCTCAACATTGGCCACAATTGCTTGTTTCAGGTTTAAGAAAAAGCAGCAGCTCTACTTCACTGAAGCCTTCAGCAAAACGATGGTCATAGTTAGTTGAAGTCGGTCACAACAGTTTCTTTTCTCATTTTGATGTAAATGTACATATGGTGTCCTTCGAGTGTGCATAGACGTTTCTTGTCCCACTTGGTGTTGCTAGTTGTAATTGTTCCTGAGGTCTTAACAGCTCTTACATTCTGGAAGGCATGAATTCGAATGGGATGTCTGATGATGTTCGAAACCACAATCCGAACGTTTATAAGGATATTTCTAACCCATATGTTCCGATGCGTGCTGTAAAGTGAAAACAACATTTGGTCCTAGTGGTGAACTAGCAAGAGCAATCCAAATTGTAATGCGGAGAACAATGCACCAACCAAAGGCAGGCATATCATGTGATGGAAAACTATCCGAACATCAAGTTGGGTTGGGTTGGGCCTTAAATTTATGGTGAAAAGCATCATATGCTGGAACAATCGAACCAGTCCATTGTTCAACTTGAGCAAAACAGAAAGCAAGTGGATTACTTGATGGTGAGGCCTTCTAAAGCCAGATGTAAATCCATCGTGCATTGTTTAAGCAAAACTTACAATATATTGACGATTAATTCAAGATACTAGCACAGTAATATTGCACAATAAAAATATGAGGTAATCTTTGGCAGTAAAGGAGTTAAATGGTTATATAACTAAATCTTAGACATCTAAAAAATAATTTTTTAAATTTAAACTATCATCTTGGGTGGTTGGACTTGGACTTGATGAATACAGTGTAAGTACCACAAAAGAAAAGACTAAAGGGCTTAAGGGCTAAAAGTAGTCACCCTTCAAACCTTTTAGCTCTTTTTAGTAACTTTTTAATTATTTAGTTACTATATTACTAAAGATGATTTTTTTATAAAAAATAAAATAAAATAAATAGTAATTACGATATTCCTGAGTTCTATTGCTAGGGATGATCGGGACTATACTATAGGTAAATTGTCCATTGTAATTTCTCCTGTATCCGGATCCTGTCCCACGCGGAAGCACATGCATCAGTTACCATTGTCAATCAGACAGCTTGCCCAATAGATGACCCTTGACAACTTTGCAGGCCAGCTTTTGCCACCAGACCAGACATTTCAACTACTAAACCAATCTAATTACAATTAGACCATTTGACTAGTATTCTAGGGCACTTTAGTACCGTTCAAATCTGAAAAGGCTAACACCAATCCTCCACGTAATCACTCAGTCAGCCAAAGCCAGTCCAAACACAAGCCAACAAGCAAACACCCCCAAAATCCCACCACAAGTTCACACGTACGACGCTTCCAAAGACAGAGAAACCCTACCACCCAATGCCGCCCGCCCCATCTATCTCCACCCGCCCACCTTCCCCTTGCCCTTCCTTTTCCACAACAAAACTACTAAACTACTTGGAAAATCAATGGATTGATTCACAATTTAGCTCCAAAGACGGTCTTAAGATGACTACATCAACTCAATAATTTACTTGTTTTTTTCTTCCATTGACTCTTCCATTAAACACCATGTGCCCTTTATCTGTACAAGCTAATTGCAACGGAACAAGCGAATATATATACGGTTACATATAAAATTCAATTTTGATATACATAATACATAATGACAAAGAGAGAAGAGGATGATATAATTGGGTTTCTCCTCCCATTGTCAATTGATTTTCGGTGATGAAGGCTCACTATGTGAAGATGGTATCAGAGCTATGGTTATCCACGTAGGAGGTCTCACGGTCCCACGTGCTCCACTTTACCCAATTAAACAGATCACGTGTAAAACGCATGACACCACGTAAAGGGGCGTGTTGAGAATATCCCACATTAAACATAGAAATCTAACCTGTAGTGTTTAAATATAATTGGGCACCTCCTCCCATTGCCAATTAATTTTGAGTGATGAAGGCTCATTATATTTAGAGATATTCCCAGTTACACAAAAAAATTTCTCATACAGAAAACACAATCATAAAGATCCAAATCCTCATTTCCTCCAAAATACAATTACAATGGGAGGATTTTGAGAACTCAAAATACCAACATAGTCATTTAGGAGATTACAAACTTAAAGTCTCCAATGTGAATTCTATGAAAGAGACCAAAACCAGCTTCTATCAAAGAGGGAAAAAAGGACTTGAGCCCCCCTCTCTGTTCTCCCTTTTATTTCCTCAAAATGAACATAATCCCATCTCCTTAATTTACATATACAACTTTGGGATTGATTACACAAAAAACTCAGCATAAATAACATTAGATCAACCTTGACTTCTATATACAAAAATTATACAATCACCTCAAAGAACATCAGTAACTTTTCCTCCTCCTCCTCTGCCTCTTGATCCATCCCCAAAAACACCCTCTCTGTTCTTCCTTCATCACACAAAACTTTGATCTTTCCGAAAAACACGAGAGGGTCTTCGTTCCTTTGTCTAACTGCCTAAGCCACAGCAGAGATGCTGCAGTTCCTGCGGTCCCTGCTAAGACAATCGAACCCTTCAATCCTCACCGCAACCGGCTTGTCCCCGGATTTCATCCGGACACATCCTCCGCTGCGCGAAGACAACGTAGGATGTGTCGGAGAAAATGGGGCCATCTTGCCGCAGTTCCCGAAATGCTCGTCCTGGATCACAGGGTTTGAAGCCCTGCTCGGTGGAGATCCGCAGAAAAACGGCGGCGATGAAGCCAATTGTTTGCTCTGTCCCTGCAATCACAGATTAACCAAATTAAACAAACTAAACAGGGAAAAGTATAAGCTTTTATCTACCATAGCAATATTCAATTTAACAAGATTGAGCTCAAATATAATAGACGAGTTCAAATAAACTGATTATTTGCGAAACAGAACAAAGCAGAGCCAAAATTAATAGTAAAAAACGAACCTTGGTGAGAATCAAATCCAGAAGTTCAGAACCTGCTTGAGAATCTCCAGTTTCCGATTGGTTGTGGCTGTAATAGAAGACAGTAAGGACAGTATTATAAACAAAACCCAAAAGGACAACCTTCGACTCTAACTAAAAAAAAAACATACGATTTTGAACAACGCAATTGGAAAACAAAACGGATAAGAGTGAAGATTAAGGCGCATACCTGAAACATCTCAAGGGTCTGGTGGAGTCGTTGATTGAAGGATTTAAGAGGCTCAAACGACGCGGTTTTGGGCACACAACTGAATCCGCCATCTTCATCCCCTCGCAACCTGCCATGGCCATGTTCTGCTCGTAAGCGCACCTGTTCATCTTTTCTCTCTTTTTTTCTGAGATCTCACCAAACAGCGCCTGCACACCACGATTTAATAATTCCATCAAAATTAACCCAAGTGTATAAAAGTACACAACTTTTGATCAAATTAAACCAGAAAACAAACCCAGAAGCCAAAATTTACTGAAGTACAAAAAAGGACACAACTTTTCTATCCAAGTACAACAGAAAAACATTGCTTAGAAAGTTAATCCTCACGAAATACATGCAAATTTTGGATCAAGCTACCAAAAACAAAGGAAAAATCTAACGAGGCCTGAAACTTTTACTGGAACCAAACAAAGCCAGAAGCCAGAATCATAAGATTAGGAGTTTCCATTTATGATTGTGCAGATCTATGAATCAATCAAGGATTCCTCTGGGTCTGTCTGGTTTGCAAGAAAAATGATAGAAACAGGGGAGAGAAAAGCAACCTTGAGCTGGCACAGGAGGCTCCTCCGAGCGGAGGAGAGAACAAAGATGCGAAGGAAGAAGGAAAAGGGATGGAAAACGCAGAGATTGTTTCTTCTTAGGACTTCTGAGAGGGGAGAGAGATAAGAGAAGGATTGGCTTGGTATTTATTTATCATTCACACAAAACAGGGGACAGAAAGAGGAAATTGTGGGTGAACCATGTTCATCTGTGCGCGGGTACACTGTAATCCCCTTTGTTCATCAAGATCTGCACCGTCTGATGAGTTCGATCTGATGTTGGATTTGGGCCACATGCATGTTTGCTCTTCTAATTAATGGAGATCCGGCTCTCCAGCCTCTTTTCCATCCTCTGTAGTAAGTTACTAATACAACATTAATAAATAATTAAGTCCTGTTTTAGCCACATGCTACAAAGAGAAAATATCTAAAGAAATTCTTATATTTATAGAAGCTTTGTATTGTGCATTCTCCGCTTTGACCTTTGCATTGCACAATTCAAACCATTGATTTTCTTTCTTTCTTAAACAAAAAACAAATATCATGATAAAAAGATCATGTATCTAAATCTCATCCCAAATTGTAGATTATAAGTCAAGCAAGATTTCCTTTCACTTGACAAGATCAACAAAGTCAAATCCCCAAAACTTAACATTAGTTTGTCAACGACAAGCTGCGCATGCATAATCTTATAACCTAATAGCTAATATATACGGATGTGGGACATATAATTTAACAGTTTTACATTGACTCATTTCACTCAATGTAAATTGAATGTATAAGTATAATTGTATAAGTGAATAAGTGTAATTATATAAGCAGCGTATGCTTAATTTTATAACCTAATGACTAATATGTAAGGATGTGAAAAGTATAATTTAACAATTTTACATTGGCCAATTTCAATCAATGTAGATTGAATGTGTCATAGCATGCTACGAAGAAGGGCCTATCATTCCAGGGCAAAAGGGGAAAGGACAGACATGTTTAAAGACAGAGAATGCAAAGTGGGAACCACAAACTCCATTCCCTTTCCTTTTCCATTTGATTCCACCACATGCCATTGCCTCGGGTTGTTCAATTTGCAAGTTTTGTTCTACTAAATCTGAAGGCAGTGGTCCACTTGAATTCATTCGAGAGGTAAAACACATGTCCTTGCCCTACCAACCTCTTTCAATTGTTCATTTTCTTTCATGTAAGCATGCATACCGGTGTGTCACCATATGAATCATTATGCTAGTACGATTTTTAAGTGAGTCTACGGAGTGAAGATTTGACTTCTAAAACAATATAGGAAGCTAAATTTCGTGCAAATTTCTTTAATCTTGGGTTATTTCCTCTTCTATAATTCTCTAGCCTCTTTTGTTTGTGTTTATTTACTTAAAATATGGATGTGAGAATCAATAGTGAATCTCATTTTTAAGATGAGTATTCTATCATTCAAATCAAGAATTCTATTGTTACTTACTTCTTCATTCGAAGTAAAGAAGTAAGTAAAACGTGTCACACATTCCATTCACTCTTATTGCATGACTTTGAGTAACCAATTCTCATGAGTGCATGATCATATCTTGTGACTTCAATTTATCTGTTACTAATTTAACTAACAATCAATTTGTAGATACTTCTATTCCATGGTTATAAACATCTCAAAGTTCAATGAAAACATGAATGTGAATCAAGCATTTCCTTGCAAGGCCCACCCAAGGCCTTTAGAATTAATGTCCTTGGTTGGCTGAAGAACGGCCCATCAACTTAAATTGGCTTGATAGGCCATGGGTTATGATTGAACCTCAGTTTAGTGGGCTGTTTTGCTGACGCAAATTTCAGTTTACTCTTGTTTGATTAGTTATATTGATACTCGTTTCTCCAGAAGTCTCAAAGCAGAGAACTCGAGAAAAACCAATTGTAGAGAAGATGTTTAAGAAGATTGAGAAGAAGATGGTGTCATCGGAGATGACGGCATGGAAAACCAGCAATGATCGGAGTTGGTCGTGGCTAATGGTAAGTCATTTCTCAAGTTATTGTTATTTTCTCAATCGTATACGTATGTGATGTAACACAAGTCTTCTCAATGCGCATGTGATATGTGAGTACCTATTGTAGATTATATTATATAGTCATTGTTATTTTCTCTATAATGATTCCAAATTTAGAAAGTAGGGCTCGTTCGCATTATATGTTTTGCTTCATTAGTGATTTTAACATTTTTCTAAAATCACTCTCAATTGGTCTTTAGTTGATGCTATAAAGTAAAGATGAGAAGCATTTCGATTTGCAGTGTTGTGAAATTAGGGATAAATGTGA
Organism: Spiraea crenata; assembly: GCA_033992175.1. Lineage (NCBI taxonomy): Eukaryota > Viridiplantae > Streptophyta > Magnoliopsida > Rosales > Rosaceae > Spiraea > Spiraea crenata. The sequence continues at coordinate 1,221,368 of JAVBHV010000078.1, read as the reverse complement.
CAGGTTTCAAATTCCAAAGCTGCAAAATGAATCAACTTTGAAAAAGTGAAAGAAGAACTTTCATTGTAGCTCCATGTCATGCATCTTGAAAATGGCTGATTTATTACACTAAAGCTTTATTGCTCTTTTGCCCTCGCCCATCTAATCTAAGTGGGTCATCGTATGTGTGCCTCCCTAACCTAAGCTACCATATTTGATATGATACATATCCCTTGAGTGCACCATGTGCCACCTTTTTTATTCCACTGAATCTGCATGTGTTGTAGCAGCCTTCCATCTTCCTCTTCAGTCTTCTTTTCTTTTGTTTAGCTCCAATCCCTTGCAGATAATCCCTAGTCAAATATTAAAGCTAATAAAGCTAAAGTTGCTCTTGTCTCTATCTCTTCAAGTTCCTTGCTTTGTTTGCCATCAGATCAGTTACATGTAATCATCTGTATATTCCAACAACATTTCACCTTTACACACCCAATCATCTTTACTCTTCTTCAACATTCTTTCCTGGATTCCAAATCTCCCAAATCCATGTCACCCCACATGTTCTATGCATATTTGATTTGTGGGTCTCCTCTATAATATAATAAGTATACTGCAGTATTAATTTACAAAAGGGGGTACCTAGGTAGGAAAGGTATATTCATGTTGTGCAGTCATGCAATGCACTAGTCAGCAAAGCAACACCACAACAGTGTAGGGGGTCATTTTTCCCGTCATTGTGCTGGCAAGAAAAGTGGTGAGGAATCTCTTTGATACTTCCCATCTAAGACTTTTACTTTGCTCATCTTAGCTTCACACCAATGTAATTGCTGTTCACTCAACTCTTTCATCCTCAACACCCTAGACACCAACTTCAGGTCAATCAGACCCATTAGTATCTCCATCTCTTCCTCCACTTTCAACCTTCTCTTTCTCATGCATTTGTGCGAACGCCGGAGATCTTTGATCTTCGCCTTTTTCTGCTCATCAATTAGACAAAATTAGTAAGAAGAATGACATGAACATACTGTCAATGACATATCAACAATATAAAGACCGGACATGTGTACATAGTTGGTAGCATAACTAAGCAATTTCTATTTGCACATTGGCTTACTTTTTGGTTAACTTTCTTCATGAGATGGAGAAGTGTTGGATCAACTGGGCCCCTTCGTTTTCGTCTAAACATCGATACTAATTTCTGGCAAGGTTTCTCCTTATCAGCCTTGAGAAAATCCATGAACGTTCGAATTCCATCTTCCATGATCATTAAAAACGCTGCTGACGAAATTCTTGAGCCGAAACCATCATCTTTTTGATGTTCATCATCATCTTCTGAAACATGAAAACACAAGAATAATGTGTTAATTTATTAACCTTATTTGATCCCTAGACCTTTTGCATTTTCCATTCTCCATGATGATGCAACTACAAAGTTTTAAAACTCTGTCATGAACATTCAATTTTTTTAAGAGAAAGAATATGAAAAGAAGTTAAAGATTGGCTAAAAGAATACCTCGATATTCTGGCACTAGAAGTAACTTTGGTGCCAAAAGCCTCATTCTAGCATAAATCTCTGGTCTCCTACCTTGTTCATAAGGCTCATTCTCCACATATCTCTGCAGAAGCACTTGGAATTGCTGAAACTGCTGAGCTAGTTGTCCCGGAACGCCAGGGTCAATCTCACGGCGTGACGCCCTTTTTTGTTCGAAATTCTTGTAGTTCCAATTGAGTGCTTCCCATGTTATGCAAATTTGAGAAACATAAGCAGCCTCTAGTTCATGATAAGGGTTACTGCGTATGTCTGAAGGCTTTTTAGTTGCCATAGAAATCTTATGAACAATCCTCTCTGAAATTGATCTTGGACAAACTTGAATAGACCTTAGTGATTCTGAGAAATGAAACCATTGCTTTTTTCATGTCAAATGAAGCTCTAAAAGTAATGATAAACCCAAAAACAATGAACGAAAGAGCGTAAATGACCTGTTTCATGGAGCTTCTGTGCACTGATTCTGTCTAGGAACATCATTTCTTCATCATACTTTTGAAAAACTGTGTAAGACTCCCACTTGGGGCAGCTTCTCCGCGATGACGAAGAAAATGGATCTTCTGTTGCAGAGTCCCTGCAATTAATTGAGCTTCTCCATTCAGAGGAGCTCTTAGAAGTAGATCCAACTGTTGAGTCACCAAAAATCTCATCCTCTTTGTTATCCTGAATTTGACACTTCTTCGACTCCAATCGGGTTGGTGCAAAAACTAGAAAGTTTTCATCACCGGATGAGTTTGCCTGATCTGGCTTATTTTTTTGGGTCTTCTGCTTACCGCAATTATCTGCATAAACAGCATAATCAATGTCATCATAGTACATGAATTACAAGTACAACATGTGACTAGATGCTATTGCAACCAACTTTGATGCCTTTATACAATGTGACATACCGTCACCAGTTTTGTCCTTGCTCCTCAAGACACTTCTGTGAAGGTCTATGGTTATGGGAGCTGTGGACCACATGCGATCATTCGCTACAGAAACAGTATCTTTCACTGGGATTTGCTCGGCAAAATGATCATAGTACTCAGATTCTGAACCTTGTGGTGTGCCATGTGAAGATTCATTTTCTTCGTCTTCAATTATTAAGCTCTCGCTGGCGCTAATGAATTGATCTTCTGAAAAACTTGTTTGATGCCTCTGAT